>CM061262.1:38003635-38618469 GCA_030848825.1 Tadarida brasiliensis | reverse complement strand
TAAAATGGGATATAAGTCTATTTTTCCCACATGAAAAAATAAAAGAGGCTTCCAACATTAAAGACCATAAAGCTACAACAGTGATGTTTACACTGTTGTCAGACTTCCCTCAGTCCTTCAGGAGAACATCTCACAATTGACAGAAACCCAACAGAATGCAGAGAAATGAGTTAAACCATCCCTAGATGTGTGCTAATGAGAAGAAAAGAATAATAACAATCTTAATATGCATAATTACCCCAAAACTCTCAATAATAAATGTAAAAGGACTGATTTTTAGAAAAAATGAATACCTAAAAGATAAAAGACAAGCCAAGTAAAAGTATCAACACTTTTGAGCATTTAAATCTGATTCTTTCAACAACGTCATACAATGTTGTTGCCTTGTACTTTTCCTGTGGACATTAACTAATTATAGATTATTTCGTTTTTCTTTATTTTTATGACATCTTATGTATTTGGAAGTTCACCCAAGATTTGCTTGTGCAGATTCAGCCTTTTAAGAGGACTATTTCCTAGCTGGTGCTTGTACCCTGTTATGCATTACTAACAATTATGCAAATGAATCTTGGAACAATCCATGTCCACTTGTAACACGAAACTCTCTCTGTACAGTAGAACTAAAACTTAGAGATGAAATATATCTATAATAGTGCTGGACTTATACATTTTAAATAGGAACATTTTGGCTTTTGAAGTGGCAATAATATATTCTATAAAATTATTACTTAGTGAAATGGTATACTGTCATTCTGTTCAGTAAAAAAATCAAGTGCATGGGCAAGCCTTCATAGAAATTCACCTATCTCTGTCTTTTACTTTTTTATCTGTAAGTACACAATCAAAAAGCTGAAAAGGAAAGACTGAATTGCAGAATCACCAGCTGGAAAAAATGTCTCAAAGGGTAACCTAATCTATTCCTTGGCTTTCATCCCAAGTAGTATTTTACCTGTACTTTTACATATAATACTTTTCTCATTCTGCCTGTAATTACAGTTAGTCACATCTTCAATTGTCTGCTTCAGAACTCTCTTCGAGGAAATTGTGTTTTTAACTGTTTTGAAATGTCACATGCTTAGCACATAATTGGTGCTCAATAATTGTTTGTTAGGTGGAATCTAAGCAACATGGGTTTCTATTCTGTTTTTAAAAACCTCCAGAGAAAATAATCAGAAACAGACTTGAGAAATAAGTGGACATGAGCTTAAAATGATTTGTTCTGGCATTGTTCATTACTTCTGTTTTGTCCTTCATAGAACTAAACAAATTAGCTGATGGTTTAACAGTGAGAGTTCTAAGGAGGAGAGCTGAATTTTGCATCTTGTATCTACCAACCCTAGCTGTAAGACCATGAGCAAGTTACTAAACTTCCTAGGATTCATTTTCTCACCCCTAAGATTGTGACACTAACAGTTATCTTATTCATATGGTTTTCCTAAGGATTAAATATGATACGAATATAAAATATTTAGCACAATTTCTGATACGTAGTAACACTCAGTCATTAGATGTTGACTATCATCATTACCATAATCATCATCACCACCATCATCACTATCTAGCTGGATTATTATAGTCAATACTTTCAAATATAATCTTTAACTTTTCAGTTCCTTTCTACCCCATCAACCTTGAATCAGTCCAACTGCCCATTTATTTTGTTCTTGCCATCTGCCCTATTAATCCTCCCATTTAACATTGCATTGGAATAGAATCTGAAATTGAGTTCAAAGGGTACAGAAAAAAGTTGGGATGATTGATGGATTTGATAATCTATATACAAAATCCAAGATAATATAAAACCATCTATTAAAACTAAATAGGCCCATTTTTAAATTGGATTGTTTGTCTTCTTTTGGTTGAGTTGTGTGAGTTCTTTATATATTTTGGAAATTAATGCCTCATCAGATGTATCATTGGCAAATATGTTCTCCTATACAGTAGGATCCTTTTCATTTTGGTGATGGTTTCTTTTGCTGTGCAGAATTTTTTTTTTTAATGTAGTTCCATTTGTTTATTTTTTTATTTGTTTCTCTTGCCCTAGGAGATGTATCAGTGAAAATTCTGCCATGTGAGATGTCTGAGATTTTGCTGCCTATGTTTTCTTCTAGGATTTTTATGGTTTTGTGACTTACATTTAAGTCTTTTATCCATTTTGAGTTTATTCAGGATCTGAACAGACACCTCTCCAAAGAGGACATATAGATGGCCAATAGACATATGAAAAATGCTCAAAGTCACGAATCATCAGAGAAATGTAAATTAAAACTACAAAGATGTATCACTTCATACCTGCCAGAATGGCTACCATCAATAAATCAACAAACAACAAGTATTGGCCAGGATGTGGAGAAAAGGGAAGCCTAGCACACTGCTGGTGGGAATGCAGACTGGTACAGCCACTATAGGGAACACTATGGCGTTTCCTCAAAAAATTAAAAATGGAACTGTCACTTGACCCAGTGATCCCACTGCTAGGAATATATCCTAAGAATCTCAAAACACCAATCAGAAAGAATATATGCACCCCTATGTTCATAGCAACACTATTTACAATAGCTAAGATCTAGAAACAACCCAAGTGCCCATCAATAGATGAGTGTATAAAAAAGCCTTGGTACATTTGCACATGGAACTATGCAGCTGTAAAAAAGAAGGATCTATTACCCTTTGAGACAGCATGGAAGGACCTGGAGAGTATTATGCTAAGTGAAATGAGCCAATCAGAGAAAGACAAGAATCACATGATCTCACTTATTTGTGGAATCTAAAGAACAAAATAAACTGATGAAAAAATAGGTCCAGAGGCATGGATGCATGGAACAGATGGACAGATCTCAGAGTGGAGGGGGTGGGAAGACACGAAGAGATTAATCAAAGAACTTACATACATATATGTATAGCCCATGGACAGACAATAGTGTGGTGAAGGCCTGGGGTGGGGCAGGGGCTGGGTGGAGAGGGGAAAAAGTGGAAAGTGGAGGATATCTGTAATACTGTCAATAATAAAAGAAAAAAATATATATATACTAAACAGGAAATTCAGCATGGAGGTGGGATATAAGAACAATCTATAAAAACCAGTAGTATTTCTCTTCAGTAGCAATAGCCAAATAGAAAATGAAATGGAAAAAAGACACCATGCACAATGGCAGCAAATGCCCACCAAAAACAAAACACAACAAAACACCAAACAAAAACAACAAACTCCCTAAACACTCAAACACTGCTGATACGTTTAATAGCTTATACACACAATAAAGCTAAGTGAATGGTTAGAAGAAATCAGATTGCCTTGAGCATCTAAACATTGATCACAAAGTTAAATCTTTTGAGTATTTCAATTAAAAATCTCAAGGCCCTTCCATCAGAATCCTTTAAAAGTCTCTCTTTAAAAAGCAGATAGTACAAATACAAGTTAACCAAGTAATCACAAATCATTACTACACTTGAATTTAATGCAAAAGTTACTAATACTCAGAATTTGGTTTCTTTATCATCTCTGTCATTACTCATGCCGCCCCATGTCAAAATCATTTGCCATGGAAACAAAATGATCATCTCAAGCTGGCTGTTTGGGCAGAAATTAAGTTTGCAGATCATAAATTTACTTTGAAATCTTGTGAAAGCTGGGCTTTAAAATTAAAACTCTATTAAACAGGATATTAATTTAAACACAAATAACTAACTATAGATATTTTTTCCTGGGTATAAAAGCCACCTCCCCACAGCATCAAAAAGGCAATTGATGAAGTCAGGTGAAGAAAAAAAAAAGCAAATTGTAGAAAATAATATACAAAAATTACACAAACAACTCCATATATTATATATGAACTGAGGGGGAAATACAAGTAGACAACAATTTCAACTGAAATATTTAATTTGTCAAAAAATCTAAAATAATCATAAAATGTTAACTTTTTATTGGTGGCAGGTATTTTGGTGATTATTACATTATCCACTATATTTTTAATTTTTCTCAATTAAGATATCTATAATGTAAAGATTCAAATAATAAAACATGAAGAACCTAAGGAACCAATACAAATAATGAATTGGGTTACTAAAATAAATTATGGGGAATAATGGCTGAATAATTAAAATTGTATAACAAAACATTTTAATTTAAAACAAAACAACTTAAGAAAGAAAATAATAAAATTGGAAGAAAACAAAAAGAATGAGAGAAATTTCTGCCAAGATGTCTCACACATTATGACTGACGAACAAACACAGTGACAACTTGAGATTTGTTGTGTTTTTTTCAAGTAAAGTGGACAAAATAATGTGTTTTTGAGGAAATTAGTAACTGGTGATGAAATATGTTCTTTCCAATAAAACTTGGAAATGAATCAGAATAGTCTGCAGTTGAAACAGCAACACAGAGAAAAGTTTACTTGCCAAAATTATTGAGATGAACGATGATTTATTTCTGTGATATCAATGACATTACTCATGGAAAATTTATATTATTAGGTAGAATACTCAGATTTACTGTAATGGAGAAACCATGATGCCTTTGAGAGAGTCCTTATAAAACAAAGCCAAAGGATTGAGGGACCATGGCTGACTTCACTATGATAATGAAGTCACAAAGATGTTGCTGTAAAAAGTTTTAAGCAAATATGGTATTAACTGTTTGTATCACTCACTTATGCATAAAACAAGGTTCCAAATGCTTTCAGGCTGCTTCTAAATGAAACCCATTGCTAATGGACAAAGATTTTCTATTGGTGAAGACAGTCAAAGAAAATGTGCTGCATTTACAGGCAACTTTATTTCTTTTTAAATGTATCTTTATTGTTGAAAGTATTACAGATGTTCCCCTTCTTTCCCTCATAGACACCCTCCTCTCTGCCTCCACCCCAGGCCTTCACCGCACTATTGTCGGTGTCCATGGGTTATGCATATATGTGTATAAATTCTTTGATTAATCTCTTTCCACCCCCACCTTCCCTCTGAGATTCATCAGTCTGTTCCATGCTTCTATGTCTCTGTATTTATTTTGTTCATCAGTTTATTTTGTTCATTAGATTCCACAAATAAGTGAGATCATGTAATACTTGTCTTTCTCTGCTTGGCTTATTTCACTTAGCATAATACTCTCCAGGTCCCTCCATGCTGTCTCAAAGGGTAAGAGAGCCTTCTTTTTTATAGCTGCATAGTATTCCACTGTGTAAATGTACCACAGCTTTTTAATCCACTCATTTACTGAGGGACACTTGGGCTATTTCCATGTCTTGGCTATTGTAAATAATGCTGCTATGAACATAGGGGTGCATATATTCTTTCTGATTGGTGTTTTGAGATTCTTAGGATATATTCCTAGCAGTGGGATCACTGGGTCAAGTGACAGTTCCATTTTTAATTTTTTGAGGGAACTCCATACTGTTTTCCACAGTGGCTGCACCAATCTGCATTCCCACCAGCAGTGTAATAGAGTCCCCTTTTCTCCACACTCTCACTAGCACTTGTAACTTTAGAACCAGACTCCCAAAGTATTTCAATTAATGGCAACATTATTGAAATAATTGCATATAGTATTATGTAAAGAAAATAACATTTGATTATAAGCCCTGTTGTCCCTTTTTTTGAGAAAGCTGTCTTTCTATTTTGCAAAATATATGATTTTGTGTTTTCTGTGAACTTTTAAAGACAAATATTTCAGGGAGTGTAAACATAACGAAACACATGGGCTATGGATTCAGCTAGGGATTAAATTTCATGTTCAGCCCTTTCAGTAGTGTATGGGACTTAGTTTCTTCATCTGTAAAATGGGGATGAGAGTACTTCAGTGGCTGTGAAACATGACAATGAGTCAAGTACCTAGAACAGTGACTGGTTTGTGACAGATAGTAAGAGGTAGCTATTATGATTTTTTTTTTATCCTCACCTGAGGACATTTTTGCATTTATCTTCAGATAGAGTGGGAGGGAGGAAGGGAAGAAGAGAAAGAGAGAAATATTGATGTGAGAGAGACACATCGACTGGCTGCCACCCACACGACCCCAACCGGGGCTGGGGACAAACTGCAATCGAGGTACGTGCCCTTAGCGGGAACCGAACCCAGATCTCTATGGTCTGCGGGGCCAACGCTCTAACCGCTGAGCCAAACTGGCCAGGGCTATGATGATTTTTTAAATGATATTATAGATTTGACAAAAGGCTTGTTAATTTTTTCTTCTCATTAAATTACTCCCATTAGACTTGAGAAATAATACGCTTTTCTGTTCTGGTTTTATTACGTCAGTGATCAAAGTGAAAATAAGCTGCTCTAAAAAAAATCTCATTGTATGATCGTTAAATCATTTGCAATAGAGAATCATGTTGATAGACACTTAAGCCCCAGAATTATACTCACCCCCCCCATTTTTACAACCTTTTCTGCGATACTGCGTATGATGATGATATTTACCTCTTCCAGGTAAGTGAGTGTGTTCGCTTTCAAATTCTTTCTAAAACAGCAACAACCAAACCTATATGTAACTTTCCTGACTACTTTGGTAAAATTATTGATAGTATGTTTTCCAGAAAACTAAAACTCTGATATTTCTTTATTTGGTTGCTCTCAATATAACAGAGATGAATTACGTTTTATATTATTAAAGTATTTGCCCTTTTAGGTTGGCAGAGGCATTCTCATTGGGGTTAAGTAACTATGACCTTTAATGTATAAATGATATCATAACTAAGACATTAAATATAATATCAGCTGAATTTAGGTTTAGTCACTTGCAAAATGAGGAGCTTTAATCCAAAGATACATTTTTGGAGTTCATATTTTACTGAGTATCATACTTTATACAGTCTCTTCTGAACTCATTCTATCAATATACTTGCTGACTGTCATTAAAGTTTTGTAAAAGATATATATGTACATATATTAGGGAAACACTTCAAAATATATGCATGTACCTATCAAAATGATTACCTTAGACTTTTTGTGGTCCATGGATCTTAGCTCATCTAATTATCAAGTGAGCAAAAATGGAGTTTTTCTAGATCATTTTTAATGTACTATGAACACTACTCCTATTGAGATGCTTTGGAAATATAATTAAATAGTAAGATGATGATGCGTATGATTAAGGAGAAAGTACACTTAGGCTTTTCTAACCCAGTTAATACCATTGTACCAGCTGCCTACTCAGTAATAAATCACATCTGATATCTGGAAGCAGAAACAGCGTGTAAGCATTTCTGTTCTTTTCCTGTCCGTGTAAGTTTGAAGGGTTGTATTAGAATAAGATTTCTGACGGGATCAAATGAAGTATCACCCAGATTGTGCAGGTACCAGCAGGGCCACTTTATTTAGTGGAGTTTGAGGTTGTTTTGCAAAATCAATAGTGTACTTCAGGCAGAGTTTATCATGTTTATGGTAGATATGATACAGAACCATGAACTACAATCATTGTCCTTAAGTTACCTGAGCTAAAGAGCATAACTTACAAGTACCAATAAGTTGTTATAACAAAAGAAACCCCATTAAATTTGAATGTCACTTTCAATTGGTTCATTTCATTTTAGCTTTAATAATATTAATGCCAGAGAGAAAAGGTGAATAGGAAAATATGTGACTATAAAACAGTGAAAATCTGACCTCACTGGTTGCAAAGAAATTGAAAGCTGTATTAATTCTGGGAGAGTTTAAATGAAAAGAAAAGGAGCTTTCCCTTCTCAATGTGTAAGGGTTTCTAAGAAAAATGTGAGCACTGTCATTCTGGAGACTTTTAGAGCAGAAGAATCATGCATCTCTTTCTCATTTTGTTTTAGTAGAAGAGCTATTTGTTAAGTCAACAAGGATTATAAAGGTCCTTGAATACTTGTGTAAATGAATGATCAATTTCATATAAAAACGATTTAATGTAAAATATGAAAACCAATTTCAATATTTTTTTTTTCTAATTTTGGCCATAGAATACCTGATTTCAGTACTTGCTAGAGGTGGTAGTAATAAAGAGTATTTCATTAAGGTCACTTTGAATGCAGATCCCCCTATTTTTGCACAAATTAGAAAATGAAAAATTTCCCTCTTTGTCATGCAGCAAAACAAAAGCTCTGGGGCAAGATGGCCTGGGTTCAAATCCTGGCTCTACCAATTACTAATTGTGTAACCTTGGTCCAGTTATTTAACCACATTAGGATGTAAAATAGGGGTAACAATATCTGCCTAGGAGAGTTCTTGAGAGTATTAGATGAAATAACACAAGTGAAGCTTTTGCAAAAATGTCCGCACACAGAAGTTATTCAATAAGTATCAGCTATCATTGCTGTTTCAAAGCAGTAGTCCCTGAAATTGCGCTTTCGCTGAGACTCACCAGACAGTGGCCACAGGTGCCCCTGCTGGTCCGTTTCGCACAGAGCAGCCTTCCACACTCACTCGTGACAAACACATTGGAGTGCAAATAAGTGAGAGTGACATTGTCACAGAGAGAACTCTGAATCGGTTTTAACTTAAAATAAGAAATAATTGAAAAACCTCAGCCCTTCAATTTAGTAGCAGGTTAATAACAAAACATGTCACAGTAGATATGACACAGTCATGCTGACAACACTTGTTTTAGGAAGTAAAGTGAAGGGAGAGAAGTACACGGTGAAACAGAGGCTACAGTTTGGGATAAGACTATGAAATCAAAATCAGTCCCCTTCAGTTTGTCCATCCATCCATCTGTCCATCCATTATCTAGCCAACCATCCTTCTACTTATCAAATATTTATTGAAAATCTATAGGGGGTTGAAAAGACTGAAGAAACCCTGCCAAGAAGTGTGCATGCTCCCCTGGAGTTCTGATTTTGTTTGTTTTGCTGTAGTTCTGTGTTTTTTGTTTTTGTTTCTTACTCTTTGGGGGAACTTCCCATCCTTGCAGGAAGGAAGAAAGAGTTAAATTTCTACTATACATCTAAAATGAGTATTTTTTTCTCTCTAACATACCATTTCTTCTCAGTGGTACGTTGGAGAAAAAAATCTGAGGTTGCAGATATATGCTTGCCCAATTCCAGATTCTGTTAGATGGAAAGCATGCCATTCACAGGAGTGGGGGAATGAGGGAAGGCATCTTTCGTGTATAATTGGAGTATGTACACGGAACCTGGGTCAGTTTCTTTTATTTTCCTCTGGCTTTTCTTATTCTATATTTAATGAACCAACAAAGTGGCCTTTAGTTTACATTTAGGTTAAATATTGTTCTTTTTGGATTAATATGGCAAGTGTCATTTCGAATATTTTTATTTAATACTGCTTTTTACTACTATAGGGGAGTTATTAAACTCAATGTAAAATAAATCTTTAACTTTAGGGAGTAGCTACTTCTTTTTTAACATTTTTTTATTTATTGATTTTTTTAGAGAGAGAGAAACATTGATGTGAGAAACATCGCTTGGCTGCCTCCTGCACACCCCTTACTGGAAACTGAGCCCACAACCTGGGCATATGCCCTGACCAGTAATCAAACTGGGACCTCTCAGTCCATGGGATGATGCTCAATCCACTGAGCCACACCGGCTGGGCTGAGTAGCTACTTCTTTAATGATTGATTCCAGCATACATTTGTTTCTTTAACAGATTAAATGATGAAGAGTTGGCAGCCATATCATACAACATTTACTACATAAATATGTAAATATATCACAGAGAGAGGGATAGAACAGAAAAAGGAAAAAGCTAGCAATTTGCTTTATTTCCCAGAACTTCCTACTAGGTTTTGCATAATCAGTAACTTCATTACATGGTCAAATAAAAAATTAGAAGTACAACCGTAGAAATGACACATATTTAAATTACCTCTTGTTCCAAATTAAAAAATAATTTAATTAAGAAGTCCTCCTCACCCTGGCCGGTTTGGCTCAGCGGTTAGAGCATCAGCCCGTGGTCCAGAGAGACCTGGGTTTGGTTCCCTCTAAGGGCATGTGCCCTGGTTGCAGTTTGTCCTCAGCCCTGGCTGGGGTCGTGTGGATGGCAGCCGCTCGATGTGTCTCTCTCACATCGATGTTTCTCTCTCTCTCTTCCTCCCTCTCTCCCTCCCGCTCTATCTGAAGATAAATGCAAAAATGTCCTCGGGTGAGGAGTAAAAAAAAAAAAAAAAAAGAAAGAAGTCCTCCTCTTGGGTGAAAAGGGTGAAGGGGTTAAGCAGTACAAATTGGTAGTTACAGAACAGTCACAGAGATATAGATTACAGCATAGGGAATACAGTCAATAACTTCATAATAACTATGTATGGGGTCAGGTGGGGACTTGAAGCATTGTGGGGATCACTCTGTAAAGTACATTATTTTCTAACCAGTTTGCTATACACCTGAAAATAATGCAGAAATATATTGTCTGTAAACTGTAATTGAACAAAAAAAAGTCCTCCTCTTGATGCTGCAGGTTTCTGTTACAATGGTGGTGCTGGTTCTTTCCTCGAAAACCTGAGGTGACGGTTGGGAGGACAGGCGGGACACTAAGGACTGTGCACTCAGGACACAGACACTCACCGACAGTGACTGATACTGTGTGTGAAACATCAGTCAGACCAACCCTGAGCCAATGTGTGCTGACTCTCAGGGTATTTACTTGAAAGCTAGAAAACCTGTTCTTTTCTAGAGTATTGCTCTCAAATGGTTAAAACATAAAAGGAAAAAGTAACACAAGAGAAAACTGAAGCAGCAGGGAAATACCAATCATCTTCTATTGAATATTTGACTTTTAAAAATCTAGGCATTATATAGAGAATTTTTTTCATTATAATGATATACACAAGGAATCTGTATTACTGGATTATTTGTATATTGTATATATTTTTTTCCCTGCGTACAAAATTTCCAGTGGTTACATGTTGGATAAAAGGACATTCAAAAAAAATATACTATTTTCAGAACAATAGAATTATGATAAACTGTTCTAAAAAAATGAGTGATGGCTTTAAATATTTGGATGCATTTTATGCCCGGCCAGTGTGGCTCAGTGGATTGAGCACCATTCCATGGACTGAGAGATCCCAGTTCAATTCCTGGTCAGGGCACATGCTTGGGTTTTGGGCTTGATCCCCAGTAGGGGGCATGCAAGAGGCAGCCAATAGATGTTTCTTTCTCTCTCTCTCTCTCTCTCTCTCTCTCAAAAAAAAATCAATAAAGACAAATAAATATTTAAGATGCATTTTAATAAAGATGAGGAATTTATATACATATATATTTTTTGGCCAAGCTCCTAGGGCATACCAGCATGGAAATATTAAGACTCATAAAATAAGCAAGGATCTCCTGATGTCATTGTAGTCACAGCAGAAATCCAGTTATCTGATTACACAACATAATAGTTATATCATGAGTCCAAATTTTAATGTTTTTAAAAAGGATTCAAAATTATAATGAAAATGCCAGCAAGTCCACGATAGTTGTATTTTACAGTATGAGCATGTGCAGGTAGGACTGAGATGGCCAATTTGATGCTGTGGACTATTCAATGCAGCAATTTTAGAGAGGGAACATTTTGATATGCCCTAAAGAGCAGACCATTAAATTCTCGACTTCTTAATGTCAAGTTCTTTGCACAAAAGTCATTCGCATTTTCTTCCTGACACTCGCCAAGCCCCTGGAGCCCAAACTGTCTGGAAGTCGCACTGGAACCCATGTCCACCCCAACCTGACACTGGGTCTCACTACCCCAGTGGAGAACATCATGAAGGATGGCACAGAAGGGGCAGCGTCCCTTAGGCTCATTACTTAAAAATACCACCTTCCTCAAATTTTTTTTTTTTTTCAAATTTTACATCTTGAAGCGACTGAATGTCAAAAAGGCTGTGCCAAAAGGTTCTGTCTTTACAAGTGCTATGCTTATAAAAGATGAGCAAGGAAACCTATGGGAAAGGCACTCATATATTTATGTAAAGTATGTGTAAAAATGGAAAATCTAAGTGCAAAAAGTTCATATATTAATACAGAATCAGAGTATTTAAGGATTAGAGAATACCGACAAGACCCTATAGTCTAAACACTGACCTAATAAATGAATTATCCATGTTTCCTGGTTCCTCGCTCTCACAAGGCTGCTCTCTCTTCAGGTAAGAGTCACTTGATCCTTCCCTGCAATGTCAGTCTGTCCCAAGCTCAGTTCTCCAGATGGTGAGGATAAAAGGAATTCTGGTTCAATACTCATGAAACTCAACCTTTGTACAGATCCTGTCCATAAGTGAGCACTAAATCTGAGTGTTTTACTTATAGTTGAGTCTAAGCCCTGGCCAGAAACTGGCTCTTGACATTGTTCCTTGTGCTTGAATCTCTGTTTTCATTATCCTCCTTGGAAAATGAGGGTTGCTTCACTCTCCTAAGGTCCTACAAAACACCACCATTTTTCAAAAAAATGTTTTATTTAAAATGTATCATTTCTTATTTTAAAAATATGTTTTTATTGATTTTTTTAGAGAGAGAGGAAGGGAGAGAGAGATAGAAACATCAGTGTGAGAGAGATACATTGATCAGCTGCCTCCTGCACACTCCCTACTGGGGATCCAGCCCGCAACCTGGGCATGTGTCCTGATTGGGAATCGAACTGGGACCTCTCAGTCCATGGGAGGATGCTCTATTGACTGAGCCACACTGGCTGTGCTAAAATTTATTTTTATATGTATTCATTTATTTTGTTAGTTAACACATCCTTCACCTTACACAATTATCTTTTTTTGTTGTTATTGTGAAGCTATTTAGGAATTACTCTTCCAGCAACTTTCAAGTATACGATACAGTATCATTATAGTCAGAATACTGTACATTAGATTGCAGAACTTATTCCTCTCATAGCTGAAAGTTTGTATCATTTGACCAACATTGCCCCAATTCCACCATCTAGTCCCTGACAATCACCATTCTATTTTTTCCATCCATGGGTTCAGCTTTCTCAGATTCCACATATAAGGGATATCACACAGTATTTGTCTTTTTCTGACTTATTTCACTTAGTGTAATGCTATCAAGTTTCATCCATGTTGTCCTAGATGGCAGGATTTTCTTCTTTTTTATGACTGAATAATATTCCTTTGTATACATATACCATATCTTCTTCATTCATTCAGCTGTCAATGGACATTTAGGTTGTTTCCATGTCTTGGCTATTGAGAATACTGTTGCAATGAACATGGGAATGCAGATATCTCTTCAAGATCCTGATTTCATTTCCTTTGGATATGTACCCCTAAGTGGTATTGCTGGATCATATGGTAGTTCTATTTTTAATTTATTGAAGAATCTTCATACTGTTTTTCATAGTGGCTGTACCAATTCACATTCCAACCAACAATACACAAGGGTTCCCTTTTCTCCAAATCCTCATGAGCATTAGACTACCACCTTTTTATGGGAGTCTTCCTACCTCCAGACATTATCTTGTTTGGCTTGCTGTTTCCTGTCTTTCCTAAGACTGTGCTCCACTTATTTGTTACCTTTGCCTAGTTCTTCTTATTCTTTTTAAAAAATTACTGATTTTAGAGAGAGAGGAAGGGAGAGGGAGAGAGAGATAAAAACATCGATGAGAGAGAACATTGATTGGCCGCCTCTTGCATGTCCCCCACTGGGGATTGGGCCCACAACTTGGGCATGTGCCCTGACCGGGAATTGAACTGGGAACCTCTTGGTACATGGGATGACGCTCAACCACTGAGCTACACCAGCCGGGCTGCCTGGTTCTTCTTGATGTTAGCTGCAACTGCAGCGTCACCTGCTGCCTGTCACAATACTCACTGAATTCAATGTGGCACCTGTGAATCCACTTCCTCACATTCCAGTTAGGCCCACTCCCTCAACAACCTCTGCCAGTGTTGGAATTCTCAGATCCTGTCCTTCCCAGACTACCGCTGAAGAATGTGCTTCTCTGTGTCATGAATTTCTCTTAAGTGGTCATCTAATTGCTTGAAACTTAAAAGTCCAAGAACCCAATACTTTTTGAAGAAGTCCATTTTCTTATGAAAAGTAATGACTAATAATGATGTTTTCATTGTATGAGTTAAAATCAGGCCTACATAACACACACAGTGCTTTCATACAAATAAAAAAAAGGCACTCCCTATAGACAGACCAATTTCCAAAAGGGCCTTTACCCTCCTACAATCTAATGCAGGACACAGGGCTTGGCCAAAGGAACATGGGTAGAATTTCAGCCTTCATTTAACTCCTTGGCTGGGTGTCCTTGTGCAGGACACAGTCCAGGCAACTCTATGTGGTGTTCTGTGGATTGGTTCTGGTTCTGTTCCTTCAAGTCTAACAGGTCTAAATGGCTCTTTCATATAAGAATTCTTCAATTATTTGGTAACAGCTACTCTATTCCCTTTGCAATTTATCTTCCTTGAATTAAACATCTCAGGTTCCTTCAATTATTCCTCTTCACAAATGTTTCCAAATCCCTTCACCCCCCTGTTGGCTCTGTTTGGAACATGCTTCCATTTTCTATATTGTAGTTCAAGTACACTCTAAACCAAACAGAGCAATACTCCAGGCTGGTTTCACCAAAGTGGCGTGGATTGGGTTCTAATTCCCCTTGTTCTATAACATTCTGTACTTCTTTTAAATCAGCCTGTAACTTCAGGGAGTTGGAATAGGCAGGCGAGACTCTGAGCTTTAAATAGCGAGTATTCTAAGTTAAATAACTATCAAACAGAACAAAACCAAAGTTATATTTTCTTAAGATCATCTTTTAAAAATAAGTATAAAAAAGTTGTGAGTTACTCTGAGAAAGCAAAAGTCAAGCCAATTTTATGTGATAAATTTAATTAGATTAACATTTAGAAATTTATTTCCCTCCATAAAGCAGATGCTGATTTACATACGTATTTTAGTACGATCTTCCTTCAAGTCTATGCACACACATACATTTATCATTAAATTATTAAAATAATAGGCAATCTGTGCCTTGTATCAGCTCTAGCAGTGTCAGAACTTAATGGGCTAGGGTAATTTCATCAAGGCTAGACAGAAAAAAAAATTAAAATATTTTGGGGGCAAATAATTTGAGATCATGCAGACAAAGGGAAGATGGTAAGAACAAAGAGGTTTAAATAGTTTTCCATATCAATGAAAGATCTTCTCATGTTTTGAGTGGTATTGAGAATGTTGATGGCATAGATCATGAAGTTCAAGGTCCTTAGGCACTGTAGTTGGATCACTAGATCACGGCACAATGGGAATCCTAGACTCTTCCCATGCTTTTAAATTAATTGACTGATGATTCGGATGCATGGCAAGGATTGAACTGAAATAAAGGGTCTGACTGAGGTGTAGTTTGGAGTCAGACCTATGCTTCTAACTGTTAACACCCATTGGTGTCATCTTTTTTGGCCTTTTTAGTAGATAAGACTAAGATCCTAATAGAGGCGGGCCAAGAGAGAAGTGGCTGAGATAAAGAGGACAGAAGGGATGAGAATCAGCATGATGATTATGGGGTGGCATAATAAGGTTGTAAACAGGGAGACTCCAGAATCAGACAGACCTAGTTTCAGTCTTGACTGTCATTTCATACTGTGACATCTGGCAAAGTTATTTAATTTACCTGAGTCTTAGTATTTTTGTTTATAAAATGAGGTTAATAACAGTTATTTTGAAGCACTGTTGGAATAATTAAGATTATACTATATAAAGGTCCCAGTATATAGTACGTGTTCTACAAATTTTTTGTTATTAGCTATCTAACAATAAAGTGGACACAAGCAATGTAGTACCAGGATGTGACTGAAGGAGTGGATAGCTAGGTTTAGATCTTTAATTTGTAATTTTTGTTTGTTTCCAAGGCTGGTTAGAAACACGAGCTTCTCTTTTCACTTTTGGATGTGCTGTGCACTTTCCGTTGACACACACAGAGGAGCTGTGTAGAGTAGTCTTCTGGAGAAAAACAGTATTTCTCTTCCAATTACCCACATGAAAGACTCTTGGGACTTAAAAGCTCCATAGTTAGACAGTTCAATGACAACTACAAACTGATATGATGACTTGCAATCTTCCTGGATGAGAGTCATGTGCATAGAAGACATGATTAGTAATCTCCAGTTGTCAGTTGTAAATTATGTAGCCAGGAACTAAGTAAATTATATGTCCTGATTTCAACACACTGTTGGCTTTGGAACTGGGGCCACGTTTTCATGACATGTCTCCGGCTGGCATCCCAGTAATGCTGGTTTTCTGGATGGCAAAACATCCTGTTCAGGATCCCTTATGATCAAAAGAACTCAGCATGAGGATGAGACTTTCAAGGAGATAATGCACTGAATCTTATGGAGAGTAGGATTGTGACAGGACCATTATATAACCCTAAGATGGGTTCAATATTTTGTAGTGAATCCATTAATTCTACTTAATTCCTTTAATTATCGTGGATAAGGGAGATCATATCTATGAGATAGTTTGCCTATTAGTGTTCTGTATTTTGGCCAAGTCTGTCTTTCAATATACATTTTCATGATAACTTAGATATATACACAGTTGAATGACAGTGGAGTCTATAAACAGAATGTCAGAAAGGAGAGTGCCAACACAATGGGGGAAAGAACCTGAGGTTCAGATCCAGAGGATTTGGGATCCAGGTCCAGGTTTTCACATACTAGTAAGTGTCATGGTACAGTCGCTTCACTACTTTAGACTTCAGGTTCCTTATCTACAAAGTACAAATTCTGATATCAACCTCCATAAACGCTGTAAGGATTAAATGAAGAAATATAAGGAATGCACTGTAGACCCTAAAGGTAAAAGGTAGTCAACAAATGTTTCCTGGGTCAAAGACATGAAATATTTCTCATGGAGGTGGTTCTTCAGAATAGCAGAAACTTGACTAATTGAAACAATGTTCAAATATTGACCCAGATGGAAAAGGCTCTGAGTAAATCTTAGGACTCCAGTTTTTCCATTGCCATGGGAAGCCGGTCAGTCCCTCTGACTGAAGGTGGTAAATTACTTAAACCACAAAAAAACATCAAAACTAAAATTTTATTTTTCAAAATTTACAAAAATAAATTAATTAAAAAATCTAACTAATTAAACATTCAAATGATGTTTTCTGTAAGTTTGTAGTGTTGTACCATTTATATTTCTAAGTTAGTTAAACCTAAAACTTTACTAAAACTTTTGGGACCTCGTGTGTGTGTGTGTGTGTGTGTGTGTGTGTGTGTGTATGACAAAATTATGTAATCACTGATAGAAACTAACATTTGCAAAAAATTCTGCATGGCTTCATAAAGTCAAATTGATTCAAGCTCTGGCTACTGCTAATATTTTAATGTTTAATAAGTGTTACCTTGTGAGAATATCAAGTTGTTTTGCAAATAACTAGGCTAATACTGCAGGAAAGTACCTGAGATAAAGAAAAGACAAGGGGCTTAACTAAGGTCAGGTACTGACCCAGATACTGAGAAGTGAGCAAACATTGCTTCTGAGGGAAGAGTTTGGTATTTTGGAATTGGTGTTGTTAGTAAGGCTATTCGGATAGTACTCAGTAATGTATTTTATATGTGTACTAAATAGCTTTGTGTCCTGAGTAGTATCAATGTAGCAACACAGAGAGCCAGGTAGCCCTGGAAGTAGCTTTCACGTGTTATACATGAAGCCAGCATGTGTGCTCTTTCAGGTCAGTGTAGAGTATGAGGCAAAGTGCATAGGAACAAGGAAAGGATAACGCATACAGAGAATGTTATGTTGAGATCCAAGAATTTAGCACCGGGGCAGCAGGGTCTAGACAGAGCTTTGACATATGGGCATTGAGCTACTTGCAGAGGGAGGCTGCAACCTCTCCCAAGGGCCAATAAGAAGGAGATAGATATGGACTGAGACAAACTTCAAAGTAGGAGAAAGTGGTGATTGAAAGGAAGTTTATACTTTTACTGTTTACTTACAATACACAACACTTCTAATTATTTGTGTACTGTAAATGTAAATATTTGATATTTTCAGCTGTAATTTTTTAACCCATATTCACCAATAGTTTTTTATTTATTTATTTATTTTTTTTTATCCTCACCCGAGGACATTTTTTTTGCATTTATCTTCAAATAAAGCAGGAGGAAGAGAGGGAGGAAGAGAGAGAGAGAGAGAAATATCGATGCGAGAGAGACACATCGACTAGCCACCACCCACACGACCCCAACCAGGGCCGGGGAGGAACTACAACCAAGGTAGACACCCTTAGCAGGAACCGAACCCGGTACTCTCTGGTCCGCGGGCCAATGCTCTAACCACTGAGCCAAACTGGCCAGGGCATATTTACCAATAGTTTTAAGAACAACTTTTTTGAATTAAAAAATACCCTAATATAATTAAAAAATTAAAAAAAACCACTCTAAAGAAGTATTTGTTACAGAAATACCTATATTTGGAGGAAACTAATGACCCACTTGGTTGTCCGAGTAGATACTGGTCAGTCTTCTTTGAGTCTACTACCTATTATTTTCCCTTACCATTAAGCTTTGTAAAAAAATATATATATTTTTCAGAATGGTTGTCTAGCTGGCTCTCTTATCAGCTAAATTTGCCTTTCCCTAAGACTTTTACAATCTTTTCAAAAAAATGCATTGGGATTAATGAGAAAAATATTTTGCAATCTATGCAAAAACAGGAATCTAAAAATGTAAATGTTAGGAATGCATTACTGAGAAAAGACAAATGGATCAAAGAAATGCCCATTTCTAAAGGGGATATGATTTATGGTGTTAGGATGACACACCTCTGTTTGTGTTGAGCTACCTGCTAACTTGTAACATGGAAGGGAGGGTGTGGAAAAACTGTCATCTCTCTGTGGCTATGCAGCATGGGTGTACAAACAAGGTTGATTGTTCTAGAAGTCTGCGATCATACCTTTCCAACATTCCCATCTAAAACATTTTAGGCATACCTCTTGCTAAGAAATACATCCTCTGCACATTGTAGAGTGTGGTTTTCTTCATGTTTTTTATTGATTTTTTTTTTTTTTGAGAGAGAGAGAGAAACATTGATGTGAAAGAGATCCATTGATCAACTGCCTTCTGCACGCCTCCTACTGGGGATTGAGCCTGCTACCCAGGCAGGTGCCCTGACCAGGAATCAAACCAGGATCTCCCAGTCCATGGGATGACGCTCAGTCCACTGCGCCACACCAGCTGGGCTGTAGAGTATGTTTATACACACAAAATGGATCGAGTCTAATTGACTGCCATAAGGTGCTACCTGTTTTTAGTCTATGTTCTCCAGAAAATAACACTTTTTTGGCTATATTCCTAAGAATGACAGTGCAAAGATATTTAGCTTAGAGAAAAACAAACACGTGTTATTGTCTTTAGATATAAAAAAGACACTGGGTAGGTTTTCTTCTCTAGCCTAACTGGGTGACCAGAAGAGCGCTGTAGGACTACAGTGAGCTTAGGAGATATTCTGCCAATTAGTAAAAATGTTTTTTGAAAGCTAAAAAGCATTTTGTTGAGAAACTTGAAAATCATTGAATATATAAAAAGAAACATACAAAAACAGAGTTTTCTGAGCACTATGTGAATCACAGGGAAAGAACAAGCCATTTGCTATTGCCCTTTCTTATTCAGTTATTAGTATATCTTAAGTAGACCAAAAAACACTGAGTCAACTTCCTTTTTAAATACAGTAGACATAACATTCATGCCAACCCGCTCACACTCCTCACTCTCCTTAGAGAATCTGCCTTTCCACTCCCCAAGAAATACTTCCCTTAGCCCATGACTGGACCTTCCTCAGTTAGCCCAGTCATAGCTGATGGGATGGAGGTGACAACTAAACCCCACTGGACCGTCAGGTCCCTCTCTGAGGAATTTAGAATCCAAGCACAGGGACAGGAGCCAGTTACTTGCCTGTGGGGATTTGGTTTGAAAGTTCATGTCGAGTTGGAGCCAAACTTAGCACCACTGCTAGCCAGAACCACACGCAAGCCCAGAGATCTAGGAAGGCCAGGAACCCACGAGCAGGCAGGAAACTGTTTTGCAGATGGTGGGAAAATGGAATGGACACAGTGAGAGGAGTAGAAACACGAAATAAAGACCCCAAGGGAGACGGGTTACTTGAGTTCATTTAAATGAGTTTCTGTACTTGACATTTGGGGGAGAATCCATGTTTTGTGAGGCCTAAAACATGTACAATTTAGGGAGCAATCTTCCTGAAGAAGTCACAATTGCAATAGAAAATTTGGTGCAGGGGCCATGAAGCCTAAGTGAGGGGCTATTACTTCGCACTCACCTGTGCTTATAGAATCAAGTGAATTCTGAGGAAGACATCCAAAACCACACCAAAGGGGCTCTTCTGCAGTAGGTCAGGGGGAATGAGGACTGCTTTTTAAAGGAATCTTTCTAGAGACCCCTAATAAGGGACATTCTGCTGAGTCCTTTGTTTTGGACATTCCATCTCTGGGACTCTGATGTGCTCCTGGGATTCTGGGGCAACACTCACTAGTTCATTCTCTAACTCTCCACCCACCTCACTGGCCCTCCTACTATTTCAATTTTGTCTCTGGCCCCTTTGGAATTTACTTGTGCTTTAAATTGTCATCTGAAGGGATCCCTGATATTTTTTTTCCGTATTTGGAATTTTGCTGGTTGGTTGTGTAGTTAAAGCCATCTGCTTTCTTCTCCAGTCATTATCAATAATAAAAAAAAAGTTCATGGGGCACATGCTGATTCCCTGTTTGGCTGGACTTCTCCATTATGGTTACATCTTACCAGCATTTCAAATGGCTTCGTGGTCACTCTTCCAATCCTATGAGCTGGCGAATACGTTAGGATAGCAATTTTCAACTTTTCCATCTCATGGCACACATAAACTAATCACTAAAATTCTTTGGTACTCCAAAAAATACATTTTTTTTTTTTTGCCAATCTGACAAAAAACAGGTACAATTTTAATTCATTCGCACGAGACAGCTATTGTTGTGTTGACTTGTTATTTTTTATTTGACAGTCTAAGGGAAAAGAGGTCAGTGCCCCTGACTACATAGTCAGGTATTGCATGTGTTAAAAATTCTTGCACACACCAGTGTGCCTCTTGTGGCACACGGGTAGAAAAGTGCTGCTTTCGGAGATTAAGTAGCAGTACTTACGTTGTTATCTGAAAATGTGAGCTCTCAAACCCAGTATGCACAGGACACTTCAGATAAAGCTTCTGTTATGGTGTGTGTCACCACTAAACTCCATGAAATGGACAAAATATACAATCAAAGGGAAAACTACTCAGAGTGAGGGGTGATCTCTTTTCTCTCCCTTTATTCCTCCAACACAGACACACTTGTACACACACACACACACACACACACACACACACACAGATTATATAACCATAAAGGGCAGCAGTGAGCCAGAAATACATTAACTCCAAGACAAAAAAGAAATAAAGATATTAGGAATTAAATTCATACTCCAATGTATGTAAAAAGTCACTGACCCTGAAAATTAAAAAAGAAGAAAAAAATAATATACACAGGGATGTGCTGACTAATTTTTTTCATATTGTACTAAGTGCTTTCCATAAATTATGCTTTCCACATAATTCACAGCACAGCTCTGTATTATTATTCCCATTACTTTACAGATGAGGAAATTGAAGCTTAGAAAAGGCTAAGTAAGCCAAACTCCCACGATGAGTCCAGATGAATCCAGGACTCCAATTCCTAAATGTCAGAACTTAAAAAAAAACCTTTTTCCTCAAGAAAGACTGAGCACTTTGTAAAGGTCTTGTTGAAATAACCAGATTGGATAAGAGTATAAACAGGATGGGGGTCAGATATTTGTTATGTGGTTACATTGCGGGTGGAACTTGGGAGGAAGACAAGGTCAGAGTAAAAATGGGGGTAGGGCTGGGGAAGTGTCCACACTTGCCACATTTAGCATTCTGAACCTCATCTCATTTGTATCTGGTACTCATCTCGCCTATCTCTTCACTGGGCCTTAGCATTTCAGAAAATGGTGTGTCTTCCCTTGGGTGTCCTGTCTAGTATCTACATAGAGAAGAAGGTCAATAATTATTTATTGAAGACAAGGACAACAAAAGGAAAAAGATTTTTTGATCAATAAGATTCCACAATTATAAAGAAATAAATAGGTGTTTACAAATCAGGAATAAGAGAGGGAGGCAGGCACAAAGATTAAAAAAAGGAGTACAGAGATTAAAGATTTTAGGAGAAACAAAGAAAGCCATACTGAAAAAAGTAATGTGTGATGTAGTCAATTTGAAAGAAAAACTAAAAAATTTGGGGGAACATTTTAAATTACTTGTCATCCATAGCTATCTATATACATTGGAGTAAAGTTAATTAAATAATTTTTGTTACCCATGTTTAAAAAATAGCATTATTTTTACCAATAGATTTTTAAAATGTCTATTTGTTTTAGAAATAGAAAGTAATCCATAAAGAAGTTTGTTTTTTGTTTTTGTTTTTTCCTTCCAGGGAATTTATGATTTTGGGGGTGTTGGTGTTGAAGGCCGGAATGAAAAGGGAACTGGAGTAATAAAAAATAAAAATGCGCATTTAAAGACTACTCTTTTGTAAATACATTTAATGGCTAAATACATTTCTCCATTTCAGAAGTTGGAAATCTCAGAGAATAGTTCTTTCTTGACATGACAAAGGCCATTTTCTGGCTTTATGATTTTGAATAACTCAGTCTGTATGCCATATATACGTTTGGATGAACAAGAGTAGTTCTTTCCAGGAATGCATTCTCTCAGCTTTACCCAAAGTTTGCACTCGTCTGAAGAAAGAAGTTGAGTGCTCATATTGTGAGAGGATGCTTTAAGGCTGTTAACCTTAGATTATGCCTTTTGAAGGGGAAGAACTTAGCCAATGGAAATTACTTTGGCCAATCGCTGTCTGGCGGTTAATAAGCAGAGAGAACTTCAGGATGGCTGCCTCCTTGCAATGATGCTATGTGGATATTTCAGTAGAAATACAGAAACAATTCCAAAGCATAGATTAGTATCTGAAAAGTTTTTTGCTATATTTATAGATACATTTTTTCAAAGCAAAAGAGTATTTGAAAGTGAAATGCCCTGGGAAAATTCAGAATAATGTTATTTGATGCATTCTCCATATATAGTTCTACTCGCTGATATTTAGCTCAAATTCCACATTCTCCAATGACTTCCTGCAACCTCTCAAGCCCTCACTATTTGTCTTCTTTTTGATCCACATTATTTTTCACTTAACTATACTTTTCTTAATTATTGCTGTGGAATGCAAGTTCTATGAGACAGCATTCTTCATACATTTTGTCCTTCTATGTATCCCAAGTGTTTGCCTGATACTGGGCCCATATTAGGTATTCAAGTGTTTATTGAATAAATTAATGAATATATTTTATTCTGTAATTAAATTGCAAACTCCTTGAAAGTGGGGCCCACACCATGTAATTCTGTATTTTCTTCTGTATACATAGTGAGTTATTAGTAGACAATTATTAATTAACAGGTTGCATGATGTAATGCATACTGAGAGAATTCCCATTCCTTCAGTTCACAAATCAATGTCCTGGGTCAACAAAACCACCACTGTTGTTTTTTTTTTCTTCTCCCTGGACTTTAAATATGCCACAAATACAAATTATTTCACTGGGAAAATGTTCATTTATATTCTAAGGTCATTTAGTTTTATGCTTAATCCAAAAGGCAGAATATCAAGGTCAGTATGGAGGCCATTGCAAAGGCTTTATCTTGTAAACTAGTTTGGTACTTAAAACTGTTCTTCCTGTAGACAATGCCCACACTAGAAGCACACAGGCAGTCTTTGCTTTACACAGTCATGTGGGACTGTGAAAATGACTGCAGAATGAAACCACGCACATTGATCTTGGTAATCAATGGAAAAATTACGACTAATCCATGATCTTTAGAAATTTTTGTCAAAACATTCAAAACTCTCTCATTGTTAATTATAAAGGTATAGGAAAATGAGAAAAGGGTAAAATATAGTATATTTTAAGTACCTATACTATAACTTAAAACCTTAGAAACACTGGGAATGAAAGTGTTTTACTCCCTTGTAAAGCACATTAATAGTTTGAATGGTGCTTTCTGTAACTGTTGGGAAAGTTGGTCATGCATAGCTTCTTCCTCCATGTACGGCACAAGAACAGCCTTGGCAATGAACATGTCGATAATCTCCCATAGTCAACATAGGTAACATTATTATTATTACTATTGTTATTATTTTGGTAGAATGCTTAAGATCCATTCAATAAAAGTTTAAAAATTCATTAATAAAAAGACTGGCCTTCTGCCACTGATTAGGGAAAGATACTCCAGCACAAAGTGGGGTGTGTGCAGTTACCTTGCCTGAGTGAGCTGTGGAGAGGACCTGCTGGCTGCGGGGACAGATGCACTGCGCGGGGCTAAGGCCTGTGCATTTTCCCATCTCTTGCTGCCAGTAAAGGCACTACCACTTTTGCCTGGCGTGTGTGGTCAGTTCTCGGTGTCCTTGAACCATGCCCTGGTCTGTTCCCTGGGTGGCACTTGTCTGTCTTTTAACCTTGGCTGCACAGCCTGGCCATTCAGTGAAGGGTGAGATGCTTGCAATATGGGAAAAATGTGTTTCTACAGCTCAGAAAATTGCCATAACCGTTCCCAGGTTTGGATTAGCTTCCAACATTTTATCCTTTACACTTTATTGTCATGAAGTATCCCTGAGAATTCCTTTGATGTGAGTTTTAATTTTGCTGGCATCCCTTTCTCTGTGTCATCATCCTTTTCATCACCACCACTCTCCTCATGTTATGTCAATGGGTCCTCCTGCGCGGAATTCCTGACTGCACACCCAGTGTGCTGAGTGGGGTGGTGTCAGTGTTCCCACACTCAGCTATTTCTTCTAGAACTCCATTTACGTTCTATTTGAATTTCATTTCCAGCATTATTACTTTTGTTTCTTTGCTGCATTTTTATTTTTGTTGGCATTTTCATTTTCATTGTTCATACACACACGCACAAACACAGATATAAACACACACGCACATATATTGCTATCATGGATTTTGTAAACTTATAATTGGCCTACTTTTATTTTTACATTTTTCTTAAATCATTTGTTTTCCAACTATGTAAAGCCCCTTATCTAAGACGCTAAAATTCTCATAGGGAGAATGTGAATCCTTTAAAGGATGAGGCTACCTCAACTGATGTCACCATCAGCCACATGCACTATTGCAACACAAAAATTCAGCAAGTAAATATATGTCAGGTGGGCTCTAATCAAGACCAAAATTTCATATCAATGGACTTCTCAGAAGACCTCTTTTTAAAATGCTTGAAGAAGTTGAGAAAAAACTCAGCGATGGAGATGATAGAACCTTTAACAGAGCAGAGCCAACCTAGAAACACCATTTGTATGTGGCAGTGTCTAATAAACATATTTTAAAATGCTCTTTCAACTTTCCTCAATTTATAAGGAACAAAACCCCTCATTTTAGCTTCTTTTGAGATGTATGGATATAAATTACAATGATTTTTATACAGGATCCCATATTCAACTTCTTGGTTTATTAAATCTCAAGGTAAACTCTGATTTACTGACAAATTTGAAGCAATGTTTTTAGTTGAGGTTTTCAGAAGACAGGACTTTCACTAAAATTGAATTAAAAATCTCATCTATATCAGAGGGTGAAATCTGCGTGGTGAATTTTATATCTCAGCTGGTAGCATACATTATTTCTACAGCTTATGTACTCCTGACTGATAAACCACTTACTTCCAAGCCCTTGTTTTCCACGATAGTGCTTTCCCTGCCCCTCAGTCTAACATTAGCCAAAATTTCACCAGAGTGTTAAGCCATATGAATATCATGTCCTCGGTGTCTTGTCAGAATAACTAAAAATACTTAACCGAACTGAATGAAATATTTGTATTCTAATTTTGTCTACCAATATAATACATGATGGCACCAAACATTAAGATGTACGTTCTTTTGCTTAAATAATTTTTTTGGTGTATATATGTGCATACTTATATAGTCAGAAACAAAGATTACTTTTGTTTGTTTAAATTGGTATTTGTTTTTATTATATTGTGTGTTTACCATCACAAGTCATGTCTCTTTCCATTACCACTTATCTTCCCTTTACTCACTTCTGTTTTAATACTTCCTTTTTTAAAACTTAGCATTTTAGTAAAATAATGGCTTTAATGTAGCTAAGACTTAATTTTAAGCATTATTTTTGTTTCTAGCTAATTTTTATCAGAAATTTCATGTTCCTTAAAAATAAACTTTTACATTTTAAATAGTTTTAATTTATCTTGTTTAAAATGTCACATCTGATAAAAAATATTTTGGTCTACCATGGCATGATTTCTTATCTCCCTATCAAAAGCATGAACTTAATTTGAATGTTTAGTATGGGTGAGGCATAGTGAGAACATAATAATTTGCACTGGGTGAGGCTTGGTGCTGTTTCTTTTCTAATGTGTGATAATTGATGATAAAACAATGGCCATTGATGAGTGAGTGCTTATATAGCACTTCTTGTTCCTCTGAATGGAGGAAGAGTATCATTATCCATGGTACAAAATGTCAATATCAAGAGCCATTTGCTCAATGAGGCCAGGGACACTGAAAATGATAATTATGTCTTTTCTTCACAAGGTCATGTAAGTACAATAGGAAAATTGTGAATCCATAAACGACACTTCTCATCTGGCATGATAAAATTAATGCACTTGCTCTGATCACCCACGTAACATGGTTTTGTGTGAGTGCGTATATATATATACAGGGGTAAAAATAGGTTTACAGTTGTTCATGTGGAAAGTAATACAATAATTAATACTACAAGAATAAACTGTAAACCTGCTTTTGCCCCACCCTGTGTGTATGTGTGTGTATATACCAATTTCCCAGCAAGTAACTGAGATACAATTTCTTCATGTTTTGATACTATAAAGAAGTTTATAGAAATACAACCCCTCAAAGGACTAAAATATGAAAAAAAGTATACTTTAGCTTATATTTAAAGATTATTCTCTTTTAAAAATTAATGATAGACATTGAAAACTTTTTTGGATTATTTGAAAAACTATGACAGAATTGTAGAGTAATATTGAATGTGTTTTACATAAACAAACATAGATTAATAGTAAAAAGAAACATTTCCATCAATTAAAGCTACATAATCTCTTAAAGTTTTGCCACCATGGATAATATCCTGATCATTGCATGTTGTTTCAGTAAAGTGTTGTTACAAGTATTACATATGTAACATTATTAGTTGGTTGATTTGAAATTTCAATACAATCAGAGAATAAAGAGATAATT
Source organism: Tadarida brasiliensis (assembly GCA_030848825.1). Lineage (NCBI taxonomy): Eukaryota > Metazoa > Chordata > Mammalia > Chiroptera > Molossidae > Tadarida > Tadarida brasiliensis. The sequence goes on along the minus strand of CM061262.1, from coordinate 38,591,243 downwards.
CATTGACATTCATGCACCTTTCCCCCTCTTTTTCTAACTTTACTAGTTGGGACAAGCATGTTTTTCTATTAAGTTGTAAAGATCTGTATTATACATTTTAGGAGGGGAACTCATTTAAGAATCCAATTTAAATTTTGAATGGAATGCTGCATGCAGATTTAAAAACAAAACCTTCTCTTTGTATTTCCATTTATTAGGTCCCTGTAATCTCACTGCACAGACACTTCACTACAAAGTAGGCACTGGCATAATCTGGTCTGTCATGTTTCCTGTCAGAAGAGGTTTACACAAAAAGACAAACTGATTCCGTGCAGAAAGTGTACATTAAGTCATAAATACAGTTTTACTTTAAGATTTCCATGTACATATTAATAATGCAACTCCACATTTCTCTAAACATTTACAACATGACAATATACTACAAAACAAAACTAAATAGAAACTGAATTGTGAGGGTTTTGGGTGTTGCTGGAAAGGGTACTACTGATGAATTACCATAATGAACTATATATAGACTGAGAACCTTTACCCTTGCCCAGTGTTGCTCTTTTCAGTGAATGTTAACTCAGCTTCATTCCTGCTACTGGACACAAGAGCAGGCTGTTGAACATGGCTGCACACCAGCCAGGGCTGCCCTGGAGAAGGGTGCAAAATTATTTGCAACCTACACTTGAACTCAATTTGTCCATGCTGTCTGAGATCCCACCTGACTTTCAAGTTCAGGAAGAGGACTTAGAATCATAAAATTTCAAAACACTTTTTATAGATTGAAATATATAATATTGTCCTTTCCTCATTTTCACTAAAGCCTATCAGAAAAAGAAGGGTAAATCGATATAAAGAATCAATGGAATTAGAATTAACCCAATAATTTAGTTAGGATAAGTCAGTGGTGTGCCAGTAAATATTGTAACAACAAATTCTCCCCGAGGGAAAAAAATACAATCTGTAGAATTTGCTGATTTTCAAGGTGTAAACACTCCCACAGTGGCCATTTTCAAGCTACCAATGTGATATCACTAATGTGATGTCCAGTAGTTCACAATTACATAATATTCCTTTAAGTAGAAACAATACATGACTTCAAGAGCATACATAGATAAGAAAGTTTAGGATTTATGAGTTTTGAGTATTTATTAATTTTATTTTAAAGGTACTTTGTTCTGTAATACAAAGTAATAGTAATCAAAGGAGCATGGTACTGGCATAAAACAGACACCTAGATCAGTGCAATGGAACAGAGAGCCCATAAATAAATCCACACCTATATAGTCAATTAATCTATGATGAAGCAGACAGGAATATACAATGGAGTAAAGACATTCTCTTCAATAAATGGTATTGGGAAAACTGGACAGATACATGCAAAAACATAAAACTGGGTCACTTTCCTATACCTTATATAAGAATAAACTCAAAATGGATTAAAGACTTAAATGTAAAACCCCAAACCATAGAACTCCTAGGTCAATATAGGCAATCAAACCTTTGACATTGCTCTTAGCAATACATTTTTGGACATGTCTCTTTGGGCAAGGGAAACAAAAGAAAATATAAACAAATGGGACTATATCAAACTAAAAAGTTTTTGCACAGAGAAGGAAACCATCAACAAAATCAAAAGACAACCTACTGGATGGGACAGACACTCACCAACAATACATCTGATAAGGGCTATCCAAAATATATAAGAAACTCATACAACTTAACACCAAAAACAAATAAACAATCTGATTAAAAAATGGGCAGAGGATCTGAATCGATATTTCTCTAGAGAGGACATACAGATGGCCAACAGGCATATGAAAAGATGCTCAACATCACTAATCATCAGAGAAATGAAAATTAAAAGCACAATGAGATATCACCTCACATCTGTCAGAATGGCTATCATCAATAAATCTGCAAACAACAAGTGTTGGTGAGGATGTGGAGAAAAGGGAAACTTCATGCACTTTTGGTGGGATTGTAAGGTGCAGCCACTATGAAAAAGTGTGGATATTCCTCAAATAATTAAAATAGAACTACAATATGACCCAGTAATTCCACTTTTGGGTATTTAGCTGAAGAAATCTAAAAAACTAATTTGAAAAGGTACATGTACCTTTATGTTCATTGCAGTATTATTTACAATAGCCAAGATATGGAAGCAACCTGAATGCCTATCAGTAGACAAATGGATAAAGAAGAAGTGGTACATATACACAATGGAATATTAGTCAGCCATGAAAAATAACAAAGTCTTGTCATTGTGACAACATGGATGGACATAGAGGGTGTTATGCTAAGTGAAGTAAGTCAGATAGAGAAAGGAAAATACCATATGATTTCACTTACATATGAACTCCAAAAAACAAAAATGAACAAACAAAACAAAAACAAACTCCTAGATCCAGAGAAAAAAATTGATGGTTGTTAGATGGGAGGGGGGTCGGGAGGGTGGGTGAAATGGTGAAGAGATGAAGAAATACAAATTGCCAATATAAAAATAGTCTTGGAGATGTAAATTACAGCATAGGGAATATAGTTAATAATATTGTAATAACGATGTATGGTGTCAGATGGGTACTAGACTTATGGGGGTGATTATTTTGTAAGTTATATCAATGTTTAATTACTACGTTATACACTTGAAAGTAATATAATATTGAATATAAACTCTAATTGAAAAATAAAAATTAGCTCGGCCAGTGTGGCTCAGTGGTTGAGCATCGACCCATGCACCAAGAGGTTGCCGGTTCGGTTCCCAGTCAGGATACATGCCCAGGTTGTGGGCCCAATCCCCACTGGGGGGCATGCAGGAGGTGACCAATGAATGTTCTCTCTCATCAACGTTTCTATCTCTCTTTCCTTCTCCCTTCCTCTCTCTATAAAATCAATAAAGAAAAATAAAGAAATAAAAATAAAAAATAAAGGTACTTTGTTTATAAATTTATATAATTATAAATTTAATAATGTGTGTGTATAACAACTGGCTTACAAAATTCCTAAAAATTTAACATTCAGCTCTCACAAGCAGGTGTAAACCACTTCTAGCGCACTGCTGGGGTAGTTAGATTTTTATGTTTCTACAAATAGTATAGTGCAGTATCTCTTACTTATGCTTAAATTATTGTTTGTGTTCTGTTTAATATTGTTACATAGTTCGTTTTAATATTACTAGAAAGGCCTCAGAGAAATTTGCTGTTTAATAAATATATTTTTCTTGAAGAAAAATGAAAAAGATAGCTTATTATTTGTTAATACTATGTACAATTGACCCTTGAACAACACAAATTTTTTCAATAAATACGTACTGTACTATAAATGTATTTTCTCTTCCTTATGATTTTGTTTTCTCTAGCTTACTTTATTGTAAGAATATAGTATATAATCCATATAACATACAAAATATGTATTAATTGACTGTTTATGTTATCGGTAAGGATTCCAGTTAACAGTAGGCTATTAATAGTTAAGTTTTGGGGGAGTCATACATGGGTCATACATGGGTCAAAGGTCATATGTGGATTTGGACTGTGGGGGGAATTGGTAGTTGATGCCCCTAATCCCTGCATTGTTCAAGGGTCAACTGTGTCTATTAATTAATTACCTCTATCTCTCAGTACCTTTATTTACAGTTTATAATCTACTGTCTATCTAGATATATAGATTAATATGGTGAACTCTACCTATATTAATCTACATGTAAATATAAACTATGCTCTGGAAAAAGCATCTTAATTATTTTAAAAAAACTACAAAATATAATTTTACAATATTTTCTTTTTTTAATAATTTTTTTTTCTTTATTAATTTTAGAGAGAGAGGAAGGGAGAGGGAGAGACAGAGATAGAAACATCGATGAGACAGAACATCGATTGAGAGAGAACTTCTTGCATGCTCCCCACTGGGGATCAGACCCACAACCTGGGCATGTGCCCTGGCCAGGAATTAAACCAGTGACCTCTTGGTGCATGGGTCAATGCTCAACTGCTGAGCCACACCGGCCGGGCGTACAATATATTCTTAACTTTATTAACATGTACACGTAATATAAAACAATTATCAATTTCCCCCTACAATGTTTATATAACAGTTTAGATTTTATGTGAACAACTATAGTGGTCAGAGAGAAGTTAGTGGGACTCAAATTGATTGACTATGTATCAAAAATTCCAAATAACCTAAAATCTACCTTAGATAAGATTTTATATTTTGTCATGCATGTGCCAATTTATTTAGGAAATGACATTTTCAGTAAATGGTGTAGGCATTGAAAAAACAAATGGGGATAAAGTTCTACCCAGAAAAGTATGACATGGATTGATGGACCAGTGGCCAGACTTGTGTAGATCACAGAGGCCTTTGTTGAGTTAGTCCCAGACTAACAGCTGGAAATGAGCTCAGTTCCTGACTGCTGAGTGCTACTTTATGCTGCTAACTGTTGACACACATTACAAGGAGCACAAAATTGTATTTTTCAAAAAGTGTCATTAAACTAGTAATTTCTGATGTATGTTGAAAACTTAAATAGTAGAGTTTTTGTCAACTTACAAAATAAATTTGCAAGATATTCAGCAAGTCTATTAAAAACCTGCATATGAATTGCTCTCTAATGTTTAAACGAGTTGAAAAAGTGATAGCAATATGATCCTTAATCTCATGATACATCATTTTAATGTGCGAATTTCTTAAATTGTTTGGGAATTTGATAGGACTTTAAAAATTATTAACTCTGATTACAGGCAAACCAACTTCTAAGCAATCAATTATTTTGGAGTTTTGAACATCTCCACAAGAATCTTCCTGAACATATGGAATATTTGTTCCTCAAGAAGGAATTTAAAAAAAATGTGTAATGAATCAAAAAGGTTTGAGGCACTCTACTCAAAAGGAATGAAAAAGATTAAAAGACATTTAGTCTATGTAAAAATAATCTGATCAACATAACCTTATCTTCTAGTGGGCCATGAATCGTAGATTCATTAATGAGGTACATCAACTATCTCAGAATAACATAGCCCCAGGCAAGTAGCATCCAACAGGAAAAACCTGGCTTGTTACAGAAGCTCCACACTCTGTGGACTGAAAGGCAGCATTCTTCCGTGTTTATATGACACGTTCATCTGAGGATTTCACGTACTTCACAAACATTGACTTGTCAATTTTCACGCCATTTCCAGGAACAAATAGTGTGAAAGGTTATTATTCTTAAAGGAGAGCAGGGTGCAAGAGTCCCTACAGAAGATGTGTTTGCCAGGAGTCACGATGAAATTTGTTGTGCATAGTAGGCTCTCAGTATACACCATTTAACAGAGTGAATCACAGCCCGAGCTAAGTAGCCACAGCTCTGCTTCTCCTCCCTCCCTCCTTCTCTCCCAACCTTCCTCTCTTCCCTCCTGTTTCTTATTTTCACATTATGATAGTTAATTTAGTTGCTCAAGGGCTCATATTGCAAGCATTAAACCAAGTGTTAGCTTTGATTCTGTGAGCCCAGATTCACATAGTTAGAAAAATAAAAGCAAACTGTGATCTATATACGTGGATGAAAACTAAAGGTTCATGGTTAATCACATTGTAGTTTCTTAGTTTCTACAGCCTAGAACTCAGTAGTCACAGATCTTTTAGGTCCTTCTGGATGTCCCACAGGGCATTTGCACTTTTCTGAAGTTAAACAATCTTATCATCCTTCAGCTTCTGGTTGATAACTCCTTTACATGGAAATATGACCTTGAACAATTCTGAAATAAATGTCACTGTAGATCATGCCAACTGTGAAGATCTAGATAAACTATTTTAGATACAATAAAAGGCCAGACATTGAGTCATCTTCCAATGGACTAAACAGCAATTCTGTTCCCTACGAATGGTTGATACAAGAGCGAGCCAGCCTTACATCTCTTACCTGATAATAATCCTCCCTGGAAATTAAAACTGCTTCTAAATAAATACTTTCTTTCTTGAGGGAAAAAAAAAAAACAACTTGATGTTGTAAAATTTCTTCAAAAATATCATAAATTGATTATGTTTATAAGAAGAAAAACAGCAAAAGATCATATATTCAAAAAACATAGTAGACCAATAGTTTTAGATAAGAACTATGTTTGATGCTGAAAAATGTTTTTAAAAATTAGAGTGTTTAAGATTTACTTCTGAGTGTATATTTTAAATCCCAGGATGTTTTAGACTCTGAAATAGTTTGTGAATTACTAGAAATAAATCTACCGTGGAGTGGGGATGGGAAATGTTAATGAGTGGCAAGAGAAGACATGATAGGATCAATGGTTCATGGACTCTCTGATTGTTGATGCAATACTCTTGAAGGGGACCAATCGCCCTACAATTATGGAAGGCTAAATAAAAAGCATGGCTGCTCCATTTTAGTTTTTTAAAAATTGAATTTATTGGGGTGACATTGGTTAATAAAATTATATAGATTTCAGGGGTACAACTGTATAATACATCATCTGTATATTGTGTTGCATGTTCACCACCCCAAGTCAAGTCAAGTCTGCTATTTTAGGTATTTTGTTTTTAATAAAAATATATATATTTGGCTCATCCGAGGATATTTTTCCATTTTAGATAGAGTGGAAGGGAGGGAGGGAGAGAGAGGAAAACATCAATGTCAGAGAGACACATTGATTGGTTGCCTCCAGCATGACCCTGGGGCCGGGATTGAACCAGCAACCCAGGCAGATGCCCTTGACCAGGAATTGAGCCTGAGACACCTCGGTCCTCAGGCCTACACTTTAACCGCTGAGCCAAACTGGCCAGGGCCACCGTTTTAGTTCTAAATTGCTGGAATCTTACAGCCCTCTCTCTTTGTCCCCTTTCCTCAGAATCTGTTTGGTAGGCATTCAGTGGTAGCTCCTTCCTCACCATCGATTTTTCACATGCCCACGTGGAGCCTCGTGACACTAGCTTATGACTCACCTGCCTTTCTTATAGAACATTTAAATTTAATAATTCATGCTGAAAATTCTTTTGGGCATCTAGCTAAACTGGCCTACTCTTTTCTTTCAATCAATACACAGTTGGTTATCTGACAGTAGAGCTAATTCAGATAAATATGTTTAACTTCATCTGTCAGCTATCTGAAGGCTAAAATGATGTTTTCATAAGTTGCCTGCTAGCCATTTTTATTTTTGAGTCAGATGGACTTTGGGGGATGGGTAAGAGTTATCTGAATTACAAAGCCAGGTTACATGCCACATTCTTCATTCCAAATTGTACAGGAAAACTTTAATTTTAATCTTGTTAACTAAGTACATTTGTCATTAATGAATCAGTATTGATCAATATTAATGTTTATCAATATTATAATCTTGTCAATAGTAAATCTTATCAATATTAAAAAGCTTTCCTGAGAGTTTTGAATAAAGTTATTACACGAGGAGGCCATCACTGGCTCTTCAAGTACTCAGCAAATACCACAGCTCTGGAATCCTTGCCATGGGTGAGACTAGTTTCAGGTATTTCTTTTGAAACTGGATGGTTTTCACTGGGGGTTGTCTTTCCTAGCATTTCTGGATAGAGGTACAATGCCAGAAATTCAAGGTTTTCTTCAGATATTTACTGCTTGATTATACAGCAAATTTAATTTAAATGTTTAAGCTCTTTGGTTATCTCCCTGTAAGGAAGGGGCTGACATTCTTTCTGATGGTCAGCGATAGTTTGCAAGCCTCTATTGGTTTATTTTCTCTGGTGAAGAGAGTGGGTGCAGAAGATAGAGGCATTCGTCTGTGGCAAAGTTAGGCTGCTTTTTCTTCTTTAAAAGTTTCTTTGCATAATGCAAATATTAGTGGTTGGTCACATGGCAAACCGCCATTAACTAGTACCTTCTTGACACCCAGCCTAGAACAAGAATTGAGATGCTGAGGGGAGGGGAGAGGATTGGGGGTGCAGTCTCATTGGGAGAGGAAATGGAGGACAAGGGGGCCTGTCATGGTTCAAAAAACAAAGATTCTACTTGTAAGTTTTGCCTTAGTCAATTCCCAATTGCTACTAAAAACCCTTTATTCTTCTATTTGTAGTAAATCATTGTTGACAGCATTTCTATCATCACCATCACCATTAAAAGACTCAATTGGAGGGCAAATAATTTTTCCTAGGGACCTAAATCTTATAATATTTTTTGGGGGAAAAAACAGTAGCTATTCTCTGTAATCTCTACCTCATCCCTTGTTTTCTGGTATGAAGAAAACATAGAGCAAGGCATGGGTTTCACACTGGGATTTTAAAAGAATGAGTCCACTTTGAGGTCTTCTGAATACCTTATTTATCCAAATGAGTAGGATCCAATTTAGTGGACTATACCTTTGTAATAATGCCTTTGTTGCTCATAATAATTTTGGAATTGATTAAAATAAACTTTGACAGATCCCTTTGAATATTTTGGCAGTTGGCACATTTTCATTCTTTGAAGGTGGATTTGACTCTTTTAGCAGCCAAATGTCATTCAGATCCAACTCTGGTGAGGAATGTGCATACTCATGCAGAATAATTCTCTTGGGTTAAAAGAAAAATAGTGGAACTACAAAGCCATCAGGCCAAGTTGTATACATTTGTGGCTTATAAATTGGCTCGAAAGTCAATTCCCAAGGCTAGCTCCACAACCGCTTTGAGAATTGGTGGTGCCATTAGTATAAGATGAGAGTGTCCCAAGGGGCCTATCCTGAAATTATACACATATGAAACCAGAGTGATGTATTTGCTTGAAAACAAGCCTCATTATTCTACCATCATATTCTATTGCAGTTTGTCTTCCTCTAAGCTGGGGTATCATCATTTATTCATTTGCTCACTTAACAAGAATTGGCCCATCAACATAGTGTTGATGTTAAGAGAGGAACCCTGAGTCAGAGTGGCTGGGTCCAAATCCGACCTGAACACTGTACTCTGTCACCCGCGGCAAATTTCCCTAACCTCTCTGACTCTCTCTCAGTCACCTTACGTAAGTAGGATGGGTATAATACTAGCATGGTTGGGGAATTCAGTGAGTAAATCCATGCACTGCCTGATGCCCAAAAGAAGCATTTCACAAATGTCAGCTGTCACCAAAGTTTTACTAACAGCCCATTTTGTGCCACTCTTGCTACTGAAATTCTTGGTTTGGGATTAAAATACATCACAATAAAAATTAGTACCTTGAGTTTAAATAAAAATAATGAATTAAAAAACATCACTTTCATATGATTATTTATTTAAAGTTACAAGGATATAAAATCCTCTAAAAATTATCCATGGAAGATTTATCTAGGTTATTGTACCAGTGACCAAAACATGACGTGTTATGACAATAAGTAGCTAGTTATTTTAAATTCATATATGCTAATGGCACTGAAAATGCCTCTTTAAAAGCAACTACTGTTTTAATCTGAAACCTCTTAGCATTTAAACTATGAAAAGCAGATTGCCTTTATATAATAACATTTGAAGTATGAGCTGTATAGATCTATTCTGCATAAAACTCCATCACTATTCTTTTGTAAATGTTGCACATTTATGAAGATTAAATAGGTTTTGGATCAAGTTATAATTGAGGCGGTGTTCCATTAAGACTTCCTCCAGTGATTCTGACAGATGAACTCCCACGGCCAGAATCCACATCTGTCCATGGATACGTGATGCTCTGCTTTAGAGTTCAGTAAGATAAGATTGGAAGCTTTCTTTTCTAGTCACAAAGGACTGATACTTGCAGTTATTCTTTTCACCTGTATGTGCTTACACATTTACTGTACATACTCTCAGCTTATAAACAATGCACCTGACTTTCTTATGAAGTGGGCAGTATTAGAAGTATCCTTCTGTTTAAGAGGATGTTGAAGAGTAATAAAGCTTTTCCATTAGGTTTTCCAAACAATAGTTTTAGTTTAAGATTGATCCCACTGAAGGTATGATTTCCTAGTTATTTTGGCAGTTGCAATTATAGTTTCTTGGGCTTAAATGCTTAATTAGGAGCCTTTGGAAAGTTTCATGTCAAGCTAAAAATATTTCTAATGTACACTCTCTGCTTACTCAAAGCTGCATGGAGCTGTAATTTACAAAGGAAACTTGTTTCCTTAATTGTTGTGTCAGTCAGTAAAAGCACAGGGAGCAGGCACAGAATAATCTGTTTATATTTAGCTGTGCCAGTGGCCATGAAATGTCACAACCTTCATGTAATTTAAGGTGAGGTCAGAGATGTTATTTCTATAGAACTGATTGCTTTACAATTTGTTTTACTTTCCAAAATTATGTACTTTGCAGGATTTTTATGTAGGACTTTTACTTCTATCATTATAATTTTGCTTTCATACAATATGGAAAGTGAAGACTTGAGTAAGGTTTATTAGTTGATTTCATTGTTTTTGTCTTATAGTTAGTCATTACAGAAAGCTAGATTAATGGGAAATATAGACCAATGAGTAGAATTTGAATTAAGAGGTTTATTTGATCTGAATTCTACTATTTTTATACTGTCTTCAGTTTTTGAAGGGTATGTTTCATTATGGAATTGATTTAGAGATGAATAAACTAAAGAGAAGCACACATTTGCAGGATGACTCATCTATTTACCAAGTGTGATGAGAGAAAAGGGGAAAAACAAAGAAAAATGAGCAAACAAGAAGGAACAATGCCTTGCATCTTTATAGCATTTTTTGGCTTTTAAAGCATTTTCACATCCCTGTCTGCAATCTTTCCAGAGAGTTTACAAGGTATGTTCTTGTTAGATGAGCTCATCTCCCAGAAGTGTAGGGGCCTGTGTCATGTAGTGGTTACAAGTTCAAGCTTGAGCGTTCAATGGATGTGGGTTATGATCTGCCATTTCCACCAGTATGACCTTGGATTAACTCCATAATGTCTCTGAGTGTCAGGTTTCTCCTCTGAAAAATGGGGATTATGATAACCGCTTCACAGGTCGTTTGGCCACACAAATGCCATGGTGTATGCACACAGTACCCACTCCATGAATCACAGTTGTTAATTCTTCTCGTGTCATTGCTGTTGCTATCTTTCCTACAGGCTCAGTGAACACTTTCTACCTATTGTATAAAGACAGGGCCAAAGTACCATGGACACTGGAGACTTGACAATGGACTTAATCAGAAAGAAAGATGCTTTCGGTCTCTTTCTGGAAATTATTTCAACCGACGATGTCAACATATTGACATGCTCATTTCCACATCCCATTAACTTCCAAAAGTTAGTTCTTAGAGTGGACCCTCCCCCATCAGGAAACTTTTTGGCTCAATCTTTAATGAACCTTAGCTTTTAATGTGTGGGAATCTCCAGCTAATGGAATCCTTTGATAGTTCTCATTTATTCTATTCTTGAGCTAATTTTAATTAAAATTATTTTTGTACTTTATGTGCATTAATCAAGAGGCGATATGATAGCAATTTGAAACCCTTTGACAACTAAGGTCCCAAAACAATCTTCTAGCCCTGGTTGGTGTAGCTCAGTGGTTAGAATGTCGGCCTGGGGGGTTATATTCTTGGCCAAGGGCACATACCTGGGTTGCAGGTTCAATCCCTGGCTCCAGTAGGGGAGCTTGTGAGAGGCAACCAATAGATATGTCTATCTCACATTGATGTCTCTCTCCCTCTCCCTCCTTCCCACTCTCTCTAAAAATCAATAGAAAAAAATATCCTCAGGTGAGGATCAACAACAGCAAAAACCCAAACAAAAACCATCTTCTAAAAGTTATTTAACTTAAAATTTTTGGTACATTTGTTTTATGCTGTATTTGATTTGAATATCAGGGTCACTTAAAAGTTTCATAATAATTGCAGTAATGTATAGAGTTAATCTGTTATTGATACAAGTGGACATAGGAGTTCTACATCTTTTAAGAAATAAGTACTGGGATTCAGTGTTTAATTAGCATTATGTATCTAAATAAAAGGGGCATTTTCATGCATATATGGTTTTTAAGGAATAATCAGGGGTAATATTGGCAGAAAAAGAACTAGGGGTTTATGGTGAATAAAAACAGCATGTAAGATATGTGGCACCATAATCTTAATAACGAAAAAAATGTAGAAATCTATACTTCTTTCAATATCTTAAGCATTTTACAACAAATTTCTGTTTGAAGAGTGACATAGTATATCTATGGCAGAGTAAAGATGGAGGCATTTTCATAACATGGTAGTAAAAAAGTTGGAAGAATGGATACATTCAGTTTAACGAGGTGTTTTCAAGCTAGATAGAACTTTTGACTCAATATAAGTAGTAAGTACCTGGCTGGTCTTCATCATCAGAAGTTCATGATTAAAACAGCATTTTAGAAAAACTAATGAGAATTATGATAGTTTTATTAAAAGTAATGAAGAATATATACACACTGTGACTGAAAAGATGGAATATGAAGAGGTGTGGACCCTAGCTTGCAAGTTGTGACTGTGACAGAGGCAGTAGGCTAGATTTAAATTTGATTTTCTTTGCAATCCTATATGAATTGTTGTATGGATGGCTCGGAAAGTGATGGAAATATTTTCTGTGGTTGCTTGAGAGCAGGATTGATTCTCAACAGTTTGGGTGCTGTAGGTGTTTCAGAGAAGGTGAGCATTAGGGACACAAGTAAAACACTGCCTTAGATTTTGTGTAAAACAGTCACCCACAGGTTTAATGATAGAACTGTATCAAAGTCACGGTGTGTGCTTCTGACAATATTCATACACTGTCAGGGCTGCTGCATATAGAGGGTGGTAAATTCCTCAAGGGAGCCATCTGAATCATAGACTTCATTAATATATATATTATTATGATGTGTTTCTGGCAAATGGCAGAAAAATGTTTTGTCTTATAAAATCAATATAGGAGTTTCCACTTTTGGTGTGGAAGAATAAGCTCCTAAGTGAACCACTTGCAAATAACTATAAATTCTGGTCAAAATACAAAAAACAAACAAATAAATGAACAAACAAACAACAAAAAAAACCTACCCCAAAACTCTGGAGAGTGAACAAAAGTAGGAAAATTGTGAAGGGGAGTAAAAACTTGAAGGAACAACTAGCATGGGTTGAGTTTCAGATTTTTTGTAGTTTTACCCTGAGGGTAGCTGGGGCAACCAGAGAAAGAAGCCATCTGAAAGTGAGGGGAAACTTCAGAAAGGAGAGGGTCTTAGAAGGGGAATTCCAAGGCTTGTGTACCAATCCTTCCCAAGTCCCTTACTAACTCCTAAAGCATATATCAGCAGGATGCACTCAACACACACTGAACCGTGATCTGAGCTGCTAGCTACTGTGGGTGAGACAGTTGGCAGGTTGAGTCTAACCAAGGTGACTCCCTGCTAAAACAAAAGCATCGAGTAATATCATAGAATCCAGAGTCTCTGCAAACTAACATGCACAATATTCAGAATATAATTCAAAATTATTTAGTTATTTAAGAGAAACATGAGCCATTTTCAAGGAAAAAACAACCAATAGATGTCAACCCTACGATGACCCATATGTTAAAATTGTAAGATAGGGATTTTAAAGCAGCTATTATAATATGCTCAAGGTAACAAAACAAAGTACGTTTATAAAGAAGAAAATGATATAAAATCTCAGTAGAGAAAATTTAAAAATAAAACCAGTATATCATAACAATTTCTAAAGAAATAAGAAGAGTATTTGGAGCAAAGGGTGTCTTTTACTGATTTGCTCAAAAGCTCTATATGGACTATAAGTCAAATACATATTCCTGGAAAATACCTAACACCTATTGCTCTTGAAAGACTATAAAACAGTTAAAATTAACCCAGGAAAAACTACTTTTAAGTATTTTGAATTTGCCCCATATGAAAAGTGAACTAAACATGATTTAGCAATGCTGGGACAAAACTAAGGTATGCAAAATTTCCTCTAAGTTCCATATTATAACAGACTTCCAGGAAATACAATATATAGAGTGGGACAAAAGTAGGTTTAGAGTTGTTCATATGGAACATAATACAATAATTAAGAAATAATAATACAAGAATAAACTGTTTTGTGTACTCACAACTGTAAACCTACTTTTGCCCCACCCTGTATAACAACATTTATAAAGAGAATACCAGCTACTTAAAGTGGTATAAGTTAATTTTTCACAAATTTTTGGCTTGTAACTATTCTTTTTTAAATGCTGATACTTCTTTTAGGTTGCATAATACACAATATATAGAAAGCATAGTTCATGTAAAATGAAAGATATGATTTGTGAGCAATGCCATTATAAGTTATGTTATTAAGCTATGATTTGTTTATATCAGTAACATCAATGACAGGAGAGCAGAAACTCAGAAATAAGAAACACTTATCTTGGATTAAATCTGGATAAGTAACTAGAACTCTCCAAACAGTAGTTTCATCGTCTTTTAAAAAGGAATAATCATAGTTACCTCATAGAGTTGTTGCATGTTTTGTATAAGATAGAGCAAGTCAAGTGCATCTGTTAGAATTTGGAACATAGTAAGTACTAAAAAAGTAGTTATTAGGCTTATATTTTATTGTAGTTGGCAAAATTTATTGAGTGAATGAATAAATAAATAATGACATAATTTATTAACTTCAATATTTTATCCCATATTGATCTCCAAGAGGTGCTAAATTGTTCCTTTGAACACTCGTATAAAATGTGAATGAAAACATTATTTGGCAGTACTAGGTGAGAACAAAAATATGCACATTTTCTACTCTGTTCCATATTCTAACAGACTTCCAGAAATACATTATATAACATTTATAAAGAGAATACTTGCTATGAGTTTTGCGGCCAGATGAATTCCACAATTATCAGCACCAACAAACTGTAATATATTGTGCAAAGACAAAGGGTAGAATGAAGAATAAAAATAAAAAAAGATAAAAAGACATGGCCCTATTTTTAAAAACTCAACTTTTGCTTAGAAATTGAAACAACAGATTATCTGGTATGCACAGTGGTCCCAGACACTGCAGCTAGCTGAAGATAAAATAAATCATCATGCTTATATAAAAAATAGGTATATATACATTACAAAATTTGCAAATCTCCTCTAGTGTTGCTCTAATAGTACAACCTAAATTTCAGTTACTTACCTGAGGGTCACATAATCATCCATTTATACCCAGATGCCCCATTTTCTCATTATTTCTACTAATAAATATTTCTGTTGTTCAAATTCAGTCCTGTTTTGTTAGTGACCTACAGTTTGACTAGACGATATAATGAGGCTCATCATTCTTCTCACTTTATGATGAGGCGCATCCACCATAATCTCAACTCACCCTACATATGCAGCAGTGAGGAATTCAATGGCAAAAACAACTACAAAAATAACAAATAAACAAAACTGACAAGACCACTACCACCAATGTGGTCAGTGTGGTGCTGGTAAATGTTTAATGACTGGCTCTCAACAAAAGAAAACAAAACTGGTTCATAGCATTTGCCAGTTTCTGTGCCGTCAGTTCTCCATCCATGGCTGCCTTCAGCTGCTAATGTGATGCCACTGAACACAGAGTTGGGAAGAAAAGTGCAGTAATACACGAGTTCACTCCACCATAAAGACACAAAAGACCTCAGGAGTCAGAATAGTAAATCATTGAGGAATAATGAACTTAGAGTATTTATTACTTTTGATTTTAATATAATCTATTCACTTTTAAATTTATGTAATTTTTAATAATGGTCATGTTTAACAACTAACTTGTAAAATTCCTGAAAATTCAATAGTTGGCTCTTGTGAGCCAGTAAGCGCAGCTCGGGCACCGTGCTGAGTGTAGTATGATGGCTACAGGGCTCATGGATTTGAAATGGGGCTCAGCCACTTTCAGACGTTAGTGGTCAAGTTATCTATCTCTCCATATTTCCATGTTCTCATCTGTGTAATTATAGTACCTACTGCATAGAGTTGTTGCAAAGATACAATGAAGAAATACGGGTATGACACAGCACTAAAACAAGAAGCATTTCACTCAATTTGTTATAAATTGTTACTACCACAATACGTTGTTGATAAAAATTACTCTGTTCATGCTGAAAAAAAAGAGTGAAATTTTATTGACGAGAAAATGTATCTTATTTTGCCATCTACATGGAGATAGTCAGTTTCGCTTCCTAGACAGTAGATGGTAATCTACTACTAGAAACTGGAAGGGGAAAAATGATCTCAATCATTATGATTGAAACAATGTATCATTAGCTGGATCATAAAGCAGAAAGGATTCCATACATTCTGTAACACACCTGCAGTAAGAGGTTTCACCTCAGGTATTAATTCTGATCAATTAATCCTCAGACTTCAGTGGAATGGTGAGAAGGATTCTCAGACTGGTTCTAGGCTTGGCAGGAAAGAGCACTTTAATATATAAATGATAGTCACTATGGTTAATGATGGGGAGGAAAGAAACCAAGATATGTATATAAAAAGCTTGATCTAGGTCTAAGCCTACAATGTTTGGAGAACATTTATGTTGTACCCTGCTTGCAAATACATATATATATATATATATATTTCTGAGTTTGGGTGATATCACACATTTAAAATGGAGGTTGACTAAATTATGCTGATGACTTTATAAAAAATTCACCTAAATTATAGTCAGAGTTAGAGAAAGAAAACAAAACTGACCAGTTCAGCAGTTCTTTGGGGGAGGGGCAGCTGGAAAATAAATAAAGCAAATGGGACTTGAAATCAAAAGAAAAATCAACATTCCTGGCTATTTTTCCACATTCCATTTGAGAGCCATACAACAAAAATACCGATGCTGGAATATTATTTGGGATATGTGTTAATGGAAGTTACATATGCTTTTTAAATAAAAGATTATAGGCCTTGCTTTCGCTTTCTAAGCAGCATAATAATCCCATTTCCATGTAAAAGAAGCAAGGCCAACAGAGTCTTACAGCGGAAGGCCAATTCTAAAGTTTCCTTAAGCGAATAGGGTAGAATTTAATTGTGTCTTGGCCTTTTCAGCAAGAGGCAGCCTATGTTCTGTGGGACGATTTTGTGTAAAACCTTTGACAAGTATACCATCGAGAATCAGGATTTGCAAGTTATAATAATCAGTTCCTAGACTCTTCAAGCATCTTCAGGGTATTCTCTTTATAGTCTCTACTCAAAAACCAAAATCATTTATCTTATTTAGGTACATACTTCATTTGCCCTATTTAAGTACACAATTCAGAATCAAATGAATACCCAGAATATTCAATACTGAACCTTACAGAAATGGAAATAGGTATTACTTCTTTTGAGCAGTACAGGTCTTGGCAAATCATCCTAATTTAAGGGCAGTTACTTTGCAGTCAATTCAATCCTTTTTGTTTTCTACACTCAAACCCCATTTAATGAAACACTCTTTTCTTTCTTTTTTTTTAAAGCTTAAAAGATACAGAAAAGTATAGAGAACGATATAACAAACATTCATATATTTGACTCTAAATTCACAAATGTTCACATTTTTGTCATTTTGCTTCTTATATATTCATTTGGTTTTATAAAAGAACTGCGTGCTGCTTGCTGCAGCTCGGGTGCACTTTGAGGACCCTGTGCTGGGTGAGACGGCCGGTCACAGGACAGGTGGTGTGTGAGTCCACTTGTACAAGGTATCTGGGGTGGTCAAACTCTTAGAAAGAATGCTTGTTGTTAGGAACTGGGGGAAGAGGAAGTGGGGAGCTGTTTGATGGGTATAGTTTCAGTTTTGCAAGATGGGAAGGTTCTGGAGATCTGTTACACAGCAATGTGAATGTACTTAATACTACTGCATACTTAAAAATGGCTAAGATAACTTTTGGGTTATATATACATATATATGTATATATATACATATATATATATAAATATATATATATTTAGTTGTGGTATATATATATAAATATATATATATACATATTTAAATATATATATATTTAAACAAGGTTACAGCTTATCATCTGTTTCTTTCTTCTAAAAGTCACGAACCCTTCAAAGTGCTTTGGAGAAAATTTATATTGTACCCTGCAAAAAAAGAAAATATTTCTGAGTTTGGGGGAATATCACATATTTGAAGTGGAGGTTGACTAAAATATGGGGATGACTTTGTAAAAAAATTCACCTAAGTTATAGTCAGAGTTAGAGAAAGAAAACAAAACTGACCAGTTCAGCAGTTCTTTGGGGGAGGGGCAGCTGGAAAATAAATAAAGCAAATGGGACTTGGAATCAAAAGAAAAATCAACATTCCTGGCTATTTTTCCACATCCCATTTGAGAGCCATACACCCAAAATAGCAATGCTTCATTCGTTCACTTGACGATTATTTATCACCATCATATTTGCCAGATACAGTGAGAGGCATTATGGATGAAGAGGTGGGTAGGTGTGGTCATTGTTTATAAAGAGCTGTAAGTCAAGTTGGGAGAAATAAACAAGCATAAACAAATAAAAGAAACCCTGAAAAACTTTTGATAAAATGGAGGTTCTTCTTTCTTCCTTTTGTATCCACCTACCCCTTACCGATACAATTGCTATCACGAATCAGGTATGTATATTTCCAGTCTACATTTTAAAAATCTTTATTACCTACGCAATTCATAAACCATTTACAGTATTGTTTAATGTTTCTTATTAAATTTACACAAATAATATTATTTTGTAACTTGCTTCTTTCACTCATTCATCTTTTTTGAGGTATATTGATGTTGACAAATATAGATGTAAGAAATTTTTTATAATTGCTGTATAGTTATCTCATCATATAAATATCCCAAAATTGGTTTTGTATTTTTTTATGGAAGGACAGTTAGGTTTTTCTAAAAGCAACCCTGAAAAAAATACATGAAATTTTGTCATCTTTCAAAATGTTATTTTCTAATTTTTAATTCAAAAATTTTATTCCAATGCAGACATTTTAGAAACCAACCAGGTGAAAAACAAAATCTCTTCCACTCTATCCTCGAGAAAGTTAAATGAATATTAATACTCTGTTAATATTTTCGGTATGGGGCTCTCTAAAGACACACACGCGCATTTACGAAAACGACATCCTAGTATACAGGCTACTTGTCCAGGGGTTCATGAATATTTTCACATTTACTTTTTGTTTTGATTTTCACCATGAATTAAGTAGGTATCGAGTGAGGAAAGTTACAAACATAAAATCTTATTCCCAAGTGCAGAAACACTAGGAACCTGAGCACTGCACGCGGGCAGAGCGCAGGCTGGCGGGTTGCTGCTGCGCTGGCAGGCGGGGAGGTTCACGGCCGGCTGGATGCTCAAGAACATGTTCCTGCTGCTCGTGTGCATCTGTGAACACCCTGGACAGACATGAGCAAGTGTACACTCGTTCCTGGCTTTCCTACCAGTGGTTTTACCACACATGTGTTAAGTTAAAATTACCTGAAAAACGTGAGTGTTTACTTGCTTTTGTGTAAATAATTTGGTCCAGAACTGGCATTCTTGTTTGAGTAGTGTTTCTTTTATGGGGAAATGTGGTGGAAGAGTTGGAGACCCTTGTGGAGGGCTTATTTGCTTCCGAAAGGATTTCTCTTTTTAAAGTCTTGCAAAAGATGAGAGCATTTGGGAGACAATGCTTGACTAAACAAGATGTTGAAGGGCTTTTCTTTTGGCAAACACAGAGCAGGGTTTCTCAACCTCCACACGATTACCATATTGAACCAGACAACTCTTTGTTGTGGGGCTGCCCTGTGCATGGTAAGATGTTTCCAGGCTCTCCTGGCCCCTACCCACTGAATGCTCATAGCACCACACCCTCTCCCTCCCACCCGGTTGAGAACTGCTGGTGTAGAAAGTCACTTAAAACAGGGAGAATGGTAAAAGCTAGGTGGCTGGCCACTAAAATTTGGATAAAAATAAGATCCTATTCTTAGTTGTTCTCTTTGCTCTCATTCTTTCAAATATCGCATTTATTGCCAATTTCATCAATTCTTATCTCTATGGGAGTGACTCCCAAATATGTACCTTCAGTATACTCTCTCTCAAACCCAGTCCCCTCTTTCCTGCTGTCTGCTGGACATTTCTCTATGGACAGCCTATCATCCCTGTAGGAAGCTGAGATTGCCCTCTTCCTGATTTTCAAGTTTCATTAAAGGCCCTACTATCCTACCAGACATCTGGGGTCAGCACCTTGCTTACTGTGGACACCTCCCTCTCTGTTAGCCCACATTCCTCCCTCACAATTGCTTAGGCTTTGCTTGCCTTTAAAGTCTCCCTGAAATCAGGCCCACATCACCTCACTAACCCCACCAATCTTCTCTATACCGTAGCCTAACCCTACTAAAGGAGCCCTAGAAGCTCATCACTCCTTAGAGACACTTTTAATGGCTCTCCTTATCTGTTAATACACACATCTACAGTCCCTGAGTTCACACTGGAGATTGTCCACAATCTGCCCACCACAAATCTTTCCAGTTCCACTTCTCCACCACTCTCTTCAAAAACCCTTCTGTTTCATATAAACTTGAAAAATTGCCTTGTCTCAAACATCTATTCACTCTCCCATGTATATGCTTTTTATCATATCTTCCCTTGTCCTGGAATTCCTATGCCTTCTCCTCCACTTACAAAAAGTCTACTTATATTTAACGGAGTCATTGCTAGTTCAGATGCCATGTCCTCTCTGAATGCTCCCCTTATCCTCTGGGCCAGTGCATTCTTTCTCCTGGAATTTCTATGGCATCTGCAGAATGGTCTGAGCTATTCATGTGGCAAATTCATACCGTAGATTTTGGTCTATGTAGCCTCTCCCACAGTTCCCAGCACTGTGTCTAGAATGTAGTCAATAGGTGTGTGTTGAATAAATGCATAAAAGAGTTGAGAGAGAGAGAGAGAGAGAACCCTTTAATACTATTGTAAAAGTCATTTGCAAGCAGAACCAAGAAGACTCCTTTGAGTGGTGTGTGCTACAAAAATGCCTCGGGCCCAAAGTATCTCTCATCAATATAATTGCTCCATGAAATTCCACTTTAAAAAAATAAATTTCTTTGTTGTCTTGAGATTTTTCAGATTTTAAGAATGGACTGAAATAAGCAGTAGTTAGTTGATAAGGGTGTCTCTGTAAGAGGTCCTGGGAGGGGAGTATATGAGAGATCTCTGGAGAGCCGTGGAACACGGGGAGAGGAAATGAACAAGCGATGTGGGCAACATACAGTCACACTGATTTACCATGGATATCATATATATGCATGCATGTATTTTTATATATGCAAATATATACATAGATAAGTATACATATATGTACATATGTGTCTGTCTATCTATCTATCTATCTATCTATCTATCTATCTATCTATCTATCTATCTATCTAATGTTTTGTGGATTTTATTAAAACCAGAAGTACTTTTTAAAACATATTGAGATCATAGAACACTTAGGAGGTAATATTAAACATCAATATGCTTATATTTAAGCAGCTAGGCATCCAAGGAAGCTGAAATAAAATCCTTTTTTTCCAGTTAGAAGCACGACATGTTTCTTTCTCTTCATTATTTCTTATAATGTTCTTGCCGCTTCTGAAGTGAAAAGACTGATAAGAGACACTGACTTTCACTATTTCTAATCCACACACAAAAAATGACTATTGTTTCTAAATTTAGCTCATTATAATTATCTGGTTTTTCCTAAGGCATTAACAAGGTTAATCAGGGGTCTAATGACTAATCTCAGAGGAAGACTGACTGGTGACTAAAGTGTTCCTAATGTCGTATATGAATAAATCTGTCGCTTGATGATTAGAGTGGACTGAACTGGTATCTTTACCTCGCAAGCTTGTAGTTTTCATTTAAATCCGGAACCGGCATGTGTAGATGACAGTCCCCAGACTGCAGCTCCCGGCCACGGCTCTATGAAGGGACGTGGTGGGTAAGGGCCCCGAGTCAGAGTGGCTCCTCAACCAGGGAGTGCCCTCGCTTGCTGGCACAACGCCTAAGGTTGACCCCAGAAAGGCAGATGTGGTTGGACAAATGAGCTGGCCTCCCAGACCTCAAGTATCCCTCCTTTATTTGCCACAGTTTGCTTGATTGAGGCTCTCTCTACAGTTAAGAATAACGCATTTCATAACATTGATTTACTTTCATACACAAATGACTGGTTTCATTTATTTATTTATTTTCATTCATTAATTTATTCACTCAAAAAATGCAGTGCCTCCCATGTGCCAGTGTGGGTGAACAAACAGGAATGATGCTAACAACTACTCCCAGGTTGCCTGGGAATGACTCACCTGAATGGGGGACTCACCTCCCTTAAGCAGGAGGACATGCTCTAAACTTAGCTTATCCTGGGCCCTCAAGGTCCCACCTATTAGACAGTGGGGGGCCCACAAGTTTCCGGAAAGGGCTGA
Source organism: Tadarida brasiliensis (assembly GCA_030848825.1). Lineage (NCBI taxonomy): Eukaryota > Metazoa > Chordata > Mammalia > Chiroptera > Molossidae > Tadarida > Tadarida brasiliensis. The sequence goes on along the minus strand of CM061262.1, from coordinate 38,568,983 downwards.
TATCAAAGGCCAGACTGTTTGTTCTCTAATTTAAGCTGTATTTGTCTTGCTTATAAGAGAACTCCCCTAGTGGAATAGCAGCTGAAGGTTTGTGTCCTGAGTTCCAGTGACTCATGTTGACATTTGATGGGGCCCTTTGAAAGCAGTATTCCATTTGCTGGGGAGATACATACAAAACAGACAAAAATCGCCCTGGCTGGTTTGGCTCAGTGGTTAGAGCATCGGCCTGCAGACCAAAGAGTCTTGGGTTTGATTCCGGTCAAAGGCATATACCTTGGTTGCAGTTTGGTCCCCAGCCCGGGTTGGGAGGTCATGCGGGAGGCAACCAATTCATGTGTCCCTCTCAAATCGATGTCTCTCTCTCTCCCCCTCCCACTCTATCTGAAGATAAAATGGAAAAATATCCTCGGGTGAGGATATAAAAAAAAAAGAGACAAAAATCTTTACCTTCAAGGATCTTGCATTCCAGTGGGGAAGCTGGACAACAGATATACTGTGTGAGAGACTGAAATATGTGTGTAGTACATCCAAAAGGAATAAACGTGATGGAAAAACAAAGCAGGAAAGGGGAACAGAGGGTGCTGGGAGTGGGAGTGGGTGTCATACTCTCGCTTCAGAGTAGATTTAGAGGGTGATGTGGAAAAAGACAGCCTGACGGCATGAAACACTTGAAGGCGGTGGTGAACATTACCCCAGGGGCAGAGGAAAGGCATCAGGGAACACCAGAGGTGCACCGGACCCACATGGCTTTTGCTTTTTGTTTCTCCCCAGGCGGCTCTGAGAGCAAAGTTCTGTCAATTACAGATGAAAACATTGCCCAGAGGCTCTCAAAGACCACTGAAGCTTGAAGAGGTCTCTTCATGTGTCAAAAATGGGAATATTATTGTCTTTTCTGCTCACCTCTCAGGGTAGTTGGGAGGATCAAAGGAGAGAATGGCCAGAAAGGTGCTTTGAAAATAATGAAAGTTTTCCACACTGGCAAGGCGTTATTACTGCAGAATTGTGTTAGAAATAAGTGAGGTGTGACTACTCCTGTATCCAAACATTATTGAGTATAGTATAAAGACGAGAGAGAAAGAGAGAGAAGAGAGAGAGAGAGAGAGAGAGAGAGAGAGAGAGAGAGAGAGAGAGAGAGAGAGAGAGAGAGGCTGAATACAGGTGTGGCTCACTAACATATATCAAGCTGCTAGCTGACTGTCAGGTGAAGTGACTTCTTCTTCACCTGCAAGTCACTGCTGTGGGCCATCGCAGCTTTGTTCTTCTGAGGTAATTCTGCTCTTTACCCTTGGACTGCAAAGCTCATGCCCAATTCTAGGGTAGAAGTACTGACTTTACCCTAATAAGTAAATGTGTAAATTGAAAGGCAGGCTAATTAGTCAGGCAATAGAAAATAAGAATAATTGCCAAGTGGAAAAAGAGGAACACTGATGAGAAAAATATGTCTTTTAAGAACATATAAGAAGTGTCAAAATTAATGAATGTTTTGATACAAGAAAGAAAACTAACAATTTCCTAATTTAGTTAATACGTTTCTTCTCTTTGTAAAAAAATAATTTTTTTTCTTTATTATTTCACAGACTCCCCCTCTAAATTTACTAGAGATTGAGAACTGATAAAGATCATTTCTACTGCTCAATTACATCTAAAATAGTAGGTAGGGAGCTTGCAATGAATTGATGATAATAATCTTCAAATACTAGTAATTATTTAAAGGGAAACATTTTCTGAAACAATATGGGAACCAAGCCTGTAATGTTTAATTTTTGTCTCATTGGACTACAGTGCTCCTGTTTTAGATTAAGAATTACAGGAAAGAAACTTTCAAAATGTTGCTTATTATGAGAAATAATTTGGAAAAATTAAAATGACTCTAACAAAACACACAAAAGTACTCTACATATTGTATCCTACGAAGGAAAATTAATCATAGGCAAATGTGGTGTGTGAACTACATCGAACTCATTGATTTAAAGTTGGCCAGACTTCACCATATGAAATGTGTTTGAATGTGTTGTCTTGACAATCCACAATCTACCCATGTGTGTTTTGCTTCCAAAGTTAATTAAAAAAAATTTTATTCCAATGTTCTCTATTTTTGAGGTCTTGAACTGGCATATGGTGTGGCCCACAGAGAGCAACCTCAGTTGTGTGGCAGAAGCAGGGAACTGTGAAGTATCTGGCAGACTCCGAAGGCTTGGGTCAGGGACCGGAGGGGCCCCAGTGCCAGCCAACAGCATGCCAGGCCCCCCATGCAGCTGTCATGGGGTGTTACAGGGAAAAGCATTTGTGTCCAAATACAAATGCCGAACAAAACCATAGGCAGAGTGAGAAAAAGTGTCACTGGGAGAATTTTTCAGAAATTTGACATAGTCTTCCATTTGAAAACTCTAAGAGATTCCTATAAGCACTTGTATGGAATGGACTCTGGCATTCTTTTTAGGTCTTGTTCATTTTTAACGCCACATTGTATGACTATTTCCCTGTGACACCCCATGAGCCACATGTGTTGTACTCAGGTATCAACAGTAGTTTGATATTGCAGCCACCATGGTGTATTAGGAATATGTGATCAATAGACTTCCATAAATAAAGCAGAACATAAAGCTCAATCAATCATTAAACACCTGCTTGCTGGGATCTTTAAAAACAACTTTCCTCTCTTTATTTGAATATTAATGTGGCTTTTTTCCCCAATTCAGTATGTGAACAGTATTATACACAGGTTCATACTGACAACTGACAACTGAGTAGAGTGGGGTAGGCAGAATAATGCTCCCTCAGAGATATCCATGCCCTAATCTCTGGAACCTGGGATTGTGTTATCTTACATGCAAAAGCACTTGGGAGGTATGATTAAGCTAAGGATCTTGAGACAGGAGGTGATCCTGAAATGTCAGTGTGATCACAAGGGTCTTGTAAGAGGGAGGCAGGAGGGTCAGAGTCAGAGAAGAAGTGACAATGGTAGCAGAGGTCCAAGGGACATGCGTCAGGAGCCAAGGAATGCAGGTGGCCCAGAATCTGGAAGAGAAGGAAATGGATTCTCTCCTAGAGCCTCCAGAAGAGAATGCAGCTCTGCCGACATCCTGATTTCAGCCCAGACCCATTTTGGGCTTCTGCCATCCAGAACTGAAAAAATGACAAATGTGTGCTGTTTCATGCCACTAACTTTGTGGCAATTTGCTTCTATAGCAATAGGAAACTAACGCATAGAGTTTATAAATTGATTGTCTTTCCACTCTCCAATAAATGCTAGAGGCTTAGGACAAATAGATAGGAAATAAAACTTATTTGAGAAAAAAAACAAAGAAACAAAGAGCAGTACCTGCAAGTTCCCAAATGTACAACTGAAGAAGCACACTTTACGGAAGCATCTGCGGATGTCATTCCTACTGTCATACTTTGTGATTTAACCCCTGGTTACCATGGTGCAGACAATCTTACGAACAAAGCTCAGCAAACACCACACAAAGAAAGGTGAATGGACAACATTCTAAGGAAAACACGGCATGTCATTCTCTGACGTTATCAAGTGGTAAATCCCTAAGTGTTTATTGCAGACATCCTTTGCAGCTAGTAGAATTTGCAGAAATGCAGTCACCCCAAGGACCACACACACAGGCAGAAGCTAACTGGGTATACGGACTGCCTGTTTGTGTCCTCTCAAATGTATATATGAACCCCTCACTCCCTATGTGATGGTATTTGGAGATGGGCCTTGTGGGAGGTAATTAGGTTTAAATAGGATCATGAGGGTGAGGCCTCCATGATGGGATTGGTGTCCTTATAAGAAGAGGAAGAGGGACCAGCGTTCTCTCTCTCTGCACCGTGTGAACACTTCATAAAGTATATGATGATCTAACCACTATGCTGTACACCTGAAACTAATACAAAATAATATTGAATGTAAACTGTACATGAAAAAAAAAAAATGACAGCAGTCTGCAAACCAGAAAGAGAGATCTCTCCAGGAACTGAATCTGCCAGCACCTTGATTTTGAACTTTCCAGGCTCCAGAACTGTGGGAAATAGATGGCTGTTGTTTAAGCCACCCAGTCTAGGTTGTTTTGTGATAGCAGCCTGAGCAGACTAAGACACTGGGCTATAGTAATGATTCATATGAGGAAAGTTCAATGTAGGGAAGGGAGGCCCGGGAGGCAGCATACTTAGCCAGTCATTACAGGAATTTGATAATTTCCCCAAGATAGTCGGGAAAGAGTGTATGTAGAAGCTAGACTTTCCAAGATTCCTTGAGGGCAAAAGGAGGGTAGTATGGAGCGTGCAATGAGCCTAGGTCCTTGGGGATAAGACTAATCAGGAAATGAATAGCAGACAGGAGGCACATGAGATGCAATGGGGCAGCTCAGAGGTGTGATGAGAGCCTGAATGCAGAGACTGAATTACTTGGTTCTGGTTTATTAGGCAATGAGAACTATTGCAGGAGGCTTGGAGAGAAAAACTAGAAATCATTAAACAGAGGTCTGTGAGGGCAGTTTTGGCAGTGGGCACTTCAGTAAGATGGTCCTAGGGTCCCAGACCCTAAGAAGCACAATAGGAGAAAAGTATAATAGTCCAGGTGGAAAATAACTGGCTTTTAATAAAAGTAGAAGCAAAGGTGATGGAGAGATAGATGATTCGAGAGAATAGTAGTGTCAGAAATTACAAGGTGACTGCAGATATGGAGAAAACTGTAATATATATATTTTTAAATCCCTTGAAATTTCATGAGTGGCTGCTCTAAATATAAATATATATATATATATATATATATATATATATATATATATATATATATATATATATTCATAGAGAGAGAAACATGGCTGTGGCATTTTAGTTGTGATAGAATATTTAGCTCCAAATGTCTCCCACAATGACAGGACACAATACATGAAATTTAATGAAAGGCAATTTGGGAGGAAGACAAGCAAATTTGTCTCTCATGTATATGCATGCTGCAGTTGAGCTCAAGGAAAAGGATAATGTCTGTCAGTGTCCAAATGTTAGAGAGAAGAGAATTAGAACCCAGGGCTGATTCCTTAGAGTAGTTCTTTATATGGGATGTTATGGCTGGAAGGTGTAGGGAGCAGGAATTTTAGTAGTAGAGAGCACCTTTTGTGAACACATTTCGAAAGGCTTAGACACTAATATCAGGTAACTATGTGGACGATTTCACCACCATTTACAAAATACAGCTGCAACCCTGCTCACTTCTGACATCTGACCCACACAGTTACTAGAAGTCTTATGAGTCTATCTCAACATCCCCACAGTATCTTCATTGTTACATCAGTCTTCAAAGCCACACACTCCTTGGTGTTACCTGTCCCTTTTCTCTCTTTGTCCTTCCATTCCTTTCTCATCATGCATTTCATTGTCTGTATATCAGCTTCTCTTCCCCAAAAGATCAGTTAAAAGCCCAGTGGGATAAATTTACGCAGCTTCTCCACATTTATAGATGTACTCATAAAATATTCTAGCAATCACAAGATAAATGCATAAGATACTATTTGGAAAATGACCATTATTATAGTACTTGACAAAACCCTAAGTTCATATGTGTATAGTTCTAAGGCTCCTCTGGTGCTCAGAGGCAGAGCCTCATTTCAGAAGGAGATGATGCATTTCATTGATATCCCAGGGTTGCTTATGTCATTTTGTGAATCTGTCTTTGATTTGATGCCAGAGAGCAGAAAAACTGCCACTTTTCCCCTGAACTTTCCCCCCAGGACTATTGTCCTCCTGATTAATGCATTTTATTCTCCTTACTATAGAAAAATGAGATAGTTAAATATTCTCCTTATTGAAGAACACACCAACTTTTTGGAATTTATATATAAACTCATAACCTATTAAGGGCCTGCTGGTGACTTGTAATGGGTTAGTAGATTTGTTAGTAGTCTCAGTATTCCACCCTCTCACTCTCATGTTGTCAAGGTAGGTGTTTAAGAACATACACTTGGGCATTCTGACTCTTAGGGTTGGAATCTCAGCTCTATTTCTCACTAGCTTGGTGGCCTATCTAAGTAACTTAATCTCTTTATGCCTCAGTTCTCCCATTTATTCAGTTAACAACAATAGCATTTTCCCCTCAAATGGAAACCATAAGGTCCTCTATTTGGTTAACCTGAACTTCCACACATTATGACGAGAGTTGATAGGTGTTCCCAAAGAAAAATATAGACTGAAACATAATTAGTATGGCAGAGTGTGAAATTATCTGAGCCTAATGAGTCTCCTTTGGTATAAGGAAGATGGGCTGCAAGGCCCTAGATGTGGAGAGTAAGGAAAGTGGAGACGCAGCGCAATGCTTGGCTGCAGGAGCCTCTGTGGTGAGGATCTGAAAAGCACTGGGGAGAGGAAGTCATCGGAGTAGAAGAGACCAGAGAGGAAGTAGAGAAAGAGTCCAAGTGTGGGGCTCTCAAGTCAACAGGCTGCCCAGGAAGTGGAAATCAGGTGCTATTGCAATAGACAGACGAACAGAAAGCTTAGGTTACCTTTGGAGAAGCTTAAGAGGCACTGGCCAAAGCTGAGCTGGCAAAACGTGATAGGTGAGAAGTTCCTCCACTGAGTGAGACGAGCCAACAGGCATGATGGCTCATGCCAGCTGATTAACCATGAAGTTCCCAGGGCATAGGACTGGAAAGTGGGTGATGAGGGAGGGAGAACAGTCTTTCCCAGAACAAGGGGACCAATCTACAGGGCTCTAGAAATTTTACTGAGTATTCATCTTAGATATTCCTCACTTGGGTTACTTTTGGAATTTTAGAGAATTCTTATTTTTTAATATTCTTGGAAAAAACACCAAACAGATTAGAGTTCAGTAGTGATTTTGTAAAAAAAAAAAAAAAAAAAAAAAGAAAAAGAAAAAGAAAAAGATCTTTAAATTATGAAGAAATATAAAACAAAGTATGTGACATCATGAGTTCATATTAAATTCTTGGTGTTTTTATTCACAGGTTTACTGTTGATTTAGTAACTTTATAGTTGAATAAATATTAATTGTCTATATCTACTGTACATGTTACTAACTTCTCAAGTTTTTAAATCATGAAATAATGGACATCAATAGTAGTAGAGATTTTTACTCCATGATAAATTAATATATAGACATTAGCTCTTTTCAAAGCATGTCATGTCTAATGAAGCACATGCTTGTATCCAACTAAAGTATTATTGTAAAATAGGAAACTATGCAAGTTAATTCTGTTATTAAAAATTCCAAAATATCTCTAAAATAACTGTTTTTTATTAAACTCTATTTGATAGATGTGAATGATAAGTCCTTATTCAGCAAAGCAATTTTTAGAATATATAGTGTTTATTTATTTATTTATTTATTTATTTTTATTGTTGAAGGTATTACAGATGTCCTCCCCCCCCATTGACCCCCTCTTCCCTGCTCCCACTCCCTTCCTGCTTTCCCCAAACTAATGTCTGTGTCCATTGGTTGTGTACATATGCATATAAATTCTTTTGGTTTATCTCTTCCCACCCCTCCCACCCCCCATCACTCTGAGGTTTGTCAATCTGTTCCCTACTTTCATTACTCTGAATCTATTTTGATCAACACCTTATTTTGCTCATGATGTTCCATAAATAAATGCGATCATGTGGTACTTGTCTTTCTCTGACTGGGTTACTTCACTGAGTATAATACTTTCCAGGTCCCTTCATGTGATCTCAAAGGATAAGAGATCTTTCCTTCTTACAGCTGCATAGTATTCCATTGTGTAAATGTACCACAGCTTTTGTATCCATTCATCTACTGATGGATACTTGAGTTGTTTCTAAAATAATTCATAAAGCTCTTGGCATAAGGGTCAAGAGAATCACCCATATAGTATATTTATACTTCTATAAAATACAAGTCAAATATAAAACATCCATTTTTTAACAACAAAGAGCTTATGTATTTATTGTACTGAAGCAAAATAGTACGACATATTTCTATAAACAGTTATCACGTAATAAAAGTTTCAACTCATCATGAAAATATAAGTTCAAGCTTGTATAACACATTCATTTTAAGTAATCCGTAGATTTTGTTAAATATTAATGGCAGAGTTTATGTAAAATTCAAATTAGCTGGTCTTAGCTTTCATAAAACCAATAATCAAAATAGTCACATATGCAAGTACAAACACAACTAAAATATAAAACTCAGAAAAATACTCGTCCTGTTTTCTCCTGCAATATGCTTACTTTGTGTAATAAACTAAAACAGATTTTTAAAATTATATAACAATGCATTTTGTATTAATTAGTGCCAATAAAATGCATTGAATTTGGAGATTTGTGGTTTTAATAAATGAAGAAAGCAAGTTGATTTATTTTTGCTTGTTTATTTATTTATTTATTTATTTATTTATTTATTTATTATTTATTTATTTATTTATTTATTAAAAAATATACTTTTATTGCCCTGGTCAGTTTGTCTTAGCAGCTAGAGAATTGGCCCATGGACCAGAGAGTTGCGGGTTCAATTCCGGTCAAGGGCATGTACCTTAGTTGCGATTTGGTCCCTGGCCCTAGTGGGGGTAGTGTGGGAGGCAACCAATCCATGTGTCTCTCTCGAGTCAATGTTTCTCTCTCTCCCACCTTCCCACTCTATCTGAAGATAAATGGAAAAATATCCTTGGGGAAGGATTAAAAAAAAAATATATATATATATATACTTTTATTGATTTTGAGAGAGAGAGGAAGGGAGAGGGAGAAAGAGATAGAAACATTGATGTGAGAGAGAACCATTGATCGGCTGCCTCCTGCACGCCCCCCACTGAGGATCAAGCCTGAAACCCCGGGCATGTGCCCTGACGGGTAATCAACCTGGGACCGCTCAGTCCATGGGACAATGCTCAATCCACTGAGCCACATCGGCTGCGCAAGCAAGTTGATTTTTAAAAACCATGTAGAAATTAACATATGACTTCTCAATGGAATATTTTTATTAATGAGCATTTTTTCAAACTCAATACAAGTTTAAATAAGTATTTGTGAATGCTTATTCACAAATTTTTCTTACTTGTGGGATCTAAAAGGGCGAGTTCTATTGTTTATTCATTAATCTATATTCAAACTGAGCTTGTATATATTTCCATTGATTTTTTTGATAGAGTGGAAAGGAGGGAGAGGGAGAGGGGGAGAGAGAGAGAGAGAGAGAGAGAGAGAGAGAGAGAGAGAGAGAGAGAGACCGATGTGAGAAAGACACACATCAGTTGGTCCCTCCTGCATGACCCTGACCAGGGCCGGTGACTGAACCCGAGACCTTCAGTCCCTGAGCCGACACTCGAACCACTGAGCCAAACTGGCCAGGGCAAGCTTAGATATTTTTTAAAAATTAACTGATGTATATATAAGTATAAAATCTGTTACAGTTTAATGTGCCCTACTGATTTATTAAAGGAATTTTGCTTGATTTATTTGTAAATATTAATCTAATGGGGTTTTTGAATACCCTGGCTCTCGGTTTCCTCAATTCTCAAACCAGGAGGCTGTCAGAGGAGTCTCCAAGTCCCACCAACTTTAATTATGGTCCATGATTGTGCTGAGTGGTTCTTTCTTAATTTGGTGCTCAATTTTTAATGCATTTTTCTGAAATGTTATCCCTACTTTTATACTGTATTTTTAGCTGCCTTTGTATTTGTGCTGTAGCAACACCTTTGTTTTATATTTTTAGAATCTAATTTTGAGTCATCTACCCTCCAATAAATATCTGAATTCTTTTGTCTTAGACATTTAAAATGAACATAGTATGATCATTTTTCTCCTATAATTGAATCATTGTTAAACTAGGAAAAATTACACTTTATTCCCACCATTTTTCAATTAGATATATTACAGCAAGTGGGAAGGACATGTTTTCACCATTTCTATTATGCTGATAATAATATGAATAATAATAATAACATTTAAATGTGATTTCATTTTTAACATGGAGTCATCTATATGTCCTTTTTTTGGTTGGGAAGTAGGCAGACCTTCATGGTATCTTTCCTAATATTTTACTCTGAAGCAATTCCTACTTGGCTTTGGCAGTAAATGCGTTCTAGCAGGCCCTGGAGAATACCTCATATATATTTCTGCATTTCTTAGGTCAATGAAATATTTGCAATGAATTCTGTCTTTCATATGCAAGGCAGGTTTTAGGAGAATTGTCTTTCTACTCATTGCTGAATGCATTACTTAGTCTGGTTTCCTCTTCCATCTTGATGAACTCTCTTGTGAAGAGATTCTTCAGTGTATTTCTCTGATATTACTAAGACAAGGTTAGTTGAAGGACAACCTAATTTGTGCAAAATTATGACTAATTGAGAGATAAGGTAATTCATCCATGAGAAGACAGGCCATACTCATGGGCAACCACATGGCTGAATCATAAAATGACTCATCCACCACTAGAATTCTCCTCCTGGCCAGTTCTGATCTGTTTGGGAGACCATATTAATTGTTACAATGATCTATATGCATAATGTAGATCTCATAAAATTGGGAGATATCAATTATGTCCTTGATCCCATATGTTACCACTTGCTTTGATATCTTGTATCACCTACTATCAATTTTCAAATTACTCCCATATGGTGTACTAGGGCCTTTCTTCCTGTTTATAGGCTCATTGCAATCTCCCTATTCTTACAAGGTTATTATAATGGTATATGTTCCCTTAATTACCAAACAAAGTTGGTGACATTTAAGGGAATAGTAGAATTAAGATGGTTCTAAGATCTGTTTCCTTTTACTACTAAACATCCTGAACAAAACCTTCCATGCTCATTGATTCTACTTTCTTTTCCTTTTTTTTTTTTTTTAATCCTCACTCAAGGACATTTTTCCGTTTTTTTGTTGTTGTTGTTGTTCAGATAGAGTGGGAGGGAGAGAGAGAGAGAGAAACTTCGATGTGAAAGGGACACATCGAGTGGTTGCCACCCGCACGACCCAACCAGGGCCAGGGACAAACTGCAACCGAGGCATGCACCCTTAGGGGGAACCGAACCTGGGTCTCTCTAGACCGCAGGCCGACGCTCTAACTGCTGAGCCAAACTGGCCAGGGCTGATTCTACTTTCTTAACACACATTCTCTCCTTAATCTTGCATGGCTATGCCCTCCCTGCTCTTTTGCTTTCATAGAAGGTCACCAATTTCTTAGTCAAAAAATTCAGCATCTCTTCTCAGGTTCCATATTTATTTGCAACAATGACATTCTTGTCTGCCCTTTTATTTCTGACACTTTCTCCCTCTGTGACTTCCTTGACACTCCAAGGTATTCATTTCATTTTTGTGCTGTTCCTTCTTTGTGTGTTCTTGCTCTGTAAATAGAGATATTCCTTAATGCTCTGTCCTTTGCCTTCTGTTCATGGGGCTTTCTCACTTGGTAATTAATTCCAAGGCTTCAGTTATCTTCTGCATGTGAATGATCTCTCCACTGAAAATCTCTCTCATGAATTCCAATGTTGAATGTTCTGCCAGCACCTTCAATTTACTATGAACCTGGTAAAACTCATCATCTCCTTTGTCAAGCCAGTGCTTCCTTTTGGGCTGCCTGGTTCTGCTAATGATACCATCATCTGTCACTAAGAGGCTCAGAATGAGTCATATCAATTTTAACTTCTAAGTGCCTCTTGCACTGGTCTCATCCTTTTTATGCTCATTGCCAGACGGTTTAGATCTCATCTCCCTTGTATTCATCACTGGAAATTTACCAATCCATTTTAATGATTCATCTACCTGAAGCTTGACTCTGACCATGCTCTAACGTCTTCCATGGATCCTCACTGCTTATAGAATCACGTCCAAGTTTCTAGTCCTAACTTTCAAGGTCCTGATCAGTCTGGAACTGATGTAGTTTTCAACCTCATTTCTCACCACTTCCCTTTAGTCAAACTAAAGTACTCACAATTACTCCTGTTTCCTAAATCTTCTAACCTCACTGCTTTTGCTTAAGTCCTCTCTGCCCATGAAGCATATGTTCTACACATCAGTGAAGACCTGGCTCAAATGTTTGCTAGTCCATGTCTTTCCCTCTTCTCTCTATAGACTTTTACATCTCTCTTAGGGCACTTATAAAAATTTGTTTTAATCATTTGCTATATTTTCTCATTTTGCTGTGTTTCAGGGATTAAAAATGAGCAATTTATAATTCTTATCTCCTAGGTATGTGTCAGGTTCTGGGGATGTAAAATTTCCATGTACATGAAATTGCCTACCTGATTCTACAAACTCCTTGAGAATAAAAAACGTGTCAGGGATTCCAAAATGGTGATGGAGTGGATGGAAGCTACACAGACCATCTCCCAGTACCAAACTGGAATTTCAACTAAAGTAAAGACAAATGGTCAGAAAAACACAACAGAAAAGCAGCTGGAGAGGACCCATATAACCACAGTCAGAAAGTGGACACTAAACTGAGCCTGGTAGGAATTGCAGAGGCACGAGAGGGCGGGCTGGGAGCCCACAGACAGCAGCTGTTTTAGCTGTCAGCAGCTCCCTTAGGGTTAACATCTCAAGCCGGCTCCACAGTGCAGAGGGCCAGGATAGAGCACTAATTAGCTACAGTCACTCACCTTGGGCTCCAGCAGAGGGAGGGCAGACTGGACTGGAACTGCGTGAGAGATTCGGGAGCTTGGAGAGCTGGGATGTCAATGGGAGTTTTTTGCTGAATCACTCCCTCACAGGACAGTGGCCATCTTACTCAAAGAGCTCCTTCCCAGAGCCCCAGGGAGAAGCAACAGCTCCTCCCTCAGGAATTTAACACCACCTGACCAGGCCAGAGAAATGCAAATTGAGGCTCATTAATAGCCAGCAAGCATCTGCCCCATCCCCTAAAAATCCTCTTACCCTGAACACCTGAGGGATTTTTTTCATTCAGTTCAGGGCTACAATCCAAAGCTCATCAAGTAACTGAGACTAATAGCCTCCAGGCAAAAAGCTAGAGGATAACTGAACCTTTCCTGGGCTTGCAAATCTACCCAGAAGAGTTAGACTTGACAGTGGTGTTTAACGTGGGTCCTCCCACACACATCCGAACCCAGTAGAGAGAGCCACAACCAGCAGAACACCAACACCCACAGGGAAAATTTGGCAGGCTCCAAAACCCACTGAGACAGCCAAAGTGGTGAAACAAAGAAACAAATCCCAAATGAAAGAACAAGATAATTTGACAGAAAATGAAATAAATGAAAGGGAATTGAGCAAGATATCAGAGGGAGAGTTCAGAGTAATAATCATGAGAAAGCTCAATAGCATTAATAAAGATATAGAAGCATTGAAAACCAACCAACTGGAAATGAAGAATGACATAGCAGATATAAAGAACACATTTGAAGGAATAACCAGCATAGTAGAGGAGGCTGAGGATTGGATCAGTGAATTAGAAGACAGGGTAGAAAAAAATCGCCCAATCAGAGAACCAAAAAGAAAAAAACAAAAAACAGGAAGACAGCCTAAGAGAACTGTGGGACAATATGAAACATAACAACATCCGCATCTAGGAGTTCCACAAGAACAGAAAATGAGCAAGGGTTAGAGGATATATTTGAAGAAATAGTGACAGAAAACTTCCCTAACTTGGTGAAGGAAAAGGCATACAAGTACAAGAAGCACAGACAGCCCCAAGTAAGAAGAACTTAAACAGGTCCATACCAAGACACATAATAATTAAAATGCCAAAAATAAAAGACAAAAAGATAATCCTAAAGGCAGCAAGAGATAAGCAACAGGTTACCTACAAAGGAACCCCATAAGGCTATCAGCTGACTTCTCAACAGAAACAGTACAGGCCAGAAGGGAATGGCGTGAAGTAATCAAGGTCATGAAAAACAAGGATCTGAATCCAAGGCTACTCTATCCAGCAAGACTAGCATTCAAAATAGAAGGTGAAATAAAGAGCTTCCCAGACCAAAAAAAAGGCTAAGGGAATATATTAGCATCAAACCCACACTACAAGAAATGTAAAAAGGACTGCTGTAATTAGTAGAAGAAATAGGAAGAAAAATATAATCACAATAAACAAAATGGCAATAAATAATAATCTTAAATGTAAATGGATTAAATGCTCTGATCAAAAGACACAGAGTAGCTGATTGGATAAGAAAGCATGACTCATATATATGTTATTTATAAGAGACCCACCTCATAACAAAAGACAAAATCTTCCAAGCAAATGGAAAGGAAAAAAGAGCTGGGGTAGCAATACTCATATCTGATAAAATAGACTTCAAAATAAAGGTGATAGCTACAGAAAAAGAAGGCCACCACATAATATTCAAAGAATCTATCCAACAGGAAGATATAACCTTGGTAAACATATATGCACCCAATTTAGGAGCACCAAAATATATTAAAAATTTTCTGGAGGACTTCAAAAAAGAAATCGACAGCAGTACAATCATAGCAGGGGACTTCAACACCCCACGGACATCACTGGATAGATCCTCTAGACAAAAAAAAACAAGGATACAGAGACTCTAAATGATGCACTAGATCAAATGGATTTAATAGATATCTACAGACAATTACACCCCAAAACAGCAGAATTCACATTCTTCTCAAGTGCACATGGGGCATTCTCAAAGATAGACCACATGTTAGCACACAAACTAAGTCTCTACAAGTTGAAGAAGATTGAAATTATATCAAGCATCTTCTCAGATCACAATGGCATGAAACTAAAAACCAATTACCACAAAAACATGCAAAAATATTTAAACACATGGAGGCTAAATAGTATGTTATTAAACAATGAATGGGTTACCAAGGAGATCAAGGAAGAAGTTAATAACTTTCTGGAAACCAATGAAAATGAACACACAGCAACACAAAATCTATGGGACACAGCAAAAGCAGTCCTGAGAGGGAAGTTCACAGTACTACAGGCCTACCTTAGGAAACAAGAAAAAATTCTAATTGACTATCTAACCTCAAAACTTAAAGAACTAGAAAGCAAACAAAAAGAAAAACCCAGAGCAAGTAGAATGAAGGAAATAGTAAAGATCAGAGTGGAAATAAACAACATAGAGACTAAAAAAAAAAAAAAAAAAAAAAATTAAAGGTCAATGAAACAAAGAACTGGTTCTTTGAAAAGATAAACAAGATTGATGGACCCTTAGCTGGACTCACCAAGAAACAAAAAGAGAGGACCCAAATAAACAAAATCAGAACGAAAGAGGAGTAGTAACAATTAACACCACAGAAATACAAAGGATCGTTAACAAATACTATGAACAATTATATGCCAACAAATTGGACAATCTAAGCAAAATGGACAAATTTCTTGAAACACATAGTCTCCCAAAACTGAACCAGGAAGAGATAGAAAACTTGAACAAACCAATAACAACTAAGGAAATTGAAGATGTAATCAAGACTCTCCCAGCAAACAGAAGCCCGGGCCCAGATGGCTTCTCAAGGGAGTTTTACCAAACATTCAAAGAAGAATTAATACCCATTCTTCTCAAACTATTCCAAAAAATTCAAGAAGAAGGAAGACTTCCAAACTCATTTCATGAGGCCAGCATAATTCTAATTCCAAAACCAGATAAAGACACTACAAAGAAAGAAAACTACAGGCCAATATCCCTGATAAACATAGATGCCAAAATCCTGAACAAAATATTAGCAAATCGTATCCAGCAATACATTAAAAAAATTATTCACCATGACCAAGTGAGAGTCATCCCAGGGATGCAAGCCTGGTACAATATTCACAAATCAATAAATGTGATACACCACATAAACAAAATTAAAGATAAAAACCATATGATCATATCAATAGATGCTGAAAAAGCATTCAACAAAATCCAGTACCCATTTCTGATAAAAATGCTCAGCAATGTGGGAATAGAGGGATCATATTTCAATATAATAAAGGCCATATATGAAAAACCTACAGCCAACATCATACTCAATGGGCAAAAACTAAAAGCATTTCCTTTAAGAACAGGAACAAAACAGGAATGCCCACTTTTGCCACTCTTATTTAACATAGTACTGGAAGTCTTAGCCACAGCAATTAGACAAGAAGAAAAAATAAAAGGGATCCAAATTGGAAAGGAGGAAGTGAAACTGTCATTATTCTCAGATGACATGATATTGTACATAGAAAACCCTAAAGACTCCATGAAAAAGCTACTGGATTTAATAACTGAATTTGGCAAAGTAACAGGATCCAAAATTAACATCAAGAAATAAATGGCATTCTTATACACCAATAATGAACTCACAAAAAGAGAAACTAAAAAAAAATCCCATTTACCTTTGCGGCAAAAAAATTAAGATACCCAGGAATAAACTTAACCAAAGAAGTAAAGGACCTATTTGCAGAAAACTACAGGACATTCAAAAAAGAAATAGAGGAAGATATAAGAAAGTGGAAGCATATACTTTGTTCGTGGATTGGAAGAATTTACATCATTAAAATGTCCATATTACCCAAAGCAATCTATAGATTCAATGCAATCCCCATCAAAATACTAACGACATATTTCACAGAACTAGAACAAATACTTCAAAAGTTCATGTGGAACCAATAAAGACCCTGAATAGCTACAGCAATCTTGAAAAAGAAAAACAAAGTAGGAGGGACCACAATACCAGATATCAGGTTATACTACAAAGTCATTGTAATCAAAACAGCCCGGTACTGGCACAAGAACAGGCATATAGATCAATGGAACAGAATAGAGAATGTGGAAATAGACTCAAGACATTATGCTCAATTAATATTTGACAAAGGTGGCAAAAGCATAAAATGAAGTAAAGACAGCCTCTTTAATAAATGGTGTTGGGAAAATTGAACTGCTACCTGCAGAAAAATGAAGCTAGACCACCAGCTTACACCATACATAAGAATAAACTCAAAATGGATACAAGATGTGAATGTAACTCGTGAATCCATAAAAATCCTAGAAGAAAATGTAGGCAACAAAATTTGAGACATCACAAGAAGCAGAATTTTTACTGATACAATGCCTAAGGCAAGAGAAACAAAGGAAAAAATGAATACATGGGAGTACATCAAACTAAAAAGCTTCTGCACAGCAAAAGAAACAACCATCAAAATGGAACCCACTATATGGGAAAGCATAATTGCCAATGAAACATGAGATAAGGGGTTAATTTCCAAAATATATAGAGTACTCATGCAACTCAACAAAAGGAAGACAAAGAACCCAATTAAAAAATGGGCAGAGGATCTAAATAGACACCTCTCCAAACAGGACATACAAATGGCCAAGAGACATATGAAAAAATTCTCAATGTCACTAATCATCAGAGAGATGCAAATTAAAACAACTTTGAGGCATCACCTCACACCTGCCAGAATGGCTGCCATCAACAAATCATTAAACAATAAGTGCTGGCAAGGGTGTGGAGAAAAGGGGACCCTAGTACATTGCTGGTGGGAATGCAGACTGGTGCAGCCACTATGGAAAACAATATGGTGTTTCCTCAAAAATTTAAAAATTGAACTGCCATTTGGCCCAGTGATCCCACTTCTAGGAATATATCCCAAGAAGCCTGAATCACCAATTTGAAAGAATATATGTACCCCTATGTTCATTGAAGCACTATTTACAATAGCTAAGATCTGGAAACAGCCCAAGTGTCCTTCAATAGATCAGTGGATAAAAAAGCTGTGGTACATATACACAATGGAACACTATGCAGCTGTACGAAAGAAATATCTCGTATCCTTTGAGAGGACATGGAGGGACCTCGAGAGTATTATGCTACGCAAAATAAGCCAATCAGAGAAAGACAAATACCACATGATCTCACTCATTTGTGGAATATAATGAACAAAAACAGCTGATGAACAAAACAGACCCAGAGACATAGAAAGGAGTATGGTTCAGACTGACAAACCTCAGAGGAGTGGGGTGGGGAGGAGGGGGGATGAGATAAATCAAAGAACTTATATGAGCGTATGCATAACCAATGGTCATAGACAACAATGCTTAGGGCGGGGGGCGGGATAGGGAAGAGGGTGTTTGTGGGAAAAAAGGAGAAGCATCTGTAACAAAAATAAATGAAAAACAAACAAACAAAAAATACCCGTGTCTGTCTGATTTTTTTTCTGCATCTTCTAAAACACCAAGCACTGGAACTCCATACACACATTTAAAATGGATGACCGAAAACTGAATCCCAGACTTCTTCACCAAGGTCCACTGCTTCAGCCCCTTTCCAAGCGCTCTTCTGCTTGATGTTTCTCTTTGTTTTCTGAATTCAGCTGATAAGATTCTATGTGAAAATTTGTGCAAAATTATGACTACTAGTCCAAATTTTTTGTGCTTAAAACTCTAAACAAGAGTTCTATTTTGCTTTAAAAGAATTGCATGCCAAAACAGGCAAGGAAGAGTTACTCTTCTTATTGTCACTGTGACCTGAATTGGTAGTATCTCCAGGACGTTTTTCAAAGAACAAGATGAAAAAAGGAAAGACCAGGACTATATACCTCCATGCTTAGGTGTTCCCCATGAGTAAACCCCTGGATTTAAATTTTAAAATTAATTTACTGCATAGGATTTAATAAGGAAACAAAGACTCCAGCAAATACTGTTAGTAGAGGGAAGCCAAACAGAAATTAAAGAGTTCAATTAGCATGCCTTTGGAGTTGCAACAGATAATACAATGCAAAAATACTTCACTCCCAGTGCTAGATGTTGGTCTTTACAGGAGCAAGTCAGACTATTTTATACTAGGTGAGTAATCTTCACAGACACCTATGAGGTTGGTAATGATTTTATAGCCTCTATTTTACAGATGAAGAGACAGAGGCAAGGGCAGCTTGAGCCATCCCATTAAGGATGCACAATTAGTAAGTAGCAGAGTGAGGATCTGAAGCCAGGCAGCCTGCGTGGAGGCTGAGGAGTGAACTGCTACATCACCCTGCAGCCAAAGGGTACAGTAAAACATAGCTAACTGACCCTATTCACAGAGGTCCCCATTCCCCACAGGTGCGCTCTTTCTAGGGGACATGCTGGCTCTGCCGTCTTCCACTGGGCACCGGCCCTTTTCTGCTCCCTTTGCTGTACCATTCTTTGTCTTCCACCTCTGCAGTTCCTTCCCTTCTGCTTCTCGCCCTGAAGAACTGGGCCTCACTGGCCTTGGGGCTGCACTGTGCTCTTGTTCCAGCAGCCACCCTCCTGCTCTCTTTGCTTCTTCTCCCTCCTGGCCCCTAGAAACTGGGGGATGGCACCACGAATCAGGGCTCAGTTCAGTCAGCAAGCCCATATCAATAGCCTAGAGACTGCGAAACGCCTGGTCCAAGGGGTACAATAAGGCAATTTCAGTGAAAGCCTTTACTTTAAAAGGTGGTACATGGGGTGGGCGTGAGATAAGGTAATGTCTATTAATTGTGGCAAGGAGAGGAAGAGGCTCATTTGCACAGAGTTATTTCTCTGTTCCCGTGTGTGCCACACGCTGATAAATAATCTTGTAAACTCATATTACTGTTACCTGGCAATAAGCTGAACCCAAGTAGGTTTCAAAAATAACTTTCCCAGTTGGCTAACATATTCTCAGGGTGAGACCTTCACACTAGGAGAATCCTGTAAACAAGTCCCTAAAATGAAGGCTATTCCAAAAATTTTGTTTGGTTTAAATATATTGCTCAGACTGTTCACTTTAGTCAGAGGTAGCTGATAAAAACCAAATACAATGAACTGCGAAAATCAGGTAGATGAAACACCACAGTTCCTTACTGGTGAATAAATAGCATCTCTCGGTAAGAAAAACAAAAACAAAATAATGCTTGATTTCACCCAGAAAGCAATCACATTTAGAATGCTTCCCTAAACAGTGTACACTATATTGTAACACTGTCTTATAAATAAATTCTCAGTGGATTATGAATCACCTGGGGAAATGTGCATTTCAGTCCATTTAAATAAAAAACCATTTCCAACAAAAAATGCCCCTCCTTTGACTCAGTAATTCTCACGACAGTAGGTCCTGGGGTAAACCTTGGCTTGCTCCTCATTTTATAATTTTCTCGCACTTCTTCCTGAAACCTTTGCAATGTCTCCTTACAGTAAGAAATGTGCTGCTCACTGTGGCTTCTCAACAGATCTTGCTTTGGAAGCCAGTCCAATCAGCTGGGCTCCATTCTATGCAGCGCTAATAAGCCTCCCCCCACCCCCCCATTCCTGACCAGCAGCGATATTCTTTATACAAAGTGGCTCTTTAGCTTTTTCACACCAATTTTTACCATGACAGCTCCAAGTTACTCTGTGTACACAGTTTTAGCAGTCAGTCCATGTCAGAGTACACAGGAGTTTTGCTGTTAAATAGAATTGGACACCCAGTGTTTTACAGCATAGAGTAAGTGCTATTCTCTGTGGGCTCCCTGTTCAATATGACTTCATTCAATCAATGAGATTTTAGTACCTACTATGGGTAAAGTGCTGGCCTATGCTTTGTAGGAGGAGTGGGACTCCAAGTCGTAGGAGTGGGTTCCAAGGATGAGTGGTCCTTAGAACTCAGCATCCACAGGCTCACAATTCAGAGGGGCTGAAAGAATCATCCTCGAATGACTGTAATACATGCTGACCGTGAAACGCGCTGTTACTGCTCCAGAGCTGTGGGAGCACGGAGATTAATTCTGAGAAGAACCTGTCTTAAGGAACTGCTGGTGGGAAAGAATATCCTTTTTTTCAGTAGGCAAGAGGTGCTTGCATATATTATTTATAGTATATTTACCCACCAACACAGGAAAAATAAATTAGGATCTTTTCCTAATAGAGGATGCATGGAACCTGACTGGCTGATGATATTCAAGTGCGCCTTCATGCCATTCTCTAGAATTCGGAATTTATTAGACTTTCTCGGATTCAGGAAGCACACATAAGTAAAAGATTCTTCTGGGAAATGGAGGAAATAAAAATATCTCCCTCCATGATTCTTCCTTTCTACCAAATGCATGTTTTTCAGAACTGACTGTCGATAGAATTTTCCTTTGCTTCAAGCTTAGCACAGGGAATTATGGAAGTTCAATGACAACTGTGGCCTCTTATTTTGCACACAGGCTCGGACCCTGGCAACTCCCAGCTCTCCCTGCATTTTCAAACCACCTGGTGAGGTCTGTGCTTCAGCAATGCCACGTGCGATGAGCTATGCCTGAGCTTTAGGCAAGAAGACATTTTCCTGCCCTTGTGTAAACATATAGCAGTGAACCTCATCTGTTTATAAAAGTGAATACTCTGTACCAAGGAGAACCAGACACAGGTATTCGCAGCACCTCCAGGTTGGCCAGCATAAAAATGTTACCATGTTGTTTTAGAAAACAGATGAAAAGATACTAACTTTTCAGAGTTGCAGCTGTGGAAAATAAGGTTAACTCTATATGTCAGAATGAAAAACACATGTTTATGTTTCAGATAGTTTTTCCCCCGTCTTCATACTTAACCCCAAAGTAATGACTAAGCATGCCCAAAGAGGCACTTTATTTTTATAGCCACGCTTACAGAAAGCCAAAATGGCACCTGAATGACTTTTCCCCTCTAATTGCTTACGGTCATAATTTTTAGCACTAACATTATAGCAACCGGGACTGTTTTCAATAGCAAGCGCTTCCTTGTTCATTTTCAAGCACAGCAGAAGAAATAGAAAGGTTCCCTGCAGAGATGGAGGGTGTGAAAGTTTGATACTCTTATTATTCCTGTGATGGGGAAGGAAAATAGATTTCTACTCTGGTCAGATATCCGAAATCCTGGTTCTCCAATCCTCAGAGGAAGCCTCTCCCAGCAAACCAGAATATCACTGTACATCCATTCTGTGCAATAAAATGTCATATCAACTCTAGTGTTTAGATGCATAATACTTTGTGTTTTTAACTTTCTACTTCTTCTTTGAAAAGGATTAATTTACTCAACAGGTCGAAGAATATTATTGGAAACAAGGATAGTCTCCTAGAGTGAGTGGCAGAGTTTACCAAAGAATTCAGAAAGCGAACTAAAATACTTCCCCGAGGAAGCATGCACAAATGATATGGCATTTAGCTGTAGGAACCCAAAAGGAATGATTTGCTATTTCAGACATAGGGAAATGGCAAACATGTTCAAGGGAGTAACAGTTATGCTCTGAGAACTTATTTCACTGGAATACGGTTTAATGACATGTTAGCTTGAGCCCAAAGTGTAGTAAACATTTACTGTCCATAGTATATAATGAAGCAGTGGGGTAATGCCTTTTATCAGAGGCTGTTTCTTAATCATTCAGGGCCCATTAACAGTCACAACAGAGGCAAACAGAAACTGTGACATGTGCCTCTAAAAATACTGCTTATTGGCAACTGCTCTCTGGAAGAGGTATTTTGTGTTCATTGGAACCATTAGTGTGTGAGTGAAATTTTCCAGCAGTTCACAAAAATACCCGGACCACATCAAGGGCACATCTGTGAACTTTAGAAAACAGTGAAAGTAAGAGGAAGCATTAGAAAGGAGCATATCTCTGTTATATGGGCAGATTAACTGTCACTAAATGATCCTTTGTCTTGACATTGTTAAGATACAATAATAAGGAAGTGCTCTACGTGCAAATTTCCGTCAAATGCGGTCAGCATCCAACCCACATGGATTATTATTTCTACATGTGTTCTTCTGTGTGCAAAATTCCATCTAGTCAACACGGATGTGACTCAAAAAATGTGGTGTTGCTTTTACAGTCGTTTTCACTCACCACCTGGCTTGGGAAAGGCTTCTTGTCAGTTCCAAGGCACAAGACATGAAAATAACAAATACTAATGGCCTTTTCTTTTCCCAGCTTTAAACTGATTTATTTTAAATAGATACAGTGGATCATCAGCATGACTAACACAAGAAAGAGAAGTAGAGTTATAGCTAACAAAAAGGCAATGGCTTTGATGATGGTCACACCTCACACACTGAAACTTAACAGGTATGTTTTGTATTTGGTTGATGTACGTGCCTTCATGGAATATTCTAGACCAAAGAAATCAACTCAGTTGCAGCTTCTTTCTGTTGCATGTCACCACTTTTCCCACGCTCCCAGTAGATGCTCTTCCTGTTTCCTGTCTTAACTGTGCATCCAGTCATTTGAAGTAGAAAATTCAAAATCAGGCTAGACAATTTCTTTCTAAGATATTCCTAAGAATCTCTCAAGTCAGCCCATTTCTCTCCATTTCCTTTGCCACTAGCCCAGACAAGGCCGCCATGGACTCTCTCCTTCAGTGTCTGTCCCCAGTCAAGTCTTCATACTGCTGCCACAAGTCGGATCTTTGTAAAACAAGCATGTGATCACATCTATGTCCTGCTAACTCTTCTTTGGCAACTTATTACTCTCAGGATAAAATTCAAGTTATTAACACTACTTCCTTCCTTTCCTACTTCCCTTTCTACACAACAGCCATATTGAACTTTTTCCAGTTACCCCCAGAGTTCACCTTCTCTTGTTCTCTAAGCCTTTGTACTGGCACCTTCCTCTGCCTGGAACACCTTCCTGCATCCTGTCTCAGCCTCCTGGAGAGAGCAACTCCTATTCTTCAGGTCTTATCTCAGATGTCACTTCTTCTAGGAGGTTGGTTTTAGTGGAAGCCAAAGAACAGGTATGTTGAACACATACCCTACTAACCCACATAAGAATGTTAAACAATAATGATTTGCCTTAGTGGTTTCTAAGCTCTCGTGAGCTTCATGAGGGCCTGAGCCCCACTATTCAATCGATTTGGGGTGAATCATGGACATCTATTTGACAAGTTCCTGCAGATGGCTGTGGTACACTCCAAACTGTGAGAACCAGTACCTCAGCTCAAAATTCATCAGGATAGAAGATAATAAGTAAAGTAGAAAAGTAATTTCAAAGTATAAAAGATGTTCCTTTTAGATAATAATTTAATAGACTTTACCTCCTCTTGAGAGAAAAGATGACTACTGCATAAATCAATTATACCTTTGAAACATCTATTCTTTTGCTATACACATAGTAAATACTAAATAAACATATTATGAACAAAGTCCTATGGCATGAATATTACATGTGTAAGCAGGAGGTAGCTGGTACTTGAACCCAGATATTCTGATATCAAAACCTGCACTGTTTCAACACTACTCTGTTGACTGATTTAAATAATCCGCCTATAGGATATCCTGACATCAAAAATAAACACACATGGCAAGGATGTGGAGAAAAGGAAACTCTTGTGCACTGTTGGTGGGAATGCAGACTGATGCAGCCACTATGGAAAACAGTATGAAGGGTCCTCAAAAAAATAAAAAATGAGACTGTCTTATGACCCAGCAATTCCACTTCTGGGTAAATGCCTGAAGAAACCAAGAACACTAATTTGAAAGAATATAATACCCCTATGTTCATTGCAGTGTTATTTACAATAGCCAAGATATGGAAGAAACCCAAGTGTCCATTAATAGATGAATGGATAAAATAGCTGTGATATATAAAGGAATATTACTCGGCTATAAAAAAAAAAAAAGAAAGCTTACCATTTGTGACAGCATGGATGGACCTAGAGGGTATTATGCTAAGTAAAATAAGCCAGTCAGAGAAAGAAAAGTATCATATGATTTCACTTATACGTGGAATCTAATGAACAAAATTAATGAACAAACAAAATAGAAACAGACTCATAGATACAGAGATCAGACTGATGGTTGCCAAAAGGGAAGAGTGATTGAGGGACTAGGTAAAAAATGTGATGGGATTAGGAAGTACAAATGGTAGTTACAAAATAGTCATAGGAATGTAAAGTCACAGCATAGAAAATATGGTCAGTGATATTGTAACAACTATGTATGGTGCTAGGCGGGTACTTGTAATATCAGAGGGAGCACTTTGTGACGTGTATGATTGTCTGACCACTGTGCTATACACCTGAAACTAATATAAAATAATATTGAATATAAACTGTAATTCAAAAGAAACACTCAAATAATAAATAATTGGAATAGAGAACTTTACCACATAGACTGAGAGAATTCTCATTGACAAATCTTCATGACAAATGAGATATACCTATAACAAATAATGAGAGAGACAAAGGCTGCTTACAGTACTGAATGCTTAGTATGTATATAAAAGAGATATTTCAAGTTGTAAAGCCATCCACAGATTTTATTCCTATACAATGGAAAAATAAAACTAAAAATTAACAAATAAAATTAAAAAGAAGAAAATGATTAATCCTCAAAAAGATAAGGTGAGGAATTAGTCAGTTGAGCAAAAGCCCTAAGGACCAAAACTGGAGACAAAAAAAAAAAAAAAAAGCAATAGATAAAGTAAAGCAATAAGCATAGATTAATAATGCGTGGGCAATCTCAAGAGGTCTTCCTGAGATAGCCTGAATGAAAAATACATTTTTTTCTGGAAATTCCAAGACTTCAAGATGTTTAGCCAATGTATCTATAACTAGGAATTAAGTGTCATACTGGAACATAAATCCCATACTGTTGGGAAATAAATATTTGTTTAATTTTTAATTATTAATTAATTTATTACCAACTATATGGGAATTAAGTTTCATACTGTTGATTTGGCCTGTAAGCTTATTACTGGGTTCCCACTCTTATTTTCTCAAGCCAGTCCCAGTTTTGCACAATAAACAACTGGACTGGAGCTCACAAAGTCTTCCTCCAAGCCCATCAGAAGAATTTAAGGGGCAAGAGCAGCATGCTAAAAACGACTTAACAGCTATGGATGAACATAACAGAAGAAAAAAGACACGTACTTTGCCCTGCTCTTTGAGACTCTTAGAAAAGCCATACAACCATTACGAGGAAATACACAAACAACAAACACAATAAAAGAGAGCTATTTTTCATTAGTCTGTACTGAATTCTTTCAGACTCTGAGTGCTTAAATCTGTGAATATGATGATGTAATTCACTGATGATAATCAGTGGTACGTGGCAATTAAATGTTTCTTTTAATATTAATATTTCCATATTTAATATTATGTCACTCAGAAAGAGCACACCAGCCAAGTGTCACATTATCAAAGAGCTCTTATGCAAATTCTTTTTCAAAATTCACATTTATGTTAGTACTTGAAAACCTACCCCTACCATGCTGCAAAGATAGATTTGGTAATTAATACTTCGGTATTATGCAGCAGAATCTTCACTGATACATCGCCTAAGGCAACAGAAACAAAGGGAAAAAATGAACACATGGGACTACATCAAACTCAAAAGCTTCTGCACAGCAAAAGAAACAACCATCAAAATGGAAAGGGAACCCACTGTATGGGAGAGCATAATTGCCAATGATACATCAGATAAGGGGTTAATTTCCAAAATATATAGAGTGCTCATACAACTCAACAAAAGGAAGACAAAGAACCCAATTAAAAAATAGGCAGAGGAGCTAAATAGACACCTCTCCAAACAGAACATACAAATGGCCAAGAGACAT
Organism: Tadarida brasiliensis; assembly: GCA_030848825.1. Classification (NCBI taxonomy): domain Eukaryota; kingdom Metazoa; phylum Chordata; class Mammalia; order Chiroptera; family Molossidae; genus Tadarida; species Tadarida brasiliensis. Next base: position 38,542,598 of record CM061262.1, on the reverse strand, counting down.
ATGAAGAAATGCTCAAAATCATTAATCATCAGAGAGATGCAAATTAAAACAACAATGAGGTATCACCTCACACCTGTTAGAATAGCCACCATCAACAAAGCATCAAACAACAAGTGTTAGCGAGGGTGTGGAGAAAAGGGGACCCTAGTACACTGCTGGTGGGAATGCAGACTGGGGCAGCCACTATGGAAAAAACTATAGTGTTACCTCAAAAAATTAAAAATTGAATTGCCATTTAACCCAGTGATCCCATTTCTAGGAATATACCCCAAGAAGCCTGAAACACCAATCAGAAAGAATATATGTACCCCCATGTTCATAGCAGCACTATTTACAATTGCTAAGATCTGGAAAAAGCCCTAATGTCCATCAGTAGATGAATGGATAAAAAAGCTGTGGTACATATACACAATGGAGTACTATGCAGCTGTAAGAAAGAAAGATCTCTTATCCTTTGAGACAACATGGAGGGACCTGGAAAGTATTATCCTAAGCGAAACAAGCCAAGCAGAGAAAGACAAATATCATATGATCTCACTTATTTGTGGAATATAATGAACATAACAGTCTGAAGAACAGGGTAATTCCAGAGACATGGAAGTAGGATACAGACTGACAATCCCCAGAAGAGGGGGTAAGGGGGTGGGAAGAGATAAACCACAGAACTTATATGCATGTACGCATAACCAATGGACATGGACAACAAAGCTGGGGACAGGGTGGGGAGGGTGTCAATGGGGGAAAAAGGAGAAACATCTGTAACAAAAAAACAAAAACAAAAACTTCGGTATTAATTCGGTAAAAGGAATGGTGAAAGTGTAAATTATAAATTGCTACAACTCTTTCGCAAATCAATTTTATTATATGTGTGAATCAGTAATTCCACTTCTAGAAATCTATCTCAGGGAAATAATCTGAAATACACACACACACACACACACACACACAATGGTTTTAGTATAAAGATGTTCACCATTGTACAATTTGTAACAGCAGAAAATTGAAAATAAACAAATGTTAATTAATAGGAAAATTCTATATCATGGATTATTACCAAACCATTAAAATGAGTTTTGTGAAGAGTTTTCAAGAAAATAGATAAATGATTATGTTACAAAGTCAAGTGAATATAAGTAGTATATATATTATGACTCAAAATGGTTAAAATGCATACATTCTAAGTTCAGAAGGAAATAGAGCAACATATTAGAAGTAGTCGTGGTACTCAAATAGTGGAATTATTAGAAAACTTTGTTCTTTTTCTTTTTCTTAGTTTTCTTATTTTACCCATTAAATGAATATTACTTTCACAACCAGTAAAATAAGAGAAAGGCGCAAACATATTTTAAGGGCATTACTTAGATGGTGACTAACCCTTTCCTGACAGGGTGCAGGTTTTGTCACTTTTTGCATTTTTGCCTGTCTTGTTACTTACGCCAAATGTCTCTATCAATATTGTTGGGAATGATGCCTCTATCCCTTTTTAAGGTTATTAATATAGCTAAGGAATTAGCACTATTTGGCAAGGATCCCAATCAATGCCAAATAAAAGAGAAAATACTCTTGCAAGGTTCAGTTTCTGTTTAGGCACATGGAACTTGTTTAGCATCATGAAAGTAAAAAAATGAGAATTGTGGTGGACCAAAAAAAGAGAGAGAGAGAGAGAGAGAGAGAGAGAGAGAGAGAGAGAGACGTCAAAGTCCAAGATACGCCTGGGCTCCACTTCCATCCTGCCTCCTTCTTCAGGTCTCTATTGCCAGTTGCCTCTCTGTAGAATTTAGAATTTAGGCACCAGGGAGAAGTGACGTATACAATGAAGCATCTCAAAAATCCAGAACAGTGAAATGTAAAGTCACATAAATGTGACTTATAAATGCTTTTGCTTATGCTCAATAGTCTAAGTTTTATAATATGCTGTGCTTTACTCCTCTCCTAACATGCATCTATTTATAACTACTAAATTTATCAAGGGAAGATTATTGGGCTTGTATTTCTCTAAGAATAAAGAAGAATCTTTCTTAAAAGATATCTGAATAAAACATTTTGGGGAGGGGGAAAATGAGAAAGATTGTGGAATTAAGCATTTAGCCAAATAATAAATTAAGTAAAAAGTATCTGAGGACAACAAGAAGGATCAATACGCTCCAGTAACTACAGTCTGTGAACATATTAAGAATATGTTTTCTTTTTCAGCAAGCATTTAAAAAATTAACACAGTGTAGCCAGAGGTCCAGAATTTTGAGAGAAAATCAGGTATGAGACTGATTTATAGGACAGATCCAGTGCCTGTGGGGATATTCAGGTGTGGACGCAGTGGGCAGACCTAGCTGGTATAGATAGCAAGCTCTATGTTTGGAAACTGAAACCATTAAGCATAAATTCTTAGAAAAATCTATGAGAGTTAAGATCCTGGGAGAAATGTATATGCTTGGCAATTCCCATACTAAACTTAGGGGAATATGGCCTTTAGGACTCACCAAGTAGGCAGTGCGGTGACTTTTTCCCCGTTAAGTGTCTGTTCCTGGTCCAGATTATTATCTTGAGTCCATTACATAGATTTTGTGTTTTCAAAAATTAAAATGTCAAGAATGAACCCTTACATGATGATATTGCACACCCCTCCCCCACCACTCTCCAAATGGAGTTTCTTTTGTAACAAGGATCAATGAGAGTGTAACAATAGGAACAAAGATTATGTCTAAGACCAATATTCATCGTAGCTGGCCTGACACTGGACTCTGAGGTTACCTTAAAAATAAGGGCAGGTACTGCTGTTAGACACTACAAAAAATGTCCTGGTGCAATCTCTTAAAAACAGTCCCCTTATTATCCCTGGAAACTTTAACACTGGTGCAGCCCAGGGATTGATAATGCTGTGGGAGAATCACAAGGACATAGGATCATTCTCTACAGTACAGTGATCCTGTTATAATTCCTTACAAAGAGAGGCATATTTATATGAAATAAGAGTTTACAGGGAGAAATGAGTTTCATGAGATTGAGCTCTAATAAGACCAGAATGCAGGGTTATTGACTGGGCGGCAGTTGGAGTAGGGGAAGGGGTCTGATTTCTGGCTTTTATTTTTAAATTTTTTTTATCCTCACCTGAGGACATTTTTTGCACTTATCTTCAGATAGAGCAGGAGGGAGAGAGAGGGAGAGAGAGAGAAACATCGATGTGAGAGAGACACATCGAGTGGCTGCCACCCATACGACCCCAACCGGGGCCAGGGACAAACTGCAACTGAGGTACATGCCCTTAGCGGGAACCGAACCCGGGACTCTCTGGTCCCAGGGCTGATGCTCTAACTGCTGAGCCAAACTGGACAGAGCTCTGGCCTTTATTTTTAACTAGCTGTGGACATGAGCTCTCAGACCTTCCAGAGGAGTACTTCATACAGATACCAAGGCTCTTTCTAAACCAAATACTTTGATTAAAAAATATACAAAAAGCCCATCTTTAGAAATCCGCCTTATATTGATCTTTGTTACTGAAATGAGACTATAGGTAACACAAGTAGAGTTCTTTGTAAGTGAAAACAATGACATGAAGTCAAGTTCTGCTTTGCCTGCACGAGGGACCAGAACTGAGTCAGCAGTTAATTTCATCAGCAGATTAAGCACGAAAAGAATTGTTTATTTCATTGTGTAAAATGCTTAAGTAATTTAAAATTGCTACCACAGTTTTTGCTGCATAAAGGACAAGAGGTTAAATGAGACTTTATTAAAAAAAAATGTGACTTTACTCCTTGAAACTCAAAACTATAACTTGGGGAGTGTGGTGTGTGGGTGGGAATCAAGGTAAGCCTTCTCCTATAATTATTTATTAGTCTGATTATTTAGATTATGTGATCTACAGGGCTCAATGATAAGGTGCTAATAATCAAAGTGAACTGTTCCCTCCCACCCCTATTTTAATCTGAATTATTCTGAATGTAGTAATTAGGATATTTTGATATAGTAAGGATAATTAAAGAAAATTAGAAATAGATATATTTTTTCCAAGCCGGATTGATACTTCTTCAGCATCACCTGGAAGGCCATACGTCTGAGTCTCTGAGACACCATTTGGAAGAGTTTTATGGGAAGTTGCTGTGAGAAGTGAATGAAGGGCATGGAGAGCTCCTGGCCCAGGCTCTGATGCCTGGCACATGCTGGGTGAAGGCTGGCTATCATTCTCATTCAAGAACAGCACTCTGGGGCAGTCCAGAGTTAAGGACTATTATGCTAACAACCAGGTGCAGTGCCTTCCTCATACTCATTTCACATTCCAATTCTTGAGCCTACATGTTTGAGCTCAAAGAAAACATGGCTAGACTGGGCTGTAAAGAATACAGATTCTGTGTTCTTCCTGAGCTGAAATGGGGTATACAACTTAGTTAAATTCACAAGAGTGTTCTCCTGTTGAAGCTACGCATGTAATTTTAAGTCAATGAAGTTACTCAATGGGGCAAGGACACCAGAAGCCATGTGGGATGGCTGGTCCCATGTGTCAGTTTGGCTGTGTCAGTTCTCAGTTACCAAACACCAATCTAGGTGTTGCTGTGAAGGGATTTTGTGGATGTGTCTTAACCTTCATAATCAGTTGATTTGAAGTAAAGGAGGGTACCTTGATAATGTGTGGGCCTCACCTAAACAGTTGAAAGGCCAAAAGAAGAAAACTGAGGTTTCCCTTAGGAAGAAGAAATTCTACCTCAAGGCTCCTGTCTGTTTCCAGCCTGCCAGTCTGCCCTACAGATTTTCGACTTGCCAGTCCCCACACTTGTGTGAACCAGCTCCTTGAAACTAATGTCTGTCTCCCCGTCTCTCCTTCTCTGTCAAAAAATATTATAATATCCCATGAGCTCTGTTTCTCTGGAGAAATCTGACTAATATGCTGTTTGTCCATTTAGATAAATAACTATTTGTCAATTTAGAAAGCTATCCCACACAATATATATTGAAAATAGGAGATAAAGTGGACAAGCACAATTTTAAAAATTAAATATTATATAGAAAGAAAGGCGGTCTTTGGACTAATAATGTCAGTAAGCATGAACTCAGGGCTTGCTCAATCCCATTCTATGCCTCCATCTGAGAATATTCATATTTGTAAATCACATTATGGATTATAATGTGTCTTAATGAAACCTCACACCTGAAACTAAAATATTAGCTTAAAAGATGTTTTTTAAAATATAGACTGATTACATCTAAAAAATATTTAGATAAGGTATATCTCGACATAGCTGTGAACTTTCAACATATTCCACTAATATGAATTATATTCATCGCTCAAGATCTAGTTCAGTTTCCATAATAGTCTTGCTCTGCTTTTGAATTATTAGAGCATTAACTCTCCTAATCACATATTGGGTAACACAGAATGCTTTATATTATTAACTGTTATTTTAAGTATTTTATATCTTGCATCCCATCTAGGCTGTAAATTCCTTAAGAAGATCTATGATTTTTATATTTATTTGTTTCCCCATAGTGACTGGTTCAATGTCTTATACATGGTGACATTCTTATTTTAAGCACTCAAAAACTGATTAATGGTAACTAATAATGAAGACAGAAGGTATAATTCTAAAAAAAATGAATGAAGTTTAAACAACTGCAAATAGAATCCTAATAACTTAATATGTTGATTTTTTTTTCTGCTAGTAATACTAACCAGAATTTGATTTTTGTTTATTATTTATTCACACCACAAGTCTGTTGTAGCTGTCGCTATTCTATAAAAGGCCAATAAAATGTATCCTGTTCACACAATTAAAATTTCAATGGAACTACATAATATCACTATAATAACCTATTAAATATATCATTATTTTAACTGGTTTTACTCTGATAGCATATTGGGGTTCTTGCCAATGTGACTATAACACACAGTATTTATGCTTAAGATTTTAATTAAAAACTGATATGTCGAAGTCATTGTGAGTTTTTTTATTTTTAGTCATTATGAATTTTTATTTGATATGCTGTGCTGACTATATAGAATAGTTAATAAATAGCTGACACAGGTAAATTTAGGATTAAATATAAATTCAGTTACTTCCATGAAACTTTGCTGAGATTCTATAATAAATGTTTCTGTTTTCCCCAAAGAAATCAGGATGGAGGTATATTAACAAAACACAGACAGTGAGTTCATGGTAGTTGAGATATTACACATCTGCTTTGTATAGCTCATTTTCTTGTTTAAGCTGAGGACTCATCTGCCTGAGAATAATCTCATTATATTCAATGAACAGATTCACCATTAGCTCTTCTTGCCCTTTAATCCCATTACAGTATCTATTTGTATTTCAATTTTTGACCTTTGCAAATTTTTAAATCAGTATTTCCTGCAAAATTTAATAGTACTGTCTTTAATATGACAGAGACATCTAATTATGTTGAAACCTTAAATAAACTTTCATGGCTCAGCAAAAATCAGTTTGATACCTTCCCCATCGTTTTATAATTTCCATTTATGATGTAAATGCCTCTGGAATGAAGAGTCTGGCTACTAGCACAAGACAGCATGCTCTGCAGAAGCGCTTATAAGGCTGGAGAATGTTCTGCCTTACTCTATCCATATCCTTCAAGTCAGATGCCCTCTAATGACAAAGACAGTGCTATGGTCTGTGGCCTCACATCCAGGGTGTTGCAGGCACTCCCAGAGATCAGAGGCCTGACCTTGGCCTCGTTATCACCAGTTCTAATGACCCAAGATAAGCATTTGCAGACACAAATGAGTTTCTTTGGCTCTCTGTGGTCCTGGCTTGCTTTGAAATGATATCTGTTTCACATCATTGTCAGGATGGGGAGATTTTGTCAATTTGGGTTTCATTTTGCATTTCTTTTAAAGGTGTACGTTTTCTGAAGTGAACACATATACATTTATGAAATAATTTCTGTTAGCGAAAAGGGCATACTAATTGTGCTTATCCACAATTATTAGAAAAAATAGTGATCAGAGGAAACAAAATATAAAGAATAAAAAAATCAGAATACTCTTCAATGTACATCTTTGAGTAACAAGTTACTATAATAATAAAAACTTTAGGAATGATAACACAGCTGGGAAGGGAAAAAGATGGGATTTGTTTTTTAAATTTTATGTAAACTTTTGTAATGACCCCTGCATTCCACTTTGGAATGTACATTGAATGCTTTAAATAAAATTCTGATTCATATTTTATATTACTCTACTCAAGTGTTTTTCACTGCTGTAAGATAACCAGCTCTTGCAATTAGCAAGACTCAATTTAAAGATGAGCGTATTGTCAAAAATTACTTAAATTGATGCTTTTCAACTACTAATTTACAAAGTCTCTTTCAGTTCTAAAATTCTGTCATTTCCTAACTATGCATTCTTACATCTCAAGAGCAAGATGAATAAAATTAGGATTTATGTAACTGTAATATATGTAAAACAGATTTTCTTAATATCTGGCTGTTCCCTCTGGGTTGGACCAGCAGTTGGAGGATGCAGACTCTCATCTCCTCCAATCTCAGTGCATTTGGCTCAGGTTGTGATGGAGCTGACACCCCACCCCCATGAAGGCACATGACCTCGGCCTGGCCAATCAGCATCCCCCATCCATCCCACAGCCCACAGTATTTGCTTCATGGACATGTGACCTGAGCTGGTTCAATAAGACACATCCCAGCACTTACTTATTTATTCACATTTTTGGACAAAGGAAGTTTCACTCGGTTTGGATAAGGATAATTTGAATATGGTGTTTCTGTCAACCAGCATATCAAGAGAGTCTGCTGTAGAGAGACGCTAACTCAGAGGAAGAACAGCAGAGAGAGACAGACGCCAATCTAACAAGGAAACCTGAGTCCTAGCTATGCCTGAAGCAAGTGACACCCTCGGACTTTCAGTTAAGTGAGCTAGTACGTTCTCATTTTTGCTTAAAACAGTTTTATTTGGGTTTCCACAACTTGCGAAAAAGGAAACCCAAGAAAGAGTGGTTTAAAATGATTGACCCTAGTGACCTTCAAATTTCTTGCAGTGGCTGCAGAAGGCCACCTTTACAGCGCAGGGACCCTCTCTCCCGAAGTCTGCCTCTCCTACATTGTCTATTCTTCTTTAAAGCATACTTCGGTCAGTCAAAAGCAAGAGCACTGATCACTGTCCTCATTAAATACCTCTAGCCTTTCCTGGCATCTGAAAAAGAAAACAATCTGTCACTTAGTCAAAATTTTACTATCTTTAAGTTGACTTCTCTGAAATAGCATATAATAAAATTATCTTCAGTGCTCAAAAATATCTAGGCAATACCTGTGTATCCCAAAGGTCTTTTGTCAGTCTTTATAAACTTTAATCAACCAACAAAGAAGGATTAGTACTGAACTCTGACGAAGTGTGGTTTTCATACCGTACTTTTAAAAAACGATTTTGTGTCAGATTTATGATGGTCATATCTCTCGGTCTTTGGTTTTCTTTTTCTTTTGCAGTTCATTTTAGAAATTTAAACTTTTTTGTCCTTTCTAAATGCCTGAGATTTGGCTTAGTGGAGATACTACTTTTGAAACAACTCCATAACTAAAAGTGGATATAAACATATGTGGAGCATTTCAGAGTTCATTTATCACTTGCGGATGTGTCCCGAAAGCTATAAATAGGAAGCACGAGCGTCCCAACATGCACTGACGTGCGCACGCAAATGAATGCGTGTGTGCATCGACTATGACTTCAATTTTCACGATAATGTGAAAATTTTATTAGCTACCCTAAATCAGGCTCTGAGACTGTCACTTATTTAATAGAACTTTAAAATAATTTTAACATTCCAACAATGTCAAGAATATTCATCTACTCGTTTCCACTCAGTATCTGCTCTCCAAATGTCAAGCCGACAGCTCCCAATATGGCACTCGGGCTGGAGATTCAAAGCACACGTGGCATTTCTCAGCACTTTGCACACACATGAGATCATGCATTTGAAGGCTGGGCACAAGGCCTGACACGCAGTAGGAGCTGAAATCAAGGTCAATTCCTCATGCCCCTTTCCTGACTTTTCTTTCTTTGCACTAAAATGCACATGTGCACATGTACAGTGTCTCTTTCCCCTTGGAGGAGTGACATATTTCAGAAGAATTTTCCTTAACCTTAACTCTCCTAACTCTCCTTTAATAATATAATTATTTTATAATGCCCCTCTAATATCCTGAAATGAAATTCAAGAATAAAATAATTTGCCTAAACACACAGTTCTTCAAAGACCTGTAATAGAAAGGAAACATAAGGTAGGTAATTCATAATAAAAAATGTACTTCAATAAGTAAATGTTTGGGCATGATGCCTTTAGATTAGAAGGTATAATTAAATTGTTGGACGATGGCACCTAGGCACAGAATCCTTGAGACTGCAACTGCTGCAAATTTATAATAACAGAGGATGTTTTATTGGCAGCTCAAATACCACAAGCTGGGCCTGCCATCAATGGCATGATTTTTTTTTTTTTTTTTGTTAATGGTGATCAACTCTTTGTAAAGTTCCAAATAAAACTAACTAGAGTTGTCTCAATTTACACAGTAGTTGCATACTGGCAAAATTCAGCGACTATTATTATCGTGCAAAAATACTTTGTGTGTATTTGCAAAAGGGAGTTAGGCTTAAGTTCAGATGATGCTGACAGGCTCTTTACCTACATAAATGTCCAGGAGGATTTGAAAGTGCAATAGACCCATGCATTGCAGAGACATTCAGCATTTCTGACCTCTGCCCAGACACTGACAACCTGAAAAGATCTCATCCATTTGAAAAACTCTCTCTGGGGAGAAGGGGGTAGATTCTATCCTCACTGAGACTTTTTAGAGTTACAGGTTTTATTTCACACCACATCTTTAGTTACAATAAAATATTTACAACATAGCATAAAGTATTCTATAATGGCCCTCCCCAAATTCCTCTGGCATTGCTGTTCACTGCAATGAAGATATCACCTGTGTTCCTATGCATCCCTCAGTATGTATGGGGAGTCTCTGGGTTTTGAATTTGCTGAAATGGCCTCGAAATAGAGACACTAATTACATGCTTAGTTGTAGACAATGTAATAAATTTCCTTGCCAGAGTAATTGGAACCCTACAGCTATGCTCTCCTAGTTATTATATGGTAGCAACACGTTTTAAGACATATAAAACATGAGAGGTAGGTTGAATTGTAACAGCAGCTCAAAGACAATTGAAAAAAAATTCTGAATTAAGATTAAAAAAACACACAAAAACACAGGACCCATCATTGAAACGCTCTGATTCATGACTGTGATGACCAAAATGTAGCCATTTTAACAGTCATGTTCATTTAAAGACTTGTTTCATTCAAGAGAAGATTTACTTGAAGACACCTAAAAAAAGCATTGATTCTAAAATACTGGTAGAAGAGGATACCTCTGATATTTATTTTACTGTGCTCCAAAAGTCGAAAGAATGGCATGGCAAGATCTTCCCCTACCAAAACAGAAACAGCAGCAACAAGCAGCTTGAATTGAAAACAAGATTTTGCAAAAGTTTTGTGAAGAGTGATTTTTGAGAAATAAATGGACGTGGTAAAAGAGAAGGGCTATAAGATGAGACTTGAATAAAGCACAAAGGAAACAAAAATTTAAACATATTTGGGATATAAAACACTAGCTTTCTCCATAGAATCACAAATGTATTTAACAGTTTGACTTGCCACTGTGACTAAGAAATGAAGGTCAAAACAGGGCTTTATACTCATGGTATCCAAACAGGTTTATTTTCTGGGAGTCTCAATTTAGATGGCATGTTATATTCATTTTCTTTCCCTAAAAATATAGGAGCCTTCTTTGCTAATGGTTTCCAAATAGTTGAATTGACAAAAACCACCCACCAACCAAACATAGGCAGAAGTCAATTGCTATGGCATTCTGAACTAGAGATCAAGATGCACCTTTCTGGAAGTATATTTTAAATCTTTGCCAAGTTACATGTGTTTGAGATGGGAGAAAATATGGGGGTAGGAGGGAAGGGAGTTAGGACACCTCAAAATATGACATCAAGGGAATTTTTTCATCCTAATTTCTAGATACTTGTCTAGTTGATGTTGCACTTTGTCGTCATTTAATGTGTGTGTGCATACACATGTGTATACACACACACACACACACACACACACACACAGAGAACTATGCACTCTGGCCTCCTTTTTCTTCCTCTCCTATGCAAAGCTGCTACCTTAGCCGTTTACATAAACTGAACCTCTGCCTCACTTGCTCTCCCCCTAACTCAGCCAGTGGCTGGCTCTTAGCCTTCAGATCTCACTGCAAATGTCACCTCTTCAGATAAGCCCTCTCTGTCTCTTTATGGAAGGTACCATTCTCACCCAGCACCAATCACTTTCTAAGACCACACCTGTTCATTTCCATCAGGCACCTAAATAGCTTCAGTGATCTTGTTTATTGACTTTCCTACTGTTTTCTGGTGATTTCCCTCCATTAGAATACACGCCACTGGACAGCAAGGTCCTTGTCTGTATTGTTCACCATTCTTACCTCCAGACCTAGAATAATTCATGGTGCATAGAAGACTCTCAAAAATAAAATCTTTGTTGAATAAACAAACATTAAATACTATTCTTTGGACCTAAAAATTCTGTTCTTTATCTTCATATTTAGTATTTTGTACTTTATTCTTTTAACTTCCTTAACTTTCAAGACCACACTAGTTTTTTTCAAATAGGTTTTAACCTCTACAGAACGAAATATTTACGTATTATTTTTCTATATTTAATCTGTAGCTCAAGCTGATGCCAAACTGCGTTAGCCACTAAATTCACCTTCACTGCCTTCCAGTTTATACAGTGCTGGCTGTGGCTTCCCTAGGCTTCATGGACTTTTTCCTTTACACATAGGAACTGTCACTGCTTTGGAAGATTTTCTTGTGATTACTTTCATTTTATAAAGAGCCAAAGATCTAGATTTCAAGGGAGAATAAAGAAAATCTTGTTAGTATAAGTTTTAAAAAACTAACAGCGTTACTTCAAGAAACTTAATGTTTAATACATTCTGGAGAGAAGTTATGTCAAATGTTTATCTTGACAAGTTGAATCTAGTTCTGATTCTATTTGGACACTACCAGATCCCCTTATCTCAATCTATTCTCTTGCAGTGGGACCCATCTACGTCCATTATAAAATGGCCCTTCATGAAATGGAAGTACATCCTGCTCCCCACTCCTATCCAATGGGCCCTTTCCACCCAGTCCCTCCCCAAACAGAAAGACACTCTCCACGCTAAATGTATCAGAGAAATAGCCCTCTAAAATCTTGCTGAGCTGCCTTAGACGATTTTTAACCTTTGGATACAGCCTGTAAAAGTCGTAAGTTCACCTTTTCATGTATCTTTTTCCACTTTTCCAAATAAAGAGAATTTTGCCATAGAGTTAATGAAACTATCACTAAATCAGTTGAGATAATAATGTCTGCAGAAAAAAAAATATCAGAAAAGATGAAGAATCATACAAATATAAGGTTCTATTTTTAGACAGGAAAAAGAAAGATAGAACTGTGTCTTATGATTGGGGTTCATTTCCTGACTTTGCTACTCACTAGCTGTATAACCTAATATAAGTCTATTGACCTCCTTGTGTATCAATTTCCTCCTTTTATAAGTGGAAATGGGAATATCCACCTCATAAAAAAAGACCCAGTGATGAAAGCATCACCATATATAATATATAAAATGTGCTTAACTGAACTTTAAAGAAAAAATGGAAAATTAATACTTTAATTCTTCTATCACTGGTAAATTCTCTTTGTATCCATACATTTAAATTAATTTAAGCAATATTCCATATAGCAAGGTTTTTGTATACATCAAGAAAACAATGCATCCTAAAATTCTAGGCTCAGGATTAGCTTGGAACATTGGTTTGGAGGTGGAAAAACTGGGTTTCAGTTCCAGTTCAGCTAAGGGGCACTGGCAAATCATTTAACCTCTGGGCTTCATTTCCCCTCATATGTTAACCACCGAGGGTGGGATAGATTAGTGGCTGACAACTTTGGCTGCATGTTGGTATCTGGGAGATTGAAAACAGATGATTCCCTCTGGCTCCAGCCTCAGAGATTCTGATCTGGAGTAGGGCTAGGCACTGGAATTTGAAGTTATCTCCTCAGGTGATTATGACATGAGGCCTGGGTCAGAAGCTTTTAATTCTTTATAATGCTGTGACTATTCTGGAACCAACAAATAGGAAAGCACAATACTTTTAATGACAGACATGTTTTCTCTAAGTATATAAAATATGAGACTTGAGTTCAAATGAAGTAATTCAAAACTTAAGAAGCCTTTGGAAAAAAAATTGTTATGTAAAAAGTCACAGGGCTTACAAAATGAATAGGTTGATGTAATGCTTATATTATGGAGGGGGGGAAATCTATTATTTGAGCCATGGTATTGAACGATAAGGTCCAGTATAAAATTTTGTGACCTAAAATTATTTGAAAATTTTTAGTATAAAATATATGTTCAAACAATAAATGATTTTTACCAAGTCATCTTTAATAATATCGTTATCAGCTGCATAATTTAATAAATAAGACTATAAACTATAACTATAAACAATTCAGGTACAAAAAGATGCCTTAGCCAGGCAGAAGGCAGAAGGAAAAACTTTCTATTAAGAAACTATTATGGGTCAGGCATTATACCAGGAACTACCGTATTTGATATGTCATCCTCACACAATTCTGTGAAGTGCGTTACTCTCTCCATCTTACAGATACTATCCAAAATCTTTGTCTCAAGGAGGTGAAGTGATCTTCTCATGATGCTTTCCAGGGAAAGTAGCAAAATTCCTATGTATATTTTGTAACTTTCCTTCCATTCTGACATTTCATTCATTCATTCATTCATTCACTCATTCATTCAACTACCAACAAACTTATCCACCAAACACTTAAGCGACATGTCAGGCTGGAGCCTTACAGATACCCAGGAAAGCATCAACTGGAATGTAAATTGTCTAAGGCCACAGGCATTGAGGCAACTAAAAAAAATATTTTGGGGAAAAAAAAGGGTGGTGGGGAATCAGATAGGTCTTGAGAAAGTTATAAAAGCAGCACACACATAGTGAATCAGAAGAGACATCACTAAAATCTTATTAGAGACAGAATGGCCCCCAGGCAGATAAGGGCGGATTAACTGGTGAGTGCACAGAAGAATGTGTCAATCAGCAGGAGCTGGTTAAGTTTGGAAATGGAGGAACGCCATGGTCTCTGAGGTGAAGAGGTGAACGCTGGCAGGTCCAGATGAGCCCTGAGTTAGAAGAATGTGCCCTGGCATGCTGACTTAAGTGCCCTGGATGCTGATGGGCGTGGACAGACTGAAGATGGATACTCAAGTTGCTTTCCTGACCATAGTCCAAGTTCTCCACACAACTTTCTGGTTATTTTGGCTTCTTACATAGATTGGCTATAGTATTAGAATCAAAAAAATATTTCTATAATATCAATGACAAGCTGAGGAGGGTAGAGCAGACAGAACCCCAATCCTTAATGATGTAGCAGAGGCTTGACTTCTTCCAGATTTCTTGTTGTGTGAGAAAAATAAATCTTGAACTTGTTAAGCCACTGTTAGTCCAATTTTCTATTACCTGCAGTGAATATAATTTTTTTTGCAGTGAATATAATTTTAACTCACATAGTAACTGTTATTTATAACAATGTCACAATTAAAGTCTTCTTTATTTTTCTCTCAATGACTGCACCTCTTTCCCATCTTCCATCCAGTCCAGTTGTCTTATCCCTCTGCTCTCTCCTCTCTCCCCTCCCTATCAGGTCTTGCTCATCAGGTTCAGAATTTTCAGGAGAGGTTGCATAAAGGAGAAACACAGCGCTCTGAACAGCATTGGTAGTTTAGAACCTCAGTCAGTAACACACGCCTTCCCCTGACATCGTGGTCATGTTCTCCCTGAGCAAAGGAGTTTCATCAGAGCACTTTGCTGAATGTGTGCTCAGAGTCTTGGCCATAAAGAGCCAGGATTGGAGGGAAAATGAAATCACCAGCAGAGGTATAGAGACAGAACAGGTGGGGGTGGCAGCTTCATGTTGTCATGTTCATCTTAGGTCCCCATTTGGTGAGCCTTCGGGCACAATAGGACATATTTCAGATGATTATGCACAACACAGGCTTTTGTGTCCTGTGGTAAACTCACACAAGCCTTGTCATCCCAGCAATGTCACCAGGCTCCAGTCGGAAAAACATTCCTCCCCACAGATAAGAGAAAAAGAAGCCTCCAATCCAAAAACAGCCAAGTCAACAAAGGAAAATTGAAAAGATGCCCAGACAACAGCACAAAGACATATTAACTCAGAAAAGGAAAATGTCTTTTTCCCCTCGAGCTATTTATTCGGAACTTTTTAATGTAACTAGGTGACATTGGGTAATGTTGGTATAGCCACACTTCTCCACTTTTCTTCCAGCACAGTGACATACTCTGCTTTCTTTATACAATTTCATCATCTGGAAATACATACCTAGGATGCTTTGTGTGAAATAAGCCTCTCTTGTTTCTTATATAAAGCCTTGTGGGATCAGATGTAGAAAGAACAGGCAAAGGCACATCCCAGAACCAGGTAATGTTACCTGAATATTTGCTTGACTGTGTTTTGCATATTTTAACTTAGTTATTTTATTTTGAAGTCTAAATTGTTTTTTTTGTTTGTTTTTGTTTTTACCCAACAATGTTATTGCTTTGCCCATCACTGCTATATTATAATGCCCTTCTCCATGGAGTATATACATAAATATAGAATTTCAAAATGCATATTTTTGTTATAAAGGCCCTGGAAATGGTACTTGGGAATTCAGCAACTTCCTTTTTTGAGAGTCTGGTTTACTTGTCACATTTTATAGGCAACCTTTGCAAATGTTCAGCTTCCATATCCCTCACCACCTCTCTATACACCTGCCCAAATGACATAACTTTAGGAATTGACCTTTGTCCCTGACCCATCACTGTTTTGTGCCCGATCTCTTCTTTGTCTCTGCAGATTGGGAAGTCAACTGTTTTCTAAAATTACCCAATATTTCCCTTCAGGTCTAATAAAGCCCTTGCTTCTACTCCTCTGCTAAAGAACGTCTGCCTCCAGATACTTTAACTTCCATCGCGGCTTCTTTTTCTCAATCCCCACTCCTTGTGGTTCCTGGGATATCTACTTTGCACACATTGATTCATTCATTGAACAGACATTTGGTTGGGAACAGGCACAGCTCTAGGTTCTGTAGGTCATGCAGAGAGTAAGGTAGGTAAGAGTCTGCTACTCTGGACAGATAGAAAATAAATCTGCATAAATTAATAAATAATAAAACTCAGCTAAGTGTTGCGATAAAATAAAATGAAGATCACACGACACAGAGGGTTGAGGAGATAATACAGCTAAAATCGAAATGTCTAGAACCTCCGCATGACTGACCCTAAGGTCTGCATCTGTCTCCTAATATAATTAATTCATCCAAACAACAACCATAAAAACCTTGCAGGAGTGAATTTGAAGAGCAAAGTGGTATCAGCTTGTTACAGTGTATGTGTGGTTCTGGAGAATAGGGTAGTAGTCATTTACCTCCTTAAGCATACACAACTTATAATACCCTTGCTTATTGGAAAGTATGAAATGAATGATTTTGTCGGGAATCAGGTAGCAAATGTGGAAAAGATGCTCTGAGCAGAACTGCCCGAGTCACCAAGTCTCCCCCTCTACCATCAGGTTGCACCTCGAGCTCTTGTGGGAGTGTGTGTGTGTGTGTGTGTGTGTGTGTGTGTGTGTGTACGTGCTAGCTGTCTCTGTGACTGATGAGTCTGAATAGGCAGTGCCAGCAAATCTCCCATATATTTGTGTCCAGTTTTTTTTTTTGAAAAAATAAATGATAAAATAACCAACCCCATAGCACTTGGAAAGCAGGTAACAAATACAAGTGACAGGTCAATGAGAAAATAGTTTGCAGAGAAAAGAATAAATGATGTAGGGTTAAAGTTAAATCAATGCCATTTTAGGTGTAGAAATTACAATAATTTTAACTCCTTTTTGTCACATAGCAGTTACATGTTGATGCTATCTGGCTAGCTCTAAAATCCTACGATCTATGTTGTAGAAACGCAGGGTTTCAAAGAAGACGTGAAAAGACTCCCTTTGAGTTTGATTGCTTACATGGCTTACCATGTGCTTTGCAAACAGCTCCTGATATTTCCGGTCTCGAATAAGAGCAGGCTCAGTCAACTCCTGGTTCAATGCAAAAGTCAAGCCTAAAGCAGGCTTGAGCACAATTTTTATACCTTTTTCAAGCATAGAGGTAGATATTTGGATTATAGAGTAGTCCAATACCAGTAACTTCAGGTTATTGCCAGGCTAGGGTAAAAGAGGCTTCTGTTTTGGAACCTGAAATATTTGAAGCGTGGGTAACAATATGAAGGTGAAAGCAAAATTTGCCCCAGGGAATCCAAATGAGGTTAGTCTATTGGGCAAATGGCAGTGAAATGCAATAAAGATGGCAGCCTCATGAGAGTGTCAATTGTGAATGATGTTTCCTTCAAAAACTATGCACTTATTTGTATGCAATTATAAATATATGAGAATATAACCCTGAGTAGAAATTAAACTTGAGAAAAGAAAGCTGTATTAGTTTCCTAGGGTTGATGTAACAAATTATCACCAACTTTTTGGCTTAAAATTACAGAAATTTAATCTCTCACAGTCTGGAAGCTAGAAGTCTGCAATTAAGCTGTCAGCAGGGCTATGCTCACTCTGAAGGGTCTAGGGACAAATTCTTCCTTGCTTCTTTCTAGCTTCTGTGGGGTCCTTGTAATACTTTGTCTTTCCTGGCTTACAGCTGAATCATTCTATCTGTCCCCGTTTTCACATTTTTCTCTGTGTGTCCTCTCCTCTCCTTACAAGGACACCAGTCATTGGATTTAGGGCTCACTCTACTTCAGTATGACCTCATCTTAAAAACTAATTACATCTGCAAAGATCTTGTTTTCAAATAAGATCACATTCTGAGATTCTAGCCTGATGTGAATTTTGGGAGAACACTATTCAACCCACTTCAAGTGTTATGAGATCTATGTTTACATATAAAAGCAAAACTAAAAACAAAACAAAAAAACAAAACAAAAAAAAACCCCTAATGTCAAGAACACTGGGCTCAGATCTAGGAACCTGAGACAGATTTCTTCTTCTCTAGCTCCATTGCTATCGCCTTAGGCTTGGTCCTCTCAGTAGCTTTTACCTGAGGTCATTGCAATAGGCTCCCAACCAAGATCCTTGCCTTAGCCAATGTGCCCGTATTTGAATTCTGCCTCTTTCACCTTTTGGCTTGGAGATCCTGGGAAAGTTACTTAAACTATCAGTGTCTTGGTTTCCTCATCCGTGAAATGGGAATAATTACACTTTCTTCATAGGGGTTCTATGATGATCAAATCATTGAATCTGTATAAATCACTTACATAGTGCCTCACCCAGTGTGACAGCTTTTAATTTTAATAATTCTTAGTCTTCCTGTTGTACAATCCCTCCTGCGTGTTACTGGTAGGGCCACGTTTCTAAAACTCAAACCTGATGTCATTCTCTTCTTTAAAACCTTACATGCCATCCAGTTGATTACCAGATAAAGGAAGTTCTCAATAGATACAATATCCTTAATACCTGGTCCTGTATCTTATCTAACTCTTATACCCCTCACCCAACAATCACCCTGGGTCCCAGGTACACTGAGCAAAAATATGATGCCTTCCCAGGCCTCCTTGCTTTTGTACATATAGTCCCTGAGTCTGGAATGTTTGTGACTCTTTGTTCATCTGGCGAATCCTGACTCAGCTCTGCTAAGTACTCAGGTGTCAGCTCCTTAACAAGTCTTCCTTAAAGCTCAAAGGGATGGATTCCTCTTCTCTGCTCTCTGTACATACCCACCCCTCTCGTTTGCTTTTGATTATTTATTGACATATCTTCTTTTGTGGATTAAAAATTCCCTGAGGCTAGGCAAAATGTCGCATCAATTCTTAAAGCTCTAACTCCTTGAAAGGAAATATAGCATATTGGCTAACAACATGTGCTTTGGAGTTGGACAGACTGTGCTCTGCCTTTTCACCAGCTGTGCAACCTTGGAGAAGTTACTTAACTTGTAAATTGGGGTAATATACATATCTACTGAAATTGAGGTAATGTTTGGAATGCATAATGCCAAGAATATATTAAGGGATACTTAATAAACACCATTTTAAAAATTCTGTTAATTCAGCACAACAAAAAAACCATACAAGCTTGCAGATTGTTACTGTCAAACATTAGGTCATCTCCCACTTGTAACAGCTTCAGTTTCTTCTTCTTATTTTTAAGTAATCCCCTTGCCTGCATTCCTAAGTCTTCATCCACACCCTTGCTGCTCTCCTAAGACTCTACTTAACTTCCTCATTCTCAGCAGATGACTCTACCTTCTACCAGAAAAAAATAAATATGAATAAATAAGTAAATTACAGTCAAAATCTTTAAGATGATCTTTATCTCCCTAGTGCCCCACCACCTTCTCTGTGACACACACACACACACACACACACACACACACACACACACACATCCTTCTCTGTGTGTCCTTCACCCGGGCCTATCCAGCTTCCTCCAGAGCTCTGCCTCATCATGCCTTTCTCATCAACACCTGCCTAGGTAGTTGGCATCTGTCCTTGTACCCTGTGAACATACTGAACATCGCATTCCAAATAAAACAGACAACAAGAGTCTCCCTTGGCTCTGTCTCTAGATTTTTTCTTGCTTTTCTTCTTTTAATTCAGCCAAACTGTTCAAGAATGATCTAGAAAAACAATCTCCACTTCTTCATCACCTACATACTCATCAACTCATCTACTGCAATTAAGGACAATCATTCCAGTGCTATCACTCTCTCTGAAGTCACCTATAACCTCCTCATTGCCAGATTAATGGATGTTTTGAGGTTCTGTTTTTAGTGGCTCTTCTATATTCTGTGCCATTGAACAGACTCTCTTGAAAACTATCTAAATTTCTATGCACTGGGCTACAAATCTCTTCCAGTTTTCTTGGTTGATTTCTGATTATCTTATTGAACTTTTTATTGAAGACTTTTATTCTATTCCAAATGCTGGTGATTTTATGACTTGAATCTTTAGCCTGCTATTCTTTCCATTGTTCTTCTTGTATCCTAGAGGTTGTCCTTGAGAAATGGCAAGCACTTGCATGACTTTTTAAAAATGTCTATAATTAAAAAAAAAAAAAAAAGAGGAAGGGAGAGGAAGAGAGAGAGAGATAAACATAACATGAGAGGAAACATTGATCAGTTGCCACACTGGGGCACGTGCCCTGAAAAAGCCAGGTGCACAAGACAATGCTCAACCGACTGAGCCACACTGGTTGCATGATTTTTTTTTACCACAACCTATGACTCTCAACTGTAGTTTTCCTAGGGGTTCAGAGTTGATTATCCTACTGCCTTTTGAATGCTTCTAACTGAATATTCTATAGGCATTTTAAATTTAGCATGCTTAAAGCTGAACTCAGTATCTTTCCTTCTGATTCTTTCCCCATATTCTCTCTTATTGGCAGTAAAATCATCCATAGGCACCAAAGCCTTACGTGGGGTGCATCAGGGCAGGGAATCAAGGTGGTGCCCCTTTTGGGGTAGATGTAAAATTTAGGGCAGGCTCTCTGCAGCCTAGAAGTGAAGATAAAAGCCTTGGAAGCAGATCCTTTAGGCTCTGCAAAGAATCACTTCCATGATCTCTCTTGATTATGTGAACATAAGGCAAGAAGGTACCTTTTATCCTAGGAAAAGAGTTTTGGGTTTTGTTGTTGTTATTTGTTTTCTTTTGAATTCTTATCTCAAAATGCTCCATTTGTGGATATTCAGAGCTACTTCCTGGTGTGGAGGTAGACAACTGGTAAACGGAGTCCAGGGCTCATGTGTGCTTCTTGAGAGCTGAAGTTCTAAAGCCTACAGCACAAACTAAGGGCCCACTTAAGCCTCCTTGGCCAGCACCTTTATCTACCCACCCCACACACCCCACCCCATCTAATTATCACCCCTCATTTTTCCTAAACATTTACCCTTCCTTCTCTCCATATTTACAGCCACCTTCCTAAACCAGCCCTTTACCATCTGTCTCTTGAGTACTGCAGAAGCCTCTTTGACAGAGTTCCCAGTAATTGGTCTTGTCCTTCTCAGATCTATCCTCCACAAAATCATCTCAGTAACCTAGCTAAACTTCAGAAATTTTCAATGACTTTCCATTTCTTACAGGATAAAGATTCAGCTCATTAAAGGGCACAAACCCTCTCCATGATCTAGCATTTCAGTTTAACTATCCCTGCTCCCTGCTCGCACTATTCCACAGTAACAGCAGACAGCCTAGTTTCCTGTGCAACGCATTATATCACCTCTTTTCTGTCTTTGGCTCATGTGATCAGCTTTGTTTGGAATATCTATCCCCAGTCTCCTCACCTGTATAAATTCTGCCCATCTTACAAAGGCTCAGGCAATACCTAGCTGTGTCAGGTGATCTGCTCCTTCATTTTCACGGCACCCTGTACTTGTGTACTGGCTCGCTTCCACATTGCACAGGATCATCCATTCATTTGCCTGCCTCTCTCCACCCCTGCCTCCTTCTCCTGAAGGATAAAGTCTTACTTGCTTTTTTTGTTTTTGTTTTTTAAGATTTTAAAATTGATTTTTAGAGAGAGGAAGGGTGAGGGTCAGAGAGAGAGAAACACTGAAGTGATGTAAGAGTGAAACATCCATCAACTGCTTCCTGTACACCCCTGACTGGCAATCGAACCCTCAACCCAGGCATGTGCCCTTGACTGGAATCAAACCAGGAAGCTTTTAGTGCACAGGACAATGCCCAACCAACTGAGCCACACATGCCGGGCAGATATTACTCATTTTTATATCTCCAGCACCTAGCATACTGCTTGAAACATAATAAATACTCAGTAAATGCTTGTTCAAATAAACAAATGAATTCCAGCTCTCTCACCAATTTATTATGACCCTGGGCAAGTCTCAAACTCTCTGGAACTCAGTTATTTCATATAAAGTTAAGGAACTGAACTAATCTTTTAAATGCCCCCTTCAGTTCCAACATTCTATGATGCTTCTATTATATTTGTTGAAAGAGTGTAATGGAGTGAAAATTTATTTTTAATGGTCTATAATTACTAACAAAAACATTCCCTATTTCATCACTCAGCTCCTCTGCATGGAGTTTCATATGTAAAGAGTTTAACTTAAAATATCTCTCATCAAGTTATAGTGCATAAAGCTCCCACCTTAATGTGTCGAAGTAAACAAAAGTAATTCACATTCACAAAGTTTAATCACTAGAAATGCATTTAAACTTGTGGAGAAAGCAAAGAATAATTACTGCATTATAACTAGCTCTTGAGTTATAAAGCTAGTCTTTGTTTCCTACTCTTGTATTTTCTTATTGTTAGTAACTTGATTCTCCAGGTCATGTTTCCTGGTTGAAGCTTATTATGTGGGTTATTATTTTTTTTTAAAGAAACTTTATTTTGGAATAATTTTAGATTTACAGAAAAGTTGTAAAAATAGTACAGAGATTTCCAGTACATCTGCACCAAACTTGCCCTACTGTTAACACCTTACATTAGTAGAGTATATATATCATAATAAAGTATATTTACCATATTTTACTCAGATTTTTAAAGTTTTTGCCTAGTATCTTTTTTTTGTTCTAGGATCCCATCCAAGATACTACATTACATTTAGATGTTATACATCCTTACGCTCTTCTTGACACTTTCTGAGGCTTTCCTTGCTTTTTGATGACCTTGACAGTTTTGAGGAGAACTTGGTAAGCTATTTTGTGAAACGTCCCCCAATTTGAGCTTGTCTGGTAATTTTTTTTCATGATTAAAGTGGGGTTATGGGTTTTGGAGGAAGTCCATGAAGGTAAAGTATCATTCTTACCACATCATATTAAGGGTACATAACTATCAATATGGGTTATCAGTGAGGATGTTGACCTCGATCACCTGGCTGAGGTAATGTTGTCAGATTTTACACTGTAAAGTTATTCTTCCCTCCTTTACAGACTGTATTCTTCAGAAGGAAGCTACTATGTTCAGTGTACCCTTGGGGTGGGGGGTATAGTCTATCTTCTTGAGAGCAGAGTATCTACATAAATTATTTGAATTCTTCTGTGTGGGAGATTTGTCTCTTCTCTCCCATTTATCAACTTAATCAATCATTTATTTTTATCAGTAATGGTATATAGATTATAGGTTATTTTGGGGACATCAAATTTATAAATTAAGTAAAAGAAGAACAAAATAAAAATGAAGCAGAGAAGAGGACAGGGAGCCAAGGAACATTACCCTCATTTGTCCTGATGCTAATCTAATCCTTTTCAATGGATTTAAGCCCCTATACAGTAGACCACAGCAAAATACAATGTACATGGAGTAGTGCATTTAAATATACATCTCAATTAATTTTCACAAACTGAACAAATCTAGGAAACCAATATCTAGTTCGAGAAATGGAATATTACCGTCCCACTCCTCCCCAGGAACCCACATGCTTGTTTCCTTCCAGTTATTATGTTTTCCCACTTCTGTGTAATCATGATCCTAAATTCTAACAGCATAGATAAGTTTTGTTTGTTTTTGAACTTCATACAAATAAAATTACATTTTATGCATTTATTTGTTTCTGGCTCCATTCACTTCATATTTTTTTGGAGGGTGGATCTGGGGAGAGATTCATCCATGTTATTGCACATAGTTGTAGATTATTCTTATTGCTATGTAGTGTGAATATATATTATGCGAATATACCACAATGCATTTCCTTACGTGCGGTTGTAGATCTTTCTCAGTGCTGTATAGTATTTACAGTGTGAATATACCATATATTAATGTTTTGTTGATGTGGTTGTGACTCTTATGGATAGTGCCATTATGGACATTTAGGTACATGTCTTTTAGTAAACATATGGACATGTTTATATTGATTTTATACCAAAGAATGGAATTGTTGTATTACAGGATATACCTATAACCACCTCAAGTAGCTAATACAGTTTCTAATGACATTATACTTCTTTACATTCTCACTAGCAGAATATGAGAATTCCATTTGTCTACATTCTGACGACACTTAGAATTGTTCCCCCTACCCCCTTTTTCATTTGTGTATACATAGTAGTCTGTTGTTGAAGTTTTATTTTTTTTTATTTCCTTGAAAGCTAATGAGGCTGAGAAACTTTCTTATGTTTATTGGTCAACTGGATATTATTTTATGTGGAGTTCCTTTTGTAAAACTTTTACTCAAGAATTTCTTTTCCTTTTTTTCTATTGGGTTTTCTTTGAAAAACAATCTATCTGTAGGATGTGTGTGTGTGTGTGTGTATTCTGGATATTAATCCAGAAGGTTAAGGGGTGGGGGGCAGTAATATTCTGTTTCTTGAACTAGACACTGGCTTCCTAGGTTTGTTCAGTTTATGAAAATTAATTGAGATGTACATAGGTATTTTGAATATTTTCTTCTACTTTCTGAGTTGCCTTTTTATAATCTCAACAGTGTTTTTGAAGAATAGATTCAAAAATTTTAATGTAGTCTAATTTATCAAATTTTTAAAAAGTTGGTTACCACCTTTTGTATTCAGTTTAAGAAATATTTGCATACTCCAAGGTCAGAAAGATGTTCTAGAACAGGGGTTGGAAAACGTTGACCCACAGGCCAAATCCAGCCTGTCATCTGTTTTTGCAAATAAAGTTTTACTGGAGCACAGACAGGCTCATTTACTTACATGTCATCTATGATTGATTTTACTACAATGGCAGAGAATTGAGTAGTTCCAACAGAGAATGTGTGGTCTGTAAAGCCTAAAATATTTACTCTCTGGTCCTTTAAGAAAAATTTGCCAACCAGTGTTCTAGAAACTTATTATTCCCCTTAACCTTTACACTTAGATTTGTAATTCATCTAGAATTGTTTTTTGTGCATGTTGTGAAAAGGGGTCAAGATTCATTTTCCCCCCATAATGCTATTCAATTGACCTTGCAGCTCTTACTGAGAAAAACATCTTTTTTTCCATTGCACCATAGTGTCGTCTTTGTCATAAATCAGGGGTCTCTGTGTGTGGGTCTTTTCCTGGACTCTACTCTGTTCCACTGATTTATTGCTGTTCTTTCACAAACCAATACTGCACTATCTTAAATGCTATTGTTCTATAATAGGGCTTGTGTTTTGTAATGTAAATCCACCAGAAAACCTCAGCTATTCTTGAGTCTTTGTATCTCTAGACGCATTTTACAAAGTTTGATATTGATTTTTGCCAAATATTTTTGTTGTTAGAGAAAGAGAAACAAAAAGTTTTCTCTTTATAATTTTCAGATATAAATTTGAAATTTAAAAATATTAAGACTAGTGAATAGTTTCTGCACAATTATTACTTTTGTTTATCCATATATTCAATGTTGAGTGTATTTCAAAGTGTGCATTGATAAGCTAAAATCCAGATTACCTGTGACATTGACATAAAAGATGTCCTTGGCAATTCAGTTTAATTTTTAACCTTTCTGTTTGATACCCTTAAAGCAGTCATCACAATTCAGGTGTAGGGGAGGGATGTGCAAACATTATCTTTTCATTAAAGGCAACTTTTTTGGTAGCTTCAGAGTTCTTAGGAAAACACTCTCCCCAAACTTTCTCAATGTTTTTTAATCGGGGGGTATGCACTGTTATTTTTTTCCAAATGCTGCTGTTCAGTGAAGTCTATTTTAAAAGAAATAATGTCTTCTCATCTAACAAGCCACAATTAATAGGTTATGAATGTTCACTTCTATGAAGCCTATATATGTTACTAAAATAAAAAAGGAATTTTACTACTTAGTATATAAAACCACTTAACAATTTACCATGAACTATGAACTGCTGTCCAGTTTCTAAAATTTGTCAACTATTATTCTTTTCAAAAATTAGCCTTAAGACTCTATTGCACTTTGTAACAGGTGTGCTATGGCAATGGTTGATTACAAATTCTGTCCTACATTGTGATTTTGTAGAGCATCTTTTACAACAATGAATTTTATGTAGTGACTACTCTAAAATATATTCAACATAAAAATACAAACGTATCAGAGATAAAGTAGATCAAGAACTACATTAAAGTCAAATTTCATAGTGTAAGATTTTTCACAAATTCAGAATAATAAGGATGTTGAATTAGAGAAAAGTCTATCATAAGATATGTAAAATAAGTTTGTATCCAAGGCAAAAGATTTCAATGTTTTTAGAGTCATAAATCATTTGAAAATTTGTTGAAAACTATACACTACATTCCCAGAAAGCGCGCACACGCACACACACACACACACACACACACACACACACACACCTGTTTTGCATACAATTGTTCAGGAATTCTCAAAGTCCTTGTTCCCTATCCTTAAATTCCCTGTCCATAGATCCTATCCTCTACTCCCTTGTACTTACCTCCTCAGCTTCTCAGCTTTCAGGAACTATTAAATAAGTCTGTTATCAGAATCACAGAAGTCCCATCTTAATGAAGTTTGAAAAGATACTCTCTATTATCATCAGTAACACGTTAAAAATTACTGGAAAATAATTTGGTTTCTTAATGGGTGAAACATCCCATTCTTTGATCTTTTAATTTAAAAAAGTAAGTTTAATTCAATTGAAAGTATATAATTTGTTATTTTCTTGAGTTAGAGTAAACAAATACATGCCCATATTTTCTGAGCTCTGAATGCCTACTCACCTTCTGATATTAGCTCTTGTCACTACCTTCAGTAGCCTCTCCTTCCTGGACACACAAACTTGCATGCACACAGCAAAGCTTTTTCTCTTTCATCTGCTCACATTTCCAGGAAGTAGCCTCTCCTTTATCTGCTCTTCATCTCGGGGTGTATGAACCTCTTTCAGTACATCTGATGTATTGTCTTTCTTTGATTATAATCCCCTACAATCTCCTGCTAGACTGAGGATTCCTTGAAGGCTGACAGAATTTCCTATTTATTTACTTATATATAAGAATTTCTGATACAGTGTTTGGCACATTAGTAAACAATAAAAGTGTGTGGATGAATGCAGACATATTTTCTGTAGTTGTACATTTATTTTAAAAATATTTTTAGTGTGGTAAGAACACTAAATACAAAATCCACTCTCTCAAATTTTCATATCAAACTATAGTAATGATAACTATAAGCACAAAGCTCCTTTAGGAGTGAATATTACTATTTTATGACTGTATGCACAAAAAGTCCTAATGTATGTATTTTCAGTTCAGGTTTTTTTATGATATTCAGAGGGAAGTACTAAATGAAGCTCTGTAACAGACAAAAATTGTAATATCTAAGTCCACATGCAATAGTTACCCTAAAAGTGTGAAAAATAAAATTGACCCACATTTATGAATAATGGTTCCTTTCTCCTTGAAATAATTATTGATTTCATACTGAATGTTCTTAATTTTAAAATAATTCAGGTCATCTTACAGTCTTTAAAAACAAAACTGATTGTTCTGCAGATTATACTTTGTGTCATTGTATTTTATTCCTTTCAAATATTATAATATTTAGTTTCATCATATTTTATTCCTTTCAAACCCCTGAAGTAAATCTACTTGTCATTCTTCTTCCTCAGACATCAAGTCATCATGAAAACTCCTCACAAGCATCTACTGATGCTCTAATGTCTAATACAAAAGCAGAAGAGTAGGTGAGAAGTCTCCCCATGGCTTTGGATGTAACAGCTGCCAGTCATCTGGAGAACTAGACCTATCTTCCTTCCACTTCTTTCCTCTCTTCCCACTGCTTCTATTTTTTGGACTATTGAAGATAGAATGATTTCATCTAATAAAACTACCATCATTTTCTTAAGCTTATTTGTCCTGAAAAGGAATTTTGGTCAAATGAGGCATTAAAATCTATTTTTAAGCCTTATCTCCCACTTAACCATTTTCAAGCTGTTGCTTAAGATGGTATTGAGTGGACTTCCATACTGTTGCCTGTTTACAGATTTACAGGATTCTATTCTTTTATTGAATGTGCTTTTAAAAGTCATATCCACGCCAGGAGGGTGTGATAGAAGGTATCATCTATTAGCACAGGGCTTAAAAATAGTTCTTAAACAGTTTGGTTGACTTGCCACTTCAACTGAATTCACTACTGTTGAGTCTTTTGTATTTCCTAAGTCTTAAACTTCTAGTTCTATTTCCCCATCTTAAAAGAAAGAAAAAGCCCATCAAAGCAATGAAATGAGATATTTCTGAAGGTGTAGAATTGCATTGTAGTGTTGTTGTTTTTTTTCCCCCTTCCAGATTTCAGTAGTAGGCAGTTTGCACTTATCAGAATTCCAGTTCATGGTATAGATCTGTGCATTTCTACAAGACATTCTCAATGGTCAGCCCAAAGGTTCTCAACTCGGGCTGCACAAAGAATCACCTAAAGAACTTTAAAAAAATCAATGCTTAGATCCCCCTCTAGAGATTCTGATTTAACTGATCTGAGATGAAATTTAGGCATTGATATTTTATTTCAAAAACTCCCCAGATGATTCTGAGGATTAAAAAATACGGGTAGGTTTTGCATTTTGTGATGTATCTATGATTTCGCATTTGATTATGCTTAGATTTATTTAGTACTTTCTAATTCTATCAAACATCCCAGAACACAACTGTTACATTAAAGGCTGTGTTTTTGTTATGTGCATAACATTAAACATTATGTCATTGATTTTATCTTACGTTCAAAAATCCAAAATCAGTTTTGAAGAGATGAACAAAATTGAAAATATATGCATTTATTCTCTACTTATGTGGTAGTATGCCATAATGTTTCTGTTTTACTTTTAAATTTTGCTACTCTGTTCTGCTCTTTTACTGGTAGCTTATCCTTTTCTGATCACTGCATGAATAAAAATAGGAAAATTATTTGGGGAAGAGGAGTGTTGGGGAGTTCCTGGCTAGGGCCAGGAATAGGGACACTGGCTATTTGGGGAGTGATTCTCTTCCAGATGATAAAATGCTTTCCTTGTTCGGCCGGTGTGGCTCAGTGGTTGAGCATCGACCCATGCACTAAGAGGTCGCCGGTTTGATTCCCGGTCAGGACACATGCCCAGGTTGTGGGCCCGATCCCCAGTGGAGGGCATGCAGGAAGCGCCCAATCGATGTTCTCTCTCATCGATGTTTCTATCTCTCTCTTCCTCTCCCTTACTCTCTCTCTAAAATCAATAAAGGAAAAAAAATAAAAATAAAAAATAAATAAATAAATAAAGTGCTTTCCTCTCCTGCACTGCAATAATTGTTGTCCAAAGCCCAGTGCACAGCTCCAACCATGAAGCAGTGAAATACATATACATGTAAACATATGGGATAGTCCAAGATTGGAACATGACAAAAGGGAACCAAAAGATAGGTTTTATAACTAAAAGAAATTACACACACACACACACACACACACACACACACACATACACACAATGTTTTTATAAACAAGGCAGCTATAAGGAAGCACACAAACCTCATGAACTGGATTGATATGAAAACTAGAGTCATTCATTTGTACCCATTCTGTCTTCTTTCTAATTTTGTTGGAAAAGGATCCCAGCTCCTATGCAAGGTTCATCCCTTTTCCAAGTAGGCTATGGATTCCATCTTCTCTCAGAAGCTTTGTTCAGGTAGCTATTCACTATCTCCCTCTTGTAGCATCAATTTCTCCTTTTTGTACTAGAAAAATCACATCGAAGAACAAAGCTGCTCTAAAATAAAACAAAACAAAACAAACAGACAAAAACAATGAAAGTCACCCTACTTTAACCCACTTCCTGTCTCATCTCTATACTCACACTCTAAGCAAATTTCTTGAAGAAGCTATGTAATCTTCCCTTTCTCACCTCCTTTTCTCCATCCATTCCAGTTCACCATTCCCTCTTTCTAGAAACCCACTCTTCTCTGATCCTCTGAAAATGTATTTCATGAATTCCTCTTCAAGCTCACTGTTCACTGCTCTGCTGGTCCACCTTCTCTCTTTTTATTTATTTTTTGTAACATAAGATATAATTTACATACCATATATTCACTCATTTCAAGTGTATAATTCAATGATTTTTAGTATGCTCAGATTTGTGCAAGTATCACTACAGTCAACTTTAAAACTTTTAATCACCTTAAAAAAAAAACCTGTATATTTTTTTAGCAATCATTTCCCACTTCCTTTTAACTGTGTCCCTCTCACCAGCCCGAGGCAATCACTAATCCACTTTCATGGATGGGTGTTGGATTTTGCCAAATGCTTTTTCTGCATCTTTGGAAGCAGCCTTATGTACCTGGGATAAATTCCACTTGGTTGTGGTGTATAATTCCTTTTATATATTAAAGGATTCAATTTATTATTATTTTGTTGAGAATGTTTGCATCTATGTTCATGAGAGATATTGATCTGTAGTTCTCTTTTCTTGTAATACCTTTGTTTGGTTTTGGGATTAGGGTAATGGCCTTATAAAATAAGTTAGGAAGTATACCTTATGCTTCTCTTTTGTGAGAAAGATTGTAAATAATTGGTATAATATCTTTCTGAAATGTTTGGAATTCACCAGTGAATCCATCTGTGCTTGGTGCTTGCTGTTTGGAATGTTATTAAGCATTAATTCAATTTCTTTCATAGATATAGGCCTATTCAGATTATCTATTTATTCTTTGGTGAATTTTGGCAGATTATGTCTTTCAAGAAATTGCTTCATTTCTCCTAGTTTATCAAAGTTATGAGCATAGAATTATTTATAATATTTCTTTATCTTGTAACGTCCATGGTCTCTCTTTCATTTCTGATATTGTGTTCCTTCACTTTTTTTCTTAGTCTGGCTAGAGGCTTATTGATTTTGATTGTGAGGTAAGGATTCAACATCATTTTTTTTGCGTGACTATCAAGTTGTCCTAGCACCATTGGTTGATGTCATTCCTTCCTGGTTTTAAAACCTATTGCATATTAACAAGTTCCTCTGCATGTCTAACAAGGTTCTCAAATCTAATATGCCAGAAAACAACTCTTGATTCCTTCCCTACGAATGTATTCCTGCTCCTTCTCTAGTCTTCCCCAACTCATTGAATGATACCATTATATACTCTGTCATTCAAGCCAATGATTTATCCTTGTTTCCTTTCTCCAATTCAGCAGCAAGTTCTCTTATCTCTGTCTTCAAAATACACATTAAATTCATTCTCTTCTCTTTCCTATCTACCTTCACTTTTTAGGTGTTTTCACCTAGTTCTATGGCTTAAATACTACCTTCATGCTATAGGCTGTGATAACACAAATTTACATCTCTAGTTTCATCTCCTACTCTGAACTTATATATACAACTATTTGCTAGACAATTCCACTTTAATACTTACTAGGCATCTCAAACTTAACATGTCTAAAGACAAACACTTGGTCTCCAACCCTTCTCCACCACTTCCTACATTTAGTATTTTCCCACTCCCATCTCCAGCAAACTGCATCACTATTCACTTACTTGACCATGATAAAAGCCCTGGCATTTTCTTGGCTCCTTAATCTCACACCCAGTACCCAATGACTTAGCAAATCCAGCAGTGTCTACCTTCAATATCCAGAAAATGAGCACTTTTTACCACTTATACCCCTACCAACCCAGCCCCAAGCTACCATTATCTCTTGCTGGGTTTAATTCAACAGTTTCCAAATAGGTCCTTCTGCTTCCTTTCTACTACCCCACATCCATTGTTAGAGAGAGGGATGGGGGAGAGAAAGAGAGAGAGAGAAACATCCATGTTAAGAGAGAAACATTGACTGGATACCTCCTGCATGTGCCCTGATGGGGAATTAAAGAACGGAACCTGCCACCTTTTGGTGCCCTGACTGGAATGGAACTAGCAGCCTTTCGGTGCTCAGGATGCACTCCAACCAACTGAGCCACACCAGCCAAGGCCCTCCTCCTCCCCCCGCCCTTTTTTTTTTTTTTTTTTAACTCAAGGATATTACTTTTATTTTGGATTATTTTATACACTTGTATGTTGTTTCATAGTTTTTTCTCCCATAAATCTGACATAGCTCTCATTAAACTTCTTTTTGTATAGTTTATGTGATTGGTTGCTATGCAGATTATAGCTTTTTAAAAAAAAATAATAGAATTTTTGGGGAGCAGGTTTAGGTTTATAGAAAAATTGAGCACGTCTGGCCAATGTGGCTCAGTGGTTGAGCGTCGACCCATGCACCAAGAGGTTGCCGGTTCGATTCCCAGTCAGGGCACATGCCCAGGTTGTAGACCAAATCCCCAGTGGGGGGCATGCAGGAGGCAACCAATAGATGTTCTCTCTCATCGATGTTTCTATCTCTCTCTCCCTCTCCCTTCTTCTCTCTCTGAAATCAATAAAGAAAAAAAAAATTAAAAAAAGAAAAAATTTGAGCAGGCCTGGATGGTGTGGCTCAGTTGGTTGGAGTGCATCCTGAGCACCGAAAGGTTGCTAGTTCCATTCCAGTCAGGGCACATACCTGGGTTGTGGGTTTGATCCCCGGATGGGGCACGTGTGGAAGGCAGCTGATCGATGTTTCTCTCTCTCTCTCTTTCTCTCTCTCTCTCTCTCTCTCTCTTCCCTTACCCTCCTCCCTCTCTAAAATCATTTTTTAAAATTGAACAGAAAGGACAGAAAGCTCCAATATACCCCATTGCCCTCCAGAGCAATTCTTTTAAAATATAAAATCTCTCTCTGAAACCTTTCAAGGCTTTTCATAAAATTTAGAAAGAAATCTAAATTCCTTACCATAATCTACCCGGCTTTGCATGCTCTTGCCTTAGTAGCCTCCAGACTGCAATTCTTTCCACTTGCCTCCAGCTGTACTGTTGCTGCCACTGTCCAAGCACAGTCCCACCCCAGGATCTTCTTGCTGTTTCTCTGTCTGAGTTCTCCCTTCTCCAGACAATGGCAGTGCTTGCTCCCTCACTTCATTTATGTCTGATCAGAGGTGTTCCCTGACCAGCCTATCTAAAAATAGTCCCACCATGAATCATTCCCCTTGACTGTCTCTATCTTCCATTAAATATAAACTCCATGAAGGCAGTTTCTGTGCTTTTGACCCTTGCTGCATGCCCAATCTAGATCTAGAACAGGATTTGGCACATAGTAGGCCATCAACACATATTGTTGAATAAATGAATGAAAGAATAGATGTCTTTATTACTCCTATCCTAGTTTAAACCACTATGGTCTCTTATTTAACAATTCAATAATCTCCTAATGAATCTTCCAGCTTCCACTTTTTCCTCTTATAGTCTAATCTCCATAGAGCAGATAACATTATGTTTTATATATGATAATCAGACCAAGTCACTCTGCTTAAACTTCTCAGTGGTGACTCATCATACAATCTAATCCAACACAACAGAATATATACAATGCAATATGAACTCCTTACTTGTAGTATAGGAAGGTAGATATGAGCCCTCTTCTGCCTACCTCTCCTTATCTTAGTCCACACTTCCGCCTTGACCAGTACATCTAGTCAAACTGACCCTCAAGCACCTCTAGCTCATTCCCATTTTAGGGCCTTTTTTTGGATGTATTGGTTCTCCTTCATGGAACACTCACACCACAATTTTCACAGGGTTGGTTTATTTCTGGCCACTGAGACTTCGGCTTAAGTATCACCTCATCATAAAAAACTTTTCCAGACCACTTAGTGCAAAGTAGACACAAGTCACTCTGACTCATTGCATTGTTTTTTTCTCTCTGCATGGCCCTTATCTTGACTTGATATTCTTCTTATTGATGATTGATTGTCTGCCTTTCCCTCCCATCCTCAACTAAAATATAAACTCTAAGAGACAAGGAATTGTGCTTGCTTTGTTCAACACAGTATCCTTAGTACCTAGTATAGTAGTTGTACATAATAGATGCTTAATATTTATTTGCTGCATTGAATAAGTTTATATTTTTCATCTTATCTGATACCAAACACAAATTTCTCGTTAGAGGAATATATTCTGTACAGTCTCATACAGTTCTTTTGTTCTTATTTTTGTCATTTAAAATGAATGGAATTTTTTTAATAAAATTTTTTTTCTTTATTGATTTTAGAGAGAGAGGAAGGGAGAAGGAGAGACAGATAGAAATATCAATGAGAGAGAACATCCGATTGGCCGCCTCCTGCATGCCTCCCCACTGGGGATTTGGCCCACAACCCGGGCATATGCCTTGACCAGGAATCAAACCCACGACCTCTTGGTGCATGGGTCGATGCTCAACCACTGAGCCACACAGGCCGGGCTAAATGAGTGCAATTTTTAATTGGGAAAATTTTCGCAATAACGTAGCAGGGGGTTTCCTCATGATCAGGAGTCACATATTCATAACATATGCTTCGTGTTCGGAGTGTGACGTTTGCAAAAGCAGCCTTTCCAGTGACTTGGCTTACTTAGATTTTCTTCTTCTAGATCGCTATGATCAAGATAATGATCATAAGATCTTCTCATTGTACAGTAACTTAGAATTTACAGAGTCATTTACAAAAGCAAGCTCTCGATCTGCACTCTTGTATTCATTACCTGTATATTGAGATGGACATTAACGTGTGAAGAGATGAATGACTTTTCCAAGGATAGGAGACAAGGAGATGGTAAAGCAAGAATTCAGTTTGGGTTTCTTTTCTCTCCCCAGATGTTTTGTTCTTTCCACAACAGCCCATGATTACTCTGGTTCTAGGGACTACTTGGGAACACGAAACATTGAAAATGTTCCTCCATACATCCTCCTCTTTAGACTTTCTCTCTCCTTACTTTGCCAAACCTTAACTAAGGAATTCAGAGAATACACTAGCCGGAGGCTTCCTTTCATGATAGAAATTATAATAGAAGTCTTGTAGTTGAAATGAACACCTTGCCTCTGATAGCATAATTTTTCCTGCTACTAAAGTAGGAGAATTGTAAGAATTTATAGTTTAAACATTCAGATAGGAAGAAAATCTTGACACAAGACAATAAAGGGCACCAAGCATGGCTTATAACTGACACTTTATACATTTATTTAAAGAAAGGATTTATTGAAAAACACTGGAATTTGAAAACTTTTGGGAAAGAATATGACGGGATGAGTATATGTGTGGGAGAAAGACGAAAAATAGGTTCTTGGACCTGTAATTTAAACTCCCACGCTGTGTCTTTCAAATGTCTACACAGATAGTGTTTATAAGAAATAACTCATGCCTTTAAGGCCAACACATCCTGCCTGTGGGGTTACTAGTCCTGTTTAAAAAATAATTAATGTAAGGTTTGTTAATACTGTTCAGTGTGTTGTTGGAAGTGACACATGTAGGACCCAGGGCACTAATACTTTTTCAGAAAAACAAATAAGAGGATATATTTTTATTTGAAGGAGAATTTTTATATTTGTAGTAAATAAGTAATATATTACATTGCTCATAGGTAACTAAAATCTACCATCTATGAAATCAATTCATTATTATATCAAAACAGGTCTGATTCTGGATAATAGCTTATGAATATAATTGTGTAGGTGTGTGTGTGCATTTACTATAAGCATTACTAAAATGGTTCAGTGCTACCCAATTAGCTTTATATTTTGGGAAGATGAGATTAAATGTTTAAATCAGATTAAAATGACAATAATAGGTCAATTTAGCAGAAAGCATAAAAAGAGAAATTTAACTAAAATGAACATATTTAAGTGATTCTTGAGATACAGCAGTAAATATAACTTATTCAAACAGCAGCAAACAACACATAGTATTAGTTACTCGTTTAATCACAACTGAGTGATATCCTCCTCTTATTTGTATAATAAGCTGTGTTTATTCTAGAGCCTAGGAAAAACTGCCCAAATTTGGATGTTAATCTAAATTAGCTTTTTCATAGATTCCAGTAGTATCACATTTTTGGCCACACTACACTGCCTGTGGTTCCTGATGTTTTCAGAGTCCTGCAATGACCCCTTGTGAAAGCTAATGTCTGATTAAAATAATAAATGATAAACACAGGGTGGGACAAAAGTAAGTTTACAGTTGTTCATATGGAAAATAATACAATTATTAAGCAAAATACAAGAATGAACTCTGTGTTTTGAGTATTCAGGACTGTAAACCTATCTTCGCCCCACCCTATATCAACTTAAAAACATATTTAAAAAAATAACATCCTCAGGTGACTCAGTTGGTTAGTAGCAAAGCTGTGTTTCAGACATAAGCCTATGCGTTTTACATTGTATTTCTCCTTCCCACCTCTATGCTTTCTCACACAATCGAAAGCATGCACTAATACTTTTAAATCTGTCATGTTACACACACACACAAAAACACCTCAGCATTTTTTTCAGACTGTGATACCCTATTCTTCATTTCCTCGCCCCAAACATTTAATGTGATTTTATGAATTCGTCATATATAGGATTTCAGTAGACAGCTTTGACTGACTGGGCCTCTCTAAGGGGGTTCTCTCTGACTAATAGTGAATATCTCCTGAGATAAGGCTGGGAAGAAAGATGTTTCCTGCACATGCCCAGAGCCCAGCTCTAGTGACGAAGAGGGGTGTGTGGGAGATCCACAAATTCCTCTGCACTGGCCTCTCGCCACTGTGACAGGGGAGGAAAACCAGACCTTTTCAGCGGCCTTGGACACTTCCAGATACGATCTAGGAATCGTGGTAACTTCTGCTTATCAGAGGCTTATTTCCAACAGCTACTACTGCTATTGGGGATAAGAATATCCTCAAATGCGACTTTACCATATACTTGGGGATAGTGAGCTGAAATATTTTCAGTTATTGCGTCTCCTCCCCAGTTTTTATCTAAAGATGTGAATACTAGAGAAGAAAATATACATATTGCAGTTACTGCAAAGACATCTTTTAGAACTGTAGGGCAAATGACACTGACCAGATAAAGAAATGAAATAACATGTGAACAATATGTATATTGTTTAATAATACTAGAAGAATTGTGAAAAATTATGACTTTATAACCTTTTATGTTTATATTTGTGATAGATTAAATCTGATATATATGGACATGTTTTAGTAGGTTATTAAGAATCATATGCATATGTTAATTATTATTTATAATGTGGCTTAGAAAAACACATTATTACAAAGAAGGCTCAAGGAAGAAAGAATAAAATCAAAGAATAAAGCTATAGAATTTTTTAAATGACTATCAATTAGTCATTAAATTATCTATTGAAACTTATGTGGAAAATACCTTTATAATTTTACTGTGTCCTTGCTTTATGTAATCTTTAAAAATATTGAAGTTCATCTTATCTCTGAATCTATAAAATGATGGCTTACAGGTAGTTATTTTGTCAAAGTTCTTTTCCCAAGGGTGTTATAATTCCAAGAGAAGAGAGACCAATAAATTGATTATTCTTGGCTCTTAATATATTTTTTTTATATATTATACCTATCGTCTGAAAGTGAAGAAAATGAGGTTACCAAGGGCTAACTTCACAAAGTCAAAGTCCAGGCTTACCTTATGTCCTTTAATTATTTGTTCCTCAGAATTGACAAATACATTTTAAAAAGGCACCCCTCCCTGCCCTGGCTGGATGGTTCAGTGGTTAGAGTGTTGGCCCAAACAATAAAGGGTCGAGAGTACCTACCTGGGTTGCAGGTTTGATCCCTGACCCCGGCCAAGGTGCATATGGACGACAACCAATTGATGTGTCTCTCACATTGATGTTTCTCTCTATCCCCCTCCCCCTCCCTTCCACTCTCACTAAAAATCACTGGAAAAACATATCCTCAGGTGAGAATTAAAAAAAAAGGTACTCTCCAAATGAAAAAATCTTAGGAAAGTGACTATGATCACAGATAAATATATGGGAAAATTAATGTAATAAAGTCTAGCCATGACCACGGACTCAAACTAAGAATTAGAAACTAGTTACAAAAACTAAAAGCGAGAGCACAGCATGTGAAACAAGGTGGCCTGTGTTTCTTTTTTTTCTGTTAAGCTTTCCTTGTGAACATTTTCTGTTAAGTACAGTCATTGCTGTACTTTTTTCCCCTTTAGATAAGTATTCCTGATAAGCGGGTGCCTTTAGAGTTTCGCTCATCAGTTTTGACAATAGATACAGTCCTACATTATGAAGAAGAATGATGTGTTAATGGGCAACAGTTATTCAACCAATAGCTGGTGAAAAAATAATACCCGCCCCTTCTAGCCCGGAGGGTTTCCATGGGAATCCTGTCTATATTAGCTTTGGCAGAGACGTGTAGCTATTTTTAGAGAATTTGAAAGCAACTAAGAATGCCTTTCACTTTTATTCCAAAACTGATCTGGTATGTATGATTACAAACCTTCTCACCCCATGCACATACCCCCCCCCCCCCCAACCCTCTGCCACACACACTCCTGAAAAAACAATTGTATTCAGCTTTAACTTGGGTGCAGCTCAGAATCAAAAGCCAAGTCACTGGCTCTCTTTTTTAACTTGTTCAGGTGCTGACAAGCCTGTCTTTTTAAATTAGCTCTAATTGCTCATAAAACTTTACCCAAGAGACCTTGCTACATTGTCTGTTAGACCCAAATCTGGAGGTTAATGCTGCTCTTCCAACAACAGCCCTTCTTGGTACAACATGATTTACTGGACTTGGCTTATTAATAAAAGTTACCAAGTATAGCCAAAGTTCAATAGGAGCACACGCTCATTGTGAAGAGAAAGTCTGTCATCTGGAAAAAGGTTCCTTTCCCCTTCTCAGGAAATTATTTGCTCGGAAGAGTTCCGTGTCATTCCGGGACAGGAACGCTGAGCGCTGCAGTCTGCTCTGGTCAGTGACAGAGCTTCTCTGTGTCCTCTCCCCCTTAGTAAGGGTTGTCTCATTTGCATGTCTTGTCTTCTTTCTCCCCTTTGCTTCTTACCAGACTTCTCAGTCTCACAAACACTTCAGTGTGAAGAAAGATGAAAGTGTGTGTGAATCTATCCCTTTACTTATTTTGTGCTTTATTTTAGTTCTTTTAATGTGACTATGAAATGTATGAAGTTTACTTTTCAGAAGTATGTAACGCTACCCGTGGGTGTATTTAGCTAGCAGTTTCCCCTCTGGGGAGGAGCTATCTTGAGAGTAGTGGCTCATTAACAAGATAACCTATAGTTTTATGTTTACATCCAAACCATATTTTGAGAATGAAAGGGGCATGAACTGGGACTGTACAGGTAAGCTGGAAGGCATGGTTACCTACCCTTAAGGAAACAGGCCTCCATTTATGCACAAGTAAGACCTGGGCAATGCCTCTATAGAAATAATTATTCTAAAATGCTCAGTGGCATGATCATTATTCTATTGGGGAGTGAAATAAAAATGGAAATAGATAGACCATTATAATATGGAGTCAATTTAGATGTGCCTCTCCTTTAACCTTAGCCAAAATCAGCTTGAACTAATCTTTCTATCTTCTACCATAATTATTATTACTATTATTATTGCTTATAACTGGAGTGGGAAAGAGACCAAAAACTTGGAGAAAATAAAATGTATTTGGTAAGATTTATGTCTTTTGACTTCAGACTTTATAGCTCCAAAATTTATAGATCTGTTTTTGGACTTAGACCCCATCTCTGCACTTCCAGAGAGAAATCTTAATGAGGTGGTCATTTAGCTCCCAAAGTTTTGGATTTTACGCAATTTTGATCACTGCTCAGTAGTGCTTCTTTTCTGGAGAGCCAGGCTCATCTGAAATAAGAAGTATCACATGATGCTTTTAACTTTTTTGGGGCTTCAGGTGTTTTGTCCAATAGAAAGTTACTGAAAGCCGAAGATACCTTATCCCACTTAATAAGCCCCTAGTTTCAACAAATTCTCTTTCATAATTATTTATGCTGGAATTTCTGGCATTTCTGGGTAGAGTTAGTAACTTTTTCTTCCTGGCATGCTTTCATGCCTTTGGTTGTATCTTAGGTCAACGAAGTTAGTAAGAACTCTGGACAGGGCCGAGCTCTGACACACCTCCTACTTAGAGATACATAACTTACTATTTTTTTTATAATGGTAAACTAATGGAAATACTAAAAAAATAATAAATAATCAGCACATGGTGCACAATCTAAATAAGTGAGTGCATTCAAAGATGGTTATAAGCCCTGACTAAACATATTACAATTGCCCTAAATCTCATTTCTATTCCTTTACTCATTTGTATATTTCTTACATTTTTTCCTAATTGGCAGCGGGTAGTGTTAAAGGCTTCTTGTCTATCCTGGCTCTCAGCGGAGGCTTCAGCTTTCTACTTCACCTTGAATTGTGGTTTGACCAGAGCGCTTTGTGGTTAGGTGACTATTGAAGACACAGAGAACATTTACACTTGTCCTTGAGCCTTCCCACTGCATTATCTGTGGCTACAAATTTGGTCAAGTTATGCTTTTTCACACAAAGTACTAAAATCTTCTCATAAGAATGTCTTGAAATCCTGAAAAAATAATATGAAACAAAGACACATACACAAAAATAATAATAGTTCTAAAGTGGTGTAGTTATTGATGGGAGAAATGAGGGCTGGCGAGAGGTAAGTGAATTCATTGCACATGGAATTCTATGTTCTTAAAGAAAAGATGAAAAGCTCAATTTTGAAGCCATAATCTTAGAAACAGTATCATGGAGCTGAGAAAAGGGGATTCTTTTCTATCTCCTTCCTTCAACGCTGCCCTCCTGGCATGATCACCTTCCATTGGCTGCACCGGAGCTCTCTGGGCCTTGTGAGTCCTATGCGTGCCTCTCGGAGCTCTTACACTAGTGGCTCCGTGTTCTTGCCTTTGTGCTGAGTTTTCCTAATCCCACTACCAGACTATAAGCTGCTTGAGAACAGAGTCTATGCTATCACAGCTACTGAAGTACCCGGTCTATGCCCGGCAACTCAATATTTCTTGAATTACTTTACTTCGAATGTTAAACTTCTCCAACTTCAAAAAGAGTTCATTGATTTAGCCTGTAACTTCATAATTTGTTAATTTTCTTCTGTTCTTAGAAATGGATTTAAATCAAGTGTTAATTTCCTAATTACACTGATTTTTCCATAGTGGACAATTCTAAAAAAGTAAAAGAATCAAGACCCATACATGAAGAACGTATATATTTTCCTTAAGTGATGCCTTACAGTGTGCATTTAGTCCTTAATTTTAGTCCTTAAATGCACACTGCACATGCAGTGTGATGTGAGCAGCCTCTTCTGGGTGCCTTCCTGGGCAAACTGCCTCATCACTCACTGCTCCTGTCGTTCAGTCTGATTGAGTTCTTTCATGTAGTGCTCACAAGGTTAGCCCTTAAGAAAAATGCCAGTTTGGATGCTCTACGATAGCTCAATTTCTTTTTATATTAATCCACATATAATGTTCAATTTCCTCACAACACTTCATCTCAGCATAAATGAAGGCGAAATTATTTTATGGACATTAACATTATTCCTTATATTTGAATTGCTATATTACATTCTACACTTCCAGAAGGCAGCTTTCAATATGTAGAAGCTGACCTTCATTATTATTGAATAATGTAAACACATCTTAAGAAAATCCTGAAAAACTTTTTTTGCATGCAGTCCAGATTCAAAAAAATTAAAGTAACTATTGTTTTTAAATGATTTTATTTTACTTTTATCACATATGTGTATTTAAATTATTTGAGTACGTATAAATAAGAAATGATAAATATGTTCCAGGGATCAGTTGGCTATTAATCTTATGTATAAAATTTATAGGAATTAAAACAAGTAAGAAGTAATAAATAGAAATTAAACACACCACAGGGGTAATCTGATCACATGCCATCACCTCCAAACACCTCCCAGCCTCTACCATGGAACTCAAAGTACTTTCACAATTACTGCTTTTTGTAAAATGATTTAATGCCTATGTAGAAATAGACCTTGTGGGATCATGATAAATAAATCTCTAAAATCCAAAACTCCACAAGGAATTAGTAGGTAACACATATCCTTCTGAATAATTAACAGCTTAGATAATTTAAGATATTACACAATATAAGCTCTACTCTAAAATACATGCAAAATGGATTTCCGAAATACTTTGAAACATTTCAGATCCCAAATCGGCTAGCGCCTGTCTTTGTTTAAGGGGTGAAAGGGAAGGTTGAGGTTCACTTGAACAGAGGCAGAGGACGCAGAAAACCACAAGAGAGTGTTGCTCCCTCTGTCAGTGAACAAGAGCCAGAGGTATACACATTTACAACTTTCCTTAAGCCCATTAGAGAGCTGAGGTGCAAAGCAACCAAGTAAACTAAATCCCAAAGAGTGACAAGCCCCTCCAAGAGGGACATAAAAGTGCTTTATCTTTGACCAAGCATGGGAGAAAAGGGGCACTCCCTAAAAAGGGTCAAGGAGAAATTGCTAAAATGCTAATGAATTTATAAAGGTCGGCATGGACTAATCTGTCAGTTTGAAATAGCTGGGAATTTCAGATACAGGGGAGTCCACACTTGCTCATAAACTCTTGTCCATGGGTCTCTAGCAGGTGCTCATGAGAAACCCTTGGAGCAGGAAACGAGCTAGAGATGTCTATGCTGTGGCACAGACATGCAGGAGGTGACCAGCTGCCTCTGGGGAACAGGCATGAAGCCAACAAAACTATGGTACAAGAAAGTTAAGGGAAGTTCTTCAGACAGAATGCATATGATACCAGATGGGAATGTGGAGCTATATAAAAAATAAACAGTGCTGGAAGTGATAAAAATAGAGGTGCAAATAAAAGATTTTTTTCTCACTTTTAATCACTTTTAAGGATAATTGACTGTCTAAAGCAAAAATAGTAACAATGTATTATAAGGTTTATAACATATATAGAAGCAAAATAGATGACAACATAGCACAAAGGATGGCAAAGAGTAAATGGAACATGTGTTGTGAGGTTCTTATACTACAGGTGAAAGGTATAAAATTACTTAAAGGTAGATTGTGATAATTTAAAGATGTATATTGTAAACTCTAGAAAAATTACTAAAAAAAAATTTAAATGAGGAACAACTAATAGGCCAACAATAGAGAAAAAATAGAATCATAAAAATATTTAATTAACCCAAAGTTAGGAAAAGAAGAAAAAAGAAGAAAGAGCACATGCAGCTGATAGAAAATAGCTAGCA
The DNA here is from genome assembly GCA_030848825.1 of Tadarida brasiliensis. Lineage (NCBI taxonomy): Eukaryota > Metazoa > Chordata > Mammalia > Chiroptera > Molossidae > Tadarida > Tadarida brasiliensis. Next base: position 38,499,467 of record CM061262.1, on the reverse strand, counting down.
ACGTGGTAGATTAAATCTACCATCTCAATAATCACATTTATATGTAAATGCTTTAAATACATTCAATAAGAGACAGAAATTGTCAACTTGAATTAGAAAAAGTCCCAACTATATGTTGTGTATAAAAATACACTTTAAATATAGAGACATATATATATAGATTAAAATTTATAGGATGAGAAAATACACCACATAAACACTGATCAAATCAAAGCTGGAGTGACTTTATTAATACAAAATAAGTAGACTTTAGAACAAGAGATATTCCTGGGAATAAGAGGTACATTATATAATGATAAAAAGGCCAATTCTTCAAGAATTTATAAAAACCTGAATGTACCTAACAACATAGCTTCATAATATGTGAAGTAAAAACTGATAGAACTGACAGTTATAGATGGTGATTACAACACTCTTCTTTCAGTAATCTATAAAACAAGTAGATAGAAGATTCAATAAAAATATAGAAGACTCAAGCAATGCTATCAACCAAGTTGACCTAATCGACATTTATACAACATCCCCCATACATGAAGAGAATGCACATTTTTTCATGTGTACCTTGAACATTCACCAAGATAGTAATAATTTGGGTCATAAAATAATCTGGGTCATGAAATCTGAACAAGTTTAAAAGATTTGAAACATATAAAGCAGAATTTCTCAAATGGCACTATTGACATTCGAGGCCAGACAATTCTAGTTGTAGGGCTGTCCTGTGTAATTTAGGATGTTTAGCAGCATCCCTGGCCTCTACCCACTAGATGCCAATCTTCCCCCTTCCTTCCAGTTGTACCAACCAAACATATCTGCAGATATTGCCAAATGTCTGCTGAGGAGCAAAATTGTCCTCAGTTAAGGTTTACTAATATAAAATGTTCTCAAACCACACGCGTGCGCGCACATGCACATACACACACACACACACATTTAGCAAACCAAATCCAATGATACAGAAAAAAGTACATTGTGACCAGAAAAGTTTATCCCAGAAATGCAAGGTTGATTCACTATTCAGCAGATTAAAATAACCACACTAATAAAAATATAATCTACTTTATAGATAGACAACATCATTTGACAAAATTCAGGATCTATTAAAAAACCCTCAGTAAATGAGGAACAGAAAGGAACTTCCTCAACCTGAGAAAGGGCACCTACAACAAACCTCCAACTATCACACCTAATGGAGAAATACTGAATGTTTTCACCTAAGATCAGAAGAACATGACAAGACTGCTCTCACTGCTCCCATTCAGCATCATAGAAGAGGTCCTAGCCAATGTAATCATGTATAATAAAGAAATAAAAGGTATACAGATTAAAAATCAATAAATAAAACTCTTTTATTTGCAGACTGCATGATTGTCTATGTAGGAAATCTCAAAGAATCTATGCAATTTAAAAAGACACTGCTAAGAAAATGAAAAGACAAGTCATAGACTTGGAGAAAATATTTGCAAAAACCCACATCTAGTAAAACATTCTTCCCTTCGGAATTTGCAAGTAACTTTTATAATCAATACTAAAAAGCAAACAACCCATTCAAAAATGGTTAAAATATTTACAAAGATAACTTCACCTAAGAAGAGAAATGGGTGGCAAGTAACACGGAAAGCTGTTCCTCATTATTAGGTATTAGAAAAATGCAAATTAAAGCTACAGTAAGATACCATTATACACCTCATACCTTGATGGGAATGCAGAATAACATAGCCACTTTGGAAAACCAGTTGGCAGTTTCTTATAAAGTTAAACATACACTTACCATACAACCAGGATTCCCTCTCCTACATATTTACCCGAATAAAATATCCATACAAAGACTAATACAATAGTCTGGCCGGTGTGGCTCAGTGAATTGAGCACGGTCCCACAGACTGAGAGGTCCCAGTTCGATTCCTGGTCAGGGCACATGCCCGGGTTTCAGGCTCAATCCCCAGTAGGGGGCGTGCAAGAGGCAGCCATTGATGTTTCTATCTCTCCCTTCCTCTCTTTCTAAAAAAATCAATAAAAACATATTTTTAAAAAAGACTGATACAATAATGTTTATTGCTATTTTATTCATAATCACTAAAACCTAGAAATAACACAAATAGTTATCAATTGGTGAAAGAACAAACAAATTGTGGTACATCTATACAATGACATACAACTCAAAAATAGAAAGGAATCAACTCTGATACATGCAACAAAATGGATTCACCTCAAAAATATTATGACAAGTGAAAAAAGTTTATGTGACATTCTGGAAAAGGCAAAACTATAGGACAAAAAATCAGATCAGTGATTGCCAGGAACTAGAATGACAGAATAGAAATGGAGGAACTGGACGGACAATGGAAATATTCTACAGCTTAATTGTGGTGTTGGTTACATGACTGCATAGGTTTCTCAAAACTCTTCAAATTATATGTATGTCTAAAAATAGTGAATTTACTCCATATAAATTGCACTTCAAAAACTTGACTTAAGTAAAAATAGTATTGAAAACAAAACTATCTTTAGAATCATCATAGTATCTGACAGGGTGTTTTGTGGGACATTCAGAAGGAAAAGACCCATAAATGAAGCCTGTTGCATGTACAGAAGCTAAAATACAAATTCTGCTCTATTCAAGAATTCAGTGCCAGAGAAAGAATAATGAAAAAATATCCAAAAATCAGATTTCTTCCGCCAAAACTCAAAAGTGTTTCTCCTGGTATATTATATATTTTAATTAATATTTGACATTCTTTGTTATAACAAATAAATTAAAATATTTCTTGTATGAAAGCAATTTTTCTATATTCTTAGTAAGCAAGAAACTGCATTATATTTTAATTATTAATTAATAGATAACATTCATATATTCATAATGGGCACACAGAAAGGATTCTTCTAGAATTGAGAAGAATCTAGATCAGTTGATTATTACTTCCTACCCTTTGTCACTGCACATATTCTCTATGCCCTGTTTCTCATAAAACCATCTGTTCACAGAGTAGTATTGGTACCTGTATAAAATTCAGAAACACAATATTATAAATTATTAGGATAGAAATAGAGCTTCAAATAACCTAGTCTAATTCCCTGTTTTACACATACTGGCTGTCCTAGTTTGTCAGTGTAAACTGTGTGCACATTTGGATGTAGGCAATTCAGGAAGGCGTGGGGACTTTATTCTTGTAGTGGACTGTGGTAAGAGAACATTTGTGGTAAGATCTGGAGACTGAGAAAAAACATTGGTGTTGATTTTAAAGATAGGTGGGGCAGAGCCAGAGTGAAAGTCTTGTTCTTTAGTGTCCTGGTTTTTACTTCTAAGCTTATTTGCCTGAAGACATAGTTATTATTTAAAGAAAACAAAAATCTTTACCTATGTTATTTTTTGTCTCAGATCTTTTTATCTCCTTTACCTGTTAACTCCTACTCATCTGTAAGTCTTAGCATACATGTTATTCATCCCACTTGTAAGGATCAAGTTCCTCCTTTTACCCACTCTCCTGGACTCTGTCTTGAAGCACATCGCTTGATTTTAGTGAAACAAATAGTTGCGATTAGTGTTTTAAAAATCTGTCTCCCGACTCAAATATATGCTCCATAAAAAAAATGGACAATATCTTTCTTAGTGACCACTGTTCACCTAGCCCCTGATTCCGTGTCTTATGTAGGACAGGTGCTCAACAAAGGTTTGATTTTCCAGGGGACTGCTGGTCATGGTGCAGAAATAGCTTAACCTCGATGTGTAGCAAAGACCCAAACCAAAAAACAAAACAAAAAGCAAAAGATGTCCATTTGAATCCTAGCACTATCATTTACTTGCTAATGATTTGGGAGACATTTATATAAACATTTTGACCATTAATTGTCCTTAAAATGTCTAGTAACAACTAACAAATAGCAGTATGTAATGTGCCTGAGAGTATATTTAGGATAGTTGGTAGTCAAAAAATTACAGAATCGATCTATTGCCTTTTGCACTGAATTACAGTGATGCCTTTCTATATCTTAATTACATTACATTTTTGCAATGTCTTTTCACAAAACAAGTCAAAGGTAAAATACACATTTATGATTCGAAGATGAATTTATTAAGGTGAACTCTGAAAACGGTGATATTTGACTGTTGCTGACATTCAGAGATGGCAGTTTCAAGTGGTTCAAACTATTGGATGATTTTTCATTCTAAATATGTATATTTTATTTACATTTCTCCTTTTTGTAACCAATGTGAATGTGACTTGAGGACAGAAAAACTCACCGAGCATGGTTTCTTGGTCCCCCATTATGTAAAGAATAGTCTTAACTCCATAGCATGCTATCAAGCCTTCTCAAATTTGGCTTCAACCTATTTTCATCCATATTTTCTAATCCCTTTTTCCACTCTGAGCTCAAATCACACCAGATGATTCATTACCTAATACACCCTGTACTTTCATGAGTCCATGCCTTGGCTCACACTGTACCCCCTTTCTCCTTGGAATTACCTTTCAACAGTTCTATCAAAAGTATTGTCAATCCCTTAAGATTGAGTTCAAATTCTATTTCTCACACTCCCTCTGTGCCTCTTCCTCCTCAGCTACTACTTTGGATGACTTCTTATATTAAAGCTCATTTTGGACAGAGTTTTCCATTGAGCCAAATTGTTGGCTTCTGAACGGTAGGACCCATAAATTAGCCATTTTTTGCACCCCACTGCCAGCTCTATCCAAGTGAACATCTGAAATAATATCCTCGGTCAACTGGCAGACTCTGAAGGTATATATTTTTGAGTGACATAAATTGACAAAACTCACTAAATATATATTGAAGGGAGAAAGTAGAAGGTTTGAAAAGTGAAACTTCTTTTTTAGGATTATCTAATGAGGTAAAAGGATTTGGGTAAGTTATATTCTTTTAGTATCACTGTAGCTTTGCTTATCAGATACAAAAATCAGTATCAGTGTGACAAATGGGCCAGGCATTTTTGTTATGTGTCTATTTAATTCAAAGCATTTTAGCTTCAAATTCAGAGATTTTAATGTATCAAATAGAACCATATTTGATCATATAGGGTAACTCCACATTCTGAAATGATAGTGCTGTGACTTTTTATTTATTACTTTAAAAAATATTTTTATTGACTGTTAGAGAGAGAGAGGGAGAGAAAGAGAGAAACATTGATGCGAGAGTGAAAAATTGAGAGCAAACATTGATTGGCTGCCTCCTGCATGCCCCCCACAAGGGATCGAGCCTGCAACCTTGACATGTACCCCAACCAGGAATTGAACCGGCAACCCTTCAGTGCATGAGGCGATGCCCAACCAACTTGAGCAACACTGGCCAGGGCAGTGTTGTAACTTTTTAAATCAAATGGGCATGTGACCAGGTATAAGGGATCTTATTGGATTCTTATTAGATTGATGGAAATGTTCTAAAACTGGATGGTGATGACAGTGAACAACTTGGTTAATTTACTAAAAATTATTGAATTGTACACTTACGACAGGTGAATTTCCTGCCATGTAGATTATATCTCAAGAAACTATTTAAAATACAAAAAGTAATTTAAAAAAATTTTAGAAAGCTTATTACTTTCTATAGCTCTGCCTATGACCAAAATTTAATATCTGGTTTTATTATTAATAAAATTAATAAATCCCAAAGTACATTGGTAATTTATTAAAGGTTATCTGACCTGAGTAAACTTTAAATAGAGCTATGTTTCCAGTGTTAAAATGTAATATTTTCTTTCCTGAAAACTAAATCTCAAAAATGGCATTGAAGTTGGTTTCTAATAAATGTTTATTACTAAATAATTAATACTGAATCATATCAGACTTCATGGATTATTTATTTCCAGAACATTCTTTCACTCTGGATAGAGGTAGTACATTTGAAATCATGAAACACTAATTTAAGAAATACATTTGGGAGTTCCTTTTTAAGCTTTGTGAATGACTCACACTGTGGCCAGGTTATTTACTTCTTTGACGCTTACATGTCCCCATTTATAAAAAGTATGTAAAACTTGCCATGTGCTATTTTGGATAGTATTTTAATAGCAAGATATATAGATCAAGGTTTATGGAATATAAATTCTATGTTATTTGCATTTCGACTAAAAAATTATGAAATGAAGTAATTATGGGTTTTAAAAAAGGATTTGCTTTTTAAAATAATGTTGTCATTGTAATCTGACCCATAAATGATGAGCACTTCCTTGACAGGCAGCATTAATTTATATGTCTGCTTTTAATTAAATAATCCTTTCTGAAGAAACAATAAAAAATATTCTTTAAAAACTCCAGCCTTAATGGTATGTCAAAAACAGCCCTAAGTTGATTACATCAATGGAAATAAAAATATTTTTTAAAAATATTGTCAGTGACCATTCAAGTCATGATTGTTCCCTATGTGGGCTATTTGTGCCTTGTACTTTTCCATCCACCTACCTGTGTTTGGACCATTTCCCTGGCCATTTCTGTGAATGGAAAGCAGAGCATGGCAGGAGAAATAAAACGTAATGAAGTTCAAATCCTTACTTTTGGCTACTTGTGAGCAATTGGATGAAGCGGTTCAGAGTGAATTTTAACAGTAGGTACTGAAGTTTGTTGAATATGAAAGGTTTTAATTTTGTCCACATTGTTCCATGAAAAAAGGTAGCTGAGGAATAAGTGACTGACGAATGGCATCTAAAGCATATTTCTGAGTGAGAATAATTCCTACCTCAACTACAAAATAAGCAGTGAGTACAAACACCTCATAACCAGGTGGCTTTAAACTATAAGCCAAAATCACTCTTTCTAATTGGCTGGATACGTTGGTATTCTGTTTGAATTTCTTGCAGAACCACAATCTAAATATCAGAGCAAGGGCTTGCTTTCACAGGGAAATGCTTTGGAGTGTTGAGAATTCCTTCTGTAAGATATTCAAACTTCCCTGAATTGTAAGGCTCTGTCATAGCAATGAACAGGGAAGAGAAATATGAGGAGGAAGAAAACAAATATGTAATTTAAAATTTGTCCAAGATCCAAGAGTTAACTCCCTTTATTCAGAAAGTTGAGTCATGGGCAAACCACAGGTGGTCAGGGAGTGGGTGAACCATGACACATCTGTTTTTCGTAAAGCCAGACTGTGCCATTCTAGAGCCTTTCCTTTTTCTGAATGAAATACATTCATGTGTGAACATGTCAGAGCTGGTACAGGAAAAGCATTAGTTTTCACTGGCACACTATGCACTTAGGATTTGTCTAATGCAATACTTGGGCCTTCTTGCTCTCTCCACACATTTACCACTTACCTTCATTGAGCATTCCTGCAAGTCTGTGGTGTCAACAGGGGCTGGTTTCTCTAACACACTGTGCTCTCCATTATGAAAATTTGTTTATAACCTCCTTAGGAACATTTTGCCTGATTTAATGAAATTTTCACCCAAAATAATTAATGTATTTTTGTTAGTATGGGCCTCAGAGCTATTGATGAAGGTACAAACAACAGGAAAAAAAATCAAACTATTGAAGAGCAAAGTGTAGGAATCCAGTCATCTCTCAGTTATGAAGGCTGAACTTAAAGTCAACAGCGCTTCTCAAACTTTAATGCGCATTTAGATCACGTGAAGACCTTGTTAAAATTCAGATTCTGATTCAGTAGGTCTGGCGTGAGGCTCAAGGTTCTCATTTGTAACAGGCTGTCAAGTAATGCTCTAACAAAACACCTTCTGAATAATAATAATAATAATAATAATAATAATAATAATAATAATAAATCCTAGGGACAGTTCCATAACAGGAAGATTACAACCAACCAGAAGATATTGAAGCCAGGTTGGTTTATTTCAACTTGAATCATCTCTTTTCCTAGCTTTTGTGAGTACTTGCATTCAGGAAAACGTGGGGATAAAAAAGGATTGCACATCAACTGTGTCCAAGTTCATGGACAGTAACTACTTTTCCAATCCCAACATCCTTCTCCCTCTTTCTCTTTCCTCTTTTGAGGTCTTACAACCTATTTTATTCCTAACAAACCATCTCATAATTTAAGAAATGTATGAATCGGATACTGTGAAAGACTGGGGGTTTTCTAATGTAGGAGTTTTATAAGGAAACAGTGACATGAAATGAAAAGTCTCAATGAACTATAGTTTCAAAGAGCTGACACTTTTCTTACTCCATGTTTTCTCTGCTTAAGGGAAAGTCACTTCTTTACTTAGAAACTGGTATGAGCTTGCTCTACCAATTTAACAACACAGTTGATGTTGTCCAGTGAGTTCTTATTTTAAAAAACATTATACAAATTAAGTCATTGTTTTAAGATATATGAACAATGGCAATTCATGGTCTGTAACTAACTAGACTGTAATGTAATTGAGGAGTGGAATTATATGTTATGCTTCTATTTTTATTACCCTGTATCTTCAGTCATTTAGTCCAATGTTGGGTATCACAGTATTCTAAAAACAATAATTCAGATGATAAATAAATTGGTTGACTGAAAAAGAGATAAAGCTGTAGTATGGATGCCAACATTTGAGCCAACTGTTAACTTGCTATTGTGAAATAGAAGGTACTACAACTAACACAGAGGTTTTTAACCTCTTTTATGTCATGGGCCACTCTGGCAGTCCCATGAAGCTATGGAACAATTTTATTAAATGCATAAAATAAACACAATACAATAAAACAGTTACATAGAATTATTATCAAAATATTAAAGGAATTATTTATTAATGCATTAAATAACAAGGTCTACCTGCAGGTCTGGTAGCTAACAATTTTGAAGTGGTGATGCGTATAACTTACATTTCATGTATTTTTAGTAACTATGCTGTGATTTTAAAATGATCTAATTTCCATTGGTGCCAATACTACTGTGGTTTGTTGCTTTCATTCATAATTGATGGTGGTATCAAATATTAAAGTTAGTGAAAATAAAGATTCTACCCAAGTTCTGGATCTTAGGTTATGAACCCCTGAACTAGAGACAGGTAAATATTAGAGTTATAAAATAATATAATCCTTAAGAGACCTAAAAATCTATATCCTTGTTTCTTTGTAGGCAAGGTTTACACTACAACATATCAACTTTTGTTACTATAATTATAAAGGTTTGCAGTTCTGCTGGGTAGAATCAAGTGGTTTCATTACTTTGAGCAACTACTACATTAGCATGCACAATGTATGGTCTATAGTAGTTTAACATAGCCATGCAGTATAAAAGGGTGCTGTTGCATTTCAATTTATTATCTGGCATGGGTGGGTCTCAATTTATTATCCTAAATGGAATCTTCTAACTTTTTCTATTATTACTATACTCAAAATTATATTAATGTTACTCTGAAAGAAAAGGTGATGATCCAAGGTTTTTCTTAGATTAAAAAACAAAAGCATTTCACTAAATATATCCAATGTAGTTATTGAAGAGTTAGAGAGAAAAACAATTCTAAGTATCTTCATTAAAAGCAGTGCCAACCTTGTTTTCTTTTACCTTTGCTTCAGATTCAGTTTAATGACAGCTACCATTTAGCATCTGTCAGCAGATCCCTGACAGGAGTGGGAAATAGTGACTCACCCTTGATCACTGGCATGTCTGCTCTGGTTCATCTGAACTGCCTCCCAGTGCTTTCAGAAAGAAGGTAAACGTTTGACAAGTCCCACTGAGAAAATCATGAGAAAGAGAAGAGCTGATATCAAGGAACCAGGTCTTAGGTCAAGTAAAAAATGATGCAGAATTTTAAATTAAGTGGCAATCAGAAGCAAGGGGAAATTATTGTCTGGCAATCAGAATCTTGATGAAATTAGTATCTGTACTAAGATACTAAGAGAGATACTAAGAGAGAAGGTATTCCACAGGATCCTATAGACAGAATGCTGGAGAATTACAGAAAGTTTTCTATAATGCCATTGTTATGGGTTGAATCGTCCCCCCAAAAGATAGGTGAAGTCCCAACCTCTGGTACCTTTGACTATGACCTTATTTAGAAATAGTCTTTCAGATGTAATATAGTTAAGAAGAAGTCACACTGGATTAAGGTAGGCCCTAAATCCAATGACTGGGTGTCCTTATAAGGAGAGAAAATTTTGCACAGATACACAGAGAGACAGAAGGAAAACAGCTATGTGATGACAGAGGCAGAGATGGGAGTGATGCAGCTACAAGCCAAGGAATGCCAAGGTTGCTGGAAACCACCAGAAGCTAGGAAAAGGCAAGGGAGAATTCTTCCCTGGAGCCTGCAGTGGAAGCATGACCTCCTGACACCTTGATTTCAGACTTCTGGTCTGTGGAACTTTGAAAGAATAAATTTCTGTTGTTTTAAGTCCCCCAGTTTGTGGTCATTTGTTATGGCCCCCCTAAAAAAGAATAATACAACCATCTCCTTTAAGAAAAGTTGAAAATTCATAATGACTACCAAAAAGGTAGTACTTTAATTTCTGTCTCAAAAAGTTGCTTTAATTCCAAACCAAAATATAGCTCAGTTTAAAGAGAGCACGGTTGCAACATTCCTATAAATATAGGCTGAAATTTAGGAAAAGGAATGAAATTTGCAAGCACCATAAATGATCCTAGCCTTGATTGCTGCCATTATTGAAAGACATGCTAAATGATTTGGGGTGGCTCCTGGAAATTGCAAGTGTGCAAGTCATACACACTCACTTAATATAAACATTTAATCATTTATTGATCTGATACTATAATGAATTGTAAGTCTGGAGAGCACAATTAGAGCAATTAAGTGATTAGAGGTGACAGAAGAAGTATGAAGGAGCCAGTGATCTCCTAATTGATCTTTCCAGTTTTAAGGAGAATTGTGCACATAGAAATGGATATAGTTTCCAAAGTTTCCTTCATTGCCGGGTTTTTAAATGGCGAAGCAATAAGACAAAGAGCAAAAGAAACAGAGACACAGAAAAGCTGAGTCATTAGATTAAAAGGTCCTGATATTTTAGCAAAAACAACATAAATGTGCTCATTAAGAATAGCTCAGACATCAGAATTTCTGAGTTGGAATTTTTCTTCTTTGCATTTTAATTCATCCTTTCCTCTTCATAAATCCATGTCCATCGCATTTTTTGATATTCAGTTCTTAACTTTTGTTTCCAAAAAAACCTTCCCCGGTCTAACTGTAGGATTTCTCAGCAAGCCTGTGTCCTTCTGCCTTTCTTAGTATTTTCATATATATATATACACACACACATATGTGAATACATATATAATACATATACATACAAATATATATACTATATAATGTTCCTAATAACAGTGCATATGCCTTTGATTTTTATTTATTTCATATAACATCTCTCTTTTTCAAATCTTGGCTGCACACTTCCACAGTTCATAGTAGAAAATTACATAATGGTGTTCCCTACCATTGTAAGAAAAATACAGGGGGGGGGGGCAAAAGTAGGTATGGAAAATAATACAATAATTAATAAATTATAATGCAAGAATAAACTCTATTTCACGTCCTCACAACTGTAAACCTACTTTTGCCCCACCCTGCATAATTTCTTCACTAAATTTGTGTTAGGATGAATGAATGACAGTTTCACGTTTAAATACCTGCCATACTGTTAGAGCTCATCACAGATACTCCTGCCTTCTCCTCCCAGCCTGAAGAGCTTCCTCACTGGGCAGAGGGTAGATGTGGCCATGTGACTTGCCTTAGCCAATGAAATGTGAGCATGTGAGCCAACTCGGTGGGTTCTTTCTGGGAGAAACTTTCTGGGAGAAACTTTCCTAAGCTGCCAGCATCTTTCCCCTCACCTGGTGATAGTGGAAGCACAAGTCGGCATGGAGCGCTGGGGTCTGGGCTCACAACATCTCATGGGGATTACAATGAGCCGAGCTTCCATAGAGGTGAATGAAGCGTGAGCGTGAAATAAACTTCCATTTTTCAAGCCTTTGAGATAGGGGCTTTGTTTTTTTTTTTTTTTGTTATTACAGCAAAACCTAGCTTATCCTGAGAGATACAATAACAGAAACTCATACTGCATTCAGTATTTTATTTCCACCTAATCCTTCTCCATAAAATAGGCAGGATGTAGATTAGAATTACCAAGTCACCACAGAGAAAAAGCTAAGGTTTAGTGTTACAGACCTGGTAAGAATACAAACCAGAAAGTTGAATCTAGGTCCAGCATTCTTTCCTTTATAAGTTGCTTAAAATAGATACAAAGTGAATATAAGCATAGTCCTAATAGCAAAAACGGGATCTGGATTTTAAAAGGGCATATGTTTATTGCACCATAATATTGGTATGGTCACTACTAGAGAAGTTAATAAATTGAATTTGTGAAATTGCCATCATGTTCTGTTTTCATCTATTATGTTGCATAATGAAAAATGAAAATAAAATTGGTTTTTATTTACTACAAATTCATTTTAAAATTCAAATTATGAAGCTGTATGGTAATGTTAAATTAAATTTCATTAACATTATATTAACATAATTAAATTACATTTTAATGACTAAAATGAAAAATACTTAATAAAATGAATTATTTATATTATGAAAGATTTCATTAATTAGATTTAATATTTAAACTCATTACCAGTAGAGGAAAACTATAGTTTACCTATTTAGTAATGCTTTTCTGTATATAGTTACACTTCTACTTCTATTCCATACTTTGATCTTTAAATCTTCTAAGTGTTTAATGACTGCTGCTATATTACCTGAAGTCAAGAGTGTATTTTAGATCAAGATACATCTAAACTGCTTGACGTCTATGCAGAATTTCGTGCAGAGGCTAGAGAGAGTAGCCTTTAACATGGATAATTTCAAAATAAAAATGCTACTGGATAGTTTCACCCTTAAAAAGAGTTTTATATTACAGTTTTTGCTGACTTTTTTTTTTAAGAAGCAAGAATATTTAAGATTTCTTTTGGTTACAGTGTAAGAGGCATAAAAATAAGCAGAAGCTCACACTCCCTAGGTCTGAAAGATATCAGGGCAGACCTGTGGAAAATCAGATAGCTGTACTCTATTGAGTACATTATGTTCATTTCTGCATCTGGACTTCCCCGAAGTCTCCCACAGAAATTCCAACTCAAGGGCATGGCCTCAAAAGTCCACCAGTTCTGCTTGTTCATGTCCCTGCAGTGTCCAAACTTGATTCACCTGCTCATTAGGAATACTAGAGTTTTTAATAAAACTATGGAGGCCAGGTGTAAGGTTATTGCATTTTTATATAAAAGAATTTATATTAGTAACAAAACCATATCACTGCAAATCATGAATATAAATAACCAGATATCAGTCCATGAACTACCTGTAAATCTTGAGCAGATCATACTTCGAGAACTGTGGTTATTTATATCAGACACTGTGCAGAAAGCTGATCTCCTGTAGGACAGCTGCTATAAATAGCAGTGGAAAGAGGAGCAGGGGAAGTCACATTTGTATATGTGAGCAGATCAAGTAGAACTTTTGTAACCCTTATGAACTTTGAAAACTAGTTCTAAGATTGCATATAACAGCATCTATTATACAAGGGAATTTTACTGCATTTGTTTAAAGAGGAATACAATTATTTGGTGATCTTTTAATTGCATTGTGTTAAACGTTCAAATGATCTATTACAATAAAGGGTACTGAAGTTGTCTTCCAACCAGCCTTCCTCCATTGCCCACCCCAGTGGCTGGTATGGGATAAATGGTATGGCATGAAGAGCGGTGGGGGTAGGGTAGGGTATGAGGTGCGGCAGAGTCCTTTAGCCAGCTGTCATTAAATGGCCCTTCAAACTTAGAACAGAAGATCATATCCTTCCAAGTCAGGGCATAGAGCTAGGTTTGCCTGATTCTCTACTAATTGCCAGATTTCCTGTTCTCTACTGACGTGTCCTTTATCAGTTCGCTTCATTAAATATGTATGTTTAAATTTTGTTTTTTTTCCTTGAGATCTCTAAGTCTTCCTGAATAGTTCTTTAATTCCTACTTCAGTTGCATAGATAAGCCAAGTCCTAGGGTATGTTTTCTCCATCTTGATGCTTCAAAGTTTTGCTACTTCCAGTGAGGTCTGTGATTTAGAAGAATTAGCATCACTTTGGAACTTGTTAGAAATGCACATTCTCACCAGCTCTACAACTCTAGCCTACCACATCAGAACCTGCTTTTGTGTGTGTGTTTAATCCTCACCAGAGGGCATTTTTTTCCCCATTGATTTTTAGAGAAGCTGGAAGGGAGGGAGGGAGAGAGAGGAGAGAGAGAGAGAGAGAGAGAAAGAGAGAGAGAGAGAGAGAGAGAGAGAGAGAGAGAGAGAGAGAAAGAGAGAGAGAGAAATATTGATGTGAGAGAGACTCATTGATTGGTTGCCTCCCAAACAACTCCGACCCGGGCTGGGAATCGAACCTGCAACCCAATATGTGCCCTTGACTGGACTCAAACCCCTTTGGTCCAGGGGCTGATGCTCTAACTGCTGAGCCATACTGGCCAGGGCCAGAACCTGCATTTTAATAAGATTTCTAGGAGATTCATGTGATCATTTAAGTTTGAGAAACAATGTCCTAAGAGACATGTGGATTTTTTCCTCCATAGTCATTCACCCTCTGGAACTCTTTCTCACAGGTTGCCTCCTAAGGAGGTAAAAAGCTGAGGGGCACCATCCTTTCAATTAAATCATTCTTCTTGGTTATCTATTTACTATTAGAAAGGCCACAGAAAAAGAAACATCATATGATCTCAGGGAACACTTGAGACCTTAATCATTTACTGGGCAATCTTATATCCAAGCTCAAGCCAGCTAAGGTTCAACTCATTGCCAATTCAACTTTCCTGAACATTCTGACTCCTATCTTCCACTCTCAGAGAAAGGACAAGCACATCAGTGACTCCACCCAAACTCCCATCAGAGACTCTCTCACTTAATTTATGGGTAACTAATGTCATCCTCACATTTTCAAGCTCTTCCCATAGAGAGAGCCCTCTAGTGGTGTTACTTCAGCTACAAAGTTCATTATACTGCAAGCCCTGGAACATGAACTCCCAAATCACCAAAAATCCTGGAACAATTCCTAGGTCTCCCTCCCAAAAAGATGCTCAATTCCAGCATTAATAAAGTCATAGTTAGAGTAAAAGGGAAAGGGCTGGACAAGAACACAAGACCTGACAGGACTTAGCTGCTAAAATCCCTAGGATTCTACCTTGAGTTCAAGGTATAAGATGGCACCAGCAGATCGTTAAAGTGTTCAGCAGACAATTCTACCTCCTAGACTCTTTCCTTCCATTTGGGTAACTGTGCTTGGGAAAGTCTTTATCCACCCTTTAATTCTCTACTCAGAATTTCATCTTCCTTATGTGCTGGGTGAACATGGCTCTATCTTCTCACTACAAACATAGTCATAAAACTGCTTCTTGGATGTGGTCTGTCATTGAGCATCTCATTTTAGCTATTGTCTTCTAACAGTCCTCATCAACTCAGACGACCGCTGCAGACTGCTTCATGGTGTCCAAACACAACAGCTCCCCTTTGCAAATCTATTATTTACAGAGAATTTCTAGATACTCAACAGTAGGAAAGTTTCTCTCATGACAAATGGATCTTGGCAGCTTCTCTGAGTTTCTTTCCTCCTCTCAAAATGATTCAGGCTTGGTCTCCTTTAACATCCTTTCCCAATCTGCTTCACCACTAGATCATTCATAACCTGTAATCAGGGCCTCTTACTCATCTAGTGTTTCCCGTGCCTTGAACTGGCAAAGAAGAGGTACTCAATAAGTATTTTTGAACTGGAGATCACTGGAATGAAAAAAACTAGAGTGGCTCTCTGCAGATGCTACTATATCCTAGGAAAACATCAAACCTGACTGAGAAGGCTAAGGGATTACTGTAATAAAAACTTGGAAATACTATTTCTCTGGTAGGTACTTCCGTTTTTTGGTGGCTGACACTTTGATTTCAGTCTAGTGAGATCCTGAGCAGAGAACTCAGAGAAGCTATGCTTAGATAACTGACCCACAAAAACTCTGAGATAATAAACTTATTTGGTTTTGAGCTGCTAAGTTTGTGGCAATGTGTTACATTGCAATAGATAACTAACTAATACAATAGTCTAAGCTTATAATGTTGTAAATATTCTTAAGAACAAGAGTTAAATTTTATTTTCTCATTTTATAGATTTATAGTATCTGAAGCAGACTCTGAATGACATCAATTCCTGTGACCATAAAATAGTAGAAGAGCTGCTGTGAGAATTAATAGCTTCTCAGCCCTAAGTTCTCGGCTCACTGAACATACCATCTGTAGCTCTGTTGCCTTCTCTGATAGAGAAACAAATTATTTAGGGGACTATGATTTTCTTTAAATGTTATATTTGTAAAAGTGGTGTCTATCATTTCTAAGAAAGAATGGGTTATAAAATTAAATTTAGTGAAGCGGCAAAAGCTCAGAATTTCTCTTATGAAATGAAAGATGCTCAGAAGCAATGGAGACTAAGCAGAGAAAAATCAAAATGAGAAGTTAGTGGGATGGTCATTGGTAGAACAGGATGTGCTAAAATTAAATTTTTGTTCTTATATCTTATGTATTGGTCCCGTATAACGCATCACAAATGGTTGCTTCTGTCCTTCAGATGTAACACAATTGTCAGGCTTTTTAGGCAGTGACTCCATGGAATTACCCAATGAAGAACTGATGTCTATATTTTTCCACAACTATACTCTTTTCATAATTGTTATATTAATCCTTAATATATTTTTTAATGTTTTAAATATACTTTATTCTTTAGAACAGTTTTAGGTTCACAGCAAAATTGAGTGAAAAGTAGAGATATCCCATGTAGGCTGTGCTCCCATCCATGGACAACCTCCCACATTATTAACATCCCCCACTAGAGTGGTACATTTACTGAAACTGATGAACCTACATTGATACCTCATTATCACCCAAAGTCCATAGTTTATGTTAGAGTTCACACTTGGTGGTGTAAATTCTATGAACTTTAACAAATGTATAATGTCATGTATCCATCATTGAAGTATCATACAAAATAGTTTTAGTGCCCTAAAAATCCTCTGTGCTCTGCCTATTCATCCTTCTCATCCCCAGACCCTGGAAACCTTTGATCTTTTCACTGTTTCCATAGTTTTGCCTTTTCCACAATGTCAAATAGTGGGAGTCACTCAGTA
Source organism: Tadarida brasiliensis (assembly GCA_030848825.1). Taxonomy (NCBI): domain Eukaryota; kingdom Metazoa; phylum Chordata; class Mammalia; order Chiroptera; family Molossidae; genus Tadarida; species Tadarida brasiliensis. Next base: position 38,482,385 of record CM061262.1, on the reverse strand, counting down.
TATAGTCTTTTCAAATTCAGGCTTCTCTCAATAATATTCATGTCTTTTTATGGCTTGATAGTGCATTTCTTTTTAGTACAGAATAATATTCCATTCTCCAGATGTACTACAGTTTACTTATTCATTCCATTCTGATGGAAATCTTGGTTTAAATTCCTGTTTAAAATATTTTTCTATTAAAATATTTTCTCCAAATTCTTATAATTTACCAAGGAAAGTGATATAATAAATCCAATACAACAGTAGAAAGAAAAAAATCAAGAAAGATAAGATATTCCAACAAATATGTGAATTGAAAATCTTACCAATTTATTTGCATACAATTTTAGATATATTGAGAAATATTAAATGGCTATAGTTGAGAACCTAAAATGTAATATAATGTTTTGATATACATATAGTCATTTAAAGAATAAAATTTTACACACCAGAATATCTGGATTCTATACTGAAGTCTAATAATTGAAAGCAGCCCCAGAATTCCTCCTCCAGGTAAATTAGGCCTTGGGCCCTGAGGCTGTTTGGAATCTGAAGGACTTGGAGGGGCAATGTCTTCAGTCCTCTTTTATCAACAGATTATTTTTGCCCCCTAAGGTAGTATTTTTCAGACTTTTTCACTCAAATTATAAGTAATACATTTTATATTCTCCATCTTTCCCCAACTGAGACACACACACACACCCAAATGCACACACAAAACTGAGACATTCATGAAACAATACTTATCTATAAGTATTGTGATAAATACAAATAGCTCTTTTATAAAATTGATTTTTAGAGAGAGAGGAGGGGCGAGGGAGAGAGAGAGAGAAACATCAATCTGAGAGAGAAACATCAATTTGCTGTCTCCTGCATGCCCCCCACCAAGGATCAAGCTTGTAACCTGGGCATGTGCCCTGACCCAAATCCAACTGGCAACCCCTCGGTACACGGGACGGCACCCAAATAAGTGAGTCACACTAGCCAGGGCAATACAAATAGCTCTTAAAAACAAATGAAATTCTTCCTCATTCATAATAAATGAAATGCAACTTAATATTGCACTTAGAAAATTGTCCAAATTCCAAAAGCTTGCTAACACTCTGTTGACAAGGCTGCAGTTAGAGAGGCCCTCTCTATATTGTTGGTAGGAATAATATTTTAAGATATTACATCAATGACATTTTGGTAGTTTCTTTTTAAATTATATACTCATAAACCTTTGACTCAGCATTTCCAATTCTGGATTTTTTTCCCCCCTACAAATATACTTACCAATGTATGAAAAGATACATGTACAAGATTATTCATTGCAAAATTATTTGTAATAACAAACCATGTGAAACATCCTGTCTTTTAATGGGTGACTAATTAAATAAATTATGGCATAACCATAAAATGTAACAATATATGCCTCTAAGAAATAATGAGGAAACTCTTCCTATGCTTATATAGAAAAATATATGATATGTTAAGTGAAAAAAAGAACATTGCATAATACGTACAGTATGTTACTATTCTGTATAAAAAAAAGAAAAAGAAGAAAAGTAAAAACATTTTGGGAAGTAAATTGTTCACTTTAAATTTTTGTATATTTTTTGATGTTTGGGATGTTAAAATATATTACTTAGCCAAAAAACTAAATAAATAATTTTATAAAATTAAAGAATATTTGTACATATCACCAAGAACTTTACAAATCTGCAGACCTGTGTAATTATGTTCTAAGAAATGTCATATTAAAGAAGCACATAAAATGTCAAAAATAAATGGAAATTTTTTTTCTTTAATTATCTTGAAAATCCTGATGGTTTCTGAATACATCCACCAAGGCAAGAGTTGATACAACCTTCTTTCCTTTCTGAATAATTCCCAGGGAACAGAATCTGCACCTAATCTAAGATAGGGAGTCCTGGCAACAATCTTTTGGTGGAATTTCAGAATTGCTATGGATCAGTGACTGCTATGTGTTTCTCATTGTTCCTTGTTTTGAATGGAGTGTTCACTGTGACCATTCTGTCCGTTTTTTTTTTTTTTTTTACAATTATATGTTGGGAGTGTATGTTGTGGGGGAGGATTGGAAATTTGTCTTTTAACTATACAAGTATCCAGATCAAAAGGAGCTGCATCTGGAACTAATATAAATAATAAAATCCTGACCTTTGAAACTGGTTCCATAAATTAATAATAATTCTGGGATATTTAGGGAAATAAGATTATTAGGTACATATATTTTGTATGTGGAAGGCATGTAAATAATTGTGATCTAGAAGATGGAAATGTGATCTAGAAGATGGAAAAATTTTCAACTTTTTCCATAGCTATGCCATATGCCATGTGATTTTGCAGAACCTCCCATTAGAATTGAAGCATATTTTACTTCTCAGTGATGGTAGGCTTGTCCAGGTGACTTGCTTTGGCCAGTGGAATGTAAGCAGAATAAGGTGATGGTTATATTTGCCCCATTTTGAGAAAACTTTTCTATGTGTAAGGAATGGATTGTTGTAGTAGCTAACCAACAGATTAATATTTGGAAATAAATCACTTTTCCTAAATACCATGATTAAGTGTGATCTGAACAGCTTACTTCTAATCAACATGCCACAGAACTTAAGGCCTTTATTCTGTCTTTACTCTCTCTTTTCATATCTTCTCTTTATCTTAGTTTAGGCTGTTATAACAAATTGTCATAGACTGGATGGCTTAGATAACATACATTCATTTCTCACAGTTCTAGAGGCTGAAAGTCTAAGATCAAGTGCTGGCAGATCTGGTGTCTGGTGAGACCCTGCTTCCTGGTTCATAGACAACTAACTATCTTTTCATTGTAGTTCCACAAGGCAGAGAGCAGAGAACCAGAACAAATTCGTCTCTTTTTTTAATAAGGCATGAATTCTATTCATGAGCGCTCCACCATAAAATCTGAATACCCTCCAAAGGCCCCATCTCCTAATGCTATCATGTTGAGGGGTGAATTTTAACATGTATTTGGGGAGGCCACAACCATTCAGTCTATAATATCCCCTTAATTTTATTCCTCATTGTTCTTTCTTTCTTTTAACCAATATATATATATTTGGACTATTATATATTTTTGTATTTATTCAATAAAATTTCATCTATTCTCCATTTAACACTGCTTTTTAATAATCCAATCTCACCTTTGACAACAATTTTAAAAGGTGCCCTGTTATTTTGAACTTTGAAATTTATGAAAAAATGTCCTTTGTTGTAAGAAGGTAACAATATTAAAAAAAAAGATTTTATTTATACTTTGCAAATATCTTGGTTTCTCTGATATATTTAAGGAATCATATTATTATTATTATTAAGTAAATTTTTTAACCAAATTACATATTTTTTTCTTAGATTATATGAGATGAGAGTTTTTATGTACAATGAATCCATGCATTCTGCATGTGGATTACTTTGGCAGTAAGACATTTTAGGAAAGTGTACTAAGAAAAAAATGACAATTATGTATCTATTTTTGTTACATAATAAACTATCTGATAAAATACAGCTGATTTTACAAATTATCTTTACTGTAAAATCAAATATTCTAATCTTAAATAGGATTCTAGCAAAATTTAAAAAAATACATACTAAAAGGGACTGATAAATACAAAAATCCAAAAAAGAAAAAAGAAAAAAAAAGGGGGGGGGGTTCTTGCTAAGAATAAAAATAACTAGGTTATCTTCTCTTTGGTGATTAAAAATAGATCTTATAGAAATTATTTTTTCCTACTATGCTTATTAAAGAAAAGTCATGCCCCACCATATATACTGCTTTAAAGTTAATCAATGAAATCCCTCAACAAACACAGCAATTAATATGATCAATTAGTTTTGGGGAACTTGTGTAAGGATAGGAAAAATAATTGCTACTTGAACTTTATTAAATATATTAAAAGTTTACACATTTGTGGAATATATGTTTACATATTAAGAGTTGAATATAACTCAGTGTTATCGTGTCATCAATTAAATTACAATATAATTTGATACTGCATTAAAAAGACTATTTTAAAAGATATAGTTCCTCCTTTAGCTGACTTTTAAAATGAATCATGTCTAGGGGAAAGTAGGAAAAATTGTAAGAAAAAACATCTTTTATATTAGTATATAAACCAATTTTTAACATATTCTTTAAAATAGTTTGTTAATTTCATCATAGGTAAACTAAAACATTATTAGCGTTATATCAAGTTGTTTAAATTTACTGTTTCCCTTTCCTAATGCAACCATGTTATAAAGTATAACATAATTTGTATTCTGCTCTAAAGCTTATGGCAAGTTAAACAATATATTTTCTCTCTGACTTCACATGCCTCTTGTTAACTGAGAGACCCACACCCAGAGGGCACACAGACAGACATTTTTCACGAGCAAGAGCTATTGCTTATTTATGTTATTTTTGAGCAAAACCACATGCCACGAAGTCTATGGTGGTGCAGACTTTGTTCAGTGTTGCCTCTTACTTCTCAGCCATGGCACTCATGCATGGTGACTGAGGAGGGACATGGGGCATAAATCTCTCAACAGAGCAACCTTTTACTACTTTGTCAAATGACTTCTCCATTTCTCATTTAAAATCCACTTGTGGGGTGTGTGCGCGCGAGCATGTGTGTGTGTGTGTGTGTGTGTGTGTGTGAGTCCCGAGTCAGAATGTCTCTTTAGAGCAGAATAGACAATTTTCCAAGGCACTGGGCTACTGAGCAAAGTTTCCAGGGAAAGCCTGCAACCACAAGGATTGCCCTTGTTATATTCTAGCAAAAATACACAAAGAACAGACTGTCCCACAGGTCATAGGAGAAATTCCCAGGTGCCTTTTAGGTAAATTTAATCCCCTAAATTAACTACAAAATTAAGTCTTTCGTTGAATAAAAGTGGCTTAAGGAAAAAGAAGAGGAAGTAATCTTTCCTTGCTTTAAAAATAATAAATCACAAGGGCCAAATTCTGAGGAATGCACTTGGTAAATTTAAGTATACTTATTCTTTTTTAAAAATAGGAATTAGTCTCATTATCCCCACTTGCTTCTAACAACAAAAGTAGTCATTACTACCAATTCTTCCTAATATTTTCGTATCATATTTCCTTGGTGATGTGGAACTATTTTATATGGCTTAAATAAAGATGAATAATTCCAAGTCTCTCCAAAATAATTAGAGGGCAACAAGGGAGAAGATAGCTATATAAAATATATAAACATGTATACAGATAAAAGATTTGCAAATAAGCCTGAGTTTCTAAAGAAGAAATCATGTCTAAAGAAACTCAATTCCTTAAAAATCATATTATAACATTAGCAGACAAAGGAAATGCAGAATATGTAATAGACCTCAATTTTAGCATAGTAGCTCATGAACTCTCATTTGAAAAATAAATTCAAATTAACTGGGATAGGAGAGCTTTCAGCTGCACTTAAATAGCATGAAGGGTTGTAAAGGGAAGGTAATGATGAATAGCAATGTATTGAATCACAGATTTTTGTTTTTCAAAAAATGTTTCCAAAATCTAATCATGCACTCACCTGATATAAATGAAAAAAAGGAAGGAAAGAAGGAAGAAACGGAGGATGAGAGGGAAGGAGGCAGGCTTTATGAGTTTCCTGCACACTCTTGTAGCTCGAGCATTGCTCCAGCAGTGAGCCCTAAAGGCCTGTGAGACTTGTATTCCATAACACACGTGATAACAAAGCATGACATTAGATATCAGATAGATACTCAATTTTCTTTCTCCTATTCCTCATGGTATTGCAATATATAAGTACAGAAATTTCAATATTTATATTATAGAATAAAAATAAGTAAAGAGAGCCCAGCTCAGTGGTTGAGCATCGACCCAGGCACCAAGAGGTCGCTGATTCGATTCCTGGTCAGGGCACATGCCCAGGTTGTGGGCCCAATCCCCAGTGGGGGCATGCAGGAGGCGACCAATCGATGTTCTCTCTCATTGATGTGTCTACTTCTCTCTCCTTCTCCCTTCCTCTCTCTCTAAAATTAACAAAGAAAAAAAATAAAAAGAAGTAAAGAGAAAATTAAATATTGATTACCAATAACAATAGTTAATGTGTACTGAACTCTTACTGTTTTCTAGGTACTGTGGTAAGACTTTAAATTTGTCATCTGAATCCTGAAAAAAATTTTGAGGTAAATATCATTATTATTCCCATTTTACGGATGAAGAAACTCAATTCCTTTTCTTTTCAGACAGCCAGTAAATTTTGAAGGTAGAACTAAGACAAAGTCTTCCAAAAACCCGTGCTCCTTTCATTATATCACTTTACTATTATTATTATTAATTATCACTGCTGCTATTGTTATAATTATTATCATGCTTACTTTCGTGGAATTGACAGATAGGGAAATAAAAAACACAAACACACTAAAAATTGAGCATGGTGGACTAGCTCTTTCAGACAATAATCAGATACACTGAGAGATATTTCATATGATCACCAACACATACGGAGTCCTTACTCTGATTCAGCCTTCAGGTCAACTTTCTATTGTGTGGTGCATCTTTAGACTTCACAGTCCTTGATGCAAATGAAGGTGCTGAGACTTAGAGAATTTTATTTCATTTATGTATTTGTTTATTTTTTAATCCTCACCCAAGGATATATTTTCATTGATTTTTAGAGAGAGTGGAAAGGAGGGAAGGAGGGAAGGGAAGAGAGAGAGAGAGAGAAACATCTACGTGAGACACATTGATTGGTTGCCTCCCACACAACCATGACCAGGGCCTGGGATTCAATTTGCAGCCCAGGTACTTGCCCTTGACTGAGAATCAAACCCGTGACCCTTCAGTCCACAGGCCAATGCTCTAACCACTGAGCAAAAACGGCCAGGGTGAGACAGAGAATTTTAGAAACTTCTTCAAGGTAGCAGAAGAATCGGGATTTAGACCTAGGCATTCTGCACTTAACTACTCCTGGGTGGAGATTTTCTTAGCTGGGCACACAGCAAATTGCACAGATCCTGATTGCCTTAGAGCTTCAGGGAAGGAAAACTTACTCTTGACTAGGAGGGACAAGGGAGGCTTTTATACAAATAGGAGAAAGGATTTATTCAGAGCTTTCAAAAGTGACTTGGACTAACAGAAGGAAAGTAAAGGAAGAGTGTGTCTGGAAAGAGAGCACAGCTTAGAGAGGAGAAAGCACAAAGTAGTTCAGGGAAAAGTGCCAGGCCCAGTGAGAGAGGAGCCAAGGGTCTGAAAAATGGAGAACGTGGAGAAAATAAAGGTATCAGTTTCCTACTGCTGCTGTAACAAATTGCCACAAACTTATTAACTTAAAACATCACACGTTTAGTATCTTATAGTTCTGGAGGTCAGAAATCCAAAATCAGTCTCACTGGGCTAAAGTCAATTGTCAGCAGGGCTGGTTCCTTCCAGAGGCTGTGAGGGGAGAACATTTCCTTCCCTTTTTCAGTTAATAGAGGTTGCGTGCCTTCCGTGGCTCAGGACTGCTTCCTGCCATCACTCCAACCTCTTGCTTAGGTCTTCGAGTACTAACTCTGATCTTCCCGTTTCTCTCTATTAGGACGCTATGATTACATGGGCACCCAGATAACAGGGATAATCTCCCCATCGCAAGATCCTTAATTTCTGCACATCTGCGAAGACCCTTTGCCATCTAAGGTACCCTATTCCCAGATTCTGGGCACTAGGAATCTTTGGGAGACATTTGTCCAGCGTATCACAGGACTAGACAAGCAGGTTCCTACAAACTGCTGGTGACACCCCTCCTTGCCAAATGAGTTTAGTGGGAACTACTGAAGGTTATTTAAGCAAGGAAATAGCAAGATTAAAGTAATAGTTAAGGTCGGGGAATTTGGTGTTTAGGATGACTCATCTACAGCAGTGCATCTCAAAAATTAGACTGTAAAAATCATATTTTGAGTTAGTCATAAAATGAAGACTCCTAGGCCCTTTCATTGGTAAAGATTATTATTTATTGGGTCTGTGGTGGAACTCAGAAATCATTTTTAAATAATTCCCACAGGTGATTCCGACGCAGGTGATCTAATGTCATGTTTTGAGAAATGCTAATCTATGACACTCAAATGCCTTCACAAATCTATACTCACTCCTTCCCTACTTTATCCAGGGAATCAGATCAGATTTAAGAAAACAAATATGAAAATCAAATGTACATTTATAACCTACTTACAAACTAATTCATTTGTTAGATTTATCAAAAACCTAAAATAATAGCAATATAACTAAAAGTCACTCTTTTAAGCATAAAGGAGAGAAAGTTACCTGTTTATGATAAAGGGGAAAAAGACATCTGAGAATTTTCATCATCTGACTTACTGGACACTTACTATAAACCAGGGACTGTTCTAAGCACTCTATAGTATTAATTTATTTAATCCTCACAGTCAAAACAACCCTCCATGGTTAGTATTATAATCTCCATTTTATGGATGAGAAAGCTGAAGTTCAGAGGGATTAAATACCTTGTCCAACATCACATACCCAGAAAATGACAGAACTGGCATTTGGTCACTGTCTGACTTCTAAATTCGTATCTTCCTACTTTTGTGCTTTGTCCTCTGCAGAATGCTCACGCACCGAAGATGAACTACTGCTCTACTCATCCATTTAAATAGAAATCGTAGGGTGAGAGAGGAAGAAGCTATGGACTGAGAACAAGAGGTTGGAATTTTATCCTGGCTCTAGGCCCACTATTTCTGGGACCTTGTACAAATCCCTTCATCTCCATGGCCTACATTTTCCCAAATTGAAAATAAGAAGACCAGACAAAATATTCTCTAAGATCCCATATCATTTTACATTTCTGGGAGTTTTATGATTACAGCAATTATAAATCACATCGAATATCACATATCACTCCACACTGATTTGATCATGATTCCCTCCAAGAAGGATTTCTACAGATTAGCAGAAACCTCTTTGGCTGAAAAATGGCTAAATAAGAAAGAAATTGAAGAAAATTACACACTCAAACTTTGCCTAGAATCTGTACGAACAAAGAAAAAGGAAAATATTCTTTACTTGTTCCAAAGATGCAGCGACACAAATAACATGAGATAGCCAAGAGCCATGGAGTAGGCAGAACATCCTCTGAAATGTTAACAATTAATTCCATAGACTCAGAAATTTAAGTGAATGCATAGGAGTCCTTTTCTGGGAGTCTTGTCATCTCTCATTTTAGATACAATGTGAAAAAGCCTCTATTCCATGGCAGATTAAAAGCAGCAAAGCTACCAGAAGGTTAAGTGAGCTGTGCACTTACAGCAGAAAAAAGCAATGGAGAAGATAGTAAAACTATTACAAGCTGACATAATGACACAGACGCAAAGGTCCGAAGCTCTTTGTGTGGGACAAAGAACACTCCAGAGGCCAAATGATAAAATGATGATAAGCACTGTCTTGGGTGCCAGACAGATACAGCTTTGGATCGTGTCTCTAATGTTGATTCAACATTTATTGAGTTACCACCAGAGTTGAGTTTACCTATCAGGCATAAGAAAGATGGGAATGAAGAGTACGAGTTTCTTGCCAGATCCTTCAGCAGTCTGGGCCAATGGTGAAAGACTCTGACTCTCTGGTATCGTGCCAAGAGGGCCGAAACCAGAGGTGCCCAAGAAAGTGCCTTGAGAGAGGTCTCGAGAACTGTTGCTACCACTAGAAGGCTCTGGAGATGGTGCTGAGAGAGCAACACTGTACTGTCTAATCTCAGGAGTTGTTTGACGAAGCAAGGGAGTTATAGACTGACAAGACTAGAGCCTATGAGCGCCACCTATAAAGGGTCTACTAGGCCACCACTGCCCAGAAAAGATGGCACCTTCATGAAGAAAGACCTCTAACTAGAACATTACAAAGTTATGACTTAAAAAATGCATATGGCCTTGGCTGGGGGGTTCAGTTGATTGGCGCATCATCCCATACTGGATTCCCGATCAGAGTACATACCTAGGTTGTGGGTTCAGTCCCTGGCCGGGGTTCACACAAGAGGCAACCGATTGATGTTTCTCTCTTTCTCTCTCTTCCTCTGTCTTCTTCTCTGTCTTAAAAAAAAAATCAATATAAACATATCCTCAGGTGAGGATTTAAAAAAATGCATATGGCTTTAGAGTTACATAGACCTGGCTTTGAACCTGACTTGGCTTGGGCATTCAGTATCTGGGTTTTTCACAGGTAAAAATCTCTACCGCATCTCATCCGTGTGAGAATTGAATGAAATGTTGCTGTTATATGGCTGAACTTCAGTCACTTAATTATTTTTCTTGTTTCATCATTACTTAAGAAGTGTAGGATGCACTCAGAGGAGGGAACCCCTGAGAGGAGGGGCTTCCGAGTAGAGTTACTTTTGGAAGCAGCACGTAGAATGGGTCAACGAGGGACACCTAACATCTGGAGAAACCTCTGCCTTTGTTTTCCACCTCAATGGGCTTCGTCTTTGGGGAAGGGAGATTGTATTCATCTTTCAAAATACTTCCCAGAGCAAATAACACATTCTCCATCAGAAAACCTAGCTTAGGAGGGACCTGAAAATCTGAATGGGAGTTTAGACTCTTGCTGGTTCAGGACAAGATTATGATTTTTCCATCTAGACTGCTTGTTTTGAGGGAATACAATTATGTTTTGTTCATCTTTGTATGATCTGCAGATTCTGACAGTAGAAGCTCAATAAATAGTTATTGAATGAGTGAATGAATGAATAAATACATATATACATACATAAATGCTGAACAAATACTCTCTCTTCTGGTCCCAGCAGTATCTTTTTTTCTCATTGACTACATTTTACATCCATGTTTGAATTATTTCTTAGGAACTATTTTTAGGTAACAAGGCTAGAATATTTTTACATGTCAATACAAAAAGAACAACTGATAAAATATAAGCACACACAATAGCAGGCCTAAAATGGAACTTATACTGAGTAGGGAGAAAATGTCTGTTTTTTTATTTTTATTTTTTGGTCTTTCCTTGTCTGGGTATCCCAAATATGTAAAAGGATTTCAAATTATACCATAAGAAGGAGCAGAAGGGAAGAATCTCAAGACCTGGCTTAGCTCCCGAATCTCCAAGTGAAAAGCAAGATAGAGATAAGACAGCTGTTGTTTTAATGCCACCAACTGTTGATGGGACACTGGCAGGCAGAGTAGGCAGACTAGCAAAAGATGAGGCCGACATTTGTAACATAATTAACTATTCAAACCCTCTAAAAGATCAGTTCAGAGGAACTCTTTCATAAGATCATATATACCTAAAGAAAAAGTAAATGCTGGCTGCTAAGGCAACCTCAGTTTCTCTGGAAAACCACTCAAGGGAAATGTTTAGCAATTCAAGGCAAGGAAGAGAGAGCTCTCCATAGCTCTTTGCCAATTTGTAAAATATTACGGGTGCTCCATGCATGAAGTTTTGTGTATGCTTTGGGTGGCTGTGGAGAGTGGAAGGGGTGCTTGTATGAAACACAATCTGTGGCCTCTAGAGATTTAGGGCTAATGATTGGCAGTGTGGTGTCTGACAGGGAGAAAGAGAGGCATGTGAGGTCAGGCTAGGGAAGACTCCGCGGCAGGGTTCCAGCTACTACTGGTAGTGCCGCCCTGTCAAAGCTGAGTGGATGTCTACACAACAATTGGCCTTTAAAAAATAAAGGAATTTTTCTAACGCCTTCTTAATGCTAAGAATATTTTCATGCTTTTAGGGAAACTCATTCATGAATACATAAACAAAAGTGTGCACCCAGTTTATTTCTGGCTTAGATCGATGGCTGCCAGAGGCAGCCTCATGGAGAGGGGTTTTCAGTTAATGACGTAGGTGATGCTGGGCCTATAATCCTTTAACTATGTATCTAGTGCTAAGATAAAGATCTGTAATGTCTGCAGCCTTTATTAAAGATTGTATCAAAAATTGGTGTTCCTGTACTGACACGTCACATGTGCTATTTTCTGAAAGCATATGTCATCCAAGAACGTTTTCCCAGAACACATTATTTTGTAACTCCTGGGAAATTCAAGGTGGTCAACCATTCCTCTTAAGCAGGCCACTTATATACAACATTGGTAAAAGAATGCTAGGTGTTAGGTATCTGAATGTCTGGATTTGCTCAAACTAAATAACTGGTATTCCCTTCTGTGATACAGTGTATGAATCTCATCCTGTTATACTGGTGTGATCCCACTACACTGGCATCATTGCTCACATTTTGTCAACAATCAAAACAGTGTTTACAAATAAATTATAGTATCTTTGAAAATCATCATTCTTGCCACTAGAACGCAAACTCCTTGGAATTCTGTCTTGTTTATAGCTATTATTCCATTCCCCAGAATGCTTTTTGGCAGGTAGTAGGTGTTTAATAAATGTTGTGTTGATCGAATGCATAAATACATTTAAATTGCTACTTTGAGATGGCGCTGGGGAAATAGTGGATAAAGTGAAACAAGAAGTTATGTGTCACGCTATGAATTAATATCCCTAAAATCTCTTCTCTAAAAATTGCTTTTGCAAAAACACAATTTTCACTCTTGTGTCACCAAAGTTGAACACTTCTCTCAAATATCAGGAAACCTAACCATGACAAGGTATGTATCTGACATCCAACATCCACTCAACAGACAGTAACTGAATGCCTACTATACACTGGGTACTATGACAGTCATACACCAGTGAACCAAACAGACGTGCCCTTATTCATGTCATAAAACCATGAAAATAAACTTAATTTTGGGGCTATGTACACAGTCTTACAAAATGTGGTGCCCAGAGTTAATTTGTAGAAAGTAAAGCTTCTGTTGAGATTAACAGTTAAAGACTCTGGAGAAGCCATTACAACTGGGTTTCATCTACTGCTTTTGGTATTGCAAAAGCCAAATAAATATTCAATTAAGTAAAAAACTTTAAAACAAAAAGAGAAACATTTTAAATGCTTCCTTGAAGTTAAGAATAACTTTTCACGCCATTATGTTAGTTCATTCATAAATTTCAAAAATAAGTAAAAACATATGACTGCACATATTATATCTTATACATTTAAATAATTGCTTTATTTTATAAGACAGTTACTTTGATAGGTAATACATTTATTATCATGAACAGCTAGTTAAACATTTCAAAATCACTTTTTAATTTCCTTCAGAACGGTGTCCCACTCTTCTAAGTAAACTCAAACAATGAATTTTATTTTGGGAGGCTGGAAAAGGTCACTTGGAGTCCCTTATGATAAACAATAAAAGTGGACAATGACATTTGGGTTAAGAACAAGATGCAACTATAGCATATTAGAACTTTGTTTTATGTGTTCAAGACTAGGTTGCAAAGGCAAATCCAGAAGAAGAGCTCTAAAATAATATTAACAATAGCAATATCATTGGAGTAAGTGGAAAGTTTTTTATGGTGACTCTTGTTAAAATCGACTCCCATTGTCTTATTTCAATGTATGTGTTATTGAATCTTAGTATTTTATATTTACCCCCTAAAGATGCATTCTTAAAAGAAAAATTTTATTTCATCATTTTATTATTATCATTATTATTATGATTTTTCCCTAAGGAAATCACACATAGGACACTGTAAACCTTTCAAAATTATATATTTAGAAGTGAAATAAGGTGAATAATAGAACTAAAAGAATCCACAGGCAAATAGAATGTATTAAAATTTAAAATACAGTGGGAACAATGTGCCCTAGAGGGTGTATGGAAAAGATCTGTTTCTTTAAACTCAATTTAGAATTTTTTCCACAGCCAGTTCTTTATACCATTTTCATTAACTTTTAGGTCTTTCTTCCAAAAAGACATATGTAGTTTGTTGTCTATTTTTTTGTGTGTGTGTACGTGCCCCTAGCGGAAACCGAACCCAGAACTCTCTGGTCCACAGGCCGACACTCCAACCACTGAGCCAAACTGGCCAGGGCGTCTATTTTTTTAACATCAAGTCCCAGATACTAAGGCTTCTTGATGGTTTAATATCATTTAGACGTTCTTCAGAAAAGGTGTTTCATTTATTAGGTGACATTCATAAAATTATTGTTATAAGTTATAAATATGGTAATATACTTTCTTTAAATATGTGTACATATGTTATAAAATATTTGCATTAAATAAAATATCAGAAGGGATATGAAAAGTTTAAGAGCATAAAAGTTTTAAGTTTGATAACTAATGTTGAATTAAAATAATCTCATCAGCTATCTTTTAATCTATTAAAATAATATAAATTAACAGCACTCTATATGAAAGTATTTTTCAAAACTAGAAAAAAGAAACCCATAAAATCAACAGCATTATTTTGTCTATGATATAAATAAATATCTGTTTCTGGATGCAGATTCTAATATTCTGAGGCAAGATTCTCTCATTGCATTTCATCCTCAACAAACCATACAAGAATTCTCTTTGCCTTAAAATAGGAGCTCAATTACAATCTCAATTATAGTTTCATTATTTTGCATGTAACAATATAAAAGTAATTATACTATAAACATTAATCACAACTCTTAAGTTTCAATATATGTTATGAGTAAAAATTATTTTTAGATATGATTTTTCAACATAGATAAAAAATTGAAGCAACATTAGGCTATTCAGATATTGTGAAATAATTATCATTTTTATGAACTCAATATGAGAATACCATTAGAATTTCATAGCATTAGATTCTTATCTGATTATCATTAAAATTCCACAGCACAAAACCAAATATTATTTTTAAGCTATTTTATAAATGTCATTTTATAAATGATTTCCTTTTGTATTTAAGTATGTCTATATTTCAAAGCAAGCAATTGTGCAAAATGAAGTTTTAGAGATCTAATGTACATACGGTGGCTGTAATTACTAATATAGTATTGTCACTGAAAATTCCCCAAGAGAGTAGATCTCTGGTACTCTCATCACACACACACACAAAGCTAATTATGTGAGGGGACAAATATGTGGATTACCCTCACTTTAGTATTCATTTCACTATGTATATGTATATGTATATGTATATGTATATGTATATGTATATGAAAGCATCATGTTACATACCTTAAATACATACAATTTGAAAAAAACACAACAGAGTGAATTACATGTTATTAAATTGGTGCATGGCCTCAGCCTGCAAGAGGGTCCAACCTCTTTATGTGTTAGGTGGGGACCAGGGAGGCCCACTGCTACGTGATGGCAAGAGCCAATTTCAGCACACTTTAGAACTGGCTTCTTCTGCTACTTCCACTTTTCATCCTATGCTTCAGAATCTTGTCTGAACCTCTATACCAGGGATTTTCAACCTTTTTCATCTCATGACACACGTAAACTAATCGCTAAAATTCTGCGGCACAGCAAAAAATATATTACATACTTTTTTGCCGATCTGACAAAAAAAAGGTACGTTTTGGTTCATTCACACCGGATGGCTATTGTTGTGTTGGCTGTTGTCATTTTTTTAATTTAACAATCTAAGGGAAAAGAGGTCAGTGCCCCTGACTAAATAGTCAGGTATTGCATGTTTTAAAATTTTTTGTGGCACACTGGTTGAAAATTGCTGCTCTATACCAAAAAAGCCTTTGTAATAATCAAAGGGCAAACATTTACTGAAGTTTGCAAGAGAAAGCCAGAGCCCAAAGGGATTTGGCCTGGGGATTTGGGACAGGTTAGGGGAAGTTGGTTGATCTGCGAACACCTAGCTACTGGTCTTTCTGTGGGCTACAAACACAGGTGCTTCTTTAATGATCTCAGAGTAGGTACAGGGGAAAAGTTGATTCTCCACACCCACCCTGCAATAATCTGTCTGAAATTTGCCACTTCAGGGATTAGCCACACTGTGACTTATCTCAGTTCTATCCCAGAAATATTCACTAGTAAATGATTTGGCAAATGCTTCTTGTCATAAAACATATTTAAGCATCAATCTTGGCTCCAACAGAAAGACAACTATTCAATGACAGGAACAAATATTATGTTATTTAGTTGAATTGTATAATTTTAAAACTCCTGCCTACATTTAAAAAGTTCCATCTAATTTACAAAAGCAATTAATCTGCTCACTGAGACTTTATTTTCCCTCTTTGCAACATTTATTTTTGCTTGCCCATTTCCTTTATTATCTCCTGTTAGAAAACTGTTTCCAGCATTAATTTGTTTATTCTAAATATGATGGCAAAAAACCATCAGATTGATTGCCCAGACTCCTTGGTGCCATGAATATGATCCTCAGGATATTAACGGGAAATCAAGGTTTTGCTATTTTTGAACTGCCTCCACATCAGCAGTTATCATTTAGAAACCGACGGAAATTAGCCAGTGTATGAAGGAGTTCTCACATATGTCAGTTGACAATTAAGTTCTGAATCAGATGGTCATTAGTGAAAGCACAGTAGCTATCAAACAATACCTGAGGCCACCACTATCCATATTTACCATAAAAGAGATTTTTAAATCCTTTTGTAACCACATGATGTTAGGCATGAGGTACATAAGTAACTGCTCCTGAGCTACATCAGAGAAAGAAGGGAAAGCAAAGTATTTCACCACATTACAGAGGATATTCTATCAAGGCTCTATTTCAATTACTGGAGAATCCGTTTCCATTTTCAACTCTGAACACAGTGTGAGGTTTCCTACCAAATGGTCAGAGAAACAGCAGAGATTGTTGTCTTGCACAATCGTGGCTAGCACTTTACAGAGTATATTGGAGAGAATCTGGGGACTCCTTAGAAAGGTAGCATTTGATAGAAACTTAAAATATCAAATAGGTAATTAGGAAGAAATCAAGACAGTAGAAAGAGGCCTTAAACAAAAATATAGACTCACCAGGAGCATGTCTTTAAGGTGCTCAGAATCTACTCCCCAGCACATATAAGTGCCTTTACAGAGGGATAAATGAAGTCTGTGAGCAAACAGAGAAGTCTCAATGCTGCCTGGGGTAGTGGTGAGCTGACATTTGAGTTGGGCTTCTAAGAATGAGTGGGATTTTATCACATGTGTAAAGGGAAAGAGGAATTCATTCCAGTCAAGGGAACGAGATTAAACAAATGGCACAACGCAGGGTGAAGTGCAAAGCCCTTCCGGAAACAACGCAGGAGTTATGTAGAGTGTAGGGTCTTGGGAACAGTCTGGAATGAAGCTAGAAGCTAGCAAGGCAAGAAAGTTTGGAAATATCACTTTAAGGGATTACGCTGTATTCTACTGGAAAGGAGAAGTCTGCACATTTTTGAGAAAGGCAGTGACATGAGCATTTCGAGTCTCTATGTCCTTCTATAAGACTGAGAGCCCCGTGTGGGCTTGAACTGTTCCTAGAGCTTAGAATGGACACATAAAAGGACTTTAATGAATGTTTATTTGTTGATTGATTAATATTCACATCAACTAATTGTTATTTTATTTTGATAGATCTCAGCTAACAGTATGGAATATTGCCTGGATGAGAGAGAGACTAGAGGCGCCAGAAGACCTTAGGAGGCAACGACCGCGGTCAGGAAGGGGAGTTATCCCACAAACCAGAACCCAGGCCAAGTGGTTTGGAAGGTGGACATAAAAGACATTGCAGAGGCAAAATTACTGAAATTTAGAGATTGGTTGGATACCTGAAGGAGATAAAGGAGTTTTATAACTCAAATGAGCAGGTAGATGGTGAGGAGGAGGAGGTGTGAGGGTTGGGTGGGGCCTGGAAAAAAGAAAAAAAAGAATGGTGTTTGGGATTCCTCAAAATCAAAGTGCCTGTTGGATCTTTTTTCTTTCTTTTTTTTTTTTTTAAAAAAAACAAACAAAAACATCCAGTGTGGGGCTGGAGCTTAGGAGAGGTCAACTAGAGATGTTAACAAGCTATAAGGTTTCCTGGATTTCAAATGTGTAACTTGCTATCAGGATTGTTTTTCATACTAAATTATAAACTCAACCAACATTTTTGTATCCCCCTCCTGCCATTAGGCTTGAAGCATCTATTCATTTATTTGTTCTGTAATATTACTAAGCATCTACAGTATGTCAGACATAGTTTTGGGACTGGAGATGCAGCAAAAATGAGAGAGACAGTGTTCTTGTTCTCATGCAGAATTACTTTTCAATGAAAGAGTGACCAAGACCAAATAAAGAAATAAACACATAATAAAATTTCAAGTAGCATAAGTGTGTTGAAGAAAAATAAAGCAGGGAGGGAGAGGGAGAAGTATTCCTTAAATTAAATATTTACAGTCTAGCCCTGGCCGGTTTGGCTCAGTGTTTAGAGTGTCGGCCCACGGACCAAAGAGTCACGGGTTCGATTCTGGTCAAGGGCACATACTTCGGTTGTGATTTGGCCCCTGGCCCTGATTGGGGTCGTGTAGGAGGCAACCAATCGATGTGTCCCTCTCACATCAATGTTTCTCTCTCTCTCTCTCCCCCTCCCTCCCTCTCCCAATTCTGTCTGAAAATAGATGAAAAAATAAGAAAAATAAAAACAAAAAAATAAATAAATATTTATAGTCTATAGTTCAGATTTAAATCAAGGACTAATTAATGACTTTTCTCCTTATTCTTTCCATTACAGATAATAACATGTAAAAGTCAAGTGAATTATTTACCTCAAGAAAGAGGCCATTCAGAGGAGCTGGAGAGGCAGGGTTTTCTGATGAATATCCTTGATCTCCAGGTTGAGAGCTGTGATCCTAATTTAGCTATAAGAAAACCACGCTCATGAGTGAGGAGTGGTCCCCAGAGGGTCCCACAGCTCCACTGCAAAGCAGAGAATCTGTATGAGAATAACTGTAATTAGACAAATTATATTCACAACCTTAGAAATTAATTACAATCTGTACCAAAATATCATTTTCCTTCTTAAAATCAGTCTATTTTTTTCTTTTTTAGAAATTATACAGCTGGCAAATTAAAATTATTTTTTACCACTCAACCAAATCTTAATTACGACTCTTCATGTGGTTATGCATGAAGCTAATAAAGTCTGTTTCATGCAGAGTGTAGGGAAGTACAGAGTGAAATAAAAGGAGGAAGAGGGAAGGAAAAAAGGCAAAAAGTAGTTGAGCTTTCATCCAGAGAGGAGACTACAAGTGAACTCGTCAAGAAAAGCTACTGGTGTTCTATTACTTGAATGCATTTTTTTTACAACTGTCATCATGATCACAGTTTAATGCAAGGAATGATGATGTAATTATATATACGCCCATGCTGGAAATGTGTCAGAGATGTGCTTTCAAAGGTGGTTCCAGAGACTATTATCTGAGGTAAATGTGACACATAAGAAATCAAATCTTCTTTGATTCCAAGATTGATGACAGTGATAAATAAATTCAAGTATTTTAAAGACTGTCTGTTAGGATTTAGAAGTGTTCTAAATGAGCTAGGCTTGCTACTGCATGCCACTCACTCCAGAGAATAGATTTGCTTTCCTTGAAGCGCTCTCTTTCCTTGGCTTCCTGAACCCCAGACTGTACTTAGTGTATTTCTTCCTCTCTCTGACTATTCCTTTGCTCTTTCTCTGTATGTTCATTTTCTTCTACCCAGCCTGTAAATGTTGGTATTTCTCAAGGTTTCATTCTAGACCTATTTCTCTTTTCATGTTAACTCTCTTCCTGGGTAATCATTCATTCATTCATTGATTCATGCATACATGCATTCATTCATTCAACAAATATGATCAAGTGCCTCTCATGTCAGCACTATTCTATGCACCTGGGATACATCAGTGAGTAAAACAAATGCAAACCCTGTCTACAGAGAACTTATACTGCAGCAGATTTCCATCACTATATATACTCCAGGGACCTCCAAGTTCATATCTCCAGCTCTGTTCTCTGAGCTCCAGATCCATCTACTTACTGATTTGCCACTTGGATATTTTAGAAGCACCTCAAATTCAACATGCCTAAAATAGAACAGATCAGGTTTGAGGAAAAAATTATGAGTTCAGTGTCCCCCACCTCGAGAACGATATCAACTTCATTCCATCTGCAGAACCCAGAAATGTGGGAGAAATCCTTGTCCTGTCAACTTCATCTATAAATATCAATCCACTTCTCTCCCTCTCTATGGTCACCATTGTGGTCCAAGCTACTCCATTTCTCTGAGACCTTTGGAGAGGGTCTTCATGAACCCACCCTTTTCCTACTCTAATTCTCTGCTACAGATGATGTTTAAAACACCAAATTTGATCATGTCAGCCTCTTTATTGAGCTTATCAGACCCTGTATGATTTGACCTCCCTCAACCTCCTTCATCTCTCCATGTACTGCTCTCATCTATACTCTCAGGGCTTAGCCAGTGGGCTTTCTTTCAGGTTCTCAACATGCTATGTGCTTTCCAAATGTAGGGAGTCTTTGCACACTGTTCCCTTATGCTTCGCTTCAAGTGGTTAACTTCTTCTAGTCAACCTTCAGTTTTCAGCTCAAAGGTCATCTCCCTAACAAAACATGAAAGGCTGGGCAGCTTAAATAATAGAAATATGTTTTCTCACAATTTGGAGGCCAGATGTCCAAATCAAAGTGTTTGATTTCTCTTGAGGCCTCTCTCCTTGGTTTGTAGATGGATGGCCATCTTCTCACTGTATCCTCACATAGTCTTTTCCTTCTGTTCATGGACCCCTGGTATCTCTCCCCCTTCTCTTCTTTTCTTTTTAAAAATGTTTATATTGATTTTTAGAGAGAGAGGAAAGAAGAGAAATAGAAACATCGATGTGAGAAACATTGATTGGCTGCCTCCTGTATGCCCTCTACTAGGGATTGATCCCAAAACCTGGGCATGTGCCCTGACCAGGAATTGAACGGAGACCTCTCAGTCCATGGGATGACGCTCATCCACTGAGCCACACTGGCTGGGCTCTCCCCCTTCTTTTAAAGATACCAGTCCTATTGGAATAGGATCCCTCCCTTCTGATCTTGTTTAACCTTAATTACTTCATTAAAGTCCCTCTTTCTAAACACAGTCACATGGGTTTAAAGACTTCAACATATGAATTTGGGGGACACAGGTCAGACCCCAAAAGAAGCCTCCCCTAATTCCTTAGGTTAGATTCCCTGTTATATGTTCTTTTAACACCTTGTATTTGTTACAAAGAATTTTCCACAGTTTGTAATAACCACAGCCATTGGCCGTGTACAAGACCTTGCCCCTTCCTATCTCTCTGACCTCCTCTCCTAGAACTCTCCCTCAATCACTCCAGTCCCCCTGCTGATCCAGGCACTTCCTACCTGGAATTCCCATCCTATGGCTCATTCCCTCTCTTCCTTCAGGTCTCTATTCAAATATCTCCTAGAGAAGCCACCCATTACCATTGTGTCTCTAAACGTATTACTCTAACCATCAAAACTTTCTATGCCCTTACATAGCTTTATTTCTTTCATAGTACCACCAACCATAATGCTATCTATTTACTTTTTTTTTTTTTTTAATTTGCTTACTGTCTTATTTGCCTGCCAGAATGTAAGCTTCCGAGGTTTTGGCACTATAGCCCCCAAATCCAGAACAGGTCTGGAAAATAGGGCCCCTCTCAATACATATTTTTTGAAATAACAAATGAGTGCATTTATTTGTATAGGTCTTTGATTCTTATCTGTTTGCCCCATCATATTGTAATCTATTTCATTCAGGAAGAATGTCTGTCATGCTCACCAGTAACTGGGTACTTACGACTAGTGGCTGGTAGATGGTATGTTCTTAGTAAATATTTGCTGAATGAATGAATAAAACATTTTTTTAAAAGTAAAAGTAGTAAAAGTTTATAGAAAAACATCTTGAAACGATTTGCAGAACAGGAAGAGAACTTGTGGCATTTCTAGCTATTTCACAATTCATTTTGATTTAGCAGGGGTACACCCTCAGTTTAAACATGCATTTTCTGGGCCAAATCTCTGTTAGAGGCCATAAAACTGCCTTCAGAGTGCTATGAAAATTACAGGAGAAAGAGAGTAACTATTTTTACTTCTAGAAATATTTCCTTTCCAAAGGCCAATCGTAATCCCAAATTATTATTTATTTGGATGGTCTTTTAGTTCACCAATGAATGGGATTCCAGGACCAAATTATTTAAATGTTTTGTATGGATTGAAATAAATGTCTTAAAAACAAGGCAATAAAAGCACACATTTAGAGTGACTCTTACTCCAAACCAAGTAATTTTGAAAAAGTAAATATGTTCTCTATGCCTGTTTTATTTTTAGAGAATCTTAAAAGGGAAGGAAACTGATCAATATAATATTTAGATAATATATTATTTTGGAATTTATAAAAAATCACTTGTAATTTAATAAAAACCTATACATGTAATTTGCAATTTCTTGGAGAATTGTGTTCTTTCTCCTCCAAAATATCCTAGTAGGAACCTGATTATTTGTTGAAAAGTACCTGAGCCATAAGAACTATACCTATTGCCATTGTGATTTGCCTTTCTATCTAGAGGAAAATTTGAAAAAAAAAAGTATTTGTTAAAAAGCTCATGTACAGCTTTTTTTTCTCTTTGCGATAGGATAAATTTCCAAATAATTTCATGTCTTTAAAAATGTCTAGTCCGGCTGGTGTAGCTCAGTGGTTGAGCGTCAACCCATGCACCAAGAAGTCGCCAGTTCGATTCCTGGTCAGGGCACATGCCCAGGTTGTGGGCCCAATCCCCAGTGGGGGGCATGCAGGAGGCAGCCAATTGATGTTCTCTCTCATCGATGTTTCTCTCTCTCTCTTCCCCTCCCTTCCTCTCTCTCAAATCAATAAAGAAAAAAATTAAAAACATAAAAGTAAAAATGTCTAATATAATTTCCCTTTTAAATTGCAAAACTTTTTCTAAAATTTTTTTCTACCCTGCATTTTTTCAATCTTGTATATTGATAAATATAAAATGTATGAATATGAGCAATTTTAAAAATGTTATGAATACTTTACCACTTAGTTGTAATTAAAATTTAAATATCAAAAATACATTCACAGCAAAAATCTCATTTTAGGAGAAAATATGAATAAGAAGAGGTAAAAACTGTGCTGAATAGCACAGATCAAAGAGTAAATTTTGGAATTAGAAAGCTGTTATTGAAGGATTAAGTGGTCCCTACTGTGTTTTGATGAATACCGTGGTAGACTCAATTTATCTTTGATTTTATTGTGTGGTAGCCCTACGAGTGTTTAAAGAACTAACTTCACAAATTACTTCTGGTTATCTCTGAGTATTTCTTTCATCTCCATAAGTAGTGGGAGGAAAGAGAGGGATTGCATGTAATTGTGTCCTTTGGCTGAATCCCTGGAGGTCTTTCTTTTGAGAAACTATGTAAAATCTTTGATTGTTTACAGTTACATGTAGCGTCCATTTAAGCAAGATTTCTTAACTTTGGCACTATGGACATATTGGGGTTCGGGATAATTCTTCCTCGTGGGGCTGTCTTGTGCACTGAGGAATGTTTCATATCATCCCTGGCTTCTGTAGATACTAGTAGGACCTTCCAATCAAACAATGTTTTCAGGCGTTGTCAAACATTCCCTGGTTGGGGGCAGGGGAGGAGGCAAAATTGTCTCTGACTGAACACTGTTGACTTGAAGTTTTCATAATGACCTTTGTAATCTACCCAATAAGTGAGAATTTACTGAGTACCTGATAGGTCTCTTTGTGTTCTGTGTGGGGATCAAGAGAAGAATAAGACCTGGCTCTTTCTCTTGAAAAACTGTTACAGTGACAAGATCACACATTACATGTAATACAGGGACAATATCACATGTTACGTTAGAAAGACAATGTCACCATATAACACTGAATTCTAGATGTCCTGTATTGCTAATAAATATGTATTTCGGTGACTTAAAATGTGTCCAGAGTAGTGGAGAGCCCTGGGGGAATTCTTGGAAGGTACGAATTCAGAGGGGCTCTGAACACTGGATAGGATTTGTAAGGCAAAATTAAGAGGAAAGTACATTCCGTGTGTCACGGAGAACACATTTGCAAAGTCCAGCTGTGGGAAGTAGGGTGAGAGAAAGCAAAGACGTAAAAAGGGTGAAGAGAACTCCTTCCCAGCCTAGAGAAAGAGGTTACTTTGGAAACACAACAGGATGCCAACAGAGGGAAAATAAAAAGTGTAGCAAAGCAAGAGGTGCGTTTCCTAAAAACAGTTGTGGAATTTAAAGAAGTGATGTGATTTCCTCAAAAGTGGCCTAAAGCACAGATGAGCACTTTAGCAGCAGAGGATGGGTGAGATCAAGGGGGCGGGAGGTACAGCTTGAGGACTGATCAAAGAGAAATGGAAGTAAAGGTCTGAATCTGAAACAAGAAAGAACTAGAGTTTTGGAGCTGACTTGGGGTAGAAGGCAGGGTCCAAGTCAGACTCTTGACTCCTGGCTGATGAAGTAAATGCCTGAATGTCAGCTGCAGACCTGGGCACTTCTCCATTTGCTCTGGGTAGTGACTGGGGGGAAATCTTTTTGATTCAGATTTCATTAAGAAGTTCTGTGGCTGCTGAATGATTAACATGCACATTTAAAAATTATAATTGGTATCTAGTTTCTCTTCTGTCCCAAATGAGCTTTATCAGGTTAATATATAATTAAAATTCCAGGAGAGTCAAGGATCATGAAATAAATTGAACATTCTTAAGCATTTTATCTTAGCTATAATTTATCTTAAGGGCTATTTTTGGATGTTTTTAAATATTATTCATTTCAATTGACAAATATAAACTTAATTTTATTTCCTGCTAAAACCAGATACACAGTATGATGTCATTAAAATTATTTAAAAATAAACATATATACACACACATGCATGATCAAAAGCTGGATAATCCCCACGGGTGAAGGAAGAATGATCACATATAGGACACTCCGAATACCAAGAAAATTGATATTGATATGTTAATTTAATTAGGGCTTTCTGCCTTGATAGTCAAGAGTATCAACACTAATTCGCTAGTGAGATAGGTGACATTGTGAGATTCCACATTTTACATTCAGTAATGGAGAAGGTCAACACTATTAAAAAATCAGGTAACCTTATGAATATACGTACAAACATGAAGACCATTTATTAAGTAGCTAATTTCCCTTCCCAGTTGGAAACCCTGGTTGTTACACATGTCTAAATAGGTATAGACGCATACACACATACACTCAGTTTGTATGACCATGTTAGCTAGGACATTGTTGTCCTTGATATGAAAACCAAGAAACAATTAAGTTAATAAATTGTTCCTAGAAGTATCTTAATACAGGTAGAATTTTTTACATTGGTGTGGGTATACTCATGTTTATGAATATGAATGAGCATAGAAAATTATTACATGTGGTTCTAAGTTTTATTCTTTTGACAGGAAGGGAACAGGTAAAGATGACACTTTATAATCATTAATGGTGTGGCTTACTATAGAAAAACTATTCTGTACTTTTCATGAACATTTGCAGTGGTTACATTCTTTTTTTTGGTTAAATTATGACTTGGTTTTAATTTAGATATTTTAGGAAGATACCTTGAGGTGTTCAAGGCCATTATGACACCAATTTATTGTGCCACATTAGAAATCGACAAAATAATCTATTGCTTAACAGAGTTGATGTGCTTTCTCATTTACTTGATCTAATACCAAGATATAATTTGACATGGGAAGAATATGAAACAAATGGATTAAAAACATGAATATATATGTACACATACACACATATATACACACACATTGACATATGTTCTCAGATTTTTGCAATTATAAAGATATGCATATATATGAATGTATTATAGCATAAAGAAAAAATAATTTGGAACCCAACATAAGGCCATGGGCAAAGTAAGATCACTATTCTATTTACATTCCCTGTATTGCAGATCTCTGAGGAATGGTAGGTATGATTCATCTCTCTATCCTGAGTGTCTATCATTGCCTGGCAAAGAGAAAACAGTAGTAAATGTCTAATAGATGGATAGATGAAATAATAACAGATTATATATATATATATATATAATTATATTCTGACCTTAAAACAGACATCTATTAAATTTCAGTTATAATAAGATATTTTTTTAAATCTTAAATTTACCAGAATCTCTCAACTTATACAGAAAACATGCTTTTCATTTTAGTTTGTTCTCAGAGTATCTAAATGCTTCTGTTTTAATAAAAGAAAATACAATAATAGCCAGATTTACAATAGTGAATAAAGTGCTTCTTTTTTAAACTAATCAATAATTCATTCTAAAAAGAGAAAAATACAACTACACTCTGAGTGCCATTTTAAACAAATTTTATTTTATAATGTTTAGTGTTTCTGATTTCTATTTTATTTAGCTAAAATTCCAAAATAAATTAACCAGTCTTTTTATGCAGTAAACATCTGTCAAATACGTACTGCAAAATAATTTATGCATATGTAACATTTCATTTTAATAGTTTGCTATTCTTTCTTTTGTTTAACTTTCCTACTCAAAACACTCAAATTTTTAGAAGTAAGACAGTAGTATCAAAAAGGATACATTTTTTAATCTTATACTACACTTATTATTTTGATCATTTATTTCAGGGAATTTGAGCTTGTCAGCATTGTAACAAAGTAACAAATGTGCTCTCCAATTGAAGTAATTAAGGCATAAAATATGACAGCTCTTTTTGTGTTAAAAATTAGGACTGATAATTGCTTTGAAATTTTCCCTCATCCCCAGCTTATTTTTTAAAGGGACCACACAATCCTACAGATAGAGAAATTGAGTTT
Source organism: Tadarida brasiliensis (assembly GCA_030848825.1). Taxonomy (NCBI): domain Eukaryota; kingdom Metazoa; phylum Chordata; class Mammalia; order Chiroptera; family Molossidae; genus Tadarida; species Tadarida brasiliensis. The sequence continues at coordinate 38,455,781 of CM061262.1, read as the reverse complement.
TACAAATTTCCATTTATCTTATTGGTTGTGCTTTATCTAAAAAATAATGACAGTAAAACCAAACAAAATCAGTGCCAAACTCATAGATACAGAGAACAATTTTTTTTTCAGAAATAAAACATTTATTACATGAAGAGGAATAATGGGGGGCGGGGAGGATGACCACGATGTTTACCACCTCAGGTAGGGGAGGCTGGGGGCAGGAATTGGTCTATTCATACAGAGAACAAATTGATGGCTGCCAGATAGGACAGGGTTAGGTCAGGGGACGGGGGGTGAGTATAAAAGGTTGAAGGGATTACAAATTACAAATTGCCAGTTATAAAAATAGCCACAGGGATGTAAAGTACAGCATAGGGAATATAATCAGTAGTATTGTAGTAAGTGTGTATGGTGTCAGATAGGTACTAGACTTATTGGAGCGTCATTTCAAAAGTTATATAAATGTCTAATACTGTGTTGTTGTTGTACACCTGAAACCATTATAATACTGTATGTCAGCTGTAATCGAAAAAAATTAAAAAGGGGAATGAAAACCTCTCTAGGCATATTTTTAAGAATAGTTATACAATTAAAATCACTTCAGCCTGCACCTACTTAAACTTTTTTACTCTTAGGAAAATACAGTATCCACAGAGAGGCAACTAGTATTTCTTTTACTCTATTGAGGCAATTCTACTATTTATGTCTTGGCAAAATATCTGTCTTATTCATACTTATCAAACACTGACAAAAGTAGTCATAACTGCATTCAATATGAAGACATATTCTAGCTCTAGCTTCCGCTGTTTAACCTTACTGATGATGGATAGACACGCAGTGAATTCTAATGATCCAGGATGTCTCTCCTCACAGCTTACCATCTAAATCGAAGTGATTGAGTAGTTATTTGGGCACCTCAGGATCAAGTATCAAGAAAGTCACCACCTGTCTTGTTAAGGGAACTGATGTGGATGGGACTTGAACTCAAAAACAGAGGAAAGAGATTGAGCAAAGGCAAAGAGAAAAGAACAGAAATCGCTGAGAACTACTGACTCAGTTTATTTGGAGCAAAGATACTAAGAAAGAGTCAAGTAGGAAAATGACTTGAAAGCAGGCTAAGCTGTTGTATAAGCAGTGGAGTGCCTCTCATTGCTTCTGAACTGAGGGGTCATAATAAAATTTACAACTGTAACATCTCTGTAAATAACTTTTATATTAAATGCAATACCATTGTAATCATTTTTAAATGCAATAAACTTAATGGACTAGAGGAAGAAAAAGGGAAAGAAATAACATTTTTTACATAGTATCACTAAATCAAGAGATTTGTAATAGAATAGAGTAAGAAGTCAGAGATATATAAATATCAAATAATAGCATTCCATGTTGAAAAAGGCTTCTAGTTGCAGAAATGGTAATTCTAAACAGAGAGGAACCTTTACATTTTATATAAATGGAAATAACTTTTTCATCACTAACAACAATTTTTTCCCCCAGGAAGACCAAGATTACAGTTTCCAAAAGCCAGAACAAGATATGTGGAAAATTTGAACTCATATTTATATCTTTTTTATTAGGAAGGAATCCCTCACATTATAAAGTTACTATTGGCATATGTCATTCTATATGTGATTTGGGGAGAAAAAATATTAAATATTTCATTCTAAGCAAAGGAAGTCATTATTGCAGTTGCTTAAAAGAATTTATTGAGCATCTGTTATACACATCTCTCAGGGGTCTCACCAGGTAATCGTTGAGAAAGGAGAAACAGGGCAATTTATAACGGCATAAGGAGAACATGCGTGCTGTCAATGTATTATTTAAAGATTTAAATAATAAACTTGCAAATTTTCAATTTGATCTTTATGATTATTATAATCTTTTTTATAAATTTAACATGATTCTACTATAGTTTCATAAATATAGGAAGAAATACATTTTCTAAAGATTTATGTTACATACATAAAAAAGGAAGAACATAGGAAATGATCTCCCCAAATACCTAATTATGGTAATGAAAATATATTAAAAATGTGAAGCTCAACCCTAGCATAGAAACTATTGATAACATTTAAAATACATAATTAACACCTTGTGTTATGCGCAATTATCAGTATTCAGAGAGAATTCAGGTAGGATTCACTTTTTAAAAAGTATTGAAAAGTATGGCTTGGCCATATTTTTTAAGGCACACAAAAATGTGGTACAAAGTATTGGTATTTCAAAGCAGTCACAAGTAAACCATTTATTGAATCTGCTTTATTTTAAAACCTTATTTTAAGAGAAAATCTCCTAGAATGAGTAGTTTTACAAGTTCCACAGGAACAACAAATATATCAGATGTCCTCATCCTGGGTAATTACTTCCTTTCCAGGGCCATGTACATTCCTGCAATTTAGCTGAAAATTAAAGCACACATTACAAACAGAACTGGATAAATGAAAAAACAATGTTAGAAAAAAAATCAGACCAAGTAAAGGATTACTTAAAAATGCTGACATACATCAAAACACCTGAACGTGTTAGTTTATAGGCTGAGCTGGATTCTTTGCAAATGCTTCATTGCAAGAATTTAAGTCTGTGTACCCTGGTTCTGGCCAAATAAAATATTTTTAAGAAATGGTTTAACTAGATATTTTCAGCCCTTCTGGTTTTGTTGAATTGGTATGACATTGTTCGTATCCCCCCAAAGTTAATATACTGGGGGAGACAGACACAACAAATAATTACAAAACAAGGGTGAAACAGCAGAGAGACATGGGCCTGGAAATATAAAATATGGCGTGGCCAGGAAGCCAAGCTAAGACTAGATGGTCAGAAGGAACTTAGGCAGAAATGTCACCACCCCACCACTCCCTCCTCCAGAATGCAGGGTAGCTGATTTTATCTCCCCTGTAACTTGCCATGTTGAAAGGACTGACAGAAGTGCAGTTGTCAAAGTTTGACTGTTATACAACCTTCCTGGGTGGTGGGAATGAGCAGTCCACCCTCGTAGCCCTCACAGCCCAGCCATGAAGATAGATGCTAAGCAACTTGACAGAAGGAGAAAGTAGCTCCACCCTGACCATCCACAAGTCCCTCTTTCTGGGAAAGAATTTAACAACTTAGTTGAACATTCTCTTAATAGTGATGTATAGTGATGTAACAGTTTATTAACTACATCAAAAACCAATCCACAACACTCTTTTTATTCCCTCCATATCCATAAAACACAAAATAATTCTTAACTATAGAATTTATAATACTGCCTATTTATAAAATTACAAAATTTGTTATTGATTATTTGAGATAGTTTTATTTGCAAATTTTTATTATAATATTTGGTACTTGCAATTTGAAAGTAAAAAAAAAAAATGGTCTAAAACAATTTTTTTTTTTTTCCATTTCCAGAGGTCCTGAAGTCAGGGTAAAAAACTTTAAACATTGTGTTAGTTTTGGTTAACTTTTGCTCAACTCCATATATATATATATATATATATATATATATATATATATATATATATATATATATAGACACAAAGCTTTAACAATCATCCCTTTACCGTGAGCTATATGCATCATCTCCAAAGATGCACTTTTTCCATCTTCTCAGAGGGTCATTTTAGTAATTCAGGTAACTAAAAAATTTCCCCCCATGCTTTTGGTATTAAAGTCCCACCTATAACTTGTTACTCTAGGCTTTCTAAAATAAGTTGAAACATAAATAAACTTGGTAAGCAGCAATGTAGTCAGATGATAGAAGAGTGACCAAATGTCATTTGGTCCCCATCTTTTACAGGGTATCGGATGATTCTGGGTATACTGATAGTTTTTCCTTACTGGAGCAGTTAAGTTAGGAGGAAAACCTTTGTACAGATTTAGCCGAAGGGTGGGTTTGCTGACCACTCTCTATCTTTCACCCCAGCAACCTTGATGGATGTCATGGAGACCCTCCCCTGGACATGTGAGGATTATAGGTCAGTAGTTTATGTAAGATTCCCCGAGGATCAAGGAAGGTTTGTGACTCTACCTCTGCTTTTCCTCTTAAAAAAGTATGTTTGTAAATTGGTTGTTAGACTGATGAACCTCAAAGGGAAGGGTGGAGGGAGGACGGGATGAGATAAACCAAAGAACTTCTATGCATATATGCATAAACAATGGACACCGACAATAGTGTGGGGAAGGCTGGAGGGGGGTGGGATTAGGGAGGAGGGAGTCAATGGGGGGAAAAAGGGGGAAATCTGTACGTAATACATTCAACAATAAAGATGAGTTAAAAAGAAAAAAAATAAAGTCACTGTACTACAAAACATTAAATTAATTTTAAAATTAAATATATTCAATGATTTAAAAAAGCATGTGTTTGTAACAGAGTGAATGGGACATTGTTTTGGGGATCATTTTGCATCTGGTATAATTCATGTTTAAAAAGTCATTTGCAAATTTTAGTTCTCTACTATTTTACCATTATGAGTGAAATTACCTTTGACACATCTAATGACTGGCACTGTGGTTGAGACTCTCAGAATTAGATATTGTGTTCTAAATGTATAATACAAATACTATCTAATCTGATAAATCTTCTTAAAAAAAAAAAAAACTGAATGGGAAAGAGATGAATGGGCCTGAGCAGAGCTAGGACAGTGATGCTAGGAATGGGGTTACTCATGGCAGGATTCATCTGAAGACTCTGGAATATTTTAAACTAAAAAAAAAAAAAATTAATAGCTATTAAGCTCTTTGATTGTAGCTACGGGGCTGAGGCTCTGAAACCACACAGAACTGGGTTTGTACCTCAGCTTTGCCAGCTGTGTGAGCTACTTGTACATTTACAAATTGGAAAAGAATATTAATGACAATCTCATTGATTGTTCTGATTATCAAAATATCTGATTTTAATATCTTCCATTTATTGAGTGCTTATTCTCTGCCGTTCTAAGTGTTTTATATAAATGATCCTAATTTAATTCTCAAACAAGCTTTTGAGATGGCTCTAATTATTATCTCCATTTTGCAGATGAAGAAACAGAAATAAAGAATGATTAATTATGCATGAAAAGTAAGGTGTGCTGCTTGGGAAGCATGATGCCAGAAAGAGAGTTAATACATGCTGTTTGGTTACAGAAGTTTAATCCAATAGTATCATTATAAAAGACACTCTCCAGTATAAGACTGTCTTTAAAACTATGTTATTTATTGATTTGAGAGAGAGGGGGAGAGGGGGAGAGAGAGAGAAAGAGAGAGAGAGAGAGAAACATTGATCTCACCCCAACCAGGGTCCAAATCGGAAACCTGGGCAGGTGCCCTGACCGAGAATCAAACCTGAGACCTTTCAGTGTTTGGGATGACGCTCAGCCAACTGAACCACACTGGCCAGGGACAATATAAAACTACTTAAGCCTAATCTATAGTATGCTAAATTTTCAAATGAACCAAAAATCAAATTAGTCATTTCATCTCGGCATAAACCAAACTAAGTGCCTAAGAATGAAATTTATGTGACTAAAGGGTCTTAGTATGAAATAAAACTTCAACTCATCAAATGATAAATTCTTGAGATTAAAAGAGCCATCTTTTTTTGTTTGTTTGTTTGTTAATCCTCACTAGAGGATATTTTTTCCACTGATTTTTAGAGAGAGTGGGAGGGAGGAAGAGAGAGACAGAGAGAGAGACATCAATGTGAGAGAGACACATCGATTGGTTGCTCCCTGCACGACCCCTGACCAGGGCCGGGGATTGAACCTGCAACCTAGGTACATGCCCTGGACCAGGAATTGAACCCAGGACCCTTTGGTGTACAGGCTGACACTCTAATCACTGAGCAAACCGGCCAGGGCCATTGTTTGTTTTGTAATTGCAATATTTATGAAGCTCACAATAAAGTTGGAGATTTGGCAGTCTTCTAACTCACTTGATGATATAGGCAGCCAAGTAGGATAATTTAATTCTCATAGTAAAAACATTTTTTACCTAAACCATTAATTTTAGAGGTCAAGAGTCAAGCTAAGCAAGGTCTTACTCAGCTGGCATGAATAAAGTTATTGTTTAAATCCCTTTATGGCCATTGGAGAATTTGCAAATCTCTAATGGCAGTTTGTCAGCATTTAGCCACTGATCTCATCTTCAGTCACCGTTAGTTTGAACCTGACACCGTCATCTGATAAATTATATTTCATACCACAAGGAAGACTAGAGAAACACTTTCCTGCTTCATAATTTCTTCAAAATGTTCCAATTCTGAAATTCATCTCGGATTTTAGTTTGTTTTGCTGCCCTCACCTGCTTTCTTTGCATATAGTTTAGAGAAAAATGTTCCAGGAATGAATATAGGATTTGTATTCCAAATTTCAGCAGAAGCAGCCCTGAAATAAACACAGCTGTGAGTTACTCCATCTATAACTATTGTACATGCCCTTCCTTCCTCCCTGCATCCTACATGCTCTCTACTCATTTCAAATGCTGTCCAGAAACATATCACTGGTAACATCCAGGGTATGAGTGAACATTTTGAATGGCTAGTAAAAACACCGATCCTAATACATCTGCAGAATCAATACTCATTGAAACACTATTTCACAGGGAAAAGGTCATTCAATAATTCTGTAGTAGAATGAAATCACAAAATTAAGCCCTGCTTTAATGATCACCTGATTTATAACATAGTAGTTTTACAGAATGAGTTAAAAGACTATTTCATCAGCTTCACAGTGATGAACATGGCAAGATACAGAAATGAAGAAGGATACATGATTGACTACAACTATCAGGTCTTAGAAATGTGCACAGTAGTAACCTGGTTATCCTCATCTGCAGTAGTTTATCACTACAGTTATTAATATGTGGTATTGAAGTGCCAATCATTGTTTAGTGCTAAAATTGTTATCTTTCAAGCTATGGATATACCTTTCCTCCTTATACAATAACTGTATTCCTGAGCATTGAAAAAAATAAATTTGGTATATTGAACCATATTTAAGGTACTATGGGTGTCCCTATGCAAAGATGTTTACAATTGTACATCCTAGTGTCCTATTTTAGGAAATCTCATATTTACCATATACTTTAAGCCCTTGTTTTAATATGCCAGATTTTCTTTAAGCAACTCCTAAATAACACTAATTTATGGGACTTCTTTGTGATCCACTAAGAGAGGGTATAGAGAGTTGCCACCTAGCATTGCATAGAAACATTGTATTAAAATTGCAAAATAGATCTTGTCTTATTTATTAACCTACTAATCTTTTTAGAGATGTATTATTTTTCTCCAGTTGTTATCCCATGCAAGCCCAATACACTAGTTTACAACACCAATAGATTATATAAAAATTATGGTGAGTGGGGTATAAGAGAATATACCTTACTTTATGAAGTGTCTAATACCTAGATTTTCTCAAGTATTCTTTATACACATATGTTTTGAATAGTTATTTTTTCTAAGATTACCATAATTTTGTTTATTAAAATGCTATTTTAGCTGCTGTACAGTTTTTCACTATTTGCACATTTCATTAATTAGGGACACTTGATTACTTCCATGTTTCATTATTATAAATCACTGTTATGAAAAAACTTTACGTCTTTTTGCACACATGGAGAGTTTCTCAAGATTCTACATAGAAGTGATGTTTGTGGGACATAGGATATACATTCTCTCAAATTAATTGTCCATATTTTGCAGTACTTCCAAATCCCTCTATTAAATATCTGTACAGATTTACCCTCTTACCAGCAATATACAAACACACATTCTCTTTTCAAGTTAAACTGAATGAGAACTATATGTATAATATGGTAAATCACCCAGAACTTTATTTTTGAATGAAACAATGTATGTGCAAATTTAAATCCTACAAAAACAACAGTGTATGTATATATGTGCATATAAGTTACTTTTATACACAAATATATATTATAAATATAAATATTCAGTTTATGGAAAATTTCACGTGTAGTAAAAGTACAAACACATGCATGGAACTGACAGACAGCAACTTAGAGAGAACGGTAACATTCAGGGAGGGAGAGAGGTGACCGGGATGGGAAGGTGGCGCTTCAGCAGAATCTACAAACTTCATTTGCTTGTAAGAAAATCTGAAGGAGACTTCCGGTCAAGATGGCGGCGTAGGTAAACGCGGTATTGCGTCGTCCCACAACCACATCAAAGTTACAACTAAACTACAGAACAACCATCATTCAAAACTGCCTGAAATCAAGCTGAACGGAAGTCCTACAACTACGAAATTAAAGAAGAAGCCACATCGAGACTGGTAGGAGGGGCGGAGGCTTAACGGGCTGGTCCCACACCCACGTGTGCCGGATAAAAATTAGGAGGACACCTCGGCTGGGAAGGTCCTCCCTGAGGACTGAGGGGTCCCCATCCCACACCAGGTGCCCAGCTCAGGGTTCCAGTGCCAGGAAGAGAAGTCCCCATCACTTCTGGCTGGAAAAACCAGCGGGAACTGAGGCTGAGGCGGCTGGAGCCCCTGGCAGCTCCTCTTAAAGGGCCCGCGCACGGACTTACTCGGACTCGCTCCCTCCAGGCTCCAGCGTGGGGGAGGCAGCTTGAAAAGCACCAGAATCATATGGGGAAGAACTGAGCTGTTTGGCATTGGAGCAAGGGCTGGAGAGGCAGCTTTCTCCTGGACAGACTGCTATCAGAGGCTTTTGTTCCTTTGGTGAGCCCTTCCCTGGGCCGGCAGACGCCACCATATCTGGGACTCCAACAACCTGGCTCACACTGTTGGCCCCGCCCTACCCAACTTCCAGGCCCACCCAAGCTGTTGCCAGTTGCTTTACCATAGAATTGGCCTATCTTGGATCCTGCTTCAGCTTTTCCTAAATTCTTTCAAACAAGTAGCATCTGGTCTCAGCTAGCCCTACACCTCTCGCTAAGTAATACATAGAAACAAACACAGGGAGGCAGCCAAAATGAGGAGACAAAGAAACAGGTCCCAAATGAAAGAACAGAACAAAACTCCAGGAAAAGAACTAAGTGAAATGGAGTTAAGCAATGTAACAGATGCTGAGTTCAAAACACTGCTTATAAGGATGCTCAATGGACTTAGTGAGAACCTCAGTGAACTTAGAGAGGGCCTCAGGAGCATAAAAAAGGACCAGTCAGAAATGAAGGAGGCACTAACTGAAATAAAGAATAGTATACACAGATTCAATAGTAGAGTAGGTAAATCCAAGAAGCAAACCATCGATTTGGAATATAAGGAAGCAAAAAACACCCAATCAGAAAAGCAAAAAGAAAAAAGAATCCAAAAACATGAGGATAGTGTAAGGAGACTCTGGGACAACTTCAAGTGTGCCAACATTCGCATCTTGGGGGTGCCAGAAGGAGAAGAGAGAGAACAAGAAATCGAAAACCTATTTGAAACAATAATGGCAGAAAACTTCCCTAACTTGGTGAAGGAAATGGACATACAAGTCCAGGAAGCACAGAGAGTCCCAAACAAAATGAACCCCAAGAGGCCCACACCAAGACACATCATCATCAAAATGCAAAAGGTTCAAGACAAAGAGAGAATCTTAAAAGCAGCAAGAGAAAAGCAGTTAGTTACCTACAAGGGAGTTCACATAAGACTGTCAGCTGATTTCTCAAAAGAAACTTTGCAGGCCAGAAGGGAGTGGCAAGACATATTCAGGGTGATGAAAAGCAAGAACCTACAACCAAGATTACTCTATCCTGCAAAGCTGTCATTTAGAATGGATGGCCATACAAAGAGTTTCCCAGACAAGGAAAAACTAAAGGAGTTCATCATCACCAAACCATTATTATATGAAGTGTTGAAGGGTCTTCTTGAAGAAAAAGATAAAAAAATATGAACAAACAAAATGGCAATAAATACATATCTATCAACAATTGAATCTACAAACAAAATGAACAAGCAGAACAGAAACATTCTCATAGATACAGAGAACTTTTGTTGGATACCAGATGGGTGGGGGCTGGGGGGAGGGGTGAAAAAGATGAAGGGATTAAGAAGTACAAATTGGTTGTTAGACTGACAAACCTCAAAGGGAAGGGGGGTTGGGGGGGTGGGAAGAAATAAACCAAAGAACTTATATGTATATATGCATAATCAATGGACACAGACAACAGTGTGGGGAAAAGCAGGAGGGAGGCAGGAATGGGGAGGAGGGGGCAATGGGGAAAAAATGAGGAACATCTGTAATACATTCAACAATAAAGATAAGTTAAAAAAATAAAACTAAAAAAATAAAAATGAAAAAGAAAATCTGAAGGAAAATAGGAAGGTACAAGAACATTTATGATTTGCTGTACTTTTTTGTGAGCTTAAAAAATTCATCATGAAAAATGAGAAATGAAAACCCTATTGAGTTTAGGTAGAAATTAATGTCCTTTTGAAGTGACACCGAGTCATGAAATACAGACGTGTTTTACAACAATAATCATTCATTTGATAATGCTTCTCCTATAACAGAGACAGGTGTAATTTCAGGAGGACAACAACACACTTCTTCAGGTTGTTGGCCCAGGTGTCCTCTCTTTGGATGGTCATAGCCATTCTTCGAGGACGTCAGGGTGGTATTTATTTTATAAATGAGGAAATTATAACTCGATGAACTTCATTGTTTTGTTCACAGTCAGTTACAGAGTTAATATGGGTCCAAGTCAGAACTAGAGTCTAGGACTCCTTCTTTTTCCGCCACTGCATTTTCTCCTAACTCTGCCCCACGACTCCTTTCAATCCATGACAAGAAAGGACAGACACAAAGAAAGGGTGCATCTGTTACCATGTCAGACAATCAGACCAAATTAACAGAAATCCTCAGCCATCCAGCTAGTTTATCTGCAGACAGAGTCCTCTTCTCAGGGATGGGGCACATCCGGGGCACGGCCTCTGAGGACCACAGTGTGGGCGTCCCATCCAAGGGACACAGATGCTGCATATTCCCTGCATACTATTTCTCATGGAAATGATATAAGACAGATGACAGCAATTACCAGAAAAAAATAATTGTCCATATTTTACACAATCAAAAGTGTGTGATTTCTCACTATACATCCTCATTGACTTTGCTACTTAAAAGAAGGTGATCTGAAAAAAATGTCCTCATTTTTGTTGGGCAGAAGGCAGCTGGCATTCACAAATAAGGGTGCAAAGGAAGGAATTAAATCTAAAAATTTAAACTAACCAGCTTTCCAAAAAACAGTAAAAAGAATAAGAGAAATATGGAATTCTGAGACCTTCAGAAATTAAAACATCTGAAGCTATATTTCTTTCTTTACTACAGCACTTCTTTCAAAATCAGGAACCAATTGCCAAATAACTGGTTTTGAGAAAGGTTGAAAGAAAAGTCTTAGAAACAGCTAATATAAACGTCTCTCTCCAAATTAAATCAGTAGGGTGCTAGTTTTAATACCTCTGCTTATTAGCTCATAATGTGGAGTCAATAAAAGCAATTAAAATATTCACCTCTCTGAAATAGTTTAAGTGGAGTCTTGGCCTACGGTGGTACAATTTTAAAAAACCAGTAATAGTCGTCCTATAATTCTATAATTAGGGCTTCCTTTACTGCCATAAGATTCATTTCATTTTCTTGTAATCCCTTTTTGCTCTCTAAAGCAAAAGTTTTCTTCCATTAGGTTCTCTCTCTTGCCCCCAGAAAATCTTTTACCCTATTACTAACTGTATTTTTGTCTTCTAGCAAACAAGACCTTATGAAGTGAACCCATACAACACTAAGGTTCCAATGACCTTTTACTCACCAAATCCATGGTGCTTTTTCCATTTTCATGCTACTTGACAACTTGGCAGCATTTGGTGCCCCTTACTGACTTTATCTTAAAATGCTCTCCCCGATGGGCCCTAAACACACTTTCCTGGTTCTCTTCTTTCTAGTTACTCCTTCACAGTCTTGTTTGCTTGTTCCTCCTCCTTTTATTTCCACAGACACTTCTAAAAATTCCTTCCTTCTTTCCTGATTGTCCTCTTATTTTACCTGCTTTCTCTGGATCCTCCTACCCATGGCTTTAATTATTAGCTATAAGTTAGCAACTCATAAATTCCTACCTCCAAGTCCAATCTCTTTCCTGAAAACTCAAATCCAACATATTCTCCAGTTTTCTCCTAGAATTATTCTCTTTTTAAAAAATGATCATACCTCTTTTGTTGAAAACTTGATTGCTCCCCTTCCTGGAGGATGAAGTCCAACAACATTTCTTAGTAGTACATACAAAACCTTCTACAGTATGCCTTATATTCCTTTCTAATCTCAATTATTTTATTCCTTATCATAAACCTTGCACCACATTACAGCAGTGTCATGCAAGTCTGCCTTCATTCCTATGTGTCTTTGCTACATTAACCATATTTTCAGGATCAAGAGCATCAAGACATAAATTTGGATTAGGAGGTTCATAGTGGGGTAAAAGGGGTCATTTGAAGTTAGGACTGTCTTGGGAAGCAGAGGCTATTCCAAGCTGTGCTATTGAACTCTTTCTCCTCTTCATCCTTCTGCTTAGAATGTCAAAACCATTCATGCTCACACACAGAATACATTAGGTAGAGAAACCCATATTCTAGAATCCCCACTATGGGAGGAAGAGTCTTCCCTAGTTGAGTTATCTTTTTTAACCAACAAATTAGATTCAGAAACAGAGAGGAAGGAAAGAGACCTGCAAAGAAACAAATAGACCAGTTGGATGAACCTTGATAATCAAGGAAGTGACCCTGCTGCAGGCAGATGTTTCTCGCACACATCCACCAGCTAAATCTGACTCAATCAGTGAACACAGTTCTTTCTATGTGCTCCTGTAACATCTAGTTATGCCTTAATTAGAGCTCAAAGTATATTAATCTGTAATTACTTGATTTTATGTCCATCTTCCCAATCAGTCTGTGACAGCAGACGCCAGTAAAGGAGTAATGAACTCACCCTTCAAAAACAGCAATGCTGAGGATACAATGAAGGAGATGTTTCTTCAGGACTTTGGCAGTCATAACAATGGCTATATTAAAATAGCACAATTGGTCAAAGAAATTATGAATGCTGTAAAACACATCGTGTGGACTATGAAGTCTCTCTAATTAAACCAACATGCTCATGAAACAGTCTAAGGCGCAACTTCAGTTACTGATAACTATCTGCAACAAATTTTCCAAACAGCCTAAAGCATTCATGGTGGCACAAGCTATTTGTGCTTGAAGATTCAAGATTTAAAAATTGACAAATATTTCTCTGTGCAACCCATCAGAACCTCACTTGCATTTTTTTTCAAATCCACTAAGGACTAATGACATATATTTGTGTTACAAAAGACAGTTGCTAATTTTCTAGCCATGATGCGTGAAAATGCAGTGTTCAGGAGATCAGAATAATGGTCCAAAATGCCAGGCAATTACCAAGGAAGTGCTGGTGGTAATTCTCATTCTGATTTTCACATCTCTAATATTCCTGTTTCTTTTCCTTTCCTGATATTTCACATTTATATGACTTCTTTTACTGCAATTTAGCTCTTTATTTAGCTCACAAAGTAGGCATTATACTAAGGAGGTAGAGTATTCATCTTTTGGCGTCAGTACAGTTGCCCTTAGCAACCACCACTTGAAGGAAAACCTTATTTTCATCTGGTAACTCAAAATAGGACTAAAGGGTCAACTGCAGAGCAATTGTAAAAGGCAGGTCTCAAAGTGGCAAAATGCTCAATACAAGACCCCTTTCATTTGGATCATTCCAAAGACATTGGAAGTTTTGTTCCCAAATATTCCATTAATCACAGGGTTTATAAATTGGTTTGTAAATCATATTTTTGAAAATAGAGCTGTACATTACAATTTGAAATCTCTTTATTATTGAGGCTATGAAGAAGAACCATATAACTGACACAAGTCTAGTGCAAACACAGATAAGTGAAAGGAATAAATATCCATTTCAAATACATTATGTCAAGTACTCTAAAACTATAGCTCCTTTGGAATTTACTGGTTTTTAATTTGAATTCAAGCTTTCAAGAACCTATGCTAAGAAGTGAAGCCAATTTTCTGTCAGTTAGTTTAGGCTAAAAAATGCAATTATTAAACAGCCATTGATTCTGGATATTTTTGAATCATTATCTGGTACATAGGGAATAAATGTGATTTTCATTCTTTTTATGTTCTTTAAAGCCCATTTATATATAACTTATGTATAGTACTCTAAATGTTATTTAATAAATACTATACACTAGCATCTTTCCTATAAGTCAAAGAATGAAAAGAACTGCAAAAAAAAAAAACAACCCTCAAAAAAACACACTTGCACAATTGTGGCTTACGTAATTTAAACAATGGGGCTGTTAGGTTTTTTTGGCAGCAGATTCCAGAAGACATGTGCCACCCCATTTTAGAGTTCTATGGGTGCTTGGGGAACGGATGCTGTCATCAGCTTGGGCAGCAGCATCATTGATGTTGACACACAAAGGCTTTGCCTCTTGCATTGTAAGTCTTCTGTGGAAAGACGCCTAGTCATTGCTAACATCAATGTTTTACATTGTTTAAGTCAATTCAATTCAACAATGTATGGCAAGATATTTTACTAGAGCTTTGTCCACAACTCTAAATAGGACACAAGCCTTGCTTTCATGAAACACAATTTATTGAGGGAGGTAACGCAAAGAGAAGAGTGTGAACTGAAGCACAGAGAACTGGAAGCAGGTCAAAAATTCAGGGAGAGTAACTTGCAGATATGATGATGATGATGATAACTTGCAGATATGATGATGATGATGAGGATGATGAAATTATATAAATAAGCATGGGAGTGTGACTATGTATAATTGTCTGGTAAAAGGATTCTATTCGTGCTTTTGCAAGCTACTCCAGCTAGGTTTTAAAATTCACATGCTACAAATTTAATCTTGTACTCTTTAAGTCTAAATAACTCTTAAATAAATCAGTTACTAAATCAGATACTGTCAACTTACTATGGGATTTTGTTTTGTTCATTTTTCCTTCAAAATTGAGGTTGCCTCAAAATTGTTTTTAACTGAAAAAAACTAAACATAATTAAACTACTATAAAACTTTATGCAATATCACTAAATTGTAGTGCATTTCATTATGTAAATTTTAGCTCAACAGTAAAAACAGAAAACACAGATAAACTACAGTTTGCTTAATACTTTGTATATATGGTCTTTGCAATTTCATTTGAACCCAACTTCTCAGCTCCTATAAAAGTGTGTCACACCTCTGAAATTTCGCTTTCCCAGGAGACTGGAATCTTCCGGTGTGGATCTATCACACATGTGTTTTACTCTGTAAGCCAGGATGCCGCTCCAGGCCCTCCGACCACTGGATGTTCCTTGTCTTTATGAGTTGACAGTGCTCTCTCACCTAGTGTCCCTTGTTACAAATGGTGACGTTTGTGAGCGTCCCAGATGAACTTGAGATGATGCTTGAGGCTACAGAATGTTTTTATTTACTTTTTTGCTAGAGATTTTCTGTATTGTTTTTCCAGTGTGAAAGCCAACTCCATCCACAGGGGAATTAGACTCATGACTTGAGGTCCACTAGTCACTGCCTCCCTGTCACGGCCCTCGCTCATTCCGTCCCAACTGCTGCTGCTGTTTAGAGAGCTCCACACATTCAGAGAGTGACAGGGGTAGCGGCCCTGGGCTTGTGGTCTAACCAGAGGGCCAGAGGGCTGCCTCTGTGAGTTTACTTTAAACCTCCACATTAATTATAGATAGATCATCAGTAAATTAAGTTCCCAACTGCGAGAACAAAACGAACAAAAATGTTCAGTGACTTAATGTGACATTTTTAATGATAAAAACTCCAATTATTTTTATAGCTGTAATGCTTCTCTCACTCTAAAGAATTGCTTTTACTCTAAATGTGCTCTACTTTGACATGAAATATTTCTGGAGGTGATAAACATTTTCTGAGCTTATATATATATATATATATATTTTGGCAACTTGGGTACAATAAAGGAACAACATGCCAAAAGACTGAAAATTTTAAAAACTCACTTTTTGGCAATCATAAGATTTTACATTATTATATACTGCTGAAACAAATTAGATGAATAAATATAATAAAAATAAATATTTTCTATAGAAAAAAGAATGCAATTTTAATAAAGGATATGAAGAATGATATTGACCGTTTTCTGAAAAATGTTTGTATTTTATTTTGTATGCATGACCATGCCTCACCTAGCTCCACGGAACTAATTCAGAACTTCAACTGTATTGAACCTTGGTGAAAAATTAACAATAACTTTAAAAGATCCGATGACAGTCAAAATTGATTGCACATGTTCTAAGCTATAAAACTCATGCATTTATTTATAAGAGGAACCTCATTCTGTCACAGGGATCCTGTAACTTCTTTTAGGTACAGTTCTGACCAGTTTCCTTTTTTGTTGTTGTTTCTCTTTTGTTTAGAGAATGTTACCAGACAGGGACCAGGTTCGCAGCAAGTCAGCCTTGGGCCAGCCTGCAGTGTGTGGGATCTTGACTTTATGCAGGAAAGATTTCACAACATGAGTCGAGGGGATTTTGAGTGTACATTTATGAGAGCTGGGAACAGTGAAACAAGGCCCAAGGATAGAAGAAGCAATAGCAGAGAGACCAGGTCGGGCTACTTTGGCTCTCTAGCAATGTTATAGGAAAGGAGTGAGCCAAGGTGGAGTGGCTTTGCTTCTCCAGAAACACTATGGGAATGAGCCAAGGTGGGGCTGCTCTCAGCTCACTGCAGAGTCTGAGAAAAGGGGGCCTTGGTGACAGCATCAGGGGGTTAGCCTGGGACAAGCTGACCCTGCCCATTGCTCCCTTGGTGCAAGTCTCCTGGGGATTAGGAGATGCATGCCTGTGGGGGAAGGGGAAGGGGAAGGAGTGGGTGTGCTCCAGGAGGGAGAGCACCCTGACCAATTTCTTCATCTATTTTCCCAAACCACCCATGATAAGAAGCAGCAAATGAAGACGGGCAGAGATAAAGAAGTACTGGAATTGAACACTGGGATGCCAATCGAGATTTAGACAACAGAGAAGAAAAAAACTCTTAAAAGAGTGAACTTTAAGAACCTGCTTACCCGGGAGCTCTTGAATAGCCCTGAAAAGTGCTGTGCTGCACAAAAGATGTTCTTGATGGTATTTTTGAAACCCCTTTTTAGTGCCCGTTTTTCTCTTCATTCTATGTGTTTCTTTGTGCTTATTTGTTTTTGGCCTGATGTATAAGCAGAGTAAAGCAGAGACAATGTTGTATGCCAAGAAATGCAGCCCAAAGGGAAGTGTTTTAAAGCATCACACGGACGAGGAATAGAGCAGGGCTCAGGTGGCAGATGCTGGTCTGCCCTCAAACACATTGAAAGTTTTTTGGAAGCTTTTATTGTCTGTCAGATTGGACAGTTTTCCAGGCAAACAGTTCAGTAATATCTTGGGAAGAAACCCAAATACTTTGTCAGTGCAGGCTCTCACCCCACTATGTGGATGTGCCTTAAAGTGGGCAAGTGGCCAGGGTCCTGTTTGTCAGAACCACCGGGTGTTGGGGGAGTGTGGGGTGCGGTCTCTGCTAGTGCATAGCAAGAGCCCCTGGATCTGACTAAGGATCAACCTTGCATGAGCAAAGTGGAATTACACTCATCCAGAAGGGAGCTGGGAGAACCACAGTGGACCTATTCTTCCTATCTATCTATCTATCTATCTATCTATCTATCTATCTATCTATCTATCTATCTATCAATCATCTATTATCAATGTCTGTCAATCTATTGCTTTGTAGAGACCAATCATACCATGTGCATAATAGATGATGAGAATGTACCTAATACGTAGGTAGCCAAGAATGGGTGGAGACGCTGGATGTCCAGGCACAAAGGGAAAGGAAGTAAAGTGAGGTAAGGAACTCTGGGTGGTGGGCACACAATGTCATGTACAAATGATGCATCATAGACTCATATACTTGTAACCTATATAATCTTATTGACTAATGTCACCCCAATAAATTTAATTTAAATAAATGATGATAATAAAATGTATCTTGGAAGATTGTGAGGAGGTCAAATATAGATGCAAAGTGCCCAGCATACAGTAAGTATTTGATGAATAACAGCTGCTGCTGTTACCTCTTATCCTTGTTATTATTATTATTGTAGTAGTTTCGGACAAAGACCATCACACAGCAAGTCCTCATGCCTATTTCTCACCCCCTTGTGCTGTGATTCCCCAAACACACAGGACCTGTGTGTTCCTCAGAGACCTATGATGACCGCACAGGTCATGGTGCATTGTGGTTACAGAAGAAAGTACAGACCATGATGTGCAGTTTCATCGCCGGTCCGCACCTTCTCACTCAAGCTCTTTGGTACATAATTAGTAAGTGGTATTTCTAGCAGCTTGTGATTTGCAGTAAGTAATTGTAGTCTAGTGCTCTTTCTTCTATTGCCACTTGCTGAACACCCACTTAAAATATCAGATCATAAAATTCACTATAAATTGAAATTTATGTTTCCTTGTGGGTTATCTGGGAATAATCCAACAAAGACAATGAGGAAAACATAATGCTAATTTTTACTCTTGGTTTTATAACACTATACTGATTATTTTCAGATTTCATTTGATTCAAAACAATTAAAAGAGATATTTCCTCTTATATTTCTGTTGGTGTGGATTTGTTGTTGTTGTTGTTCTAGCCAGTGAATTTGTATTACCAAATGTCAGACAGAGTAAGGAAAAGCAATGTTAACTTGCTGAGGCATTTTAGTGGGGAAAAAAATCCTCATGATTCTCTTTTGCCTGAATAAATGAAAGTCAGGGTTTTTCTTTTTAAAGGTATTTTCTTTTCATAGACTGTGATTTTGTCAGTATGTGAAAGAAGGTAAGAGTGTTCATTATTGTTTGCAAATTAGTATGGATTATATTCCTGCTTCTGTTCTTCAGATTTTTAGTATGAAAGTAACATATGACCCAAATATCCATCAAATGATTAATAGATAAATAAAATGTGGTCTATTCATATAGTGGGATATTATTTGACCAAAAAAAAAAAATGCTGATAACATACCACACCATCGATGAACCTTGAAAAGAGTATTTAAAGTAAAAAAAATCCAAGCACGAAAGGCCACTTATTGTATAATTCCATTTACGTTGAATGTCCGGAAGAGGCAAATCCACAGAGACAGAAAGTGGATTGGAAGTGCCTCCGGCTGACTGGCGGTGGTAGTGGTGGGGAGCAACAGTTACTATGTATGAGCATGAAATTTCATCTTGGAATGATAAAAATGTTTTGGAATTACATAGTGATGATTGTACAAGTCTGTGAATATACTAGAAACCACTGCATTTTATACTTTAAAAGGGTGAACTGTATGGTATGCGAGTTGTATGTCAAAATTCTTGTCTGTCGCCGTCATCATATTCCAAAACAAGCATCCACTGCAGGCTCACCTTGCGAGGTTAAGGGAACAGCTGAGTGACACGGCGTTAGCAAAACAAGTTCTGAAATTCTTGCATGTGAATCTCAAGTTGGTTTCCATAGTTTTATAAACAAAATTTCCTGCCAATTTTAAATTTTGAAAAAAAATGCCTTGGGTCATTTTTTCCTTTTATTGGCTTTTCTCATAGGTAAAATAAGTGCTTCACATTTTTTAATTTATTTTTGTGTTTGGAATGAAGCAGAGTCAAAATGGAATTAAGTAAGAATTATATTGTGTGGCTTCTTGAAAGCAGCAGAAGATCAAACATGGAACGTACCCAAAGTGCGAAAGAAATAATAACTTAACTGAGTACATTAATAAAAAAGATCTCGCAAATTAAATGTTGTTCCAAAGACATCTTAAAACTTCCTGGAGCATCATACACACACATTGGGAAAATGCCAAGTTTTATATTTTGGTCTTCTAGCAACTTCATGCAATGAAAATTCCCAGAAAAACAAAAAGAATAATGTAATTTTTATTTAAAAATGTACACACACATAGCATCGTTGTTGCTGTTTTCTTTATTTTTTTAAGGAAATGCATTTGGAAGTGTCATTAATGCAAGGCTTTACTTAATAAAGTGTAGCAATGTGGCGATTAAGAGCTCGAGCCCTGGACAGGCTGATTTCAATCCTGATTCCCCTATTTATGTCCTTGAGAATGTTTCTTAATTTCTCTAGGCCTCAATATCTCCATCTGCAAAATGAGGATGATCACATAGGATGGTCAGATTTCAACGTGCTAATACATTTAAAGTGCTTGATGTGCTGAGCACAGAGTGAGCTGATAGTATTGTTATCATCATCATCATCATCATCATCATCATCTTTTTGTTCCCCAGCATTGCTTAATGCCCTTTTATAGAATTATTTCTTATCCCAGTGACACTTCTGATAGAACCCACAGATTTCAGCTAGAGAAACAACGGCACAAATCAATTTAGCCCTACAATGAGACACTTCTTTCTGTTTCTCTCCAAAATTCAAATTAGAATTCCAAGAAACCACTCATTCTTTTTGCTAACAGGCCTCTAACCACAATTTCATAAAATATCTTCTTTTCCATAAATAAAGCCAAACATAATATCTTGTTCATCTGATTATACGCAGAATAGCTGCTATCCGAGCACTGCAATATCACAGACAATAATGGCAGTAATTACTAACCACGCAGAAAAAAAAGTCACCTAAGAAAGACATGTGGTATCCATCAATGTAATGAAAAATGAAAAGAAGCAAACAAGGATGCTCTTTCAACTTTGTGTGTTGATATGTGAGTTCAGCGGCGTTACATCTACTCTATAAGAAATTCTTAGTTGGTCACTACGTTTTGAACATCGGAGGTGTCCAGAATTAATTTCTCATCCAATTGAGTTCCCTATGCTAGGTATCACAGATACAAACTAAGGTTAAAGCAGTCTCTTACCTAGACTTTGAAACCATATTCTGAAACATGTATTCAGAACAAAAATAGGCAAGTTCTTCAATGACAAGAAAAGGTTTAATAGGGCAGGCAAGCATCAGTTCAACATTGGTGCCAGAAACATTTCCTCTGTGACATTGGACATGGATCACCTTTCAAGATAAATTGAAGTAGTTAAAAAAAAAAAGTTCATAGTACGACAAACAGGGGTGTCATCTTTACCACAAGATTCCTCTCTTCTTAAAAAAATTATTTTTTGTCATCCTAATTTAAACATTCCCATTCCTGAATTCCCAAATTATCTGGGAACTCTCCAGCCTGCACCATTCCTGGAGAGATCCTGAAACTGAAGGGCTGATGCTGCTGTTTCTGCAGGGCCTCACTTGGAAGGCCCAGAGTGCTCACCACTTACTGGTGTGACTAACCCCAGGCTGACTTGTCCCATGTCACAGCCGAGGGGCAGGGCAGTGGAGGCTTCAGAGACTAGTGTAGCATGCTGTGCACTTGATCCTGTGAACCAGGGTGGCTGACCCACTGTTAGGAAAACAAAACACACTGAGACCACAGTGATAAAACTAATTTGATTTGGTAGCCCAAGAGGATAAGCCTAAAAAATTCCAAAGCCTATAATGAAAACACACACACTCAAAGCCAAAAACAAAGCTGAGAAGAAAAAATTACTAACCAAAAAAGCAATTGTACCCAAGAACTAAACAGTCCCTGTGACCCAAAAATATTGCCCACTGCTTTTGACACCAGGCTGTTGAATGAAAACAAAGGGTAAGACCTAGATCCATCAATTTCATCTTTACATAGAGAGGTTTTAAAAATGAGAATTTTTATAAGATCAGGAAAAAAAATGAGGAAAACAAAGGTTTCACACAGTTTTTAAGGAGAATGTCAAATTTATGGGAAAATGCAAAAACAAGATACGAAAAAAATGTAACTAATGGTATTTTTAAAAAGTCATGCTGGTCAATTAATGTCACAATTTCATTATAAAGAAATGAATAGTAAAATTTCTTTCTAATTACCACAGTCTTGTTTTTCTATCATTTCCACAGAGAAATCTTTATATTCTTTTTTTAATGTAGAAAAGTTTAAGACGCTCACTCCAGAAATTCATTCTGAAAACTAGGGACACGGACACCAACCTGCTTCTTCTTATACTTCTGTACAACAGAAATATGGTACCCCTGTGTTATCCCCGAGCATGCTCCGATCCACATAATTGAATTTATAGTTGAGTGAAATACTTTATAATGGGACTTCTGTGACTTCATGAGAGAGAAAAACAACATTTAAACAATCCAGGAAAAAAGGAGAGAGAGAAAGAAATTTCTCTATTCCTTCTGGATGTATTGCATTTCCACACACGTCTCCTATTCCTAGCTCATACCCTAGGTCCTAGGAGGTGTCTCTGTGTTTAAGAAAAGAGTAGAGTACATAGCCCTTTAAATGGAGTGTCAAATGGGATGTAGAGTAGATCACACAGGTTAGTCATCTCCCATTAGTAACCTCAAAAGTCAGAAGGTCCTTGTAAGAGTTAATGAAATCAGATCCTATAATAGTAGCTCCAAAGAAAGGATGTGCTGAATTTATTTAAACAGTTACAAAAGGAGCAAGACACAGTTTCAAAATCAATAAGAGGCTCAGTCTGGATATATTTTAAAAACAAAGGAAAGACTGTCTTAGTAAACTAGGTTAAAATGTCCAGCGATTTATTTCCTCAATTCTGAAACGGATCGATTCTTCTAAGCCACTGCTCCGATCACATAAAATCACCACTCTAAAAATTAATAGTATAAGGCTACAGAAATATAAAACCCCGAGGCTTACTTTAAAAGAATCTATCACTGATTCTGTGTTCTACGTTTTTATTTCAGGTGAAATAATTGGATGACAATAAAACCTCAGTTCTGATTTTTTTTAAAAGGGTCTATAACAAAGTTGTACATAGTGTTCTAGTTCCTTGAATGAGCAAAGTGGCATCTTTATGTCATGTAGAATATAATCTAAATATTGTTGTATTCTTCCAAAGCTAGACAAGTATGCCCATAACTAAATTTTGACTAGGAGACTGATTCTCTGGTGCATTTTTACAAGAACCCTACCATTCAATCTGACTGGTGTCCTTATGAGAGGAGAAAATTTGGACACGCAAAGAGACACCAGGGTTAGGTGGCGCATGGAGAAGGGACCATGTGGGGACACAACAGGAGGGTGGCCATGCCCGGGCCCAGGAGAGAGGCCTCAGGAGAAACCAGCCTGCTGATACCTTGATCTTGGACTTCCAACTTTCAGAACTGTGAGAAAATACATTTCTGTTGAGTAACTTCAAAAAAAAAAAGATTCTAAAGTGAAATAAGAGTTCCATTAAAAGCAGAGTTTTCTGTAAAATTGTGACACACTTTCAGAAGCATGCCAGGAAATTTCAGTTATTATCTTACTGGCAGTTCTCACTCTTGTCCAGTCACTCAGACTTAACCAGGAGGGTTAATCTCAGAAAGCTGTCGTTTGTCTGTGTAGGAAGCAAGTCTGCAAGACACCGGGGCCAAAATCAAACCCTGAAACCAGAGGCCCCCAGACTGGCTTTCCACAACAGAATTTAAAAATGCAGTGTTTTAGCTTACATGTTACTTCAATCACAAGATACATTATTAATATAACTTAGATCTCTTTCTCTAATTCTCCCTGGGAATTAAACTTTTATTTGCAACAGATGACAATTTTATAATATTTTTTTGGAAAGCACTTGGATAGAAAGTATAACTAATTTGATAAATAAGTTCATGACTAAGCCTAACGTGTCCTTAAGAGTATTTTGGATATTTAATTTTGAAAATCAAGTAATCCCCAGGTACCAATATATAATGTCTTCTGGGGACTATAAACAGAGAAAAGGTTTGTTTGTTTTGTTTTTGTCTCAGGAAGACCTGAGCAAAGCAAAAATTTACTACTGGATGTTTTAAAGATGGAACTACAGCACCTTACATAATAAAAAGTGTAAAGTGCAACTAGCAAAAAACTTTCTACAAAGCAGTCCTTATGCAAATAATTTTATTACTTAAAGTAGGAGATTTAGTAGCATCCATGCAGTTATGCTCACATACATATTTACTCACTGAACAATAAAAATTAAAGAGTTATTCTGTGAAACAGAGGCTTAAAATGAGTTGATAGCAAAGCCTTACTTAGATTGTCAAAAAACAATTTGCCATACCTACTCTCAACCTTTTAAAGGACTTCCATCCATTTAGTAAATCTTGAATCCATTCTCCAACCCATCTAGTTAAGAAATTTGATCCTAATTATTACCAAGGCTTTGAGAAAGTGAAAAATAATTTCTTTTAAAAAACAAAACAAAACACTGGAGGGAGATGACAGGTAGATGGATGGATGGATAGATAGATAGATAGATAGATAGATAGAT
Organism: Tadarida brasiliensis; assembly: GCA_030848825.1. Classification (NCBI taxonomy): domain Eukaryota; kingdom Metazoa; phylum Chordata; class Mammalia; order Chiroptera; family Molossidae; genus Tadarida; species Tadarida brasiliensis. The sequence continues at coordinate 38,431,526 of CM061262.1, read as the reverse complement.
AGATAGATAGATAGATAGATAGGTTTTCCTTCCCTTGTTTCCAAAAGGGATCTGCAGTGACGCTTATTATTCATTGCATAGTTTCAGCCCTCAAATCTGCAAAGTTAACTTATAAGTTTCATTAGAATAAAATAAAGAATTTGCTAATGCTTGTAGTGTAATATTGTACTGAGAGTGGTGGAGAGTCTAGAAATAAAAGGCTGATTCACATTAACCTCTTCGTGCAGTTTCAGTAAAGAGCTTCTGGTCTGTGAACATTTGGTTTGACTTCATCTAGATGAAACTGCTTTGTCACTGTCACTGCAGTCTAGAAAATGTCCAGAGTCCACCCTGGTGGCCCTCTCTAATTATTGCACCAAAGTAAAGGGAGCAGAGGATTGAAAATCTGGGCAAAACAGTTAACCAGCTAACCAACTTTGAAAAGCAAACGATAAAGGATATAACAATGCTGATTTCCTAGTCTAAATGAACAGTAGGGTGTGCCCTTTGCTAAATCTAGCATATCCTCACTCTACTTTCTCCTCTCCCCTCTCCATCTCCACCCTCTTCAATGTGTGATCCTCCTCGTCTGAATCCCTCCCCTCAGTCTCCTCTCCTTCCTCCCCTCTCTTCCTCCTCTACCCCTTTTTCTTGTCTTCTCCCTCACCTAAATCACCTTAAATGAATACAACCTTGAAAATAAGTCTGTTTTTAATATTTATCATACTCATTAAATAAATTTCATTCTGATATTTTGAAATAAAAATTGAACATTTTCGTTTTCAAGGAGAGAAAAACACTTGGTGCATTTGTGTATTTAGTGTGCGACTTTATGTTGTTCATTTGTTTTTCTGTAGGTAAACAATGATTACCAGGAAAATAAGCAGTCCGCTTCCCCACTAGCCCAGCACCCTAGATTTATACAGAAGCACAGAGAACAAAGCTCACAAGAGCCCTGGGTCTCTGGAGTCTGAGTCCATCACTCTAAGGAAAGGCTGGAGGTCAATGGTCCCAGCCAGCGGGACAGCTGCCACACATGGGATTCCACAACCTCCCCAGAAGCCAATTCTACTTTGCAGTGACTTTCACTATTGCCAAGTTATTTTGTTTAATTAGCCTAAATAACTCATGCTGAACTTTCCCATTCTGTTCATCATTATTAAGTCTCTGGAATAGTGTTCACGGGCTGGAAGGCAATTATCGGATTATCTATTGGCCTTCTTCATACATCATTCCTACAAATCATTTAAGCTTTTAAAAACAAGTGCTTTTTTCCCCTATCATTTTTATTGTAATAATGATATCTCTGGACATTTACTACCACCTTTAACTATGAAATGTGAAAGTAATAAATATAAGAAAATAATCACTATTATAGCAATGAAATAATGAGTTCAAATGTGTAATACTTTATAAAGTCCATTTGAGGGCATGACGTCTTCTGATTCTGACAAGTCTGAAAAGTAGGTCCGGGAGAGAATATGGCTCCTCCTTTCCTCAGATGAGGAAACTGAAGCCCCAGGAAGTGGTCACTTTCCAAAGAATGTACAACCATGGAGTGGCAAGGACTAAAGTAGAATTTGGGACTTCTGACACCAAAATGTTTATAGTTTTGATTTTTAAAAATACTAGGCTGCCTGTTCATGCCAAAGCCTATGATACACTCTTAGTGGACCTTTTTGTCTTTTTTTCTGTTGAAAATTGTTAATATTTGTATATTTGTATATATTAACAATTATGATCATGTATATACCTATATATCTACAGCTATACAGGTATATCACTACAAACAAATATTCCTGCTAAGAATTGACCTGCCCATGTGCTCTGCCATGATAGACTGGGTTGTAAGAAAGCTTGTTGTCATGGTTACTTTGATAATCCTAGTATACTCTGTTATGTACAAAGGTGAAATTACTACATATTATATAAAAGTGATGCTATTTCTTGCATAAATATTAAAATATTTAAACCCAAGAGGCAGCACAATTTTAAAGTGGTGAATAAAAATGTATTCACTGTCATTATCTTGTCTTTCTAGAAAACAAAACCTAAGAACTCACAGGTATGTGATTTGGAGATAAGGTTCAAGACAACCTGAGTAAACTATGAGAAACCCTTCTGGCTATTCTGACCATAAACAAACAGGAAGCCTTCAACACAGACCTGCAAGTCCTCACTTGAGATTCCCTTCAAAACTCAACAGTCTCCATACTTCCCTCTCTCAGATTGTCCACTGTTACAGACTTAATGTGGTGTCCCCCTAAAATTCGTATGTGGAAGCCGCAATCCCCAATGTGACTGTATTTGGAGACAGAGTCTTTATGGAGGGAATTAAAGTTAAGACAGATTTTGTCTGGCCAGTGTGGCTCAGTGGTTGAACGTCGACCCATGCACCAAGAGGTCACTGGTTTGATTCCTGGTCAGGGCACATGCCCAGGTTGTGGGCCCGATCCCCAGTGGGGGGCATGCAGGAGGCGGACAATCGATTTCTCTCTCATTGATATTTCTATCTCTCTCTCCCTCTCCCTTCCTCTCTCTCTAAAATCAATAAAGAAAAAATATTTAAAAAAAAAAAGTTAAAAAAGATTTTGGGACCCAGAAAGAAAGTGCTGATGTGACGAACACCTAAAAATGTGGAAGTGGCTTTGGAACTGTGTAGTGGGTAGAGGTTACAAGGGTATTGAGGTGCACGCTAGAGAAAGTCAAGACTGACGTGGATGGACTGTTAGTACAACCATGGATGTTAAAGACAATTCTGGGGACAGCTCAGGAAAAAAAGAAGATATGGAAAGAAAGCTTCCATCTTTTTAGAGAATACATAAATTATCATAAACAGAATGTTGGTAGAAATATGGATATTAAATGTCATTTTGGTGAGGTCTCAGACAGAACAGAAAGAAAAGGCAGTCCTTGCTATACAGTAGCAAAGATCCTGGCTCAGTGTTTTCTGGAAGGCAGAACTTGTGATTAATGAGAATTACCCAGCAAAAGAGATTTTTAAGCAAAGTATTGAAGGCGTAGCTTGCTGCTTATCACGCAATGTGAAATGAGGGAGATGAATTGAGAAAGGAATTATTAAGCAGAAAAGGAACAGAAATTGGAGATTTGAAAAATTCTCTGCCTATCCATATTAAAAAAGAGAGAGAAAGCTTGTGATTAAGAGAACAGTAAAGGTGTAGCCGAACAGTCATTTGATACAGAGATCATGGGTTCCACTCAAGGATTTAATCAGCCATCTCAGCAGAAGCCAGGAATAGAGATGGCATTATAACAGCAGAAATGGCCAGTGTGAACTAAAGGAGACAGAGAGAGGAAAGCTGTCAGACTTCTTGAGTTCTACAGCACCAGAAGAAGTAGCTATTCAGCAGAGAGAATGGACTATTCTTCAAAGAAAGGGAAGAATGATCCCTAAGACAATTCAGAAATCACTACAGGTGCCACGCCCACTATAAGTCCAAGGGCAAAGCTGTTTCCCCCCTTGGTTTCAGAGAGCAGCACCTCTACGGGAAGCCAAGGGGACAAGCTTACTATCCAAACATGAAGGATGGGTGGGCTACCTACCAGTCCCAAACACCCTCACTTTCTTGCTTTCTTAATGCTGATCTCTCTACCTGGAACCATTCTCTGTCTTCTGTCAAAGTGAAATCTAGTCTTCAAGTTCTATCATGTTACACTCAAAAGGGTTTTCTTACTGTACAACACCCAACACACAGACACACACATGCACACACACAAACACACATATACAGCCTCATCAGGAGGTCAACTTTGCCTCTCTTGTGTCAGCTCTCATGCCACTGCTTAATTTATTTTATTGCTTTCATCAAACTATACATTCTTGGAGGGAAGAAACTGTGTTTACTCATCATCATATCCTCTGCAGTGCTTAGCACATAGTGGGTTTAGTCAACACAATCGAATAACATTTATTTGAACAATCACGTTTCATTTTTAAATAACTTTTAAAATTTTCAATTCATTCTAGACTTACAGAAAAAGAGGCAAATACAGCACAGAGAGTTCCTATACACTCCTGCTCAAAAAGAAACAACAGGCCCACAATGGAGTCACTTACGCTAAGTCCCACATCAGCAAACCAAAACTTAATTGCAGTTTTATCTTCTCCCAGGAATGCGACCTTTAACCAGTTAATCTGGAATTACCTGGCCAGCACTAGTGAAGTAATCTATCTGATAGACACCTCCCCCACCACCACCACCAAAGAAGGTGACCTTGCCTGAAATAATACATTCGTTGCTAGAAACTTCCTTTCTTCTCCCCCTTTTGCCTATAAAAGCCTTCCATTTTGTACAGCTCCTCTGAGTTGCTTTTTATTTGTTAGATGGGATGCTGTTGATTCATGACTCATTGAATAAAGCCAATTAGATCTTCAAATTTACTCATTTGAATTTTATTTTTGAACACCTTCCACCCAGCCTCCCCAAGGCAACATTTTATATAAATAGTACATTTATTAAAACTAAGAAATTAACAGCATCACATTCCAGTTTTTCCACTAATGTCTTTATTCTTTTTCGGTATCCAAACCAAGATCCCACATTGCATTTATTTGTTATCTCTTTAGTCTCGTCTAATCTCTAACGTTTTTTCCTTCTTTCCCTTTCATTACTTTGAAATTTGAAGATGACTGTTCAGTTAGTTTGCAAAATATTCTTCAAGTTGGGTTTTTCTTATTATTAAATTGAGGTTATGTATTATTAACATAAATAGCATTATATAAGGATATGTAATTTTAGTATGTCCTATTACCAACATGGGAAATATAACATAGACATATTAACTGATGATTTGGTTAAAGTGGTGTCATCTGGGTTTCTCCATTATGAACTGACTATTTTTCCCTTGTAATTAATAAATATCTTGGGGGGGGGGAGCTGATACTTTGAAACTATGCAAATATCCTGATTTTCCTCTAGCTTTCACCTACTCATTTTAGCATCTATTGGTAGATATTGCTGACAACTATGATTTTGTGATATTTACCTAATGGTGATTTTTGATTTTTCGTATTTTTTTAAACTGTCAATTTTCAAAACAAACTGATCAGCCACAGTCCTCTGTAGAGGAACAAAAAGAAAAGGCCTTGAGTTCCCTGCATATGGAGGTAAAGGGCGAAGTCCAAATAAAAGTCTAAGCGATCAGTACAAACACAGTCAGAGGCGTATGGGCATCCACATGCAGAACAGGGACAGATAGCAGGTGTACCTAGCTTTGGCAGCTGCTTTAATTTGATAGGTCACGCCCATCATGATCCCTTTCTTCTCCTTTTATGGTGGGATCCGATTTTTGAGCTGACCTAGCCTTAAGGCTTGTTGTAAAGGAAATTGAAAATAGGTGCAGAGGGGGAGAGGGGGTAGACAATAGGCATCTGACATATTTCTTATCAGAAGCTCTTTCTCACATCTTTGAAAAATAGTGTTTCATTAATTTTTAATGAATATTTCGTAATGTTATAGTAACAAATCTTTTAAAAATTGTATTAATTGATTTATTTAGGGTGATGAATCTTGGCCAATATTTTAGGAATATTTATTGCAGTATATCTGTAAACAATGGAACATACATAATTGTGAAAGATGGAAACAATAAGCTACAAATTAGTTGAAACCCCAATAGTTAGTTTAGCATTATTTTATGGCTACACCTGATAATTTTCTTATTGGAGTTTCTGCTACACTTTAATGTGAATTTTATAATAATGCAGTGTAAAAGTTTTTTAAGTATAAATGTTAATGATAAAATAATTATAAGGAAGTCATTGTAGTTAATTATTAGAATATTACTCATATTTTCATGTTAACATTAATATATCTATACTTCAGATCACCTAGTATATTTTGTATTTTGAATCTTTTCATATATACATTTATAATTTCAATATTTGTTATGCAAAAAAATTAAAGAATTTTTAAAGGCTTAAGTAAAATTCAAATTACAGATGTAAATCAATTCAAAATAAGGTTAAATCATTTATCAATCTATTAAATTTGGTGAAAAATATTAAATTGTCCTTCATTTTTAAATGATTCTGTTTTATGAAATTGATACTGATAATGTGATCATATCATGAAGTTGGAATAAAGCTTGGCTTTCCTACAAATAAAAATGTAAATTTATTTCTCTTTATAGACTGCTAAAATAAACACAAGTTTAGAGTTGGAATTTTTTATAATTACATTAAAGACCCTTACAATGTCATGATATATGGCTCCATTTTTTCTTTATTGTTATTAACTTCTTAAAAATAAATTATATTTAATTTTTTTTAATTGTGGAAATAACATCATCAAATCCTTGAAGATTCAAGTCTTCAATGTACACGGATAAGATATAATCATATGGAGAAGCTATAAAATTGTTCCGATTATGCTCGTATGGAGGGACCCACTTATACAATTCCTAGTTTGGAATTCTCTCCTTTTTGACTATGGAAACAAAGTTGAAGTCATTAGAAGCCACGAGTAGTGAGGAAGGTGGGTGACAGGTTTGGGGTATCATTCATGACCAGAAGCCAAATAGGGACTGAAATTCTTATGTGGTTCATTATGTGCTTGAAGACAAATTCAATAGCTCCCACTACGTGGCTGTAAAAGAGAAGGAGCCCTTTGTGACAGCATGGATGGACCTGGAGAGTACTTTGCTAAGTGAAATAAGCTAGTCAGAGAAAGACAAAAACCATATGATCTCAATTATATGAACAAAGTAAATCTAATGAACAAAATAAACCAATGAACAAAATAGAACCAGAGGCATGGATATATGGAACAGACTGACAGCTATCAGAGGGGAGGAGGAAGGGAGGACTGGATGAAAGAAAGATGAAGGGATTAGATAAAGAACATATATGCATAGCCCACTGGCACAGACAATAGTGTGAAGGGAGAGCAGGGGCTGGGTGGAGGTGGGCAAAAGGGGGGGAAATGGGGGACATCTTCAATAGTTTCAACAATATAAAAAGAAAAAAAAAAAAGAAACAGCTCCCTCCACTCGACACCCTAGAATACATACCAGTGGTAGGTATGGCCTCTAAGGGTATTTTCTCAAAGACAACAGGATGCCGGGTACATAATCTCTGGCATACTGTAACCACCTTCACACAGACGGCTCTTGATCATTTTCACCAATGAGGATAAACAATGGAAATTTGAAAGGGTGGACTGTCCATGAAAAATACATTTACACGGAAAGGAAGTAGCTTGATTTCTTGGGGAAGAGTTACCACGCTTCTAATGACTTCACACAAGTCCGGATTCTCAACGTGGTTTCTTCTGTAATGGCCAATTTATAGTGTGAATAATCCACACTGAGCTAATTAAAGCCTTACAAGAATGTTACTGATTCTCTTTCCAGAAATTCATGGAAATTTTGGGGTGGATGTAAATGATGACATTAGAGCTTTTAGACTCTGGAAATTTTTAAAAATCATGCTATACAAATGGATTTTGTTCACAAATTACAGTCCCCGAATTGAAAATGTTAACTGTTGCAATAGGTAATATAAAATACTATCATGTGAAAAGGGGAACATTTTCATTTATAAGCAAGACAGTTGTAAATTTTAAAGAGTTTTGTTTTATTCTCAAAAGCAATGCTTTTATTCAAAAATATATTTGCACATAGTAAACCACAGTCTATCTGATAAAATATCTATGTAGCTAACCACTTCATGTTTTTAGCAATTTAAGGGAGATTCATGAGACTAATGACAAAGATTTAATAGCAATAGTAAAAGTTTTAAATAGTAAGCCTTATTTCTTTTTATTTATTTAATTCACATTATTCCAATAAAGTTCCTGGCCTTAAATCAAGCATTTGATCATATTATGTTCTCAGCCTGATTTAATAAGTCCAGTTTATACTCCTTGCCTCTCATATAGAAGAATAAGGAGAGATCCCAGAGCTCAGTACAGCTCAGTGTCCTCATTTTATGTAGAAGATAAAATATTTTGAAACAACTGACCCTAAAGTATATCTCTCAAGAAGTGAATTGCGCTAAATACCAAGTATGATTATAATTCTGATATGTGATCTTCACACACTTGACGAATCTTGAAGTGAAACTTTCAGTCTCCTTGAAAACATGATTATTTTAATGATCAGGCAACTGCTGCTGTACCATGCATGAGTCTTCCTGAAGACCTTTAAAACATTTCCTTTTGGCAGGTTTTTAAAAGAGCAACATAAAACTCACCAATACTATTCTCTATGCCTTTGTAAGTTCAGATCAAGTTTGGCAATGATCCCAGATCATCCTGTTTATAGGTGTTAGCTGTCAAAAGTAGTCTCCTTTATTTTTCTTTTACCAAAGTTAGGGTGATTTAAAAAAAAACAATAACAACAAAATAAGCAATCTCCCGAAAGGATAAAGAGTCAGTTCTTAAGTTTCCTAAAACACTGTATTTCCTTAATGACACCATGAGCCCTTTCTAGAGTAAAAGGCAAATATACCTTCAGATAGATAGATCAATAGATAGATAGATAGATCAATAGATAGATAGATATAGATATAGATATAGATATAGAGTTCTTTTCCAGGAGATAACGAGTGTTTGATCACTTATTTCAGTTTGATTATTGGTGGACATCATTTAATTTTAAATTTCTGTCTCTCATAGGTATAGTGTAATGTTACTTATCTAGTAGCTTCTCCACACCTGTTTTTCAATTTGTGAAAACATTCCAGACAAAAGTTATGTATGTCACCACATCACCACCACACTTCTTGAGTGGCTAAAAGAATAAAAAGAAACAAACTGCTGATATATTACTATTCAGGGAAAAGACAACATTTTTACTTTTCCTCTTATTTTTAGAATATAAGTATATTTTCTTCATGTGTGGTACTTTTAATCATTAGAAAAAATGAAACTAATTGGGACTAAAGCAAATGTAGTTATATGGTAATATAATTCTCAGCTGTACCATAAGGTTCAGGATGTAAATGTACTGAGAAGAAACAAAATAAATTAAATATTGCTTTCAAAATAGGTGAACAATTATGCATCAGACGAGGAGAGAAACAGGAAGAAAGATCATGCCAAATAGAGGCTTAGGAGAGGAAAGAAAAAATTAAACAAACATCAAATGAAAAATGATTTACTATGTGTGGGATCATGAGCAGGTGCCCTATTTCAGCTGTGTACATTTTGGATGCGGCCCTCTCTACTATATTGGGGGCTGTAATGGATAAAATAAATAATTTAGAAGCAGTCCAGTCTTTCCTCTCGTGAAGCGTGTCTACCCCATGATGAGATTCTGTACATCTAGTAAAATAGCTTATTATGTGCCAAGCAGTATGCTAAATGCTTTACATATATGAACCCATGAAGAACACCCTTAGGAAGATTAAATAACTTGACCAAATAACAAAGCCAACAAAACTAGTTAAGTAAGAGGCCTGCCTTTAAACCAGGGTCTTTATGTCTCTGAAAGTCAACTAATCACTATACTCTAGAGATCTACAATGGTGTATGTGTCATTGAAAATACAAGGCAATCTTAAAAACATGTCCAAGCCTAAATCATTACAAAAAAGTAAAGCCAAATAAATGGTAGACATGTAAAGAAATCAACTCCTATGGAAAAAAAGTCATTTATGCACTTTTAACTACATTAGAGTAATTTGATAATGTTATGGATGTTCGGTCAACTTGTATTTTTGCAAAAGTAACTCTCAGTTCAAGAACAGTACCTCAAGGCAGGCATTCACTTTTTATTATTTTCATTATATAACCACGTAACCGTGAGCATGCTAAGTAAGTCCAAAGCCTTCAAGGTAACAACAAATAAAAATTAACCAAGTTTTAAAAGTACAGTAAGGTGTAAAATTATGTCAGTTTTATGTTGTACTCATTCAATAAATTAACAATGTGTGATTATTATAATTCAACTAGAAGTAATAATAAATTATATTGAATTTACATTTCTAAAACAGTAAGTACTAAAGACTATCTTAGTGGCTTAGTTCTTGGCAAGAGAGCTACATCTCACATTTGACAAGTTTCCCTTGGACAGTTATTTAGATGTGAATATCTTAATAAATATCGGAAGAGAAAAAATATATTATGACATTTATACTTGCTTATACTTCATGAAAAAAATTCAGATGTGATTTATAAATGTTTGTCACCCATAAAAATGAGTCTTCTATATATTGTTAACAGTGCTTTTTTAATCATATGCCAATATTTAGGGTTTTTTTAATCCTCACCTGAGGACATTTTTGCATTTATCTTCAAATAGAGCAGAAGAGAGAGAGGGAAGAAGAGAGAGAGAGAAACATTGACGTGAGAGAGACACGTTGACTGGCTGCCACCCACACGACCCCAACCGGGGCTGGGAACAAACTGCAACCGAGGTACGTGCCCTTAGTGGGAACCGAACCCGGGACTCTCTGGTCCACAGGCCGATGCTCTAACTGCTGAGCCAAACCGGCCAGAGTGCCAATATTTAGGTTTTAATTATTTTGGAACCAATCATCATTAATAGTTTTATAAAATACAGTAACATTAACACTTTCCAATTAAACTAAAATTTTTCTGTACCTACTATTGCATTATTTTTAGTTCCTGCTAGTTCTCATTAGGAATAGAATCTATTAATGCATTTTATGAGAACAACACTCATCATTTACACTCACTTATCATCTTAATGAACATTGATTTTAAAAATACAGTGATTGACAACCCTCAGAAAAGGGGGTGGGGGGAGGGAAGAGATAAACCACAGAACTTATATGCATGTACGCATAACTGATGGACATGGACAACAAAGCTGGAGACAGGGTGGGGGGGATGGGGAGGAGGGTGTCAATGAGGGAAAAAGGAGAAACATCTGTAACAAAAATAAATTAATAAAAAAATAAAAATAAGTAAATAAAACAATAATATACACTATGTAAGAAAATAAATTCTAGATTATAAAAAAATAAAAATACAGTGATGATGAAAAAGTTAAAATAAGACATTGATAGCAGAATTTCAATAAGAGCTAAAGTGCAAGATAAACATTAAAATTTAACAGTGGTAGCTACAGCCAGACTAAAACACTACTGGGTCCATCAGTGTCAAGAGAAATATTTGGTGGATACTCAGTGTACTACTAATTACTTCTTACATAAACAGGATACTAAGAAACTTCATCACAAAGTTACCTTCTAAATATATTGCATCTTATTGTTGGCTCTTTTCATTGATAAAAAATGGATGATCAGATAGACCTTGAATATAATCATACACCATGCTAAGAGGTTCAACAGTTACAAAGAAAGGAGAGAAAACTGAGCTTAGCTTCTTAGTGTCCGTGCTCTGGAATCTGAATGCTTAAGTTCAAAGCATGTTTCTGCCACCTCACTATCGGAGTGATCTTCAGAAAGTTGTTTAATTTTGCTTTAGCTCGGTTTTCTCATGTGAAAGCTAGCAATAATAAAGAGATTGTGGTGAGGATAAAATGAGAATAGGCATGTACGCTTTTAGCATAGGCTCTGCTACAGTGTCAGTGATCGACACAAATCAACTGAAGTTATTATTAATAAAGTTCTTAACATTCAATGATATCAGTAGAGGATTTTCAACAGAGGAGATACATGATCTAACTTAAGTTTTAAAAGGTTCACCTAAGCTTCAGGCTTGAGAACAGACTGGAGAGGACAGGAACAGCATGAGAAAGCGATGTGAGCAGCCAACGCAGTGACTAGCAACTTGAGAGTGGAGGGAGTGGTTCGAAGTGGGAAGGTTACAGAGATATCACAAAGGGATTACCTTATTGCCTGAACATGGGGTTTGAGAGAAAGAGGAGTCAAGACCATTACAAATTGTGGGGCAGGTTGTTTATTTGTTTGTTTGTTGGGAGTTTTCATTTGTTTTTGTCTGAGTGACTAGAAGGATGGAGTTCAAAGTGGCAAGATGCCAGATGGGGATGATTATGCAGGTGTAGATTTGGGATGAGGAAATGAGAATGGCCAGGAATTTGGGTTTGTTCGTGTTCAAGTAGAGATGCCTATCAGACATCCATGTGAAGATGCTAAGGAAGCACTTTGATAAACAAGGGGAGAAGTCGGAGCTGAAGATTTAAAAGTGAAACTGCCATTGATTAACTTATACTGTCCAAGATAAGACCCAAATGTGACATGGCAAGTTGAAAGTAGGCAATCAAAGTGGACATTTAACCACAGTTAACAAATTTTTCCTCGACAGAGATATTTTTTAAAACCCTTAAATTCTCTGAATAATTGCTGAGCTGTATCATGGTGAACTTTGGCATTGTCTGGATGTTGTTAAATATATCTGGAAATTTCAGTCTTTAAAGCAACAGATCACTGTGGAAAAAAAAATGCATGCTTCTAAGCAACATCTATCATGAAATGTATATATTTAAGTAAGAACACAGGAAGTGGCCAATACTCAGGAAGGTGAGACATTTAGTCAACAGATCTCAACTGTTCATCCAAGGAACACTAATCATTAGTTGCAAGATTCAGACATTAAAATAACTCACCACAATTCAAATTGGAAGCTGGCAATAGTCTCCACTTATTTAGCATTTACTCCTTCAGCCAACCAGTCACTGGGAATAAAGACGATGAATCCAAGTTGGAGCCTAGAGGAGCCAGCATGGGAGACACGTTTGTTGAGGGATAAATTCCTATGTGTTCTAGTAAAGGCTCTTAGGGAAGCATAGGGATGGAGTCGGTCACTGGATTAGTATAGTCCCAGGAAGACTTCTGAGAGGAGGTGACTTTTCAGAAGGATCTAAAGGAATCTAGAAACTTGCAAGATTGAGAACGTAGAATAGAAGAAGCATGCTAGAAGCGAGTGCACAATGGAGGTCGCTTCTCCATGGGCTTTACTTCCCTCCCGCTAGCTGTTCTATTCTTATTTTTAAAATTGAACTGTCTTCACATCCACTAAAAATTAAGTAATTGACTCTCTAAGTTAAAAATAAATGTAACCAATTCACAGAACAAACCTACTTTATTTTCAAAGAGTCCTACTTGGGCATCTGTTCATTCAATATAGAAATTTTGGAACAGAGATTGAATCTTCATCAGAGATCCAAGCACAGAGGGAAGGATTTCAGAAGTTTCAGGGAAGTTTCTTGAGCTGCCCACAATACTTCCTGGACTGCAGATGCCCCAAATACCATAATTAACTATAACTGATTTGAATTTAATTGATGAATTAAAACGAAAACATTGTGAGAACTCTGGTGATATTTACATCCTAACATCATTTGAGTGCCTTGGATTCTGAAGACCTTCCTCAAAAGAGTGAAGTTGGAGAAGTTGCAAGGTAAGAATAACTGAGGATGGGTTGATTTGGGAATATCAAAGATAGACTATTGTTGCTTTACAGGCTGCATTAAATCCTTTTCCAAATCGTAGTAATTATACAAATTTGGCAAATATAATAGCTATGACTATATCATAACATCATTTGTATATAAGCTATGAATTTCTATTTATAAAAGCCTATACTTGAGGGAAGCATTTTATAGTCTTGGCATGTTCTGCTATTAGGAGCGAACTTATTAAGCACCTCCTGGAATCCACTGTGAGCAAACAGGACGCTGCTCCTTCCTTTAGGCTTTAATAGTCCATGAGGCAAACTCCAAAAGGTTCAAAAGTAACATAATAATCTCTTTTGTTCTGAGAAAATACATTAAAATACTTAAATTTATTTTGTTGGAAAGGTCCTAGTTATCAACTGAGTATGTTAATGAGGAGATATTTTGAAAGTGGATGGTAAAAAATTATGTGATACTTTTAAATACTGCAAATCATTGCACATTTGTAAGACCTCTCTCAGTTAAAAAATATGACTTGATTAGTTGCTGTATTTGAGTGGAAGATTTAAAAATTTGTAAAATGGATTTTTAAAAGACAGGTCTTTTTTTCCCCCTCTCCACTATTTTATTAGGCTTTAAATTGTACCTTGATTCATAGAATTTTGGTTAAAAAATAATTTGTTTTATGGTGTTGTATAATAATGTCCTAAAGCATCCAGTGACAGATTCAAATATATCCCATATGCACTGGTCAATGGGAGTGATTAGGTCCAAACACAAAGTGTCAGAGCCAGATATAAGGGGCTTATAGAGGGGACATTCATGTGTGTAGTGGCAACACTCTCAAGAAGCATAAATACCAGAAAATTGAGTGTATGATGTTTTTTAATTCATTAAAATGAAGAAAACTAAATTTACTTTCCATTGGGTGAAAGGGAGATAAAAGCAAGGCCGAGAATGATGGATTGACTATTGATTCTTGTTTCATAGTTATTTGTGTTAGAAGTTTCATTATAATTAAATGCATTTTAATATTGCAAAGATGTAATAGATGAATAAATAATTTGACATTACTAACTAGAATGCCCTTTACTGAAAGCTTTTTTTTTTTTTACTGAGTGGGAAACTGAGATTTATGAAAAATAAAGAAAGCAATAAATTTTCAAGCATACCAATGTCTCCTGATGGAATACCAAGCAGAGCGCATTTGAGGACTGAACCTACAGGGCAAACATGCAATGTCCAAGTTATAGCGGGTGAAGAGAGCAGTTAGTTGTCTTTCTAAAGTAATTAAGTAGTATCTCTAAAACTACTTGGGCAACCAGTTCATAACTCCATACCGATATATGTGGTCCTGAATCCCCAGTGAGATTTGGCTGTGTGAGCATCCAGGGCTAGCAGACTAGAAGTAGCAACTGACTTTGCCTACATATCCACTTTCGAGGCCTGAGAAGGTGAGCAGATCCCATTAACACAGAACAAAAGCTGTCTTCTTCAGCTGAGGTTGACCTGTGCCAAATCAGAGAACATCTCAGACTGTGCCAAATATCTGAGGGCAAAGTGGAAACTTAGAACAACTATCCGGACACGTGCTCTATGGAATTCCACATGAAATGTTGCCACATATTTGCATTTTGGAAGAACTACATGTAGAGTCTTCCTTTTCATTCCATCCTGGTTCAGAGTTTTATTAACTGCTAGGCTATAAGAATAGGTTCTCAGGCAGTTTTCCCAACTCCCATCTGTCTTTGTTGCAGAACATACTAGGCACTGCTGTCACATCAGTCTTCTAAATAAAAACTCCAGAGGTAGCATTCTCCTACTCAAAGTCCATGCATGAGTGGCTCTTCATTGCCTACTGAGTCAACCAGAATTTCCTCACACGAGCACTCCTAGTATGTCCCTACACCATCCTCTCTATCCTAAGGTCCCACTACTCCCCCACTTTTGTGCCCCTTTGCCTTTAGCCAACAGGACAATCATTCCCCAGGAACACCAAGCACCAAGCCTGTCTCCACATCTTTGTCCATGTCCCCACCGACGGGAACACGGCATCACTCTCCACCCCTGCTTCTCATTTCTCTCTAATTCTCAACCAGGTGGATTCTTTCTCCTTAGAATCTTCACAGTCCTTTGGAAATGTCTCACAGTGATCAACACACTCTCCTTTGTGTCTTGGTTATTTATATTGTATTTGTCTCCTTACATTTGAAGATAGTGTGCTATAATCTTTTCTTTAAAAAAATCTTTGCTACCAAACATAAAGTATTATTTATCAGAAATATATCTGGTATATTATGAATTATGCATACAATTTCATAACTAAGCATTTCCAAACATGTGAGCCCACTTAATCAGGATTTAGGCAAAAGCACATCTTGCACTGTTCATTGAACAACTGCTTTTATATCTGTATTTTTAGGAAAACAATGGTTTCATATTAGAATAAGCAGATATGTGTACTCATTTCCACTTGTAAATATGGTAGATATAAGCCAAGAATAATTTCTTTTTATCTTCATTTTCTATCACTGTACTTTTAAGAATGATCCTAAACTCTAAAAACATATTCAATGCCTATAAAAGTGATTTTTCTGAACATCCACAATTTTTGAAGCTCTCTTCTCTCCTAATACAACATTCTCTTGATATGACTTCAGTCTCTTGGGTTGGTTCCTTGGAGATGTCTTCCTTCTTCTCTCCCTTGCTGTTTGTAATTATTGACCAACTCTTCATGCCTAGCACATTGTTCATCACTCTTAACTTTCCCTCAAAAAATGGAGTCATAAATTTAAATATTTCCATCCTAGGTTTCTCACCTAAGCCCCATATCTAGTACACAGCTGGTCCACAATAGATTCTTGAAAAAGCAAGTTAATAACCTAAACATCCTAGCCCAGTCCTCGAGGTGGCTGCAGTGCATTTCACTGTAGTGACCTTCTATTACTTTAAATCTAATGTATCCCAGACACAACTCAGTATTTTCTCTTCTCCCTCAAATCCCAGAGCACTCTCAAGTCCCTGCCCCTAGACTCTAATCCAATTTCCCTCTATTCTTATATCACATGTTCTCAAAACAGGAAGTCATTTATTTATTTCCTTTCTGTCTCCCCCTATCTAAAATGTTAATTATTCCTATTATTATGAGCCTAAGGCCTTTTTCTGGGATATGTTTATGGCATGAGCTCAATCGTAACAACTAGCATTTAGTGCTTACCATATACCGGGCACTGGGTTAAGTTCTGTGTATGTATTAATTTTCAAAATAACTCAATGAGAAGGTACTACTATTATTTCTATTTTACAGATGAGAAAAATGGAGTATTTCAAATACTGATTGAGTATAAGAATATGTAATTATATATGAAACTATCAATATACAGGAGTTTGTATACATTTCCAAAATATAGTCAAGTACATAAAATCTATATTTTTCCCCAAAAGATTTTCTCTTATAAACATTTGCAAATAGTGAGTGGTCTTAAAAATATTAAGATACTTTCACTTTACTTTCTTTTTTTTAATCCTTACCCAAGGATATTTTTCCATTGATTTTTTTTTTTTTTTTAGATAGAGTGAAAGGGAGAGAGAGAGAGAGAGAGAGAGAAACATCGATGTGAGAGAGACACCTTGATTGATTGCCTCTGTACACGCCCCAACCAGGGCCGGGGATCAAACCTGCAACCCAGGAACATGCCCTTGACAGTGAATCGAACCCGAGACCCTTCAGTCCTCGGCCCATGCTCTAAACCCTGAGCCAAACCGGCCAGGGCTTGTCACTTTACTTTGATCAATAATTATCTTTAGTAAGAGAATAAACTGTTTTTGTATCCACATTTAGCAACAGGTACATATTTGCACTAACAAAATAAAAGGCCACGTTTGCAAATATATGATATTCAGAGTTTGACATTAATGCAGTCATTCCAAATAACTATTTTTAATTAGTATAATGACCACAACTATAAAATAATGCAGCTGATAAAAATCACCAAAAGGCAGTAAAAGTGCATCAAGGCTTTTTTTTTTTTAGGTTGCTCTTTTGAGTACCATCCATCCATTATCTTCTTCTCTCTGAATAGTACTGAAAGAAAATTAACATCTATGAAACAAATTTCACAATTAGAGATGGAGATAACGTTACATAAACAGACTGATAAAAAATGAACTCAGCCCAAAGGGGATCCTTCAAGGGAAACTGCAGGACCAGGGGGAGAGAGACTCAGTCAGCGTATCGGAGCCGCGCGGTAACCGGCTCGCTCCACTGACTCTGACAACCTATCGCTGGAACCAGCACAAAGGCTTCAAGACATGGGAGATTCAGAAAATGTGGCAGCTGAAACAGATTGCATGAACCCAGGGGAGATGGCCCTCTCTTTTAAAATAAACTAAAACTACTCTTGCAGAATAAACACACTACAGTACACAATTGCTACTATGAGTCCTGTGATCTGCGAGGACCAGTGATGCTGCAGATTGCAGTGGGGAACGCGCCCAGGGCCTGTCAACTGCAGCGCAGAGGGAAGGAGAGACGGACTGGGCACCAGTGGGTGCCTGGCCTTTCACTTGGTATCATTTCCCACCATCCTCAGGTCACCTCGGTGAGGTAGGGGTAACCGGTCTCATTTTACAGATGAGGAAACTGGAACCTGGAGGCTTTCTTCAGATCATACTTAGACTAACTTGCGAAGAGGAATTGAACCTTGTCTTCTGACAAGCATGGAGCGTTCTTTGTTCACTAATATAGAACTCTTTTCAGGATTAAAACAGAACACAGCAATTTTGACATTCATAAGTGTGCCTTCCACCTTTCCAAAGGCCCCTGAGCAATTCTCATGACCAGGGTGAGGGAAGAAGTTGGCTGCGATGTGGATCAGAAAAAGCCTGCAGGATTCAAGGATATTCGGGCCCTCTTCACACCCCTGAACGTGCATGGCACAGGTAGGAACTAGAAGGAAGTGAGACTCCCTCTCAGTCCCATTCTAGAGAATCACCACTGAGCTCGGTGGGCTTTGTGCAGGCAGGAGAGTGAGGAGGAAAATGAGGAAGAAAGGAGAGGGGAGCACTTGGGGGAAAGCAGGGGGGAGATAAAAATGAGAGTGGGGCTCCCAGTTGGAGACAATGATCCAGAGGCATTAATGTCCCACTCTGCTGAGGAAGCAATAATAAAAACTTCTTTATCTTCTGAAACAAGACACAAGACTAGAAAGCCTCTGTCTCTCTCTTTTTTTCCTTCTGTCTCAAGCACTTTTAAAGTTGCCTACACATTACAGAATGTTTTATGTTTGATTTCCTTTTAATGCCTTAGTGAGCATTTGGAGTGTTTTTAAATTTATGTATGGTACACAGTTGTTTACACATAGGTCCCATGAAAAATAAAAATAAAAAGATGTGAATATCTAGGTGTGAGTGTGTGCATTGAAAAAGACGGAAGAGGTAATTAACGGAGATGGAAGAAGCTTATGAAACCATATTTCTTCCTTATCCACCCCCATCAAAAAAGAAACAGTAACTCATGAATAAAATATAATGTGAGCTTTATATCAGCATTATAAAGATTCTTATGAGTATATGTTTTTAAAAATGTTATTGTGTTATAAAATTTAATGGAAAATTTTTCTTTCCCTTAAAAATAAACTCAAATACCACAGACATTTCCCAAAAATTCCAGCTGTCTGCTTGCTTTCCTTGTGTCTCCAGAGCTATTTTATTTTTCCTCCATTGGTAGTTAAAAGGTGTACTCTTTGACATGTAATAATACCATTTAAAGAGTTTAACAGAATTAAGATTTTTTTTTTTGCCAGTGTATTAAGCTGGTTATTTTCACAAAATTGAGGTACATATTGCACAATTAGTGTTTTAACTGGAAAACTTTCTTTACTAGTTAAAAGCTGTCACCTCAATGAAAGAATATACTTCCAAATCAAAGAACAGTGTAGTCCGACAATTTAACAAGTGTACCAGTATATGCATGAGTGTGACATTCTGGAAGGACCAGGCATGGGAGGAAATAATTTCTAATTTGTAACAAAGTCCAAGAGTATTTCTAATAAAAATATTTTTACATACTACCACACCCAATGTATTGCATTTTTTCTTCCTATGTTGTTTTTTCCACTAAAGCAATCATAGCCCAAGCACATTTCTTTATAAGTAAGAGCATCCATCCATACATCTATTTACCCATCCTTTCATTCATTCAATTCCACCAAAAGACCCTGGTCCTATGCTAGGCACAAAGGAAAAGAGACAAATGAACTACTGTTCCTACTCTTCTTCTTTTTTTTTTAATTTGTTTTTGTTACAGATGTTTCTCCTTTTTCCCCCACTGACACCCTCCTCCCCATCCCCCCCACCCCATCCCCAGCACTGTTGTCCCTGTCCATCAGTTATGTGTACATGCATATAAATTCTGTGGTTCATCTCTTTCCTCCCCCCCACCCCCTCTTCTGAGGATTGTCAGTCTGTACCCTACTTCCACGTCTCTGGGTCTACCCTGTTCCTCAGACTGTTATGTTCATTATATTCCACAAATAAGTGAGATCATGTGATATTTGTCTTTCTCTGCTTGGCTTGTTTCACTTAGGATAATACTCTCCAGGTCCCTCCATGTCGTCTCAAAGGATAAGAGATCTTTCTTTCTTACAGCTGCATAGTACTCCATTGTGTATATGTGCCACAGCTTTTTTATCCATTCATCCACTGATGGACACTTGGGCTGTTTCCAGATCTTAGCTATTGTAAATAGTGCTGTTATGAACATAGGGGTACATATATTCTTTCTGGTTGGTGTTTCAGGTTTCTTAGGGTATCTTCCTAGAAGTGGGATCACTGGGTCAAATGGCAGTTCAATTTTTAACTTTTTAAGGTAACACCATAGTGTTTTCCATAGTGGCTGCACCAGTCTGCATTCCCACCAGCAATGTACTAGAGTCCCCTTTTCTCCACACCCTCTCCAACACTTGTTGTTTGATGATTTGTTGATGGCGGCCATTCTGACAGGTGTGAGGTGATACCTCATAATTGTTTTAATTTGCATCTCTCTGATGATTAGTGACATTGAGCATTTCTTCATATGTCTCTTGGCCATTTGTATGTCCTGTTTGGAGAGGTGTCTATTTAGTTCCTCTGCCCATTTTTTAATTGGGTTCTTTGTCTTCCTTTTGTTGACTTGTTCCTATTCTTGAGAACTGTACAGAGCAGACAAAAGAGTCGTCAGGTAATTATAGTACAATGAGGAGGAAGCTACATTAAATATATGGAAAAACGCTTGAGAACAAGCACCAAGAAGCCAGAAATATTACCTTTTAGGTCACAAGGTAAAATATACAGTCCACAACAGGAGTTCACAAATTATCTTGTCCTGTATTTGGCCCCTGTTCCTAATCCTTCTCATCTGTCTCCTCAAATAAGCTGACCCTTCACATCCTTCACCCACCAAACCTAAACATCTCCCCTGACTATCTTCGCCATGACCCACAGAATTAGTTACTGCTTAATGCATTCTCACGGCACACACACTGTTTCCTCAGGTTTCTCCCTTAAAACTGTAACTATTTAAAGACAGGGACCATTTCTTTCATCTTCACATCACCAGTGCTCATCTCATAAATGTGTGATGAACAAAAAAAAAAAGGAGGAAATAATTACAAATAAACAAGACCCTAGATGAATACATTTCACTGTGCCGTCCCATACACACGTGTCCCCTCCCCTCCCAAGTACTAAGAACTACTCTTTTTTTTTTTTCTGTAAAGATAAGAATTTAAAATATTTTCTCTTTTAAATGGATTTTTACCCCAGAGGGCAAACCATTCATTTACTCTCCTGGCAGAGAAAAATAGCAAAATGTCAAAATGCCTAAGCCAGTCTGAAAATATTCTGGAATTTCTTTTTTCTTTCTTTCTTTCTTTCTTTCTTTCTTTCTTTCTTTCTTTCTTTCTTTCTTTCTTTCTCTCTCTCTTTCTCTCTTTCTCTCTTTCTCTCTTTCTCTCTTTCTCTCCTTCTCTCCTTCTCTCCTTCTCTCCCTTCCTTCCTTCCTTCCTTCCTTCCTTCCTTCCTTCCTTCCTTCCTTCCTTCCTTCCTTCCTTCCTTCCCTTCCTCTTTCTTTCTTTCTTTCTTTCTTTCTTTCTTTCTTTCTTTCTTTCTTTCTTTCTTTCTCTCTTTCTCTCTTTCTCTCTTTCTCTCTTTCTCTCTTTCTCTCTTTCTCTCCTTCTCTCCCTTCCTTCCTTCCTTCCTTCCTTCCTTCCTTCCTTCCTTCCTTCCTTCCTTCCTTCCTTTCCTTCCTCTTTCTTTCTTTCTTTCTTTCTTTCTTTCTTTCTTTCTTTCTTTCTTTCTTTCTTTCTTTCCTCTTTCTCTCTTTCTCTCTTTCTCCTTGCTTTTTACACAGCTGTATAAATGTGGACCTGTTCTGAAAGCCAGCTTGAAACACACATTTCAAGGTACTTGCAGTCCTTTTTTTCTTTTTGTATTTCATTTGGATGGACAGTTGTTTAAAATGTGGTATAACCAGACTGCACCTATTTATATTGGTTATTTCAAAATAGATGCCAATGAGTCACTGTTTTTATATACTTTAGCTAGGCAGCCCGTTCAGAGAAAAAAATAGTTAGGGTAAATTATAAGAACAACAATTACTAGATGAATGATCTAATATAGATTAAATTATAAGAAAGAAGAAAGAAAAAGAAATTTAGTTTATAGTTCACATAAGAGCAATTTAATTGTCTGATCAAACCAACAATGATATAAATATATTTCACAAGAATGAAAAAATGGAGTTTAATATTATAAAATAGTTACTAAGTGCTTAAATCATGAATAAAAATGTGTAACAGTCAGAAAAAAAACCCCATAACACTAGCAATGAGAGACTGTATTAAATATATTTGGATATGTCATTCACTGCAATGTTTATTCAATGAACCAAGCTTCTGGGATTTCATTTCTATTTACTACCTGGTGAATAAAAATGTGTTAAGTTCATCCTGTCTTGACCTTTTAACAAATTTTCATTCCTGAGTCATATTCTACATTGGTGGTCAGAGTCTCATGCCAATATTTTACTTGTCATTTGAATTTCCTTTCCCATGCAGCCCCTCAGCTGGCTTACACCACCCTCGATGTTTGCACTCAGGGTGGCAGGACTAGCTGAACAATTGTCTGCGTCCAGTGGCTTCATTTTTGAAAGAACCATTCAACAACCATTATAAAGCCATTACAGCAAGGACAGATTCTGTATATTTTGGTCATTTGTGCTCCACGATTGATGATGGCTATCAGGATATCTAAATCAATGCACCTATTAAATTTCATTGCGTGACACAAACTCTAGGAAATTTGCAGCTCCACATCCAGAAGCCTGTGTATAGTCCCAGACACTGCACCATTAGTTGTCTTCACAGGAGGATCTGACCAAATTTATCTAAGGCAATGTGTCTATCCATTAGGTCCTTACCCAAGGTTCTCAGATCCCACGGTCTATGAACTTCAGGAAATATATGCAATCGTATGTGTATGTACATATACATGTGCATATTTGTTTAAGGAGATGGTTCATAGTTTTCTCATGGCCCCAACATGTTTGGAACTTTAGTCTTTGCAGCAGAAGTATTGGCCAGGGATTCCTGACAGATTTGCCCCTCAGTTCTCAGAACCTTTCTGCTGCTGGCCATATATGCACAGCGGCACACCTGTGAGCAGGACAAAGCCTGTGCTCAAACACGGCCATCTCCAGGCTTCATTGATTAGTTTGAGCACAAGAAGTAGCATCTTGACTCTATCACAAAGTGAATTTCACTTGGTTGACTGATATGATTAAGAACACAATAACACCTAGCGGCTCAGAGCTAAAACTGGATTCTAATCCACATCATCTGGCCTTGGAGATTAACTGAGTGTAACCATCCACATTTCCTTTCTTTGGAATGTCTCCATATAAACACACTTAGGCTTCCTATTTTCCTCTGCTGAGATATTTCAAACAGGAAAGGTCTGAGAATAGTAAAATGAATGTCCAGGTACCCATCACCCATTTTGCTGTATTTCCTTCAGGGTTAGGCCTTAAAAAAACAATTAAATATTCAGATACAGTTGAAACCTGCCCCCTCAATCCCACTTCCTTCCTTCTTTCCCCAAATTTAAAAGCTACCCTTGTATCTATCAATTCTAAACAATAAAAAATATGTCACATATGTATGCTAGTCTAAGCAATATAGAAGTATTGGTTTCTGTGTTTTAAAATATTATGTAGTTGGTCTCATACTGTAAGAATGTTTCTGCACCTTATTTTTGGCCTGACATTTAGTTTGAAATTTATCAATATTGATTCATGTAGCTCCAATTCATCCTTTCAACTACTGGATGGTGTTTTATCATACAATGACACTGACAGCTATTTACTCATTATTCTCTTCATGGATATATAATTTTTCTATTACCATTGATGCTGCAGTGGGCAATCTAATTATACTTCATGTGCCCATCTGTCCGACTCCCCGCAATGGCCTCCCTGGTCTCTGTGGCAGGAGCAATCTCCCTTCTTCTCCTGCACAGCACTACTGTTCTTCCAAGGTCAAGGTCTCAGCCTCATCCATGTCAGTATCCATGGTGCCTGGCATTACGCTTCAGTACATAATGAGTCCGCTATAAATGTTTACTAAATGTAATTACCACTGGTTTCTCTGTGTGGTAGTTGTTGGTGTACCTGGCCCAACTTCCTTAGAAGATTGCTTATGTTCCCTGGGAGTAGGTCTTGTTAGGTACAGGTTCTCATCCATCAAGTTGTTATGCACAAGTTGTTTATACTTAGTAGGTCTCCAATATTTACTGGATGACTGAACAAACAAAATAAAAGGAAAAATGCTAATCTCATTAAGTATGAGATATCTTGACTGCAGTTAACATTACATTGAAGTTTTCTATCAACATGACCCTTTTCTACAACATCTAATGACTTTCCTGCCCAAGCTAGTTTATTGGTGCTTATTGGCAATACTGAGATCCAAAAGGGGAATTATTCCCATGGGAATTTAAAAATAAGGAAACTCAATTTGCCCCATGATGGCCAAATACATAACACATAGTCTCTTTTAGTCCTTCTCTTTTAATTGCAAAAAGATCCCTGGGCCTTATACAGACAAAGGAGGTTTATGTACATATACCTGTGGATTGGGCGGCTGTCAGAAACCCCTGCAGCTGGAGGAACAAGCTAATCTCTGTTTCAGGGCAATATAGTTTTTCTCTCTCATCTTATGACATCTCTGCTTTTCTCTGGCTCTGATCTACTGCCCTCTGTCTCCTGATTAGGTTCCTCTGCTTAACTCATGTTTCTGCTCCCTCATAACTCCACCTTGTACTCTTCCTCACTGGCCATGACTTGAACTCCAACTAATGGCATGCTTCCAATTTCAACTCTACTGACATCAAACTTACCATGTTTGTGTTTCATCCCATGTCTCCATAAGTCACCTGCCAACAGGGCAAGGACGCATGACAGAGAACAGATTTTTCTGGCTTGAGCAGAATAGAAAACATTTTCAGATTTGTGGGACATGAGGTCACAGTTGTGACTACTTAACTTTGCTGTTATAGCATGAAAACAGTCATGGACAATCCACACATGAATGTGTAGATGGTATTCCAATAAAACTTAATTTATAAAAACAGGCAGCAGGCTGGATGAGGCCTGTGGCCTCGGCAATGGTCATCTCAGCAGGGGATGTGAATGGGAGGCATCTACTAGCAACCCTTGTATAGAATTAGCATAGGAATAGGCAATGGACCCAGATCTATAAGACTTTTATCGGAATCTGACTGTTCTACACTTATGTTTACTAAGGCACCTTCTGATGATGGTTTGGTTTTGCACATGGCTCTGCCTATAAGAAGAGAATTAAATAGTTACATGCATTTGAGGGTTCTGAATCATTAAAGAGTATTGTAGGGCTAGTAAGCAAGAAGAATCCCTTCAAATGTGACTAAAGAATACAAAGTAAGGGTGACTTATATCTCAATGCTCACAGACAGGCTAGAAGGTGACAATGTATCTAGGCTGTGCACTTGCCAGTGGGTAGCAGTACCACCTTACAATGCATACTCTGGACCAAATGACACTAAACCAATCATAGAGAACTTGATCCCAGGCAGTTACCAGCCAAGAGGCATCCTTCATAACTTGAGAAAGCCTTGACCAGTGCAGTACACTCACTACACCCAAGTTCTGATCCAAAAAGCCCCCTTTACTTGACTGAAGGCTCCTATGTACAGATACAGCTGTAAAGTATGCAGACCAATAGATATCCGTACGCTTCCCAAACCCTTGTGCTACAATCTGTTCCACTCGGATAACTGTCATATTTGGTAAGAAAAATAAATGTTTGAGAAATCTTTCTATTTTTATTTTTAGAGGTACATACATTTAAAAAGTTTATTCTTAAAATAAACTCACCATTTGTTGCTAAAGTTATTCTTTACAAGCCTGTATATTTTTTCCACAAATGAAGGGGTGTTTTCACACATTTTGATTACATATGTGTATATGCATACAAACATATTTAAAAGACAATATTCTCAATGTTTGAGAAGAGATACAGTGATGGGTGGCAGAAATCCAATTATACAGAAATTTGAATTATTTTAGATGATAAACTCACAATGGGCACAGGATGACATAGGAGACTAATGAATCCCAGCCAGAATTAGATATGGGCATGCCTTATACATCTTTTCCTTTACCTATTGTCAGTTTGGCTATAGTATATCACAGGAAGTACCTGCGGGGAGTGGAAACTTCTAGATTAATTAGGAAGAGGGCCTTTAGGGAGGTTACTTTCTATTCAGGCTTTTCATGGGTGGGAAAAGAAAAGAACACCATGGTATATGCAAGGAAGGACACACTAGACAAAATTAAAGCTTTTCCCTCTTTTCTAAAGTTATAAGTTTTGAATGGCAAGATTTCAAAATAATCAAAGAAACCAAGCCTGCGAGCTGAGGACAAGCCAGAAATGGATGCTCTTGAGTTCTGGTTGTCCTGGGCAAGGTGGGACTCAAGAACTCTGACTGAGCCCAGCATGAAGCCAGTAGGGACCAACCTGGGGACGTGCCACCTCTTCTGCCACTGAGAGGAAGGTGAGGGGAGACCAGAACCTGGAATTCTACCTGGAATTTCCACACATATACCATCTACCTATTTGATACCTGTCATTATATCATTGATATTATTTAAGTTGCTTCCTACTTATTAAGCTTCCATTCTACAATCTGTGGTAAGAATTTAAGAAAGAGTATTTGGCAGACTTAACATGCCCTGAAGTCCAGGCCTTCCTGGAGTGCTGGGAGACAGGGTAATATTCTGTAACACACATTACCCAGAGAATTCATGTTCTGAGTATCTTTACATTTGTAAAATACTCTTCATCTGCAAACACTATAGGGTGTTCAAAAAATGTATATGCAACTTTGAATTATTATAAAGCCAGTGTTTATTAAAATAAATTTCATTTTCAAAATGTAATAGAATCTGCAGACACCTGCATACATTTCTTTGGGACACCCTGTATATTGACCAACTTTATAAGAGCCTGATTCAGTGGGTGTTCACTATGATAAATTTGGCTCAAATAAAATCGTGTCCCTAGAACTGCTCAGAAAATGCACATGCCTTGTTGAGAGAATGGAGATAGATGGTGATGATGGTAGAGAAGGAGAGAGGGACAGGTGCATGTTATGTTCACAGTAAAGAAAAAAAAGTCATGTGGGACTGAGAGAGTTACAATAAAAGGTGCATCTTGTCTCACTCCTGCTCTACAGTCCTATTCTCCAGAGATCCCTTCCATCAAGCAGTTTTAGTTCTTTCAGAAACTTCTCATTTGTATACGTGCATAAACAGGGGTGGGGGGTTCATGTCCATATACTGCTGACCCTCATTGTGTACAGATTTCATATTTGTGAATTTGCTTACTCCTCAAACGTATTTGTAACCCTGACATCAATGCTTGCTGGGCATTCATGGTCATCTGTGGACATGCAAAGGGCAGCCAAAAATCTGAGTCTCCTGACGCCCACTTTCCCAACTGACAATGCACATAGTGATCCTCCGCTGTCTTGTTTCAGCTCTCACATTGTAAACAAGTGTACTTTTTGGGTCTGTTTAATGTCACTTTTTGACCTTTTTTGCCCTTTGTGGGGGTGATTTTGCTGTTCAAATGGCCCCCACTACAGTGCTGAGGGCTCTCTCATGTTCTCAAGTGCAAGAAGGATGCGATGTGGCTTCTAGAGAGCATACATCTAAGGTATGCTTCATTCAGATGTGAGTCATAGTGCTACTGGCTACGAAGCCACTGTGAATAAATCAACTACATGTGAAATAATGTGTCTTCAAACAGAAACACACATCAAACCGGGTTATGCATTGATTGCTTGGTGAAAATGTGCCTAAAGGTTCCAAGAAGCCCAACCCTGCATTTCTGCTAGGAGCAGTCATTCAGTATTCCAAATTCTTGGTTTGCAGTGACTTTATAGACCGTAAGTACCACGAATAATGAGAATCTACTGGGTATGTGTATATTTCTTTATTTACAGAAGTCGACACTGTATATACTATATACACCGTTTTACACCTTGATTTTTTTCACCTAATCATTCATTTAGAAACCATGTTATGCACTTTTACTTTTTTCTTTTCAAAGAATGCAGTTTTCCCTTGGACAATGTCACCATCATTGATTTAGCTAGTTGCTAATGATAGAGTTTTATGTTGTTTCTGTATTTTTTTTTTAATGACAAAACAATATTTCAGGGAACATTCTTATGCTTACATCTTTGCAAACAACACAGATCTCTGAATGAAAGAAAACTCTGGCCTCTGCAACAAATGCCTAACAGCTGAGGCTGTGTTCAGAAGCATGAAAATGTATAGATTGACATTAATACACAGGGTGTAGATTTGACCTATGAGTCTGCTGTGGCTGAGCAGTGGCTACCACACTGAGGATGTTTAACAACAGCCACATAACCAGACTTTCTTGAATAGGTAAGGTCAGGTTTGATGGCTTTGGGGTCCTTTTATTTGTGGGCCAATGTAAGTGCTCTACATTTGTGTACAAATCTGCTCCATGACAAAGGGCAACCTTTGTAAAGTGCTCTTTATCTTGTGGCACCAAACCAACCCTCTTCTCTAAGGAAAAAAAGCAACAGCCATGTGCCAAAGAGAAGCAAGCCTCTCCTTTACCTGTTCTCTGCCCTGCGACACACTTGCCGGCTGTGTCTGGGTAGTGGATGAAGTAGCTCTGAATCAGGACCAACAGTGAGGGGAGTTATGACAACCGAGGAAGAATACTGCAGACATTCAAAACTCATGGGAATAACTTACGGCATAATGAATTGTTTGTAAGAATAAATGACTTCGTTTTCTCCAAGTCACTTCTTTGTCTGAAAATTTTCCCAGCAAAAAAGAAAGGGGCCTGAAGAAGCACATCAAGTACACACCAACCTCTCAACGTGTGCACGCGACTCCCGTGAAAAAGTGGCCACGAATAGGCCAACCTTTGTAAACAGCCACCAGAATTCCTTGCTCCGCATAATTCATTACTGAAACCACTGACTTTCTAAGGATAATATTAACCATGAAGAGCTTATTAGATATACACGAAGAAATACCAGGAGGTGAAAACAAGTTTAAGTAAATTTTCACCATTCACATTAGGAAAAAAAAAGATATTGTGCTCGCCACGCTGGGGATGTGCCTCACCTGTCATAACATAGGACAAGGACCTTCAGAAGTTAGGGTCATCTCGTCCTGCTGGTCCTGCCTACATGTGACTGTGGTGGCCCAGGCTCTCTTGGACATGTAAGCTGAGTGCTACATCTGTTTAACATGGCACATTTCAATACAGATGTTTGAGCTCATTTGAATTTCTGGATGAACACATCCGCTTTCCCCTAATGAATTTACCAACTACCATGAGAGAGACAGAAAGAGAGACAGAGGGAGAGAAAGACGCTTTTGAAATCCTCATATAACATGTATACATACTCTTTCCCACTTCCACTCCCATTTGCTTGATTTTGGAGATATTTCTCACAAAATTTGCATATCTGGAAAGAAACCACAGTGCTGCAACTGAAGGTATAAATATTAATTTGTTCCTCACTTGATCTATCCATTTATTGAAGACTATAAAGAGAAAGCCAATATATTTTTAACCCTCAAAGAGACCCTTTCTTCAAGATTTCTTTAGAAGAAAGAAAAGTCATAGAAATTAATATCTCTTGTTGGATTTTAGGAATTGGTAAAAGAGAGAAATATTTTCTCTGTCAATATACACAGTGAAAAGGTACTAAATGCTTTTTAATACAATGTGCATCACATAATAGTTGCACCAACAATAGTATTTGAAATAAATGTCACTATTCATTTTTTTTAAAACCATCAAGAATCTTCAGAAGAGGGAGGCTAGGGCAGATTACAAGACTTAAAATTGAAGTCATTTCTGAGAGAGCATGGGAAGGCCTGGCCGCCAGTGCCGCCACTGACCTAGGTGTTTGGTCCGGACCAAGCTACTTAACATTTTTCCAGTCTCAGCTTTCCCATCTGAAAAGGGACAGTGTTAGAGTAGGTGACAAAGGTCCTTCCAGCTCTATAACCCTAAACTTGAATGTGGCAAAGCAGCAACCTTTGGCAACTTTTTCAAATTTAAGCTTTATCCATGTATTCAAAAATAAAGGGATTATAACGTGCTTCTTGACTTCTGAGAGAAATCTTTTTGTTCAGGCTCAGAGAGCTTGTACAGATAACAGGAACTTTCTGACCATATAATCTTGTCACCAAATACAATGCTGTTGTAAAATAAATAATATAGTATGTCGATTCATTGAGTCACTCATTTATTCATCAAGCACATGTTTTTACATGGGCCTATTATTGCAGTATTTGCTCTTCTGAAGAAGCTAAAAGACTACATTTGGTTAAGGAGTATAAAAACTACCGTGTGTGTGTGTGTGTGTGTGTGTGTACCAGCAATTGTACAAGGAGCTTTCACACTCACACATTTCCACTTGATCACCAGGTGGTCGGTGCTGAGAGATGTCAGTGATTTGCCCAGGGTCCCGCATGTTCAGTGTGTGGGGCTTCTAGAGCATTTCTTATTCGCTTTACTTTGGACATATAGTTGCCAGCTCTGGGTTCCATCTGCTTTAAAATCCCCCCCGCACACCACTGTCAGAGAGATTCTCAGAATCCCACACCCTGGGTCCTCCACCACTGGGGCCTTTGCTGCTGTCAAGAAACCACAGTATCCACCTCCCCCTGCTGCCTGATCACACCCCACACACGCCATTCCAAATTTGTATTTACCACAAATCCCTCTCTCTCTCCTTCTAGGATCTTCTCTCAATTACTTTCATCTTTTGCCTTTTAGGGGGGCCCTTTCTCTAGGCCTTTATATTTGTCCGGACCTCCAGCTGCTTAGAGAACTACAGAAACGTCTGGTTTGACTCTTGCTCCCTAAGCGGCCGTTCTCCCTCACTCCAGCCACTGAGCTGTCAGCTGTGAAGCCTAATCTGTCTCCTCCTTTTCCTCTCCAAGCACTGCTCGGTGCCTTATCGCAAACTCTTTAGAACTGCTTTGCACTTATCAGCATCTCTCTTAAGGACTGCAAGATTGCTTTCAAACCGCGTTTCCTGTTCACGGAGGCTCTCTGAACACCACTCTCTCCTGCAGACCTCATTCCAGGACACCCCTCGCCCTGTGGGGTGCCTTCTGAGACGCTGGTTGCTGTGCCAGCACACTACCTAGCAGGTGGGTTATTTTGGCCCTTTTTCCAGGACATAATTTCCCCCCTGTGATATTGGATGGCCTCCTAACACCTGGTGCTGACGAAGCTATCCACTCCGAGACCATCAGGTCTTCTCCAGGTTCTGTCCCCTCCTTCTTGATCCTGGCTTTCTACATCATTGCTCTCTTTACACCTACATCTCCATTTCTCTTCTTTATAATGTTCTCAGTCCCTTGCAATCCTTCTTTGAAGCTTGGCCATCCTGTGGAGCTGTATTGCCCTAGTCTTTCTCTTTCTGTCTCTGTCACAAACCCCTTTCTCCTCTTTTCTTTCCAAATGCTGGTATTCCCTAAACCTCTCTCCCAACATTCTTCTCCCAACATCTTTATTACTTTTTTTACCCATCACCTCATTGGTAACTAATGGCCCTCTGTCTTTCTTTCCCAAAGTCCAAACAGGTTACCTGTCCACTTGTACATCCAGTTTTCCCCTAAAACAGAATTAACAACTTCTGCTTGTTCACAGTCACATTTGCTTGAAACCTTAATAACTCTGATTCTTTCATCTCATTTGCCTACCAGACTCTAATCAAGGACCAGGCACTCCTGTTGTCCCTTTGCACTCTCTCCTAGTCTCTCTTCCTTCGTGTTCCCAGAACTAACCTCCAGCCAGGCCCTTGGCATGCCATGTTGCTGCACGCCACCTCCTCCCAGACACTATTCTGGAGTAACCACCAGTTTCACATGCGGCTCTTGACGCAGGTATAAAAAAATAGCATACGACAGATTTACTGTGAATAGATCTTTAACATGTATTATCATGTGCTTTAGAAATCTATATTAGGATTGCAACATGGAAAGGGACTTTGGACCAACAACAAACCAAAACAAACAAAAAAAATTCAAGTAATCGCTATTAACCTTTTTTGGAGGAAAAAATGCATGATCTCTCACTGATGACAGTTGTGAATTATGGTATCTACCCTTGAACTAGAGGAAGATTCTGTTTTCTTCAGCACAATGGGACAGTTTCTTGATTCTTCTTGTTTAAGGTTGTCTAGGTGACCTCATTTTGGTGCCATCTGTAAACTTATTTTTATTATTCACTTCCTGCCCTGAAGCCTGGAATAAAACTCCATACCCACCAGCTCTGGAAAACGGCTCTCAGCAGCATGACCCAACTAGTTTGGGAATAGTAATTTGTAAAGTAACACATCAAGTACAACGTTGGAAGCAAAAGCTCTGGAACCATGTAAGGGAATCTTTCCTGTTAAAGGTAACTTCCACCTTCAGCGGAATGCCTTCTATTGCCTTCCCTGACAGAAGGGAATAATGGGTGACTGAAGTAAGATCTCATCAAACCGGTGGTCTGATGACTGTCCAGACGTTAACATGATTGGCACAAATATGATGACTGAATACTTTTTTCTTTCTTTGTGTGTGTCCTGTCCTACATTTGGAAGGTCTGCAAGACCATCTCAGTGCAAGACTGAAATAAGACTGTGTGGCTAGGGTAGCAGGCTCCTTTGGGCTGATTCTAAACCATCTCAGTGAGTGTGTTTTTCCCTTGGTGGACCTGAATTAAAAAAAACTTATCTGGTTTTTTTTCCCCCCCTAGAAAAAAAATTTTGGATGTCAATTTGAATGTTCAAGCTTCGTAAAAATGTTGTCCCTAAATAAAGTGACCATCATTTCTTCTGGTTGTCAAGGACAGCATGAGTAAGAACAGAAGCCCCTTTGGGTTCAAGATCCTATCTTGAAGGTTATAAATGGGTTCCCCCAAAGTCTTTTGTATTGCCATTCAACTTCTCTGCCTTTTCTTTCTTTCTTTCTTTCTTTCTTTCTTTCTTTCTTTCTTTCTTTCTTTCTTTCTTTCTTTCTTTCTTTTTAAGAAATGATTAACTTTAATATATGTTGTTTTCTTTATTGATTTTAGAGAGAGAGGAAGGGAGAGGGAGAGAGAGAGAGAGAAACATCAATGAGAGACAACATCAGTTGGCTGCCTCCTGCATGCCCCCCACTGGGGATTGGGCCCACAACCTGGGCGTGTGTGCCCTGACTGGGAATTGAACCAGCAACCTCCTGGTGCATGGGTCAATGCTCAACCACTGAGCCATATCGGCCGGGCTGCCTTCTCCATTTGATGGAGCAACACAACACTACTATAGGATTTTATCATCTGTCATGGTAAATGTAAAGCTAATTCAATGTCACTTTGTAATTCCTTAACCAGACTGCCTATCGACTTCAGAAATACTTCTGAAAGGTTAGGTTGTAATCTTAAGGAGCTAGGTCAAGAGTACCTTAGGGATCACAATGAACAAACATTCTTACACTTACTGACCTTACCTTCATTTTAAAGTGCCACTCTCTAGTTGAAGAAAAGTGCTGTTTTTCACAAGCCTGAAGAGAGTAAATCAAAATCAAATGGGAAGAAGTATTTCTACAATGTTCCAAGAACACAGTTTGTGGTGGGCACTCAAATATTGGATAAATGAAAGAAAGAATAAACGAATAAATAAATAGTCCCCATGAAAGGCTGGGTATAATATTTTCCTTCCATGTACTAGAATAAAAAAATTAATAATATTAGAAACATAGAGTATATGCAGAAAACAAAGAGGCATTTCATTTGATTTAAAAAAAAAACACACTTTAGATTATATTATTGTTCATAAGCCATTTTAGGGAGGAAAAAAATATCATCCCCAAAGTATTATAAAGAAGCATCAGTTTCTTTTCTATTTTTAAAAATACTTTGGAGCAAATTAAACATGCTCAGAATGTTTTATTAACTAGAACATTTAATTTAACTAGTTTAATTGCTACTCTTTGGAAATTACTATGATCAGTGGGAACTCCTGTGTTTGGTCTTTGTGTGGGAATGCCCTGAGCAGAATGTCCGCCCACCTGCACAGGTAGCTGAAAACCCAAGTCCAGACTTTCCCAAGGGGTCAAGAGAACTGGCATTCAGCAATTCTCTATATGGTGATCCTAGAGTTTACCTTGTAAATCTCTTCAGTGGGAGCAACAGCTAAATGCCGCTGGAGAAGGGCCAACCTTTACTTTTATCCTAAGTCAATTCAGAGAGATGGTTTTTGTAGCTCAGTAAATGAGAAATTAATATCCTCTTGAGAGAACAGGCTGCGTTTATTTCCATTCAGCCCTGTAGTTCCTACTCAGGGCCTTACACATAGCATGAAGTTAGGTTACTAAACAAACACTGAAGAATTATGTCTTAATTTTGCAAATCAGAAAGCTGAGAAATGTATCCAATGACTCGAAACACAGAGAGAAGTATCTAAGTTCTCACAACTCCATCAGTCCTAGATTCAATCAGGTGTGAGAGAAAATAGGTTTAGAGAAATGGACTTCCTAAACTTGGTTCCCATTCTATAAAAGGTGATGGAAATAGCATTCTAAAGGTCTATGCTTTGGAAAAATACAGGTGACCTTCTCTCTCATATGTAGTCTTATGACAACTTGCATTTTGAGTCCATGCTTTAATTTCCCAATTAAACAGGAAAATTGCAGCTCTTTGCTGCCAAATTATAGATCTATTTCTTGGCTCAATGAGTAAGGAAACTCTTAACGACTATAACAGTCTATGTGAGAAATATTTTTAAGTTAACTGCTTTTAACTATGTTACAAACATATTTAGAATTCTTTAATGTGCCTTTAATGTGCCTTTTTTCTATAATAATTCCATCTAGAATGAAAATAATTTCTAATGTGTTTCTCAAGTGTACACAACAGTCAACTTCCAAAATGGAAAGTATGATCTTTTAAAACTTATTCACTGAATATCTAAGTACCACCAGATTTCAGAAATAATGGATAGATAGACAGATAGATATTTAAAAACCTCAGAGCAATTTTAAGCCTTCACTTTCTTATTTTCTAAGAAATCTGAGCCTAACTAAAACTCCAAGAAAAGGAAGGTTCTCAACCCCCCTCCCCGCCCCCCATCCTTCCAGAGGCTTCTGTCACTAACTGCAGTGTGATGTGTAAATTAGGTGTTCCAGTCTACTCATGCAGTGCAGTGTTGGAGCTTGTAAACAGTTACGGGGTCAATGCATCTCTTGATTAAGAGCAGACAGCTTTAAGAGGAAGAGAAATAAAATTATACAACATGGTAAAAAGAAATGAAGAGAAACACCATTCCAGAAAGACAGATGCAGAGAGAAGAAGGGAAAAAAACCCAACAACTAGGAGTGACTTCACTGGGGAGAGGGAGTATGGCAGGACAAATGGGAGCGAGAAAGGAAAAAATGTCTACGTGGGAGGGGAGACAAAGAGGCATGAAGGATAAATGGAATGTATTTATATTAGTGTGAAGAAAACAAGAGTATTTTATTTATTCACTTAAAGAAAGAAAATTCTGTAAAATCAGTTTGGAGCAAATGGTTCTATGCTCAGCCATTATGAAACTGGCATTTTAAAAAATTAATCATAGGTATTCTGCAATGAAAGTATAAATTAGGAATTTAACGTTCACAGGAAATGGTATTAAGAAGCTGCTACAGCAATTTGGTCCTTAGTACAAGTTGTTCCACAATTTAAACTAGGAGAACTTAAAGAAATTTTTGTTTGGAAAAAAAGTTGTAACATTCAAATAGTCCCCCCTGGTAGCAATAAGCTAGGTGAATTTTGATTTAAAATAAAGAATAAAAACCTTGGCATGATGTCATAGGACATACAAAGAAGAGCGTATTTTGATTTCTTTAGACACATTTTTTTGGTAAAGAATTAGATAAACGATTCAATTAAAAGACAATGCAAAAATGTAAGTAAAAGCTAAAATACATGGTCCAAATAATAAAAGCTATGGGAGGTAAATAAAGCTAAGAAAGTAAGGCAGAGCTACCAGGAAAAACTTTATGGAAAAATTAGAACATGAGCTAGTTAGAATTTGAAGACTGAAACAAACATTCCCAATACTACCAAGTTATATGTAATTCTCTGATACTAGGTCATAAGGGATTTTAACTATCATTCATTTTTTTCAACAAATATTTACCATGGATATACAGTAAGTCCTTGAACAACATCTTTTCTTTCAACATCATTTCTTTTAACATTGATAAGAGAAAAAAAAAAAAGTGAATCCCAGCCAGGGCCACTCTCTGGAGTTTGCACTTTCTCCCTATGTCTCTGTGGGTTTTCTCCAGGTACTTACTCTGTTTTCCTTCCACTTCCCAAAGACATGCACAGGGGGTAAATTATCATGTCTACATTGTCCCAGCCTGAGTGAGCTGGCATATGTGTGAGTGTGTCCATGACAGTAAGGCGTCCTGTCCAGGGTGAGTTCCCACCTTGTGTCCTGAGCTGCCAGGATGGGGTCCAGCTACCCAGGATCCTGAACTGGAATAAGTGGGTTTGAAAATAATTGTCTTACTTGTTCTTACTAATCTTTCTTAAATGTATGTATAATTCACATTTGTTTCAATGTTTAATATTGGAAGTGCACGGATCTGTATTTAGAAGTGATGCGTTTGTAACCAAAAATGTGCCATAGGAGCTTAACTTTTGTTTTTATCAATTAGATTATTTAAAAAATTGGTTTCGTTATACATCATTTGCTTGAAGTTTCTGAGAATCTATCGGTGACATTAAGTGAGGACTTACTGTACTAACTATAGTGCTAAGAGCTATACTACACCCAGAAACAGTTTTTGCAATTATGCTACCCATATGACAGGAAAAGGCCTAGGCCCACAGGCATTATCCATAAAAAAATACAATGACTAAGAACATGCCTCAACCTGCCATGGTTCAAAGCCCTATTCTGCCATTAACTCAGTTGTTTACTCAAGATTATTGAACCTCGCTTCACCTCAGAATTCTGGTCTGTTAAAGGGAAATGATACTAACAGTACATCTTAGGGCTTTTCTGAGGAGTAAAAGAATTAATGTGTGTAAAGCATTTAGAACAATGTTCATCAAAAAATCAATCATCAAAATGACCAATGTTGGTGATAAATAATCTTCTTTCCCACTGTCTACATTTCATAGTTGACTGTGTTTTGAAACTCTCTATATATCCTTGGTTTCCATGACCACCTGACCATCTTTTGGTCTGGTGATTCCAAGCATCTTGCCATCTATTCCATTTCATTCTCTGCTTACCCTTTACATGTTGGTATTCCCCAGGTTTCCATTCTTGAGCTATTGCCCTCTCGACTTATATGCTCTCCTTGTGGTGTTATCTCTTGTCTGTATTTTTACGTGTTTTAAATCTTCACAGCTGCTGGACATATACAGTTGGAAGTCCCACATTCACTGAAAGCTCAGCACCTTCAAAGCTAAATTTATCTTATCATCCTTACATTGCCCTCAACCTGTTGTTCCACCTATATTCTTTTTTTTAAATCCTCACTTGAAGACATTTTTGAATTTATCTTCAGATAGAGCGGGAGGGAGAAAGGGAGGAAGAAAGAGAGAGAAACATCGATGTGAGAGAGACACATCAAGTGGCTGCCACCCACACGACCCCAACCAGGGCCAGGGACAAACTGCAACTGAGGTACGTGCCCTTAGAGGGAACCAAACCGAACCTAGGACTCTCTGGTCTGCGGGCCGACGCTCTAACCGCTGAACCAAACTGGCCAGGGCCCACCTGTATTCTTTTCTTTTTTATTTTATTTATTTATTTATTTATTTATTTATTTATTTATTTATTTATTTTTATTAATTTATTTTTGTTACAGATGTTTCTCCTTTTTTCCCCATTGACACTCTCCTCACCTCCCCCCACCCCCGGCACCCCGTCCCCAGCTTTGTTGTCCATGTTCATCGGTTATGCATACATGCATATAAGTTCTGTGGTTTATCTCTTCCCTCCCCCACCCACCCCCTCTTCTGAGGGTTGTCAGTTTGTACCCTACTCCACCTGTATTCTTGATCTCAGCCAACGGCCCCATTATCTAGCCAACCACTCAAACTGGGAATCGGTAAATAACAAATCTGTCCCTCTTCATCTTCCACATTCACTTATTCATTAATACATTTCAATTCTATTGCCATATTTTTCTTCATTTATACTACCATTGCCCCAGTCTAAGTCCTAATCATACCTTGCCTAAGTTGGAACAACAGTTCCAAAATGGGTCTCCTACCTCCAATGTGTCCCCTTTATGCCATTATTCATAACATAGCTGGCAGAGTGATCAATCTAAAATGGAAATTGAATGGCATTATTACCTGCCAAAACCCCACCTGCCTCAAAGACTGCCTATCATCTAAATCTGGACCTTAGCATAGCAATATAGCCCTCCACCACATTGCCTGTATTTTTCTTTCCATCTCTAATAGCAGCCACCAATATACATATAAAATATTGTGATACCTTGGTGTAATACTATTACTCCTATTTTACGGATTAAGTGGATGGTGTTGGAAGCAACTTGCTCATAATCATCAAATTGATAAAAGTAAAGTTGATCATTGAATTCAAATCTAATCATCTTCCCCAGCGGAATTTCTTTGAAGTCAAGGTCTACGTCATTCCCTTTTTTGAACCACCGGCCTCTGGTCCATTAACTGGCACACATATGGCTGTTAATTAAATATTAAACTCAACTGACTGTTTAAAGGAGAGAAATTATAACATGATCATTATAAAAGGTCATCCTGCCACTGACTGAAGAAGGAATAGAGATTCTAGAATTACCTCACAGGTACTATAAATGCAAATAACAAACACTATGACTAAGTTTGTAAAAAGTGTGTCTCTTCATATAAACTTAATTTTAATTATCTTTCAAATTATATTATAATCTCCACATTATCAAGAGTAACTAAGATTCTTTTTATTTTTAAATTGCATTTTACTCAAATGTCTTATTTACTTTTGGAGGAGCAAAAATAAGATAAATGTAAATATTTACAGTAATACACTCTCTGCTGAAGGACACAGTGTGTGTATGTATATGTTGTGTGGGTATGGAACATATGTGCACAGATGTGATACATACATGTATAATGGAAAAACATTCAAACTATTTTTAAGTTTAGAAATAGATGACATCAATAACATTTTGGAAACTCATTCTTTAGACAAACTGATAAAAAAGGATCAAAGGATCACCTGAAAGTCTGAGACCCATCAAAAAATTTCAATAATTATTAAAACATGCAGTTGTGTGGCCAATCTATCTCCCAGGTTGCAGCCAAATAAAACTTCAAATAGAATTCTTGTAAATGGTTGGGAAAAAAAGGAAATTAAAATGGAAACATCTACGAGCCATTAAACATAAGTATGAGCTATGGCTGTTCAACAGTTGGACTTGAAGTAGTTTCACACCACTGAGCTGGGATGAAACATGCTCTCCTGGCATTTTCAGCTGCCAAAATAGCCATTTGCAATTAAAAATTAAAACTGGCACCATTTCTTCAGAAGCAATAATCAAAAGGTTGCTGGCTGTCTTCTGTGTTTATAGTGTCTCTTATACCAAGACCATTTCATTTTGAAATAGTCTTTTCTTATGTTTTCGTTCTTTTAGGCCATCACATTCCCAATACTAATATTTTAATACTTTTCAACATTTTTAATTATAATATGATCCTCAAATACAACAGCACAGTTTAAATTTCTGGAAACAGATCGATTTAAAGGCTACATGGAGCATTTTATGTTAGCAGGTTATAAAGCAGTATAACTTGTAGAAGGCCTCTTTACATGAAAAGAAACCAGTGATTTTTAAGGAATGCAAATGCAAAAATTAAATGTGAACAACTTCAATAGACTTAATTCAGAATAGAATGTATATGTAAATAATAAAGTTATTCATCAGGTCTAACTGAGCCCTGACACAGGGAGTGGTTAACAGAGCAAAATTCTATCTTCCACCAGGAAATCAACAGTACATTTTGGAGATGTGGAGTATCAGTAAGGGAAGCAATCTGTATGCATGGGGCATCTTCTGTGTGGCAGACTGTTCTGGGTGCTGATGATATCACAGAGAACAAGATGAAGAGAGTTCCTGACTTTAAGGAACTGGGTAGAGACAGGCAATGACAACAGGTTCCTCCTCCAAGCAGATGAGTGATGAGTTCTGTTTAACTCTTTAGAAAGATCACTTTGGCTACTATGTGGCATAGACCTCTCCAGGAGTTTGAAGTAAAGTTAAAGTGACCAATTAGGAGGTGGCCCTGAAGCTCAGAGGTTAAGAAAATGATAAAAAAGGAGGGGTTGGGGAGGCAAAGGACCTGAATAGACACTTCTCCAATGAGGACATACAAGTGGCAAATAGACATATGAAAAATGCTCAACATCATGAATCATCAGAGAGATGCAAATTAAAACTACAATGAGGTATCACCTCATACCTGCCAGAATGGCTACTATCAATAAATAACAAACAACAAGTGCTGGTGCGGATGTGGAGAAAAGGGGACTCTAGTACACTGCTGGTGGGAATGCAGACTGGTGCAGCCACTATGGAAAATAATATGTTGTTTCCTCAAAAAATTAAAAATGGAACTGCTGTTTGACCCAGTGATTCCACTTCTAGGAATATATACTAAGAACCCTGAAACACCAATCAGAAAGAGTACATGCACCCCTCTGTTCATAGCAGCACTATTTACAATAGCTAAGATCTGGAAACAGCCCAAGTGTCCATCAGTAGATGAGTGGATAAAAAAGCATGGATGGATCTGGAAATTATTATGTTAAGCTAAATAAGCCCGTCAGAGGTACACAAATATTACATGATCTCACTTATATGTAGAATCTAATGAACAAACTAAACTGATAAACAAAATTGGTCCAGAGACATGGATGCATGAAATAGACTGACAGATCTCAGAGGGGAGGGGGGTGGAGGAGACGGGAGGAAATTAACCAAAGAACTTATATGAATATATGCATAGCCCAAGGATATAGACAATAGAGTGGTGAAAGTCTGGGGTGGGGCTGGGTAGAGGGGGGCAAAGGGGTGGGGAATGGGAGACATTTGTAGTACTGTCAACAGTAAAATAAATAAATAAAAATCAGCAGTAATCTTACCACCCAAAAGAAATCCCCATTAACCTGTTAGTATATGTCCCAGGCTTAAAAAATCAGATCACTTCATATTACAAATACTACTTCTCTTTATGATAGTATTTAAACAATCCACAGTATCCTCTATCATCTTGGCTGGATCACTGACACTATTGTGCCCATTTCACAGATAAAGTTTTGGAGACTGAAAAGGGTGAAATGACTTATTCCAAGTCACAAACCGAATTAGTGGGAAAGTTGGAAGCAAAGAAATTGGTCTTCTACTTCGAGCCCCATACCTTTTTCCTCTTAAATGATTTATCAGTGTCTTCCAAGAAAATAAAAAAGACTTTGTAGTTCTTTCAGCTTTGGTTCATTCTGAAATTCCTCGAAGAAAAACTTCCAAGGAAAAGTACTTCCTTACTCATTAAGCAAGAATTTATTGAAGATCTACTAGATACAACACATTGTGCTAAGTGCTTGGGATTCAGAGATAAGCATATTTTCTGTATGGAGAGCTCACCTCCTGTGGGAGAGACAGACCAAGCAGCACACAATGACAATGCAGTGGAGCAAGCACC
The DNA here is from genome assembly GCA_030848825.1 of Tadarida brasiliensis. Classification (NCBI taxonomy): domain Eukaryota; kingdom Metazoa; phylum Chordata; class Mammalia; order Chiroptera; family Molossidae; genus Tadarida; species Tadarida brasiliensis. The sequence goes on along the minus strand of CM061262.1, from coordinate 38,389,897 downwards.
ACTATAATTCTTAAGGTGCCATGGGACATGAGACAAGGGGTACCCAAATCATTCTGGTAGGCGAGGAGAGGTGCCCAAGAGGAAGTCATCCTTCAATTGTGTTTTGAAGCAACAGTAGGAGCTGGACAGCCAGAGTGCAAGAAGTGGGAAGAGTCCAAAAGAACAGACTGATTAAGGTGTGGCAGAGAAAAACAGGATGGTATGTCTGAGGCTCAGGGTGTAAATTAGAGATGAGGCGAGAAAGATGGACAGAGTCCATGTCATGAAGGGTCTTGTGAGCTGCTGCAAGGAATTTGGAGTTTAACTCACCCTACTGTTTCCACTTTCCTAACTCTTAACATCCTCAGTCCACTTCCATCACATTTATGACCCTCAGCATTCCACTGAAGCTGCTGTAGCAAAGGCCATCAGTGACCTCCTTCATGACTAATCCAATGAAATCTTACACGTGTCTTCTAGTCCTTTCTACAGCACTGGAAACTGAAGACTACAAACTCCCTCCTTTGCTTTTGTGAAAATAAGATTTCCTGGCTTTTTCTTTGGCCTTTTGGTTGCTCTGTCATGTTTTTCTGTGGACTCTCAGTCTTCCATTCATTGCCTCATGTTGGTATTCCCCAGATTCTGTCCTCCACCTTGTCCATATCTTATTCTGCATCTCTGAGCTATCTCACTCATTCTACCCATTGCTTTAACTACCACAGAATTGCTAGAGGCTTCCAAATATGAATATCTAATCTAGACATTTAGATTAAGCTCTGGATCTGTAAATGCATTCATTTATTTATTCACTCCATTTTATGGAATGCTCTCTACTTGCCTAAAATGGTTCTGGTTGAAAGAGACTGAGTGTACCTGGTTCACAATTCTTTACCACTTAAAATCTCCACCTAAATGTCTTACAAACATCTGAAACTCATCAAGTCCAAATCTAAACTCATTATATTGCCCTGAAAATGTATCCCTCACCCTTTGTCCCATATAATACTGGTTTGGGGGTACTTCCATTGTCCATATCACCCAAGTCAGAATCATCCTTCTCACACTACACATTAGACTGGTGAAAACAATTTGCCAAGTCTATCTACTTAACATTTCTCTAATTAGACTCTTCTTGTCCCCACAGTTCCTGCCTAAGTTCTTTAGATAATCATCTCTCACCTTTCTAGAACAGTCCATGACACATAGTGGATAGTCAACAGACATTTGTAGAATGAATTTATGGATTAAATAAATATAAGAATGAATGGAAAACTTGGCCAACTTCAATAATCTTTTTCCAGGCCATACTGACTCCATTTTGCACCCTTTGGTCCATTTACTGAATCAATGAAAGACAGATCTTCCCCCAAATTTTGTCTGATTACATCCTTCCTTTGATTATTACCCCTGAATGACCACTACTGCCTACAGGATAAAGCCCAGATTTCATGGCCGGCATCTGAGGCCATCTAAGGTCAGGTGTATGTGCCTTTTATTTGCTCTCTTTTCTTGCAGCTATCTTCATCCTGCAAATACTTAACAGTATTAGAATTATTGTGTTCATTCACAATTCCACTTTTTTGCCCAAGCTGTTTTCTCTCACAGGATTGCTCATTTCCCCTTGCTTTTACCACCTAAAAATTAACTACTCATTTGTCAAAACAGCTCACTCCTCACTTCCTCTTTGAAACCTGTGCTTACCTTTCTGCCTTCATCTCTACTTCCCTCTCTTTTCCCATGAGACTTTGTACTTACCCCAACAACAGCACAGATAACATTGTTTCATACTTGTTTACAAGTTTGTAGTCATTCCATTGTGTAGTCTTTTCCCTCCTTGAAAATGGAGGCCTTTGTCTTATTAATTGGGAATCAGCACATACTAGGCACTTACATGTTGGCAGATGGATACATGAATGAATGAATGAGTAGATGGTGAAGTGTCATGGAAAGATTTTAATCAAGGGAATTATGTGATGAGATCTGCATTTTAGGGAGAACATTATGGTGTGAAAACAGAGCTGTAAGGCTGAGAACAGAAGCTAGATGATTAAGTAGGATAATATTACACATAACCCAATGGAGAGACATTGAAAAACAGTAGCAGTAGCAGCAGCAAAGGAGAAAAAGGAACAAATTTGAAAAATATTTAGAAAGTGAATACGCAGAATTTAATGATCATTTGAATGGCCATTAGGAGCAAGTATGAGGAAAACAAAGGCGTCAAGGATGACTTCCAGATTCCTAGCTTGGGTGACTGGACTATTTCTAGTTTAAAATATCTACAAATTCTGATCCATGGCATAACACCAGACAAAGATACACTGTACAAAGTGATGAATTACATGTATCTGCCATATTGTTTCCCACGCTATTTCTTAGAACCACATTTGTTGCACCAATGCAGATTTATACATGGAGCCCCATCATGTGTACCTCTCCTACCACTATTACTCTTCTATACTTTTCCTAAAAAGAGGAGGAATTAAAAATAGACAAATAACATTCAAAGAACTATGTCACCTCATACTTGAATAGCTTGTCTATTAAACTGAAGAACAGCTGAAGACAGGAAACAAGAGACCAGGAAACATAGCTGTCTGATAAATCCTAAAGAGCAGCAAGGGAACAGACCCTCTAATCGTCACCAATTTATAAAGATTGGAAGCAAGTGTTTGAAGTAGGTCATCTCTTGTTCTTGCCAACCATCTCATCAGTAGGCTAGGATATATACACTTGACACCACATTGCATACCATTAAAATACCATTATAATAATGATTTTTGCATATTTAACAAAAATTTTTCTTTACCTGAAACAGAACTCTAAACATGCTTTTCCTGCTTCTTGGCAGTGAAAATTTGGGTCTACCAAGTAAATCCATCCCTGAAGTACCTCATTAATCACAGTGCACTTGTTCTTGGCAAGAACCTTAATGTGCTACAAAAACTGTTATTAAAGTTAGATTTGGGGATTCCCAGGCTGGCAGGGAATGAGTTAGTTACACCCCTCTAGAAATAGTTTTCTTATAATTTCCTTTATTATTAATAGTCTTGTTAGACTCACAGTTCAAAGTAACTTTCCTTTATTAATTTAATGCATAAAGTCCAACTATTCTAAAGCTCATTTAAAATGATAAACAACAATTGACAAAGATGGCCGTCCCTCAGGTTCGGCTGTAGCTGCGCAATCCTCCCTGGAAATGATACTATTCATCCCCTCTTTGTGTTAATGTGGACCTAGCACCCCTATCTAATTGCTCAAATATTATAGTTTCAGACTCCAGAAATGTATAATACAGAGCTTCACATTAGCATATCATACTGAAAACTACATAATTTATTTCATATCGATCACTAAAGACACCGATAGACTCATTAAGCCTAGTGAATAGAGAATTATCCAAACTTGAACCTCTTGAAAAAATAATTTGTCAAAATTTAGAAATTCTGCTAAACGTGAACATATTTGGGGTAAAATATGTTGCATTAGAAGAAGCACTCATTCAGGTTCAAGGGCAACACATAGGACATACAAAGTCTGAGCACCAACAAAGTTTGTCTTTAACCCTCTCTGAATATACAATGCATACTTTATCAAAAATTAAAGGCCAGGAATGGCATCATAATGTAAATTCAAAGCTATGAATATTTTGAGCATACTCTTTTTTCTAAAAAGTCATTATCCATACATATATATTTTGCTGCCAAATTGAGCACAGATCATTATTGCTAAATGTTTTAGTAGATCCTGACAGGTCAAAATAATTTATTAGGCTCATTAGGTAATAGGGTTAATTATATATCAACTCGAAGAGGTTGAACATGAAAAGTATCAGTAGTGTTTCTCTATGTCTATCATATATCACAGTAACCAAATCTAAATCAATGTGAATTTTACATAAGTGAATAATAAAAGTTATACCTTTTGATGTAATAATAATGCAACACAACGTTCTCCTTGTGTACATTGTAAGATGGAAAGTTGGCTGGAATATTTTACCTAATGCTACATGTTCACATCAATCTGGGACTGTAAAATTTTCCAGACACCAGAGCCCCACAGATTGTAGACTCCACCAATTTCCTGACTCCTAGGGACGTGGTCAAATTCCAGGTTCACCTATTTACAAAACCAGCCCCTTCTTCCATGTTATTTCAAAAAATTTTGCTGTCGGTGCCAATCCTCCATCCGAGGTGAGAGCTATGTTTGGATGGCATGCCTCATTTCTAAAAGAAACCTAGTTCATATGTTCAAAACCCATTTACTAGGAAACAAGGAAGTATCAGTGGCTGCAACTTTCTCCACTGGGGCTCCTAAGGCTGACATCTTTATATTTTATTATAACACAAGAAATCAGGGGAAAAGAGAACTAAAAAGAGAGGGGAAAAAGAATTAAAGGAGTGTAATGGCATAAAATTACCTTAAAATGTCCAGATAAACCTAACTCCAACAGGAGACTGAATGAATGGACGTTGTGGGAAAAACAGTAGTAAACTTTAAAGCCACTGAAAGGTTTTAAATGCCTAAGGGAAAAATAAACATTTGCTTCCAATCATTTTCTCATTAAGCATTCTCTGCTAGATGGTGATGGCTTACTTAACACACACACACACTTTGACTCAGCGCCACAAATGCCTACTTAACCCACTGCCTGATCCCTGTCCTGGGCAGCCCACTTGCGCGTCTGCTATTGCACTTTGGCCAGGGCTCTGCGCCCCAGACTGCCCCCTGGCCTCTACCACTTTCTCGGGAGCATCACCTCGCTCGGCCCTGCTAGCCTCTTCTAGACCTTGGCCACCTCTGTGGCAGGAAGGGCTACATACACTGACAGATTTTCCGTTGGTGGTGGCTAGGCGTGTTTCCGGGCGCACTTAAAACGGAGCTGTTCTTGCCACCAAACAGCAGCTTCCCCGGCTCCACCCCCAGGACTCTCTCCACCCGACTTACCCCGCCATCACCTCCTAACCTCGCCAGTAAACTCTCACAAGCCTCACACGGGCGCACGCCCTCCCTTTGCATTTCCCAGCTCCCAGGCGCCCCGCTCGGTTGAAGTTGACGTGTCTCGGGACCTAATCGCTCCCAATTATCCGCGCAGCTTAGGTCCCACGTCTGTGCGGCTCCCGCCTTCGGTGCCTAAAGCTGCCGGACAGCTTATTGGGTGTGCTCGGAGAGAAGGTTCAGTCTGTAGAGGTGGGAGAGGTGGGGCTGCGGGAGGTGGAAGGCTCTATGAGGAAGACCATAAACACGTGCAAAGAAATAAAAGCCACCACGTGTGCGCGCGAGTGTGTATGTGTGTGTACGCGCGCGTGTGTCAGCCCGCGCGCGCGCCGGGCAAGGGCGTGGGCACGGATCGCGTCCCAAGGGGCCAGGCACACCGGCCCCCCAAAGCGGGCGTGGCAGGGGGCGCGCGTGGGGCGCGGGTACTCACACGAACGCGTGGTAGATGAACGCCCAGCCGCGGGGTCTCTCCAGCACGTTGTACAGGTAGTTCTGCACCCTCCGGTACTTGACGTTGCGACGGCAGCTCTGGCTACTGGTGTACGAGAGCGGTTTCCCCAGCAGGCTCATCCGGGCCCCCTGCTTGCCCCGGCGGCTCTCTCTCAGGCCGCCGCTGCCGCTGCCGCTGCCGCCGCCGCCGCCGAGAGCGGCCGCGCGGGTGCCCAGCAGCAGCAGGCCGTCGCCCCTGGCGGCCGCCGAGTTCAGCAGCACCCTGCCCCGGCCCGACTCCACATCCTTCATGCCGCTGCCCAGGCGCCCCCCGCCCGCCGCCGCCGCGCCGCTCTTCACCCAGAGCCCGGCGGCGCCGCCCTCCTCTCCTCCCGCGTGGTGGCGGGGCATGGCATCACCACGGGCACCGCGAGGGGGGCGCCAGTGCCTGCGGCGGGGGCAGCGGCCTCATGCGCGCTGGCGGGTTTCAAGGAGGAAGCCGCAGAGGACCTGGGTCCCTCCAGCCCTCGACCTCGGAGTCGGGGGCGGAGAAGCAAGAAGCTAGCAAACCGCAGGGGCTTAGGGGCTGGGGTGGAGGGGGGTGTGCGGAGGAGGAAGAGGAGTCCCAATTTCTAGCAGCCTTTAGCTTCGAATTCTCAATCCGGACCTGTTTGGGGCGTCACTTTGGGAGGGTTTCTCTTGCTCCCTCTGATTCCCGCGGCTACCACTCCTCCTTCCGAAGTGCCCCCAGGGCTGGAACGTGTAGTGCGGGTCGCTCAGAGGCGCGCTCCCACGCGCGCACACCCAGCCCCAGGCTCCCCCTTTCTTTTCTCCTTCCACTTTCCACGCCCAGGCTGCGTCTGTCCCCCTCCCCCGGAGGGGCCGGGGCTCGAAAGCCCCTCTCGGAGGAGCGAGTTTGGTTTGGTTTTCTCTGGGGCTTTGGAGCTGTCCGGAAGATTAAGTCTGCCTCGTGCCCAGAGGAGAAGCTGCAGATGCAGGTCGCTGCTCTCTCCCGTCCCTACGCTGCTGCGCCAGGTCCTGCCATCCTTCTACAAGGGGTGTGTGAGCGGGAACGGCCCTGCCCTGCCCTGCCCTGTCCTTCAGGTACCAACCCGTCCCAGAGCGGGCGCGCGGGGCTACGCTCCGGGCAGTGGCTCTCGGGTCCCGCACACCTCTTCAGTGTGCAACCCCGCAGGACTTGACTGCCGAGACGGCGAGGCGGGGACCGGGCATCTCCCCGCGGCTCATTCCAGCTTGCAGGCTGTGACTTACCATCCCAGCATCAGTCAGCAAGCCCGGGAGTAAAACTCTCCATCCTTCCCAGCCCGGGGGTGGAATAAGAGGAGGGCATAAAAACTCCAAAGTGGCCTCTCCGTGGGTTAACGACTTGCCTGGGGGCTCCCCCTGACAGTAGTGCGAAGAATGGGGGGAAACCCGGTTCCCTCCGTCAAGAAATTTCCATTTAAGTCCGAGAAAGTCATAAAACTGCGAAGTCTCAGCGGTGGCGGCGGCGGACCCAGTGTCTTTGGGGGAAATCCTGGAGGGTGGAGAGCCCAGGACACCGGTTTCTCGGAGTCCCCACCCCACCTTTGTGTGCTGTAACTTACACCGTGAGAGACATATCGAGAGTTAAGACTAGCTGGGTCTCCCACCACCACCGACACTTGGGCAGCCCAAAGCCCTTGGCGAGGAGGGAGGCCACAGAGCCACTGGCTGCGGCCTCTGGCCTTCGTTAACACTGTATTATAAAGTATAAGCAGTGACACATCACAGTCAGCGTGGGGAAATTGAAAGGAAGCCAGGCTTGAGAATTTCTAACAGAGCAGACCTCCCCAGAATGAAAGAAAATGATCACCAAGTTAAACTGAAGGAAGAATTAAGCTTCCACCGCAAAACCACAGCACATAGCTGCAAGGTAGTGACTCCGTGTGCCTTATTCCTTCCAGAAGCCTAAAACCCAGGCAATGCTAAGGCAAAGTCTTATTTCAGCTGTCTCCGCCCCTCTGAGATAGATACTCTCCCAACTCTGTCCTGTACACACACCCACGCCCGCGACAGCTCCTTTCTGCCTCTAGCAGTAGTTCCATTTAAATGTTTTACGTTTACTTTTTATTGTTGTGGCTATTATTTTCGCGAAGCCCTCTTGCCGGCTCCTGGCCACTGGCAGGACCCTGCTTTCTCTCCCGCTTTTCCCCGAAGCCTGTCCATGGCAGGCACTAGCCCCAGAGCCTCTCTATGCAGCTGGCAGAGGTGCCACATGACTGACTGTGCGCCAAGCACCAATACCCAGAGTCACTCTCGCTTTCCCCTATTACACTTCACACCCACGCGCTGTGGAGGTGCAAGAGAGATTGCTTGGTTCCCTGCTATTCCAGGCAGATGCAGAGAGCGCCCTGGAGCAAGCTCTCCAATCCTAGGGCTGCGCGCGAGGGCCGGGGCTTCTAGCTGGGGGGAGTTTGCTGTTGCTATATTTAGACTCCCCGCGGAGTTTCTGTACAGGGACTTTCAGGGTGAACGATCTAGAGACTTAAAATGACTCGCGTGCACTCTTTAAACTTGAAATTCTTGGCTTTTCTGCAGGCAGGAAAATGAAAACCATTTCCTCTTAACCAAGAGGTTTATCTTCTTGAAAACTTTGACCACCGCCGCTGCTAAATCAGACCACTTCCATCTCACTTTTGCTGTTGGGCCTGGCGTGCAGGCAGGAAGTCACTGGAAGGCGGGACATGGATGTTTCCCAGGAAGAGAACCAGCTGCTTAATTACCCAGTGATGCCTTCCTGGGAGTGCAGCAATAATATTAGTGAAACCGTGATGTTGATTAAACAAATGCCATTAAACTTATAAAAAATCAGATCTGGTGATCAGTAGTGGTTTAGAGCTGGGAGGGACCTTTGGGATCATCTCTTCTTAAAGTAACCTCCAGTTAGAAAGAGAACCTAGAGAAGGAGACCCGCCCCAACGTTCACAGGTAGTTAGCATGTGGGTTAGTAGGAGCACAGCCATCTTGCCCTCTAGTTCAGTAACCCTTCCACCCCGTGGTTCGCATCTCCAACAGAAATCTGTATTAAAAAGCATGTGGCTTTATTTCTATGTCTCTGTCTACTACTGTTCCGAGAGAGGCATTTATCTGCAAGTCTTAACCATCCTGCCCTTGCATGTTCCGGATGGAAGGCCAAGTGAGGTTGCAACAGCCTTTCCTATCAAATTCTTTTTTAAAGTTTTTTCTTTATTGAATTTTAGAGAGAAAGGAAGGAAGAGGGAGAGAGAGATAGAAACATCGATGAGAGAGAACATCGATTGGCCACCTCCTGCATGCCCCCCACTGGGGATTGGGCCAACAGCCTGGGCATGTGCCCTGACCGGGAATCTAACCGGTGATCTCATGATGCATGGTAAACGCTCAACCACTGAGCCACACCGGCAGGGCCCTATCAGATTCTTTGTATGTACCTCACTTTCTTTACTACCTGCTAAATTCCCCCAAAAGGCAGGACTTAACTGAAGGGGAAACAAAGTATTGTGATTAAGCTTTTTCTGTTGTGTCTTTGAATACAGATGTTGCTAGGAAACTGCCTTTCATTCTTTTTGCTGAAATATTAAAACCCAAATATCAGAAGAGAAGATGGGCATATTGGGCAAAGAGTAAAACCATATAGTGTATATTCTGTGTGTAAATAATTACAATAGAGCATTATAAAGAGGCATAAAAGTTAAAAGCCAACACCTTTTTCAGAGGCAAAAGTTTATTGCTGGTGTAGAGATGTGAGTTGTTTGGCCCTCCCCATGCGTTAGAGATGGATTTGCTTTCAACCATTCATTCTCTACACATTGTAAGATGCCTGCCTGAAACTTGATCATGGAAACTTCTACTCTCTGAAGTCTACATGGAGATGGTTTCAATTGAAAATAGTTACTAGTAATATTTTATTTCAGTGTGTTTCTATCCCATTCTATTTTTCTTCTCAAGGTACTCTAAAATAGTAATATTGAAAATTCTATACAAGAGCTAGAGATGCCCAGGAGAGACTCTTAAGGCAGAATAACTAGATCTGAGCTGGTTTCACAACATGCTCTCCCCCTTTTCTTCTTCCCTGTGCCTCCCCATCCTCCCATTAGCCTCAGCCCTACCACCTCAACATACCCTCTCATCAAGTCATGTTTGAGGTTCTGATCAACTAGTGAGTAATATATATGCCACTTTTTAGTGATATGGATGTACTTTGAGCCACTGTGACATTCCTGGGCCGACCAGAGTGGCAATAATAAATAGATTTCTCAAACCTTAGGACAAAAAGGGAATTTACTGATGAAGAAATAGAAATCCTTTGTTGGCTGCTGTTCAGTTACTTGCTTGAGCCTCTTGTTCGCCTATAAGCCTAGAGGTAGAAGGAAGTCTCTTTGCTCCAGCATAGAAAGCCCTTTAAACTATGTTACCCTTTTTCTCAGCTTTATTTCTTCCTCTTTCAAATGATAACCAAACCAATAAGCATAGCAACCTTAATTGCATTTGCAATTATAACCATTGGTTCAGTAAACATATTTACCTCCTCTTATTATTTAAAACATATCAGCATTGTGTACCCCACTACCATTTTAATCAATCAAGAATTCTTATCTGTAAGAGATATAATGCTAAGTTTCTCAAGATGTTTCTCCAACAAGCAGAAATTAATTGGAGAACCCAGGGTAACATCAGAGATCATTTGAGCCTGGACAGATTACATGAAGGTTCTACACAGTAGGGATCCTAGCCCTGCCCCACACAGGGAAAGAGGCATGGCCCTTTCAGAACAGCCTTGGCCTCAGGGATGCAGAATGAGTGTAGTGTGAGTGTACAGAGATGTGAAGAGGGACTGATGAAAGAGCAAACGAATAGGGAGGAAAGGGCCCAAAAGGTCTTACCATTTTCATTCCAGCAACTATCTAAATTGATTTTCCTAAGAATTAATAATGTGCTGATCACGCTTATCAAAGCAAAATAATAGCAAATTTTAGCATTTTTTTTTTTTTACTGTGCTTTAGGCACTGTGATTCTGACAATAGCCCCATAAGATAGACACTGCATTCCTATCCAATTTACAGAAGAAGAAACTGAGCTGTGGACAAGTTAATAATGTTTCAAAACTAGTAAGTATTTGAGTCAGTATTCAAACTTATGGTATTCAATGGGAGGAATGGGGACATCTGTAATAGTGTCCAAAATAAAAATAAAGAAAACAAAGCCAACAAAAACAAACACAAACAAAAAATATTTTAAACTACTAAATTGCGTTAACTTTTGAAATAAAGAGCTTACCTATTATTGTGTATTAGTAATCTTGACAGTTTCTCTTTACAAAAAAGAAGTCTTAGAAAGTTTCTATTTGTTGTTTTAAAGCAGGCTTTGGGGTTTTATTCTAAAGACAGAAATAGCCTCAATATTCCTCTTCATTTTTCTGAAGAAGTAAGGGTTTCCCTGCATAGGTCCTTTTTTTTGTATTGAAAACTATAAAATAGTCACAAATCTTATAGTATCAGTTTATCGAAATTGCATTTTGATCTTTTTCCTAACACACCTTCAGTTATATTCATAAAACTCTGTTTATTGTACTTGGCTATAGCTGATTTCATTTTTTCTGACATGTTAGGACAGCGCTGCTCTCTTTATTTCAGCCTACTACTTAAACACTTCTTTCTGGAAGTAGTTTAAATACAGTTATTTGATATTTTTAAGATTCATATATTTAGAAGCTGTGTGAAGAGGTTGATACAGAAAGAAAACATCTCCTTTGAGCTGGTGTAGTGGAAAATTCTGTTATAATTCTGTGCCCTCTAGTGGTACTGACATTTTACCTTTTTTTTTTTTTTCCCAAAGAGGAATTAAGAGAGCATTCTTTATGAATCTCATGAATCTCCCCAAACCTTTTCATCTCTTCAACAAGTAATCATTAATCATCAGGTGTTGTGCTAGCTGGTGTGGGTACAGAGATGAACAATAGTCCTGATTCTTACCATGTTCATGGACCAGTGGGGGATAGGTAAATGGGCAAGTAATTATAACGTGATGGTGAGTTCACAGAAGTTCACACAGGATGTTATGGGAAGCCACAGAGGGTTTCCTGAAGGGTGCAATAGCAGAGCTCGTCCTTGAGGAATAAATGGACTTTGGTGAAAACATGAGGGAGGATATTCAAAGAGAAAACATTTGAGAAAATGTGAAGTCTTGAGAGGTGATCGTTCTTTGAGAGTGAGAAACAGTTGGATTCTACTGGAGCCCAGGGTGCTTTTGAAGGTAGTCGGGACTGTAAGGAGGAGAGAGTAAGGCAAGGACTCCATGGCTAAGGTTCTCAGCAAGAACTTCGGATTTTATCATGAACTGAATAGGGAGCCACTAAAGAATATTAAGCAAAACATGACATGTTCCTATTTCCACTTTCAGAAAAGCACTTGATATTAGTCCAATTTAATGAAAAAAAAAATGGTTTGAGCACCTACGTGTGGAACACACTACTCCAAGCTGGAGATTCAAAGATGAAGGGTCTATGTTGGACTTGAGTGATGGCTACCAATCCATGAACAAATGTTAAGCCCAACCTTCAGTTTTCAGACACCAGTATCTGGGCGGGTTGTGGTATCATTCACTGAACTAGGAAAGACCATCCGGGGAGGCCACCTGGGGAAGGGGAAGATGTTGAGTTCTATCTGGTACTGAGTTCGGTGTGCCTGTTGAGATAGCCCAGTGGAAATGTCGATTGGATATATGGCTCTGCAACTCAAGGGGGAGCTAGGAATCAAAATTCGAGAACTATAAATGTGATGAAAGTGATAGGTTGGGATCAGATTATCAGGCAAATTATGGAGATTTACTTACAAAGGAAGTGGCCTGAGGACCCACACCTGGCACCCATGAGCATTTAGGGTATGGGAAAAGGAAAAAGAAAGGGAAGAGACTGGAGTAGAGGAAGCTGAGTAACCACTGAGGATCGTTGCCACAACAGCCAAAAAAGAAGCTTCAACAGGGAAATGCTGGAAAGAGATCAAATGAGAGAAGGATTTTTGATTTGATAGGAGGTTATTTGAAGAAGTTGTTTCTGTTTTGTCTTCTCATGCAGAATTATAGAAATAGAAATCAGGGGAGGGAGTGGAGATCATGAACCTGGAGGGTAGGAGAGAGGTAGCAGCAAGCAGAGGCTTTGGGTCCGAGGAAGGTTCTAACCAAACACAGTGCTGACTCATGTGAGACTCAAGTGGCCACAACAGCCGCTCTCACAGGCCCTGCGACCCAGCCGGCATGTGGACATCTGAGCTGCAGTTTCAACTGACATTTCACTGTCCGTGGTGAAGTCTGAAACAACTTGGACGGCTTCTCAGTCCTTTTATAGCATTTTAAATAAAAGCTCTCATTTTTATATCTAATCTTTTCAAAAGAGGTCAATTTAATAAATATACTCTTCTCATGTTTAGTTTTACCTGGAAGGAAGGAAGAGGCATGTTGGATAATCAGTGCATTTTTGTTTGATTTTATTTGTAATGAAGGCTGAGAAACTTATCATATCCTCCAGGACAAAAAGAGTTCATCTGTATGAGAGGCAAGTGTCCTGAAAGACAGAGGGAATGTGGGATCACAACCAAGTTGTTCCATTATTTTGTTGTTTTTTGCTACTACGGTGTAAAGTTTTGATAAGGTCAATGAAATAGAAGGAGTATTATTTGGCATGTTTTCAAAGTTTTTGGTTTTGTTTTTGCTTGTTATTTTCTACGTGAGATTGCAGCATATTGAGGGGAAGAGGGACACAACTGAAGTTGTTTTAAAGAAGAAGACATTTCATGATGTGAAAGGGAAGATTAAAAATGAGGAAGAAATTGGAAGCCACCAGACCCAATATTGTTTTCATGATGAGAATGGAAAGTGGAGCAATAAATACCAATAAATTGTTTTTAAAGTGCTCAGGATTTGGAGTCAGATAAAACATATAAGCTGTGGGATCCAGGTTCCTGGCTGAGTTACTGAATTTCCCTAAGTCTTCATTTCTTTCATGTTTAAAGTGGGGATGATAAATACCCTTATCACAGGGCTTTTGTGAGCTTACATGAAGCAGCTCATGCCAGGACCTTAGCATAGCTCTGATGCAGAGTGATCACCACTCCTGCTAACGTTCATGCATGTCAAGATTTACCTTGGGTTCTATTTGTGATTTAGCATGCAATTTGAAAAAAAAAAAAGCTGATTCATTTCCTGAAACATTAGTTTCTGTACTTGTTAACATTTAACTGAAATTTAGTGGGCACATAAAAATTATAGAAATATGAACTTGTAAAAAAAAATTAGGTTTATGGATAAACCTTGAGATAACCCAGAAGTGGAACTTTAAATGTTGCAGATGATAGCTTTCAGGTGAACTGTTTGTGAAGTTTAAAAGCAAATGAAAGCAACCATATCTTAAATATATTAGGCTATGTATTCATTTATTAATTAACAATACTTTATTAAAGGCTACTAGATATAATTCAACAAGGCAAACCTTAAGATATATAGCTTTGAATATCATTATACTTCTAACAGCAATATGCAAATGGTAATAGGTGTTTAATTCTTTCACTCTAAAATATATGATATTTTAGATGTCTGCAGATGTGTTGAATTCATCACTCTAGAATATCTTTGATTTTCTGATTCTGACATTTTTCTGGATGACAGAGGTTTGAGAATTTGGCGAAAGCCTTAGAAAATGTCTGAAAAACATACCTATAATTTTGCATACAGCTGCTAGGGTTCACAGACACTCTGAAGCAATTCATAAAACCTGGAGTTTATGGATCCAGATTGTGAGTCCTTGGACTGTGCCCTTAAAGGAGTGAATTTTACAAGGAGTCTCTGGAGACCATCTTCAGGATGCCTTGTGCTGGACTTGTGGGAATATCCGTAGTAGTAGGAACTTCCTTGACCTCCCTGGAATAGCCCGTGCTGTTTCTCAGGCAGCAGTTAGGAGCACCCTGGTGCTGTTTATAATGCATCGTCAGGGTATTCCCAGAGCAGGAAGGTCTGTAGTCTCCACAAAGCCCTTGAATGGACAGAGCTGAGATTTTGGATCTCTGTGATGGCTTTTTCTGATATAAGTGTCTAAATGAATTCTTTGAACTGTCATTTCTTTCTTCTTGTGATATACTGTAAGAGCACATTTACTCAGAATAATGATATTTGTGTTCCAAAATAACTTTTCAGAATTTGACTATTTTAACTATAAAAGTATGATTGTGTGTGTGTGCATGTGAATAGCTTAGTGTGTGTTACATAAACATATAATACGTATTAATATAATTGCAATCCAATGCTTCAAAATATTGCCCATCAACATACAAACCACCAAGAATCATCTACTCATGCAGTAAAAGGGAAGATTATGGGCCCATCCAGGGCTTCAACTCTGGTAAATGAATCACAGTCATTCTTATGTTTAAATTCTTTTCACTGTTGTCTAATAACCTGCTGTGAGAGATTCTCAGCTATGTTCTTGTCAGTCATCCCCAGGAATTAAAGTCTTAACCTTGTGTCTCAGAATGGTGACTGGAGTGCCATTACTGGTTAACCAACTTCAAAAATGTCAGCTGCCTACCTGCCCACCCACTTGAACCTGTGAATGTCATCTCAGCTGCAATATTCCTTTAGGGCACCATGTTCTATATATATTGGATGACCTCCAACTTCATGGTTCTACAGGATGAGCCTTAAATGAAGCAATGGCTGCTTAGCAGACAGTTTCCTACCCACACCTGAAATTTGTGTTGTTCTCCTCAGTCCTTGCCCCGATTCCTAAGTGGGCCTGTTACTGTATAGTTCTAAAGTGTTTAGCTGGGTCATGACTAATCCTACCTGAGTTTAAACAAGATGGCTCTCTCATTCTCTTATTGAGAATTTATTCATTCAGCCATTCGTCAATTCTTGCAACACTTGTTATTTGAGTGCTTACCGTTTGTCAAAACTCTAGAACAGATATTATCTCTATCTAATTCTGCCTGTAATTTACTGTAATTTTTCAAAAGCTTTAAAACCATTTTAGCAGATTTAAATGATAATGTAAAATTATAGAAAGATTATCTAAAACTTGATAATCCAAGACCAAATAGAGTGTTTTTAATTATGCATTCATCCAGACCTAATTCTGTTCACCAGTGGTGATGTTGCTCCCAAGGGGATATTCCAATGCCTACAGACATTTTTGGTAGGCACAGTGTAGGGGAAGTTGGGGGTATGGGGAGGCATTGCTATTGGTGTCTAGGAGGTAGAGACCAGAGATGCTGCTGCACATCCTACAATGCACAGGACAGCTTCCACAACAAAGATGTATCTTGCCCGAAGAGTCAATAGTGCTGAGGTTAAGAAACCCTGCTTTAGACAAACTCTTTAAGGCAGCTTTTGAAGATACTGAGATGGGGAGTTTGCTTGCTGTTATTCAGGAATATGTATTGGTCTATATACCATTTGTTTCTATATTGAGAATTTTAGTTTTTAGTATGTGCATCGGAAATTGATGCTAGATATTTGTATGAAAAAGATTTCACCATTTAAAATAAAATCTTTCCATGTACACAATACCAGGTAAGGTCAACAGGTTAGTAAGCGTGTCTATCTCTATACTATTCTAGAAAGTTAAAGCACTATATTTTCATTTATACATGAAAATTAACATTTCTTCCTGCCTGTAAAACAGGACAGAAATGAAAGAGGCAGCAAGAGTCAGAGAACAAAGGAATGGCCAGTTGGTTCAGAGTTTTGAGGGCTCTTTGAGACATTCTTTCTTGATTGCATTAGAATAGAGATCCTTCAAATTACACTATAGATTTATTCAAGCTTTATTTAATTCCATTTAAATTTATACAAGAGCTCTTTAGGTTAGGATGGTAATAAAATGCCAATCAGCAAAGTAAATTAAATATGGTTTTTAGCTGCCTATTCACCATTTACTAGAGGTATTTATTGAGAGATTCAAGCATGAAAATTTGGTCTGAGTGTCATTTTATTGTATTTCCATTGTGCCTTACTATATATCCTTTCTGAGAAATTTAATAAAAACACACAATTTTGTTATCATAAACTTAGAAGAACTTTATCAACTGACTATATTTTTTACTTTAATTAATAATACATGAATGAACTATAGTGACTAATAATTTTATTGTATAACTATGGTCTCTGAGTTAAAAGGAAATCTTTTAGAATGGGAAACTATCAAAAGGAATGAAATGACTTAATACATATTTTACTGTCATGTTGTCCGTGAATAAATTTACCTAGTTTTGTAATGGCAAAGCTTGTTTTTAAGCATTCTTTTCTTAATCAAAGACATGTTTTCTATAGGTAGTATTTATTTTTTACACATACACAACTTGGATATAGACGTATGGGCACATATAGCCTCTAAAACATTAGCTTTATTTCTGCTTTCACTAATCTATTAAGATCCTTAAGCTTCCTTGTTTAGGGATAGACAATTAAAACTGCTCCTCAGATTTCAATTATGAAAGTATTCCTATTTCCTTAACACTCCTTGAATGATGTTCTATTATTTGGTTTAAAAATGATTAAACTTTTGCTATATTTTTTTCCTGTTATACATTATACTAGAAGAATCAGAGATTTTACCTGGATTAGTTTAAATCAAAGTATCTCTTTTTAACACATGAGTAAACTTGGACACATTATTTAGTTTTTTTTATACCTCAGTTTCCTCATTTTCAAAATGGGAGACAGTAAAGGGTTATAAGGAGATGGATTAAAGTCTATAATGCATGCAAGGTGCCTAGCAATTGGTAGGTGCTCTGTAAATGTTAAATAACAGTTATAGATGCCTTCTCATTTTGTTATGGGAAAATAAGAAAAGTACTTTAGGAGAAAATAAGAGTCACAACATGTTGGAATAGTTATCAACTTATTTAATTTTTTTTTTCTTGTAAAGGAACATGGTTAACTGGCCAATTCAACATTGCTCAGCCCTACAGATTTAAAATGTTTTTAGTTGCTCTAAAACTAAAGTAAATACACAGAAACACTTATGTACATGAACCTAAGTAGGTTTAGTCTCTCTATCCTGTTCTCTTTTTCTTTTTATTCTAAGTCCCTGTGCTTTGTCTCCACTGCCAGAAAGAGCTACCAGTCAAGATGCAGATGTTCAGACTCCCTTCATTACTTTTCCTAGAGCAGAAATTGTAGACGTACAGTGACATCCGAACACAAATTTCTTACCTCATTTAGGACACTGAGCTCCTTGTTTGTCTCTATTATTTTATAGAAATACAAATTGCAAGCAAATGTAATTTCAAAGATAAGCAAACTAAACAACAAACAAAAAGAAAGACGTAACAGGGAATTTGATGACATTATGTATTCTCTGTCTTTGGGGGAGGTCACAAGAAACAGAGTGTTATTTCATTTCCTTTTCAGGAGAATAAAAAAACCACATCATGGTGCTGTCAGGGTCATAGACTCCATGTAGAAGATTTTTTTTGAGGGGTTCCTGTGGATTCAAATGCAATTGAAATGGAAACAACGCAAATTGAAAATGGTAGGTGATCAAGAATATTAGTTAAATAAACACAAGTATCTTAATGTTGTCCTCAGACATAGGCATTATATGTAATTCCAACTAATTCTTGAATTTTTAATGAGGTAATAAGGAAACATACTATTGGTCTGTTTCTGGCATTGTGGAGAAAGATACATTTTCATCCAGCCTCCCTCAGAAGTAAAAAACTAATGAAAATGAGAATTCTGACAGGTAAGTGGAGCTACCATCCTAAGATATTTGCCAAATTTAAATGAACTTGAAATTCAGTTTTCACAGGGTATTAAGGTTGAGGGCAGAGAGTAGCAGGAGGCATTGCTCAAGGTACGATCTAATAAGTGATTGTCTTGGCATAGAACCTCAGTGGGCTAAATCCTTAATTAAAAGACTAAATGGAAAAAAAATGAAAGGAAAATTATCTATCTTAAAACTTGACATTAGCTTTATGGGATAAGAGGCATTCCCAACAATTATTATTATTATTATTATTATTATTATTATTATTATTTTGGTATGTGCCCCTAGCGGGAACCGAACCTGGGACTCTCTGGTCCGCAGGCTGAGCTCCAACCGCTGAGCCAAACTGGCCAGGGCCCAACAATTCTTAATGGATCAGTACACAAGCATTTACAGATTGAAGTCATATCATCTGGGTGGTTCAAAAAGGCTACTTGGTGGTATGTTTGTTTAAAGCTATCCCAGGTTGTCAGTGTCCTCAGGAACTTGGAAAAAAATGAATTCAAAACGTGCTATCCACTATCAAGCCAGGTCATAAAGAATACTTGCAGGTGACATTCCCAAGAATGGGAACTCATTGTCAAAACTGCAAACACACAAAGAAACAGGACAACATAAATGAGCACCATCCGAGTAAACTGAATAACTGAATGAAGCCAGCAAAACTTTTAAATATGGATTTATCACACAGTAAAATGGTTGTTTAGCACTTTTAAAATATTTGCTTTAAAAAGAGGATTAAAATATAAAGTGCTATAAAATTAAACAAGCATACTTGAAAAAGAATAAAATAGAACTTTCAGAAATAAAAAATATTAAAATAAAAACAGTGGTTAGGGTTAATGGGTAATTAGATACTTCATGAGATGATTAGGGAACTAGATGATGAATCTGAAGAATTTTTTAAATATGTTTTTATTTATTTATTTTTCTTTATTTATTTTTAGAGAGAGGAAGGGTGAGGGAGAGAGACAGAAACATCGATGCGAAAGAACATCAATTGGCTCCCTCTTGCATGCCCCCCTCTGGGGGTTTGGCCCACAACCTGGGCATGTACCCCCAACCAGGAATCGAACCGGGACCCTTCAGTCTATGGGACGTCGCTCAATCCATTGAGCCACACTGGCTGGGCAAATCTGAAGAATTTGTCCAGAATGTAGCATAGTGAGCAAAACAGAAAATATAGCAGAAAAGAGACAGGGAGAACGGAGTGAAAATTTCTAATATAATTCAAATAATTGGAGTCTAGAAATAGAGAAAGAATGAAGTAGAAGCAACATCCAAACAGAAAAAGACTGAGAAATTTTCCAATTTGATGAAACATCTCAATCTATAGATTCATGAGTCTAAGGTAGAATAAATAAAAAATAAACAAGCACCTAGATTACCTATCTTAAAGTAAAGAATGCCATAGACTAGCAGAAACATTTTTATTAAAAAACTACCAGGGAGAAAGGGAGTATAATTAGGCTGATAATTGACTTCTCAGCAACAACAGTGGAAACCAGAAAATAGTGGAATATTTCAGTGTGACGAGAAAAAGTATCTATCAGTCTAGAATTATATAATTAGCAAAATAACTTTGAAGAAAGAAAAAATATTATCAGATGAGAAAAGGTGAGAGAATTTGTAACAAAAGTGCTCTCTTTGTACTACTCTAGGCAAAAGGAAACCCATTCTACATGGAAGACGCAAAAAAAGGTTAGAGAAGAAAATGGCAAGTATGTGGGTAAACATAAACAACACTGAATGCATAAAATAACACTTCTCTTTGTGTTTAAAACAAAATAGACCTATGGTCCTGGCTGGTGTGGCCTGTTGGTTGGACACTGTACTGTGCACTGAAGGATTACTGGTTTGATTACAGGTTAGGGCCCATGCTAGGGTTTCAGGCTTGATCCCGATGAGGGGTGTGTGGGAGGTGGCTGCTCAATGTTTTCCTCTCACATCAATGTTTTTCTCTCTCTCTCCCTCTCCCTCTCTCTCTCCCTAAAAATCAATACAAAAATCTTTAAAATAACATGATAGAACTATGATATTCAATAATAATTACATATAGGCCCCATCAGATATAAAGGTTTAATAAGGTCATTGTTTTAAAGATGTGAAAAGTGTAATTTCAGATGTTGATAAGTTAAGTAAGCATTCTGAACATGTTAAGGTGGCCAATAAAAGAGTAAATATAGAAAGTATAACTTTCAAATCTGTAGGAAAAAAATGAGAGGAAAAAACAATTAATCAATATTGTAAAAAAAAGTAAAAGAATCAAACAAAAGAGGTAGGACAAAAAGATAAAATCAAATAAGGCAGGACAAATAGAAAGCACACACATAGGATAGTAGAAATAATTCCAAAGAGAGCTTTTTCTCACTTCTGAGCTCTTAGTATCTACATATTTGCAATAATGACTTGCATATGTTTTATCAACATTTTTATATCTGCAATAAAACCAACTATGATACATCCACATATGCACCAGCAAAAAGTTTAACTCTCTGTACGTTTGCAAAGAGGTTTTACAGTTTTTGCAGAAGTACTCAGCTGTTTTCCTGATAAGGTGTCATATTCTGCTAATGTTATTTTCCTGAGGGTTTAGCTTTTGTGTGTGCTTCTGACAGCTATCTTGGGGCACTAACCCTTAGATCCAATTTAAATAGAATCCTTACCATATGTAACATATAACTTCTTTGTTTAGTTATATAACAGTACATATTTATTATTGAACATAGAAAGTCAAGGTAATTTGCATTCAGTGCTCCACAGAATAAGTACACACTAGACACAGCATACTCAATAACATCCATTCAGCACTAATTAATTTGGTAAATTGTGTTTGAAATGTTCTATGTAATATAGAAATCTTCGGTGCTTTGTTACATGAGTGTTAGAGTGTTTTAGCGATGTTTGGGGAAATCATCCCCTAATTGTATTTGCAGGAATATAAAAATATTCAAATATAATTAAAGATTTGGTTAGAGGACAAAGATTTTTAGCCTTGATTAAAAAATAAAAGACTCATCTGAAACCTCAAGACATAGTTTGAAAATGGAAGGGAGAAACAAAGATACATTGCACAAATGAAAGTCAAAAGAAGAACTCTATAAACTACGTAAATTTCAGGCAAAATATATTTTAAGACAAAATATTAGTAGAGATAAAAGACTAATTACAGAGTGAAAAACAGTTTCAATTTACTAACAAGATTTAAGAATTTTAGTTTATATGCATCTACTTAATAATAGAGTCTTCATATATATGTATTTAAGATGAGTGAGAAATTTTAACACATTTGTTTAATAATGGAGAGATTGGGCACATAAAATCAATGAGAATACTAAAGATCTGAATTACACAATTAATCAGCTTAACCTAACGGATCAATTGCAAAATGCTCATTTTGTTCAAGGGCGCTTAGAACTTTTACAAAATGAACCATATACTATGCCATAAAGCAAGGCTCACTAAACTTTAAATGACTGGTGTCATGTAGAAAGTTCTCTGACTACAATGAAATGAAGTTATAAATAATTAATGAAAAGATAAGACAAAACTCCTACTTTTGGATATTAAACATTTGTAACAACACATAGGTCAAAGAAGAATCATAATGAAGATTCGAAAGTACTGGGAACTGAAGGATAACGAAAATGCTGCATATCAAACTCATGTGATGATGCCAACATGGTTCTTAGAAGAAAATATAGGGTTTTAAGTCGTTATGTTAGCAAATTAAAAATAGCTTCAAAGTAAATGAGTTTAAGAAATTAAACAAAAAACTGAATGTACCCTCTAAAAATAGAGATCAGGCTGATCGATGTTCTCTCTCATCAATGTTTCTGTGTGTCTCTCTCCCTCTCCCTTCCTCTCTAAAATAAAGAAAGAAAAAATATTTTTTAAAAAATAGAGGGCAGGAAATAATAGAGAACCAATGGAAAGAAAACAGACATGCAATAGAGAGAATGAACAAAGCCAAAAACTGGTTATTTGAAACGGACAGCAAAATTGACAAACTCTGGTAAAACTAGAGACACACACACACACACACACAAAGATATGCACTGCTGTATATATAGTATATATAAAATGTGGTACACATAAACAATGGGATACTACTCAGCCATAAGAAAAGATGAAATGCTACCATTTGCAACAACACGGATTGATCTTGAGAATATTATGCTAAGCAAAATAAGTCAGACAGAAAAAGTCAAGAATCATATCATTTAACTCCTATGTGGGATATAAAACTGAAAGCAACAAATAAACAAGACAAACAAACAAACAAGGAGGGATTGAGCAAAAAAGAAAAAGAAAATAACTTATAGACATGGATAACAGTGTGGGGATTTCCTGTGGGGATTGCCAGAGGGAGGGTGTATAGAAGGAGGTTGAGGAAGGTAAAAAGGCTATAAATGGAATAGTCGGAGACTTGACTTGGGGTGATGAACGCACAATACAGTGTGCAGATGATATGTTATAGAATTGTGCACCTGAGACCTGTATAATTTTATTAACCAATGTCATCTCAATAAATTCAATAAAAAGGAAAAAAATAAATTAGAAAACATCATAGACACAGATAACAATATGCTGGTTACCAGAGGGAAAGGGGTCAGGGGCGAGTAGTAAAGGGGGCTCGAATATGTGGTGACAGGAGATTTGCCCTGGGGTGATAAACATACAGATGACGTATTGTGGAACTGTACACTTGGAACCTATATACTCTTATTAACCATTGTCACCCCAATGAACTTAATTACCAATTTTTAAAAAGAGTGAAATAATATTAGAAATGAAAAGGGAGCATAACTAGGCACTCCGTGTAGTTTAAATGATAGATAATATTTAAATATCATGCCATATGCAAAATGTTATACAAAATGAACAAATTCTTAGAAAAATACAAATTAACTTAAGGAGAAGTAGGGGAGAAAACTAAATAGAATTTTCATTACTAAGAAATTGAATGAGTAGTTAAATGTCTCCCCTACTATGAGCCTTCCCCAAAACGCTCAAATACCTTACTCCTAATTTCTACCAAATATTCAATAGATGAATAAATACCAGTCTTACGCAAATTATTCTAAAGAATAAAAAGAGAGAAAATAGTACTAGTTTATTATTTCTTTTTTTTTAAACTTTTTTTTTTATCCTCACTCGAAGACATTTTTGCATTTATCTTCAGATAGAGCGGGAGGGAGGGGGGAAGAGAGAGAGAGAGAGAGAGAGAGAGAGAAACATCAACGTGAGAGAGACCCATTGACTGGTTGCCACCCACACAACCCCAACTGGGGCCGGGGACAAACTGCAACCGAGGTACGTGCCCTTAGCAGGAACCGAACTCGGGACTCTTTGGTCCGTGGACCGATGCTCTAACCTCTGAGCCAAATTGTCCAGGGCTCAGTTTATTATTTCATGTGGCTCTCCTTAACTTGGTTTGATCAAATTAAACTTCCTTTTGTGTTAAAATAGTTATCAAACTAAGAATTGAAGCAAAAAATTTTCCCTAATTAAAGGTATTGTCAAAAACCTGAGAGCATACGGAAGGATGCAACTTTGAAAGTATTCTTTTTCAGATAAGTCAGAGACAAGAGTTCCTGCTATCACCACAAGCTTTGTTTTATCAGGACAACAAGGGAAAGACAGATACAAAGTTTAAAAAGAAAAACTGAACCTCTTACTTTTTCACAGATGGTATAATTTTTTATTTATGTAGAACCCTCCAAAGATTCATTGAAAAAATGTAGCATGGCTGCTGGGCACATGGATCATGAAAAACTTCATCCGTATTTCTATACATTCGCAACACAGAGTTAGAAAATGGAGTCAAATACAACCTTTACCATGATACCTAAGAATGAATTATCGCAAATATTCAAGAGATTCATTGGGAAAATTATAAAGCTTAATTGAACAATATTAAGTAAGACCTAAATAAATAGAGAAAAACACCATGTTTATGAATTGGGAGATATTATATTAAAAATGTCACTTTTCCCTTCAGTTAATTTGTAAATACAATACAATTCTAAAAAAAGTTCTGATCATTTTGCTTGATTTTTGGTTATTGTTTGTATATATTTTATTCTGTTAAGGAACTTAACAAACTAACTGATTCTAAAACTTACATTGAAGAGCAGAACCAAAACGTTATGATGAAAGCAGTCCACAAAACAGAAGAGTTCCCAGAAACAGAATGAAACATATATCAACTCAATTAATGGTGAGTTGGCATTTCATATTAATGGTGATAATGGGACCTTTTAAGAAGGGCATTGGAATAATTATGGGAAAAAATAAAATTGGGCCTAAAGACAAACACAAAAATAATTATCTCGAACTTCATTTCATTGTAGTAAGACACTGCTGAGCAGAACAAACTTTGCCTTACTGAGATAAACTGTAAATAGCTAAGATCTGGAAACAGCCCAAGTGTCCATCAGTAGACGAATGGATAAAAAAGCTGTGGTACATGTGCACTATGGAGTATTACGCAGCTGTAAGAAAGATCTCTTATCCTTTGAGATGACATAGAGAGACCTGGAGAGTATTATCCTAAGTGAAACAAGCCAAGCAGAGAAAGACAAATATCACATGATCTCACTTATTTGTGGAATATAATGAACATAACAGTCTGAGGAACAGGGTAGACCCAGAGATGTGGAAGTAGGGTACAGACTAACAACCCTCAGAAGAGAGAGTGGGCGGGGGAGGAAAGAGATAAACCACAGAACTTATATGCATGTACTCATAACTGATGGACATGGACAACAATGCTGGGGATGGGGTGGGGGGGATGGGGAGGAGGGTGTCAATGGGGGAAAAAGGAGAAACATCTGTAACAAAAACAAATTCATAAAAAAGAAAGAAAGAAAAAAAAAAGAGCCATGCAAGTTTAATGTCTGTTTATTAATTTCTCAGGGATTTATAATAGCTTAATACAATCTTCTTTAGATGCTAAACATTATATATTAATAATTTAAAAATCAAGAATTATTAATTGAATAAAATCATAACATTAATAAAAAAAGTAATTACAAAAAAATAATTTCCAATTGATGTAATGATAGAGAATTATTTTTATGCCTACAGCATAAAATGCATTAATGGGTACATTAAGGTAAAGAACTTCAGCTCAGAATATCTATAAATTAAATAAAAAGACAAAAATGGAGGATATTTGCAATGTATATAACTGACAAAAAATTAGAGTTTAGGATATTAAAGAAATCACACAAAATCAACAGAAAGAAGACAAACAATGTAATAAAATGGGCCAAAACGAGAAAAAGTCGGAAAATGTTGAAGTAATTTCACTTCAACATTTTTGGAGAGAAACAGAAAGTCAGAAAATATTTACAAGGTTCACTCTCATTCAGAAACAGGGGAATGGAAATGAAGCCTATAATGAGATGTTAAAGCATGTGAGAATATGGTATTTTGCTTTATTATGGACATGTACATTGGAACCATCACTTCAAAAATATTTGATATTTTCCAATTGAGTGGAAGGTATACCAGTTCTATGACCTACAAATTTCACTCCCGTCTATATTCTCGAAAACCACATACACATGGATACCAGGAAACAATGTGTAAGGATGATTTTAGAAGCACTGTTTGTTAACAGCAAAAAAACAAAACAAAACAAAACTGGAAACAACCCAATAGTGGACTGAATAAATAAACTTTGGAATATTCTTATAAGGGAATAGTAAACAACTGGAAAAGAATGAATTACAATCACATACAATGTTTATGAATCTCTAAGGAAAAAATAAATAAATTCAAGAAGACATTTGATAATTACATTTATATAAAATACTAAACCATGCAAAAAGTAAACAATATACTGTTTGCATATATAAATATACTTGGTAAACAATTTTAAAAATCAAAGGAATGATATAGAAAATACGATTATGGTTACTTGGGATGGAGAGGGGAAGGGCTGGGAAAAGGGATGAGATTGGAGAACAGCATTTAGGAGGCTTAGAAAGTGACAGTAATGTTGGACTTCTTAAACTGGTTGTAGGTTAGCATGTGTTTGTCCAAGTATTGCATTGCTGTTTTTGCACTTGACACATTTTATTCATATCTTTGAATCTACACAATATTTAATGAAAAAAATTGAAGAAAACTATCTTCAATAAGTGTTGTGGGGCAAATGCATATTCATAAATGTAATAACTGGAGAAATATCTTCTAATAGTTCATTTCCTATGAGACATTAATGTTATCTGAGAACATCCCAGGGGCTATCAGAGTACATCTGATTCTGAATGAGTCAACCCTGGTGCAACTTCTTAAACATCTTTTTTCATTGTAAACCCCCTCTGACATTACTAAGCCATTTTTGGTGGGAAGAAGAGATGAACAACAAGATATTGATAATCCACAAATCTTTACTATTAACTCTTATGATTGCTGTACATAAAGGGTTAAAATGTCTTGAGGGTAAAACACAGCTAGATCTGAATGAATTTGTTGTTTGGGGATACTTTAAGGTTAAGTGGAAACCATTCATAGAGAGTGTTAAATGGGATTTACTTATAGATATTTCACATCATCTTTTGTCTTAATTTAAATTATGATTCTTCTTATGTGAAAATATCTTACTGTTTTTCAGTTCACATTCTGAGCTACCAACCTGGCTGCTTTATTTTACAGGATGTTCAATAGAAACATCTTTGTCAAGCATATACTCGAGGTTTTCTTATGTGGGTCCTTGTGTTTTTTCCTTATTAGTGTTATCTTAATTGTTCCCCTCTTTGCGTAAGGCATAATTGTTATTCAAGGAGCCACGATGAAGAGGCACTTAGCCATTGCCTTTTGAAGTTGCTGCTGCCTTATAGAGCTGTGTCTTCAATTAATTGTAGATCAAGGCCTGAGCTTACTCTCTTATCTTCCTGGACTCCATTGAGGGACTTTTCCAGAGCTCAGCAGGCTACTGAAGACAAATTGAATGTTAACAGTAACAGTTACCATCTTTGACTTTTAGCTAATTTGAAGGCACCGTTTTTAAAAATAAAAAAGATAACTGATACATTATTTTAAATTCAGCTGCCTTAGAAACTTTCAGTAGTATATGAACTTATGTGATTGATATGGAAAATAAGTCTGCTGTCCTTCACCCCCACACTCCATTCTGTGTTTTAGTTGTATCTGTGCCAAGAAGTTTTGGCAATCTGTACATCTTTTTTTAAAAACCTCAAAAGTAAATAACAAAACACAGACTCCATGGTTGTGTGGTTGATTTTATAGAGCGTTATGGCATGGATGGATGTGATAAAATTCTCCCAAATTTTCCTTCTCCCACAAGTGCACGTTTGGAATCTTCCACAGTGTGCATGTGTATATGTATGTGTGATTTCTAAACTGCTATTACATTTACATGATTCAAACTTTCAAAAAATTAAAATATATTTAGTGGTTCCTCAGCATCCTGAATGATAACTTTCAAAGGTTGAATAAAATGTTTTAAAAATTTCTAAAAGCATAGATGAGCTAACAAGATAATGAAGAATTACCTAGCCCAAATCTAGGATAAGCTGAAAATTCAGAGGGGTAGGATCAAAACTAAAAGCTGCTTTTGCCCAAAGGATATTCGTTTATTGAAAGAAAGAGCTGTCGAACTGAGCTGTTTTGGCAGCCTCCTGGGGCAAAAGGACAGACTTCAAAATCAATTCCTACCTAATTGCAGAGTTTGAAAAGAGTTATACCCTCTGAGGAAGTGCGAACCAGAAGGAAAGAAACCCTTACTTGAACCGGCATCCCCAGTAGATAACACTTTCATAGCGCCCCAAGCCCCTGACAAAAGCAAATGAAAATTCTCCTTTGAGGCCTCATATTATTTCTGCGATTAATTTTTTTCAATACAATGATCAGACACACAAGGAAAGAAAATACCATAAATTAGAACCAGCATAGAAAAGTAGACACTAGAGCCCAGTCGGTGTGGCTCAGTGGTTGAGCATCAACCCATGCACCAAGAGGTCACCAGTTTGATTCCTGGTCAGGGCACATGCCCAGGTTATGGGCCAAATCCCCAGTGGAGAGCATGCAGGAGGCAGCCAATTGATGTTCTCTCTCGTTGATGTTTCTATCTCTCTCTCCCTCTCCCTTTCTCTCTCTAAAATCAATAAAGAAAAAAAAATTTTTTTAAGAAAAAGAAAAGTAGACACTAGAACAAAATCATTAAGAATTCATATATTTAGCCCTGGCCTGTTTGGCTCAGCGGTTGGAGCGTCAGCCTGCGGACCAGACAGTCCCAGGTTCGGTTCCCGCTAGGGGCATGTACCAAAAAAAAAAGAATTCATATATTTAAATTAATAGACATACGGCAGCTTATGCTTATAAGATAAAAATATAAAAAATAACAGGCATAAGAAACAGAAAACTATTTTGAAAATATACTGATTTAAACAAATCAACTCAATCTTCTCATTCTAAAACTATAAATCAGGAACTCATTGTTGAAAGTATTACAGATGTCCCTTCTTTTTCCCCCATTGACACCTTCCTCTCCACTTCTACCCAACCCCCTCTTCATCTCACTGTTGTCTGTGTCCATTGGTTAGGCATATATGCATAGAAGTTCTTTGATTTATACCTTCAACAATAAAGATAAGAAATAAATAAAGTCACTTAAAATAAATAATATTGTAATAACTATATGGTGCCAGTGGATACTGGAATATCCAGGGGAACACTTTATAAAGCATATGATTGTTTAACTATTAGGCTGTACACTTGAAACTGATACAAAATAATATTAAGTATAAACTGTAATATAAAAAAATAAAAATAATAATTCTTATGTGTTTATGCTGTGACTTGATATGTAAAACATATTTTCAGTAAAAAATAAAATAAAAACAATTCTGGTTAGCTGATGAAAAAAAAGTAGGAACTCAGTGAAAAGATTTAACAACTAGAAATAGCTGAAAAGACTCTTAGTGAGCTAAAAGGTAGAATGAATTTTCCAGAATGTAGCATAAAAGGAGAAAAAGATGAAAAACACAAATGACATACTAAAGGACATAGAACATACACTGAGAAGATCTAAAATAACGAGGGTAGGAATTGAGTTTTGTAGTTTGTCCCTCTAGACTCAGGAGGCTGCAAGAAGGAGATGGGTGCAACAATAAAAAGGCAACTTGAGGGACCTTCGTGGCTTTGGAACTATTCTTTATCTTGACAGGGGTAAGGGACACACAAACCAACATATGTGATAAAATTCTATGAAACTAAACACATAAAAATAAGTACCAGTAAAGCTGGAAAGTTCTGAATAAGATTAGAGAATTGTATAATATTAATTTCCTGATTGTGATATTATACTATAGTTTTACAAAATTTTAACATTGGGGAGAACTAGGAAAAGCATACATGAGATCTCTGTATTATTTCTTCTATATGTGAATTTACAATTATTTCAAGTCTGAATTAAAATAGAAGCACACATCTTGACATACTGTAATGAAAATGCAGAATACCTAAGGCAAATAGAAAATCTTATACACAATAAGAGTAACGAAAGGTAGACTAAATACCTCCAAAGTAACAGCAGCTTGACTGACAGCTTACTCCTTTAACAGCAACCAAAAATGCTAGGAGTCAGAAAAATAGTATCTTCAATGCTTTAAGTAGATAGCCAGTGAAGTTATCCTCTAAAATGAAGGAAAATCTTCAGAAAAACAAACAAACAAAAAAATGGGAGTGTTTAACACCCACAAAACTGTATTAAAAGTAAATTCTAAAGGATGTACTCACTAAGAATAAAAATTACCCCAGATGAAAGATTTGAGAGGCATAAAGGGATAAAAAGTAAACAAAGTGGTAAATATGTTAGTCTGTGAAATATAACAAGTTATCAGATATCTCAAAAAGATTCAAGACTTAGTAGTATTAAGATAGCATGGAATAATTAAGACCACTCAATGAGATGAAAGAGAGAGCCTAGAAACAGAGTCATGCATGCGTGGACATTGTATTAAGCAGTGGCAAACAGTGGAAAGTGGTATCTTTGAAATAGTGCAGTAATAGTTAAGTATATATGTAGAAAGATAAATGGGGATCCCTATCTTACACCATTCACAGGTGGATGATGAGGCACCTAAAAGGGGCAGGCACAATGATAGAACTATTGGAAATAAGTCTACACAATATATTATTGATATCTGAGAAAGGAAATATTTCTCAAATAAAACACAAAAAGCACAAACCATAAAGGAAAAGACCAATAAATAAGACTATGCTAGAATTACAATTTTGTTCATCAAAAGGTAATATAAAATAATTAGCAAGCCACAGAGTGGGAGAAGATTTTTGCTAATAGACAGAGTCATATTCATAATATGTAATAAGCTTATACAAATCAATAAAAAAAGAGAAAACCAATGGAAAGAAATGGGCAAAATCCATGAATAGGCACTTCTGAAAAATAGTCTTAAAGGCCAACGAACCCAAAAGTGGTTGACTTCATTTATAATCAGGGAAATGCCAGTCACAATCATAATAAGATAACAATACTACTGCCTCCCACAGCAGATTGGCAAACTGAATTCTCAAGACACGATAATAAGAAAAACAAGTCAATTTCAAAATTGGCAGAATCTTTTAACAGACACGTCACCAAAGATATTCAGATGAAAAATAAGCACATGAAAAGATTCTCAACATCACTGGTCATAGGTAAATACAAACTAAGATCACAACAAAAAACAACTGCACACCTATGCAAATGCCTACTAATAAAAGCACTGACCACACCAAGTGTTGGTGAGGATGTGGAATATAGCTTTCTCCTAGTTTTATTAAAAATGTAGATTTCAGATTTTTGTGGCTTTTCTATGTTTCCCAGTGGGGTGGGGGATGCTGACTTTCATAAGCATGTTCATTTGGAAGCATTCCTTATATTTTTAGGCACTTCAATTAGTAATTTTGAAAAGCTGATTACAGGTGCCTTTTCAATACTAAACTTTAAGTAGTTGCATGGGACTGTATAGTGCTATCATGTAACAAAGCAGAAAGAATATTTTCCTACACTATACTACTTCTTATCTCATGAAAATTGATCTAGTTTACTCAGCAAAATAGAGTGAATATTGCAATCAGAAAAACAAAGGGTAAAGGAAACCAAAGCTACTATATCATCTGAAGTAATATTTAGTACAATAAATACATGAAGAAAATATGAAGACATTCTCACCCAAGGCTTGTGAGTGTTTTAAGTTTCTTCAGTGGGCAGAGAATGTTTACCTTGCTGCAAACTCACAGAGAAATTTGAGATTGCTTACCTGTCTCCTGAGAGCTAGTCTCATTCCTGTAAATGCCCAAGGGAGAGCTGAGTGTATGCTCTTGTTAGGAGATAGAACTACTGTTTAATTGTTAGGCTTTGCACAAAGATGAATCCAAGAGGGCCTTAGGAGTGCCTTTTCACATTTCTCCTGCTAGATGTTGGATGTTCCATGCTTGACAAACCACCAAAAGGGGCTCTCTCAGAAGCAATTTGTTTCTGTATACTGATGTGTTGGTTTTCAAGAGACTTTTTCTTGTGCCCTGTTACCTAAAAATGCCCAACTCTATTCTCTCATCACAGCAAATCCTGAATTTCTTTTCTGCTTTATCACCCAAACTGATTCCTGCAAATCTTATCTTATACTCACCAGACTTTTTTTTACTGAATTTATTTCTAGATCTTTTCTGTCCTCTCCAAAATGTTTTAAGAAGTCCCTTCTCTGGAAGGTAGAAAAGAAATATGAGAGAGGAATTGGTGAGGTAGGGGATGTGGGAAGATTGAACTAAGTATAAATGGCATCTACAGAGAGATAATAGAAAATATTTTAAATATTTAAAAATAACATGTACCATGATTTAGACTAGATGTTAAATATGTCAGGATAGAAGGAAGGCGCCTCAGTTAAGGGATAGTTTTAAAGAATTAAATCAACCTGAAGGTAGAAAAATCATCTAAAAAAAAATTTTTTTTTTTAATTTTTAACCAAGTCTGAACAGAATAGGCTAAGATCACTGGCAGAAACTTGTAAGATGTCCTCAGTCTAACCGTGGCTTTTATGTAGCTCTCTTGATAGTTGTAGGTGTAGTTCTCTGAAAAAGGAATATATTTTGGAGCCAAATGGATTTGGGTTAAAACTGCCATTTCATTACTGCTTTTTTTTTTTTTTTTTTAACAGTTACGGGTTAAATAATGTCTAGTAAAAAGACTGAACATCTAGTGTATGCAGCACACACTTTCCAGCCATAATCAATAAGCAAGCCTGGTCCCGCACAGTTGTGCTCAGGTGGACTGTGCACATCCAGGTGTTTTGAAGGTATTTTTCTACCCATATAGTTGTTTCTTATAACCTAAACTCTCCCTTGAAAGGAAACTCATCAAGGTGCTGCAGTGCAGAGAGAATGGGTTTATCAGATTACTTGGATCTGAGAAAAGAGGCATCAGGAGAGCATCAAAACTTGCATACTGGATAGAACATGGCCAGGGGCTATTTAGGATAGGCAGAGTACAATAGCTGTCTCATGGTCTCCTTTACCAATTAACTAAAGGGATCTGAGAAAGAAATAGGCATTCTAGGAGAAGTGCTCTTTTTCTAATCAGTGTAGGGTGTAAGTGACAAGAATTCCTAGGATTTCATTAAACATGGTGAAATTCTGTCTCTGTGGTACACAAAATAACACTTATTCTTAGTGACGGAAAGAGAAAATCTAAATATGACTTTATTTTCATAGTGTTTAGGAAAGATTTTTATCAACTCTAGTCAATTGGCTTTTAGAATAATCACAGACACTTTCTTCCAAGAGTCCTGACAATCTCAGTATCTTGACAATATATTTGTTATTAGTTTGCAGGGCCTTTGATCATTTGTCCTTTTACTCTAATGCTTCTAATTTCTTTATAACTTTGCAATTGTGATTTGTTTTATAAATAATTAAACAACTTTTGCATTATCACACTGTCTGATTCATTTCCCATATTAAGGAAGTGGCTTGTGTACTTTTAGGAGGCTATGGTCTTAAAACACCACAGGGAATAGGATTCTTGAATTAATTATCTGCCAGATGAGGCATGGTCTGTAGACAGGGTGAAAGGAAGGTATCATTCTCTGGAACAAAAACGAAAACTAGCACAGGGGATTATTACAAGTGTAATTGTTGCTAGTAGATGGTTTAAGAGATGAAGACTCTGGCAGTCCTCTTTGAGTATTTTATACCCACATATTTAGGTAATAAATTTGACTGTTAAGGATTAAATTATGTAATTATCTCAACAGAGCATGTTTCATTATGTGTGCTACAGCAAGTGTGAAAATCTAGTTGAAATTTAGTTCTTACTGAGCCTTTTGCAATTGATCCAAAGAACGACCCACCAGGTGAGCCGAGGGCTGGAAGAGCGTCCATTAAACAATAGGGTTGCTCTAAGCAGCATACTTGCTTGAATTCTAAGGACATTCGTGACCTTCAGAATTAGAACCAGGATAAATACAAGAACTTTATCTTAACTGGTAGCCACCCTAACACACACCAGATATTACAGTAATGAATTTTATATAAGAAAAAGACAACCTAAGTAAAAAAATAAAGTATCAAAGGGATACAGTTACATGATGCGCACCAGTCCTCAGAAGAGTTACAGATCATGTTTCCAAATGTTGTTGGTTAAGGAGTCAGAGGGTTGAATACATGGATGCAATTTTTTCTGTTCCACAAAATAATATAATTACAAGCAGGTTTTTCTCTTCACTTAGGTAGTAGTTTAGCTACCAACATGTATCTTTGGAAATACTCTTTGCAATAATGGGTTTATATAATTTTTAATGTCTATTTTTTTAAATAAAATATCCTTTAAAGTATGAATATCCCCCCATACACTTTATTATTAGCATCATTAAATTATTTTTGCTGTTTCCAAATACAACAGATTTGTTGCTTCTCTAAGGAGCAAGCAGAAAGACAGTAATAGCTTTACTTTAGAAGAGCTGAAACTGATGCTACTGATAAATGTCAGAGGGAATTGTTACACATAGACTTTTTAAATAGAGGAAATAGAATACATTAAAGAAATATTTTTAGTGTAAGACTCACAAAGCTAATTTTTATTGTTAACTATTTCTAGGGTAGTTTCAAAAGCATTTTCTATGTGAAAATGCTATTATAGTTTTCTTTCCACACATGGATTGCAAATGGCTAAATAAGATGCCTGCTCTTTCTAGGCTCATAAACTCAAATTAACTAGAGTAGCTCCCTTTACAGTAGCCGGAAGCATGCAGCAGATGGCACTAAGAACATTTAGCAAAGCAGCCAGGAAGAGGTCTTCCTTAATTGCTTCTTCAGGGTCAAAAAATTCTCTGGAAAATGAGATACACTAACTAACTGTATACAGCCTTCTCAAAGCAAGTTACTCAGCAGAAACTGCAAGTTCCATACACTATCCTCTTAATTTAGAAGAGCTATAATCAAAATAAACATAGAGCTAATACCATGTTGAGCCTCTTCAAGATTTAGAATATTGTGATATTTTCTGAAACGTGAGCCATCACAGCCATTACTTTTAAATTCTCACATAAAACACTTTCATTTGTTTTAACTTTGGAAACATAAAATACAACGTGTGCAATTTTTATATTCCAGGGAAAAAGATGATGTATACAATGGATGTTAAAGCAAGTATCAGTGTTTCCACAGTGTGCTGTCCACGCTTTGACTGCACACCTTCCTTCTCTGTGTTTTTTCCACTGAGGCAGCGTTGAAAGATGGTTTTGTTGCTGCTCTGCTCTTACTCCCTAATATGTGCTTTTCTTTAGCAAACTGACATTTGTTACATGATTGGATTGTTAAATTACGATATCTTTACATACCCAACAATATATGACTAAACCATAGATAAAAACGGAACGAGGATAATGTCTATAATGGAAAACAGAAACGAAGCAAATTTTTGAGTCAGTGTTTTGCTTTTTAAAATAATCTCTATTGCAGATTAATTTCTGTTGTACCTACAGTGCAAATTCTCTCTCTCTCTCTCTCTCTCTCTCTTTTTTTTTGGTCCACAAGTAAGTTTTATATAATTTTTTTTGCATCAATTGAATATATTTATGTCACAATCATAAAGTGCAATGAGTTTTGAAATGCATTTATTATACAATGGGAAAATAGCTTTTGAGTCCTCTTTCAGTAATTGAAACTTTAAAGAAAATGAACTCATGAGGTGGCATGGATAGAACATTTTGGTGAACCTGCATCACACAATGATATTCTGTCTCCAGGAATGATTTGTGGTCATAATATTCCCTGTTTTTTCACTTGACCTCTGCCATCCATACATTCTAGGCTAACAGTCATGAAATCTTTTTGTGACTTCTTTTGTATCACTAATTGAGGTTTCTAATGAACTCAATTCAACATAAAATACAGATGGAAATAAATAGTATGACACCTGCTGTGGAGATATGAAGTAGAAATATCAAGTATCATTCTTGTCTCATTTCTTTATGTGGAAAATATTTCTTCCAGGATAATTGTATAGAGGGAGGAGGGAAATCGTGGGCTGATGAGGTTGGAGATCCTGAGAGACCATATATCAAACTAAAACACACATGGAGTACTGACTTGTGAATTTAATATTCACCATTTCCTGAAGGTTCTCCATCTTCAAGAACAGGTTATAATAATTTCTGCCAGCCCTGCCATGCTCAGCATGCACATGTACATCAGGAGGCCAACAGCTTTTGTAGGAATATAATTTGTAGTGTTTCTAGCAGTGTCTCTTAAAGAGTAGAAATGGCACTATGGCTTAGCAAACTTCCGTTAACTTCCTGCCAATGTTTGCTAGGATGAAAGAACATACTCCCCCACTCCCACCCCCACTTAGGGTCTTACAATGGAATATTCAACCTTTATTCTGAAGGGGCTTAATCACCTAGTGCAGAATTTTCCAAATCGTGTTCTATAGAATACTAGTGTTTCTAAAGATGTTAATAATTGTTCTATAAAAAAAAATATTAACAATGTTTTAAGATGTAATTTTAAATGTAAGAAAAAGTTTAAGATATTTATATATTTGTTTTTATTATGATGCTAGAATCTAACTTTTAAGAAATTCCCAAGAATGTTAGGAAGTAAAGGAAGTGCCTGGGACATGCTGTTCGGTCAGCTCGTTAGAGCAGAGGCAGCGTCCACTGACACTTGGGTGTTGGAGACTGATGCTGTTCATCTGCTCACGTGGCATCTTCTGGTTTTGTGTCTTTAGCACACAATGATGACATTCTCAATGTTTAAGGTACATGAAACATTCCTAGATTAATGAGTTCCTGCTGTGGTTCTGTCAATACATCATAATTTAAAAATTGTTTTGGGATCAAATAAGTTAGAGAGCAATTTTTCAGTTGTCAGGAGTCTACAAATAATAACAAAGTCTACTCATTATTTAGAGGAAGAGGAACATGAAAAAAAATTCCCATCTTACATGATAAGTAGTTTTGTATACATACAGTAAAGTCATTATTTTCAATTTTGACACATTTGGTTGGATGACATTTCCAATTTTTAAGTACTAGTCTACAGAAATGAAATGGCATTGCTATTTGAAGATTTTTAAAAAATATGTTTGATTGATTTCTTTTTTAAAGGGAGAGGGAGAGAGAGAGAGAGAAACATTGATGAGAGAGACACATCAGTCAGCTGCCTCCTGCACGCCTCCCACTGGGATTGAGTCCACAACCCAGGCATGTGCCTGACCGGGAATCAAACCGGCGACCTCTTGGTCCATGGGTTGATGCTCAAATACTGAGCTGTACCAGCTGGGCATTACTTGAAGATTTTAAAAATTAATAAACTTTCTTTACTAGACCAGTTTTAGGGTATAGCAAAATGAACAATAAGTACAAATTGTTCCCATATACACTCTGCCCCACCCTCCACTCAATCTCCCCCACTATTGACATCCTGAACCACAGTGATACACTTGTTACAATCCATGAACCTACATTAACACCTCATTATCACCCAAAGTCCATAGCATAGGTTGGGTTCACAACTGGCGTTGTGCATTCTATGGGTTTTGAAAAATGTATAATGGCATATATCTGCCATTGTAGTATCATTCATACAGAATGGTTTCACTGCCATAAACTTCATCTGGGCTCTACCTATTCATTCTTCCCTCTCCTGTAACTCCTGGAAGTCATTAATCTTTCACTGTCCCCATAGTTTTGCCTTTTCCAGAATGGCATATAGTTGGAATCATACAGTATGTAGCCTTTCAGGTTGACTTCTTTCACTTAGTAATATACACTTAAGTTTCCTCCGTGTCTTTTCATGGCTTGATAACTCATTTTTTTTTTAGTGCTAGATAATATTCCATTGTCTGGATGTA
Organism: Tadarida brasiliensis; assembly: GCA_030848825.1. Classification (NCBI taxonomy): domain Eukaryota; kingdom Metazoa; phylum Chordata; class Mammalia; order Chiroptera; family Molossidae; genus Tadarida; species Tadarida brasiliensis. Next base: position 38,352,320 of record CM061262.1, on the reverse strand, counting down.
CTGTAGTTTATCCAGTCACCTACTGAAGGAGGTTTTGGTTTTTAATTGGCTTGAATTTTAATGAAGTCCAACTTATTAGTTCTTTCTCTCATGGATTGTGCTGTGCTGTTTTATCTAAATAGTCATCACCATATTCAAGGTCACATAGATTTTCTCCTATGTTATGTTCTAGGAGTTTCATTGTTTTGCATTTTACATTTAGATCTAGATTCACTTTGAGTTTATTTTTGTGAAAGATGTAGGTCTGTGTCTAAATCTTTTTTTTTTTTTCCACGTGGATGTCCAGTTGTTCCAGTATACATTTGCTGAAAAGATTATCTTCACTCCATTGTATTGCTTTTGATCCTTTGTAGAAGATCAGTTGACTATATTTATGGAGGGTCTATTTCTGGGCTTTATATTCTATTCCATTGCTCTCTCAATATATATGTATTTTTTGCCAATATCACACTGTTTTCATTATTGTAGCTTTATAACAAATCTTCAAGGTGGGTAGCATCAGTCCTCTGACTTTGTTCTTCTCCTTCAACATTGAATTGGCTATTGTGTGTCTTTTTCTTCACCATATAAACTTTAGAATAAGTTTTTCAATAGCCACCAAATAACTGCTGGGATTTTGATTGGGATTTTGGTTAATCTACAGATCAAGTTGGGAAGAACTGACATCTTGACAATATTGCTTTCCATCCCAAACATAGACTATCTCTCCATTTATTTAGTTATTTCTTGATATTTTTCATCAAAACCTTGTAGCTTGCATCATTTAGATCTTGTACATATTTTGTTAGAAATATACCTAGTTCTGCCCTGGACGGTTTGTCTCAGTGGTTAGAACGTCGGCCAGTGGACCAAAGAGGCATGGGTTCAATTCTGGTCAAGGGCACATACCTCAGTTGCAGTTCAGTCCTCAGCCCTGATCAGGGTTGTGCAGGAGGCAATCAATCAATGTGTCTCTCTCACATTGATGTTTCTCTCTCTCTCTCTCTCTCTCTCTCTCTCTCTCTCTCTCTCTCTCTCTCTCTCTCTCCCCCTCCCATTCTGTCTAATGATAAATGGAAAAATATCCTCCAGTGAGGATTAAAAAAAAAAGAGGAAGAAATATACCTAGTTCTTTTTAGCATTAATGTAAATGGTAACGTGTATGGTTTTTTTTTGTTTGTTTGTTTGTTTGGTGTTATAACATTTATTAAAATAATGTCATGGGTTAGTAGAAATAGCAAAGAACCAAAAAATTACAATGCAACTATATAAAATCCCAACTAAAGCCCCAAATTATCCAATGTATTCATTTATTAGCTAACTAAAAAGACACCCAATATGATAAAATACTGCAAAATAATGAGCAATTTTTAGTGATCAAAATTGTGGATTTTGAGTGTTGTATCCTTTTCTTAATCAAGAAAAATGTTCTTTTTAAATATTATATAACATACAAATAAAACAAGATAGAAAAATACATTATAAACTTGTAACAAGAGCTGTAAATACATTATCTTCCTTGTTTCTCATAGGCAATAGGTTGGTTATGGTACATACATAGCATGAAACTACTAAGAAAATAAAGAATAGACAAAAATATATGTCAGCTGTATGGTGACATACAAGCAGCACTCCCATCTACCTATGCTAAAAAATTACGTAATACTGTCAAAAAAAGTCTTTAAAATTACATATTATAATAAGAAATAAATTCAATAAAGAAAGATAATACTGTGAGGAACCAAAGAATTCAGAGATTTCAAAAGTTATGCTTATTTTCAGTGGATCCAAAATTGTGTCAACTAAGTTTGCAAAAGTTTGTTCAGAGCCAACATTACTTATGTCACACATTTATTTCATATATTTACTTTCTTCCCCATAAAAGACCTTTGATAAACATCTAAAGTGAATGGTGATGTGTTTTTGATTTCAAATTCCACTTGTTCATTGCTGATACATAGGGAAGCAACTGACTTTTTTATATTAACTTTGTATCCTGCAACCTTGCTGTAATTGCTTATTTTTTTCAGTCTTTTATTTATTTATTTTTAATATGTTTTTATTGATTTTTAGAGAGATAGGAAGGGAGAGGGAGAGAGAGAGAGAAACATCGATGAGAGAGAATATTGACTAGCTGCCACCTGTACACTCTCTACTGGGGATTGAGCCCATAACCTGGGCATGTGCCCTGACCAGGAATCGAATCAGTGACCTCTTGGTTCATGGGTTGATGCTTAACCACTGAGCCACGCTGGCTGGGCTTTTTTTTTCTTCAGTCTTTTAAATGTTCATGTATGTAATTGCTTATTAGGTTAAGGACTTTTGTTGTTGATTCAGATTTTCTACTGCATAATCTTGTCATCTGCCAACAAAAACAGTTTTATTTCTTCCTTCCCAATCTGTGTACTTTTAATATCTTTTTCTTGCCTTACTCCACTAGATAGGACTTCTGGTATGATGCTAAAAAGCAGTGATGAGAGGGACATCCTTGCCTTTGTTCCTCATCTCAGTGGAAAAGCTTCAAGTTTCTTACCATTAAGTATGATGTTAACTGTAGGGTTTTTGTAAATATTCTTTATCAAGTTGAAGAAGTTCCTCTCTATTCCTAATTTGCTGAGAGATTTTGTTTTTATCATGAATGGGTGTTGAATTGTGTCAAATTTCTTTCTACATCACTTAATGTTTCTTTATATTAATATTAATTAATTAATACTTAATATTTTTTCTTTAGCCTGTTGACCATAAGTTGCATTAATTAATTTTGAAATGTTGAATGAGCCTTGCATATGTGAGATAAATATCACTTTGTTGTGGTGTATAATATTTTTACATATTGTTGGATTTGATTTTCTAATATTTTGTTGAAGATTTTTACATCTGTGGTCATGAGAAAGATTGGTCTGTAGTTTTCTTTTTTTTGTAATGCCTTTTCTGGTTTTGGTATTATTCCTTGTGGAATCAGTTAAGAAATATTCCCTCTACCTCTATCTTTTGGAAGAGATTGTAGAAAATTGGTATAATTTCCTCATGAAATGTTTGGTAGCATTTACCCATGGAATTTAATCCATCTGGTTCTGGCACTTTTTGTTTGGAAGGTTATTATTGATTTAATTTTTAAAATAGGTATAGGCATATTCAGATTGTCTATTTCTTTTTGTGTTTTTTGGAATATTGCTTTATTTAAGGAATTGGTCCCCTAACTTCTACTTTTTCAACTATTAACTTGTTCTATTAGTTTGATTGTCTTGTTTATGTATTGGTATGTAGCTGCATTTGAGAGTAGGTATTCTCCTTCTAAATCTGAAGAGATGAGATATATGTTTTTTGTAATAGTTATTTGATTTGTTTTATAGGATCTTATTTCCTCAACATTCTTAAAAAAAAATTCCCATTTATGTAAATAAAGTGTTCATTTGATTAAGTGGCAAAATCACCAATAATTTTTAAATAAATTTTACCAAAGATAAAGTTTGTGATATTTTGACAAACTCAGCAAGTGTGAATTAACACTCAGATCACTATCACTAATGGCATTGACCTCACAAGACTATGATTACCACGAATTATTCAGCTTTCATCCATCTTATATTTTAAAAATATAAGCTAAACTTTGAATTAACTTATATCTGTATCTTGAGAATTTTAGAAGTGGAACAAAACCACATCATTATTGTCGAAGTCTTCAGTAGTTAATAATCTTCAAAAACTAAAGATATCTTCTCCTATTTTAAGGAGAAGAAAAAGAAAAATGCAAAGAATTAAAAGGTCATTTACTGATATTTCATGTTCTGCTGTGCATAGTCTTTGAACGACAAAATATCAAGAGTGGATTTGGATCCTAAAACAGCACTCAAAAGCTTCTGCTTCAAAATGTGACACTCTAGGGGCTCTCAAATGCCTAGTCACTTTTCACTGTGGCATTTACTATAGAAAATCGAACAGAATGTCTGGTTGTACTTTTCCATCCCTAGTGGCTCTCCAAATGCCAAATGACATTGCTGGCCAGAATGACTCTCAGCATTTCTTTTTCCTAAACATGTATTTTAAAGCTGTTTTCACACCACTAAGTTCAATAAGGTCAAGTAAATCATAGTCTCTGCCCTCAAGGAGCTTACATGCTGTCAAGGGAGAGAGATGTATAGAAAACTAACCAAAAATACTCAAGTAAATACTATACTCTTTGTGGGAACACAGGGGAGGAGGCTAGTAATTCTTCTGAATGGATTAGAAAAAGCTTTACAGATGAGGTGGTTAGAGTTTGTCCTTGACCACGGAATTTATTGCACAGGAAACATGTCTGAGGGAAATGGGGAGAAAATAAAGACACACATTCACACAAATTTTTGAACATATAAGATTGTATAACTGGTTATTAAAATTAATCTGTAATATGTTATTAGAAAATCAAGAAAGATGCTCAACACTGGAAGAAATGGAGCTATAATTTAGGACATTAAGGAAGAAAGACTCATTTCTTCTTTCTAAGCTTGATCACTTTCTAATGAGTACGAGAATCCAAGAATATAAAACCGCTTGCACTCTAGCTACCATTTCAGTATTTATTATAGGCAAGGCATAATGCTAATTTCTTTGCACAAGATATCCCAATTGATTCTGTTAATAACTCTCACAGATATTATTATTTCCATTTTATAGCTGGAAGAAATACAAAGGTTAGTAAAGGTTAAATAAACTTCCTGAGGCCACTTGGCTAGTAGGTGGTACAAGAAGGATTCAAATCCACACTGTCTAACTCCAAAGTCCATTCATGCTCTTAGCCACTGCATTGCACTATCTCCAGTGGGCATGAGATGTGCTGAAAAGAACAAGAAATCCAGACATACCTGGTCCCTAACTTCTAGAAGGAAGCATGCAGGTTGAGGGCTTAGTCTGGAAGTAATCTGCAGAGACTGAGTTCAGAGCACTCACGCTGTCAGTTGTTTAAATCAACAGATGACTTTAGCAATCCTAGTATTTGATTTCAAACTTAGCAGCATTTTACTCCTTATATCTTATGGTTAGAGCAGAGATTAGTCTGTTGACACTCTATCTCCTTGGCACATGCCTGCAAAATCCCAATTTATATCCATGGAAACCAAACTCCTGGTCTCTACCCTTAAAATTCCAATGACTTATTTGTTTATTTTTTTCTGTTTTTAATGCTAGGACTCTATCACACTAGGAATTCTCCATTGTTAATAAATTCATATTACACTGCTGTGGGGATGTGAGAGAAGGGATGGAGATGGGAGACTGTTCATTTTGGCTGAGTATTACTAGATAGATACCCAAGAAGAGAAGTTGTGTTGGCAGCATTTCTGTCTCAATTTGCATTTCTGTGGCCCACAGGCTTCAGGGGAAAAGTGTCTGGCAGATTTCCTAGTAGTTTATATAAGTGTGTGGGTCACAGAGGCCAGGTGGGTGTTGGTCAAATGCTTGACTTCTGAGATTGACCAAAGCCAGTCTATAATAGGCAATTCTTCTTAAAGTTACTACTCAGAAATACGTCAACCAGTTACATTTCTCATCAAGTTTTTGTTTTACAGATTAGATAGTGCTACCATGAAGGGAAATCCAATCCTAATTAACCTATTTCATACTTAATTGAATACCATAAAGAACATTCCTGATGGTGAGTTACCCATAAAAACCACTTAACTTTTTCTCTCTATTAATGATCTATTAAAATTTTTATATTGAAAACGGCAGTAGGTTCCAGCTTTTGATTCAAACTTTTCTATCACAAATTAGACTATGAACCATCTTATCTAAACCTTTCAGTTTAGAGATATGCTTGAAGTGGGAACTGAAAAATGTAAATATCTTGGAGAATTTTTGTATTCATAGGCAAGTTTCAGCAAGTCTTACTTGGATCACAGTGAAAATGATTATTTAAAAATATATATATGTTAAATTCATGAAGCAAAAAGAGAGACTCTTTGCATCCAGTATGCACAGTATGCACATTCACTTGTAAGCAAAAGGAAATTATTACAGAAATTGATTTAAAGATTTAACATTGGGAAGATTATTTTAATATGACAAAGTTAATATATTCAGTAATGGAATTACTACCTTTGCAAACCACCTAATTGGATTTGTGTCTTTATATAAATCACAAAGCACTTGTGCCTTATTATAAATGAAATGGCACATCCACCCAGATAATTATCATTTAATATTGAGCAAGCACCTTTGATCTTGCAACTCATATACATTTGGACTTCAGTTATTGAAACAGGTGCTGAATTTATATCTTTAAGATATTATTCATTTGTAACTCTAGTAAAATAAAGAATGGGATGCTATAATATTTTTTTGTTCTGATATATTAGAGATAAAAATTTAAGATGGACACTGTAATAGTAGGCATTATAAATTATAAAAAAATTTATTAAATAAAATAACTTACCTATTATTGTTACTAATATTGCCAGTATCATGACTGTTGAGAATAATGCTATACAATTTAAAAATAACTAATAAAAAGTTATTTTTTTCAAAGTATTTTTACTTTACAGGGTAAAATTAATGAACGTTGCTTTATCAGAAACTGATACCTGTAATTAACAATTCATGCTTATTGAGGATGGCATCTTTTAAGAAATGTAATCTCAGAAATAAGAAAAAAAGCAGGAAAATACATCAACTATATATAATTAAAAGGGAAATAAATTACATTTCTTTACTTAAATATTTGCAGTAAAAAAGAGTGGTACAAAGAGTCAGATAAAGAAATTTGAGAAATAGCAAATCAACCATGAGTGTGAGCAATTTCTCCTTTGGCTTGAGTTCAGGTAGAAAAACTATATGGGAGAATCTGGAAATAGGCAAAGGACCTAACAGAATATACTTCTCTTGATTTCTGTTTTCCTTAACATTATATTAAAATAATGTTTTTAGTAAACTTTTCCTTGCTATCATTAGTACAATGCTCTCTGAGGCTAAAAAGGTGGCCTTGGAAGGCATGATAGGCTACTTCACCCTCAGGTGCTGAGGAGTAAGTGACCACCCTGCCCCAACACAATATGTAAAACAACAGGCCCTGCATAAATAAGAGACTCCAGGGTCCTGGGCCATAACTCCCCAAAGATCCAGCACCCTTTGTCTGCAATGAAGCAGGTTGAGACATAGGGAATACGCAGCTGAATGTGTGGAACTTAGGCCCAGGAGAGAGACTGGCTTGGAGGTAGAGATGGTTTGGTTTTCTTAGGGGGTAGTTAATAATGTAGGAGTGGGTGATATTAGTACAGGAATGCAAATATGCTCATTGAGAAAGGTAGACAGTGAAGATGGAACCCAAGGAAATAAAAAAGTTATAGCCACAGAGCAAATCCATTGGGAACTGCAGGACAGTTACATAGACAGCACGCTTTGCAAGATGGGGAAAAGTCATGGTTTCAAGCATGATGCTCTGAGCACAGTGTGAAATGATGCAGGAAGATGCAGTATTTAAAGGCTGTGGATTTGTCAGGTAGCAGTTAATTGGTCGTGTTAGCATGTGTGGACCGAGTGGATGGTGAGTGTGGAAGCCTGATTGATGCTTTCTGAGGTGAATTAGAGGTGAGGAGTGGTGGAAAGCCAGCTTTGGCTGGGCTGACATTGATTTATGCTATTATTTCTACCACAGAAATGGTAGAAGAAGAAACAGAATAGCATAGTGCTATAGTTTACAAACTACAGTCACCTTGAGAAGGGTTTCTTTCATTTTTATTTTTTTATATTGTTGTCTGAGCCTCACTCCAAACCAATTAAATCTGAATCTCTGGGAATGGGACCCAAATATTGATATTTTAAAATAGCAATCCAGGTCATTCTAATGTTTAGATAGACTTGAGGATCACTGGATTAATGAAATAAGAACATGGTTTCCAGAAACAGCTTTAGTTTAAATGTCAGTCTCACCATCTGTTGGCTGCATGACTTCTCTGAGCCTCAGTTTCTTTATCCAAGAAGTGGGAATAATAATAGTATCTTCCTCATTGGAAGAAGGATTAAATGAAATAAGGTATATTAAACACTTGGCATGGTACTATTTATTATGGGTTGTTGCTGTTGTGTGTGTGTGGAGAGGGAGAGAGAGAAAGAAAGTGTCCCCTACCCCCTTGCTGACCATGTACTAACCAAGAGATGAGGAGAGGCAGGCTTTGTAATTCTTTCCACCACTTATACTTCATGTCACCCACTCAACAACTCTGCTCCTGCTATGCCTTAGTAATAGCTTCTCAAAAATGTCTTGCTTTATTCTTGTTGTACATAGTGTTGAACTTTAACATTTCCTTCCTTGCTATCCATGCCTTTCTCTTCTCTGGTCTAGATAGCCACTATTGCATCTGATGTTGATTTAAGGCAACTCATTGTCCTGGTTGTTTTCTTCAACATCTCTTTTAAAATGAAGTGCTAAAAAAAATAAGCACATAACTCCCTGAGTGGAGATGAGCCAATTCAGAGTAGAGAATGATCACCTCACTTCTTCTGTACAGTTTACTTCTATTAATACAGACAGAGATCAAATTCATTTGTAGTAATTTTTCTTTTCACATATACTTTCTTACTATATTTTAAAAAAACTAAGTGTCAGACTTTACATATACTCCTAGTAAATACATTTTGTTGGATTTGATCCACTATTCTAGCTTCTGAAGGACATTGGGATATTGATTATAGCCTATATTTTATTAGCGAATTTTCTCATTTTCATGTAATCTGCTGCACAGATAAAGACTACTTCTACTTCACCACCTGAGGCTAAGAAGAGCCCTGTTGCCCACCACTCACCAATGAGTCAGCACTTTTAGGGCAAGGTCATTCAACAAGCTGTAAATTTACCTTATGATGCCCAATCTTCATTTATCTATATCCATAACCTAAGATACCCAAATGTACTGGTAAAGCTTCTTTTCAACAAGTCTTTATTACTTTCTGGTTGTTCTCACGGACTTAGCTTTTAAAAATCAAAAGATTAAAAAACATTATAGTAGATCCTTCAACCCTCTTATGACATTTACAGACATGTACTGAAACTAAAATAAGTGTTACTCTGGAATTTAAGAAAAACTTTCCATTTTGAAACCCATCTTGGCCTATCTGCAAGACTTACAGATTCTCTGGGAAACATCGCTTAGAATTATTTTGGGAAAAAAGAAAAATTGTCCTTCGTACATTAGTGAACAACCATGAAACAGAAGGTCCAGGTATCCTTTGCTTCTCTGGCAGAGTGATGTCTTCTCTGCTTTCAATTCAATTAGAAAAATATTTCAAGGTGTAAGCCTCCTTTAATCCCCACATAATTAGTCTTCAAACATTAATTTTCATAACTGTTCTTTTCTGCATTTGGCATTCTGTGGCTTTGGAGGCATAATAAAAATTTTAGATGACTTGTTTAAAAATTTAAGAAATATTTTATGCATATTAAGATATGTAACAAATAAGGTATGATGTCTAGTAATAAAATGAACATTCATTACCCAGTTTAAGAACTACATATAAAAGAATTAGATAAAGCAAATCATTGTGCTTTTCCTTATCGCATTTCACTGCCTTCCTTCTGGGAGGTGACTTTTATCCTTTTCTTTAAAAAATATTATCACATAAACAATATTTTTAGTTATGTTTGCTTGTATGTTTTATTTTTCAAATGTGAGGTAAACATCAAAATGCTTAGATAACCATAAGGACCAAAGTGGAGATTTGCTTGGCCAGTTTTTATTGGCAGACCAATTAGTTGCACACTTGACAATCTGAGGCTGTTTGGATCTACCCATAGATTGGAACACGCTTTGAAGACTATATTACAGTCTGGCCGGTGTGGTTCAGTGGTTGGCACCAAGAGGTTGCCAGTTTGATTCCCGGTCAGGACACATGCCCAGGTTGTGGGCCCAATCCCCAGTGGGGGTCATGTAGGAGGCAGCTAATCAATGTTCTCATCTCTCTCTCCCTCTCACTTCCCCTCTCTCTAAAATCAGTAAATAAAATAAAATAAAATAAAATAAAATAAAATAAAATAAAATAAAATGACTCTATATCCTGTACTGCTCACTTACCAAAGTATTTCTTTACTTTTATTTATTTATTTATTTTTATCCTCGCCCGAGGATATTTTTTTCCTTTTATCTTTAGATAGAGTAGAGGGGACGGAGGGAGAGACAGAGAGAAACATCGATGTGAGAGAGACACATCGACTGGTTGCCACCCACACGACCCCAACCGGGGCCAAGGCCTAACTACAACCGAGGTACGTGCCCTTAGCGAGAAGCGATCCCAGGACTCTCTGGTCCACGGGCCGACACTCTAACCGCTGAGCCAAACCAGCCAGGGCTCTTTACTTTTACTTTTTGATAAGTCGTATGCAGTACATATAATCATTTTACTGATGTTAATAGAATATTAGAAAATAAAAACATTTAACTCAAATTTTGATATAACAATGACTTTGACTATTCCACCTGCAGAAATGGTCAAGTACTTTGACAATTGAAGAGTGATTGTGCTATTTAATTTATATAATGGTTAAATTGGCTGTACATATAAGTGCAAAATTTCAGATACCCAGGTAGTGATTAGTCAAGGGTCTTTTGTCTAGATCTTGTGAAATCTTCTGGTCCTTTTTATAGGGTCTTTATTCTCCCTGATTGATTGTCTAGCTGCTTATGTATTTACAGGTTCATTTATCTTCTACCTGAATTTTGCCTCCCTTGACATCTGTCTTTTCTTAACCCTCTATCGTTTGCATCTGCCTTCATGGCATGTCTGTTTCTACAAGTTTCTCATTTCTGCTTTGTCCAGGATGCAGAATGAATTTAAATTCTGGGTTAAGAATCCAGATTGTTGCCTGGCCGGTGTGGCTCAGTGGTTGAGAATCGATCCATGCACCAAGAGGTTGCCAGTTCGATTCCCAGTCAGGGCACATGCCCAGGTTCTGGACCCGATCCCCAGTGCGGGTCATGCAGGAGTCAGCCAATCAATGTTCTCTCTCATCGATGTTTTTATCTCTCTCTCCCTTTCCCTCCCTCTCTCTCTAAAATCAATAAAGAAAAAAATTTTTTTAAAGAATCCAGATTGAAACCTTCTAAAGAAACTCTGGCCAGATCTAAAATAAGTCGTGTGATCACAAGGAGAGAGATGCAAAAACTTCAAGGATAGGGTAACAGATACAGAGATAGACAAGGAGGAAGTGAGATGTGGAGACAGGTGGGGGTAAATTTTAGTACAAGATGAAAAATAGGAAGAAAATTAATTTTAAAGTTGAAGGAAATCTGCACAAACCACTTTTGAAAAACGGAGATTTTTAACTGCTTGATTTGTTCGCAGTCTGCACTGAAGACCCCTTGTTCTAGATGATTAAAATGCAAGATTACTTTTCTTATTTTATCATGGATTGTGTGCTGGGACTTGCTCATAAATAAGGCAACCAGTTTCTGTTCCCACAGAGCTTCCATCCAGCCTGTTACACAAACAATTGGTGATTTTGTTTGCAACTCCGTGTTGTGTTTGTATTGTCTTTGTATAATTTATACACCCACGACATCCCTTTGAGCAGACTATAAACCTTTGTTTGGCAGGATAAGACTAGACACTTAATCAAAATTAATCTCTTGAATATTAAATAAACATTTAGGGAAAGGTGATTACTGAGACAGCCAGGAAGGAATGGGAGGCAGGAGTGGTGTTTCTCTATCACAAATCTGTCACTAAATTGTGACTGTTAGCTGCCATGATTTCCACAATCTCACATTGGACTGAATTCTGTGTGGTTGTCAGCCTCAGCTTCGAGTGCTTTTATGCAACAAAGCACAGCAAAGCCAAGGAGTAACAGGGATGTGGCAGGTCTCATGCCCAGGTGAAGTTTTTGTGTCACTGACTTATTTGGGAATCCAAGGAGCACTAGGGCTCCAAGAGAAACATACAGTTTACAATTCTATGAGCAAGGGACATTTTCAAGTGGGCTACAGCTGGTATCTACTATTCCAGCCAGGGGAACCTCTCGGTGAGAGTGGCTGCCCTGGGTCCTGGGTTCCTGAAAGACTCCCACGATACACACCATGGAGAGTCTAACATGAGGAAAAGTGATGGCCATAGGAAGTCCCCTAAGCTGATGTTCCTCCAACTTTAATGTGCTTACAACTCACCTGGAGATCGTAATAAAATGCAGATTCCAAAGATACTGATATAGTATGTCTGGGGTGGGGCCTGAGAAGCTGCCTTTCTGGCAAGCTCCCAGGTGCTTCTGCTCTGCTATTTTAAGGACCATACTTTGACAGGAACTGCCCTCAGCAGTCACTGCACTGCGATTAATTCCATCAGGAATTTGGAAAGGCCTCTATGAATATCCACAATGCAAGTCTGGGCCTCTGGAGGGCTGCCCATAGACAGGAGAGGGGGAAGGGCACACCTGCCTAGCCAGTCACATCAGCAGAATCAACTCTGGAAGTCAGTGTGGTGATACAAGACACTATTAGATCACCTTCCCAGCCAGGAACCACTACCATGAGTAGAGAGATGAGCCATGGTTGTGACCCAGAACAGTGACCCTCCTCCATGGATCCCAGGTGCAAACAACACTAATTGATGAGGCCCTCATCAGCTGTTGCCTGCAGTGGTGAGTGACCATTCGCCTGGGCGTGCAGGCAACCCTGTCAGAGTAGCGATCAAGACCCAGGCTTTTGGGTGGGACGGTCTGCTGTAGAAGACCTGCACAATCACTTAGCTGTGTTCCTTAGAAAGTTACTTAACCTCATTTTCTCCATATACAGAGATATGTAAAATGTGTTCTTCCCAGGGCTGTTATAAGACATACAGAAGCACTTATCACCATGCCTGATTCTTTTAAAAGTGCTCAATAAAGATTAGTTACTACGCTTCCAGCGAAATAAATTTTGCCTTTGATGTTATCTAGTGACGTCATCAGAATACAGACTTTCTTATATATTTTAATGTGACAATGCAAAATACTGACACAGGAGCCAGACATTTTTTAAAAGTTAATTTGATCTGAGTATATAAATTCTTTTTAAGATTAGTTCAGTTACTGTTTTTGTGATAATAACTATGTCTGGCTAAAGGGTTCCTGAGCCATTTCCTCTAGATTTGAATTCTAACTTGGGGAAAATTTTATCTTAAAATTAGTAAATTCTAACAAAGAATGTCGGTCATTTGTGATATGGTGACAACTGGGTGTTTTTCTGACAGACCCTCTCAATCATCAGCTTAATTCTGAGTTCTTACAGAATAGGTATTGTGCTTATTCATTATTCACTCATTTCCTTCCACTCTTTATTGCACCTGATCTATTTCTTTGCCATGGGGATAGCTATTTAATGACAGTAATTCTTTTTTTTTTTTTTTTTTACTTTATTTCAATCATTTCCACAGTTACTGTTGTGTGAGGTTGATTCTGGCTTTGATGTTGATGAAAAGGAAAAAAGAGGCATTTAATGAAGTGATTATTTTCCACTTAATTTGCTTTTGCATCTCTTTATCTGTGCCTCAAATTTAGCAAGTGAACCATTTGTTCCAAGGGATCTTTTGAAATGCATTGTTGGCTGTCACATGCATGATTGATTTTAAATGTATGCTTGAATCCTTCCTGGCAGACTAAACCCCTAGGACAGCAAAACACACTGTAAAAAAAGACTTTCCTGTCATCATCAGGTACACCCGTCATCTTTGACTTAACCCTTGTATTGTAAACAAGTAGTTGCTGGCAAGAGATAATAAATAAAACCAATGTCTGTGTCTCGATTTTCCACATGTCCTGCCAGGAAGGGTATCTCTCTAAGATATCACCCCACTGCATCCTCTCTTGGTCCTTGACTCTAGTTGCCCCTCTTCTTGCATGCCCTATTCACTTTCCCTGTATCCATTCGAATCAGTCTGCACTTCTCTGGTTACTGTGGCTCAGCAGTGAGTCATGGAAACTACTCAAGATGTGTCTCTCTCCATTGATCCTACCAGCCATATCCTGTTTGCCTGCCTTTCAGCTGCCCTTGTGTAACAAGATGCTTTCTCACTGGCCGTCCTCGGTGTTATTTCTCATTTAAATTTTTTATCTTCTTCGAATTGCCAACCCTAACTTTATTTTTAATTTTAAATTTTTATATTAATCTTTAAAAAAATAATAATTTGCCTAAATGACAGTGTCTGTCTGTATTATGAACTAAGTAATAGCATAATGTGCTAAATTTAATTAGTTCTAATTAGTGTTTCAGACCCAAGTGATCATTTGATTATTCTCATCTCCCTTCAGTAGCAGAGGATATAGTACACATTTTCAGAGTATATCTTTAAAAGATTGATTTCTGTTTCTCTTAAAAATCTTGCTATTTTTATGATTTTTAAAAAAGAGTACAGCTGTATACAATTTTTTATGATTTTTGAGACTCCAGCTAAATTCAGTTGGACTGATTTCCCAATAAGTTAAACTTAATGCCATTGGAATATTGGCTGTTAGTTCAATTGCTGTTTTTAATTTTTTTGTATTATTTATTCTTTGTAAGATCCCACTGTACATTAGATGTTCTTCTACTCTTGCTTACACAGTGAACAAGTGCACACCAGCCCTTTGGCTCAGGTTCATAGGTCTTCCCTGGAGAAGGGTGTCAGGGCAGTTAAGTGTAGGGTGTCTTTCTCTGATGCCTCCTCCCAGGAGCACTGGAAAACTCCAGGTTCCGAGGGGCACAAGCCAGGCCAGCTGTGTGGATACAGAGAATTTTATGCACAGAGCTCCTTGCCTTGGTGCTGAGCAGCTTTACTCCCTGGGACAGCATAGAAGTTTGCCCAACTAATTAGGGCAAAATCAGGCCCATGGGAAAAAATCATAAGGCTGAGGCAAGATGTCTCAAAACAGGCTCCAGCTCCAGGGTAGGACTGAGGACTGATGGCGAGGGTATGCGAGTTCAATTGTAGCATGAGTTGGAAAACTACAACCCGTGAGTCAAATCTGGCCTGACACCTAATTTTGTAAACAAAGTTTTATTGGAATACATCCACACTTTTTATTTATGTAATATCTGTGTGTTTTCACACTACAAAGGAAGAGCTGCGACAGAGATGGTATGACCTTCAAAGCCCAAAATATTTGCTATCTGACCCTTTAAGGAAATGTTTGCCCACTTTGTGAACTACCCAATATACCAAGTCTGGCACATCTCCCCGGTTAGGACTTGAGGCAAATTTTATAAGACTATTCACTCACCGAATAGCTCTTTCCCCCAAATTAATGAAAATCACATATTAATTCATAGGAAAGCCCAGATTATCTTCAGAGATAGCTAAAAGGTATTTGCATACAAATAGGAATGCTAGATACAATATATAAAACACAGTTAAATTTGAATTTAAAATAAACTACAAGAATTTTTTGGTATAGGTATGTTCCAAATATTTCACAGGACACACTTATACTAAAAATCTATTTGTTGTTAATCTTAAATTCAAAGGTAATGGGACACATTGTGCTTTATTTGCTAAGTCTGACAGCCCTTTGTATAAAGGGACAAAAAGAAGAAAAGCTGAAGAGACATTGATGCAACATCTACAGGGCACTGTGTGAAGTTTTTAGTTTATTAGCACCTTCTGGCATATTGTCTGGTAACATTCCAGAGTTCTCCAATTTATATTCATGTTTTGAATCAATAATGAGAATCTTCACTCTTTATGCCCAGGTGCTTGGCACACAGATGGTCTGCTTTCCGACCCAGGAATCCGTGCTGTTGATTAGCAGTTTGAAAATTTCAATTGTACATCAGATTGCAGGAGAAAGAGCACTTGCCAATATAAGATAAAAGGGAATTACACAGCAGGACTTCATAGGTTTGATTTAGTCACAAGAGGAGAGCAAAAAATGGAAAGTTTACAAAACAAGGAACTGGGGAAATGGCCAGAGTCTGCTTGTTCTAATACTGCTCTTTCTGTGAGGAGCAGTGTTAGGAATGTAGTTGTAATCAGGAAGCACTGGGCAATGAAGAATATTAACTGAGAGAAAGCGAGCTTTGTTAAATAGAAAAATAATATATTTTAGAAATCCTATTAGAGACAAGCGTTTGCTCAGGCATACTTGGAATACGGAATGACTCCTTGATGGCTTTCTTTCTCACACCCATTTTACTTTTCTAATTTGACTACACATAAAAAACCACATTTGTATATAAGATCAGCATGTGTGTCCCAAGTTAAGACATTACTAACTTGCTGAGTGATTTTAAGTCAATAATTTCACCTTTTGGTTCTTGGTTTCTCATTTGAAGAAGGTGAATTAGAAGATTTGGAAGGTTCTTACCAGGTCTAACAGTCTACTTCTATTACATGCCTACTATGTACATTATTATTAGAATGTAATATTAACAGTATGTCCAAAATATTAAAATTATCAAAATCTAAATGTGAAGATTAGCCCCATATTTTGTAAACATGATAGCATCAGAAACCAGCCTCTAGAGATGAGACTGATCCCACCAAATGATAACAGGCCTATTTAAAATAGATGGAGCACTGGTTTAGTATCTTAGATTTGTCTATTTTCTATCATGTTTTCATGAAATATTTGTATGTCTGAAATTCTATTCCTATTTTCCTCTATAAATATTTTGGTTATCTGGTAATTTATAAAAATTTCAGATCAAATTTTAAATGATAGTACCTTCCATTATATGATGCCTGGTTTGGTAATAGGTACCACTGAAAGACAATCTGTCTTTTGTGGGGTTTGTGATAATATGTATTCTCTGTCTTAAGCATTTTTAAAAATATGAATCTGAGAAAGAAAAAGAGTGTGTAAATATGCTAAAAATAACATATATCTACTAAAACACTTTTTAAAACTTATCTTTATTGTTGAATGTATTACAGATGTCCCCCCCTTTTTTCTCCATTGACCCCCTCCTCCCCAATCTCACCCTCCTCCTGCCTTCCCCACACTATTGTTGGTGTCCATTGGTAATGCATATATGAATAGAAGTTCTTTGGTTTATCTCATCCCAACCTCCATCCCCCCTTCCCTTTGACATTCATCAGTCTAACAACCAATTTGTACTTCTTAATTCCTTCATCTTTTTCACCCATCCCCTCATCCCCCACCCATCTGGGAAGCAACAAAAAGTTCTCTGTATCTAGGAGTCTGTTTCTGTTCTGCTTGCTCATTTTGTTTGTAGATTCAATTGTTGATAGATATGTATTAATTGCCATTTTATTGTTCATATGTTTGTTCTTCTCCTTCAAGTAGACCCTTCAACATTTCATATAATACTGGTTGGTGGTAATGAACTCCTTTAGCTTTTTCTTGTCTGGGAAACTCTTCATATGTCCATTGAGTCTAAATGACAGCTTTGCAGGATAGAGTAATCTTGGTTGTACGTCGTTGCTTTTCATCACTTTGAATATCTCTTGCCACTCTTTTCTGGCCTGCAAAGTTTCTTTTGAGAAGTCAGCTGACAGTCTTATGGGAGCTCCTTTGCAGGTAACAAACTACTTTTCTCTTGCTGATTTTAAGATTCTTTGTTTGTCTTTAACCTTTGGCATTTTAATGATGATGAGTCTTGGTGAGGACCTCTTTGGGTTCATCTTGTTTGGGACTCTCTGTGCTTCCTGGACTTGTGTGACTATTTTCTTCACCAAGTTAGAGAAGTTTTCTGTCATTATTATTTCAAATAGGTTTTCAATATCTTGTTCTCTCTCTTCTCCTTCTGGCACCCCTATGATGTGAATGTTGGCACACTTGAGATTGTCCCACAGGCTCCTTACACTGTCCTCATTTGTTTGGATTCTTTTTTCTTTTTTCTATTCTGATTGGGTGCTTTTTTCTTCCTTATATTCCAAATTGATGGTTTGCTTCTTGGCTTTACCTACTCTACTATTTATTCTCTGTAAATTATTCTTTATTTCAGTTAGTGCATCCTTCATTTCTGACTAGTCCTTTTTTATGTTGTTGATGTTCTAACTAAGTTCCTTGGAGGTCTCCTTAAGTTCCTTGAAGGTCTCACTAAGTTCCTTGAATGTGTCACTAAGTTCCTTGAGCAATGTTATAACCAGTGTTTTGAACTCTCCGTCTGATTGATTGCTTATCTCCATTTTGTTTAGTTCTTCTCCTGGAGTTTTGTTCTTTTCTTTCATTTGGGACATATTTCTTTGACTCCTCATTTTGGCTGCTTCCCTGTGATTGTTTCTATGTATTAGATAGAGTTGCTATGGCTCCTAGGCTTTGTAGGGTGGCCTATTGTTGTAGGTGTCCTGTAGGATCCAATGGCACAGCCTCCCTGATCACCCCAGCTGGGCCCTCAAGGTGCACCCCTAGTGTGGACTGTACACCCTTCTGTTGTAATTGAGTCTTGATTGCTGTTGGCACATCAATGGGAGGGCTTTACTCAGGCTGATCAGCTGCAAGAACTGACTGTGCCCACTGACCACTGGCCTCTGACTCCCTTGGAGTATCAGTGGTGTAGAGGCCCACCACACAGAGCAAGACGTACTTCATCAGGGCTCTGGTACCCACTGAGTCCACTCACTGAGTGTGTGACTTGTGGAGGTGGTTGGGTGGTGGTGTTTCGATGTGGTCCAAAGCTGTCCACTGGGTGTGCTGGCTCTGGGGCAAGGTCAGCCACTACCTGTGTTCTATCCAGGGCCACCCTGGCATAAGCTACAAAGTGATCTGCCAATAGCTGCTTATTGTGCTGGGCTTGGAGGTGCCCAGGAAAAGCCAAGTTGTGAATCAAGGCTGGCTGCTTCTAGTGCCAGGCCGGGGGCCACTTAACAAGAGGTATGGGGTTCGCTGAGACCAGATGCTGCTTGTTTGAGAGAATTTAGGAAACTCTGAAGCAGGATCCAAGACAGGCCAATCCTATGGGAAAGCCACTGGAAACAGCTTGGGTGGGCCCGAAAGCTGGGCAGAGCAGGGCCTGAGGCAATCACCAGGGCAGGGTTAACAGTGTGAGCCAGGTTGCTGGAGTCCCAGATATGGCAGCCTTCTGCCTGCCCTGTGGGGGAAGGGCTCACCAAAGGAACAAAGGCCTCCTCCAGCACATCTGTCTGAGAGAAAGCCGGCTCTCCAGCCCATCCCAAGGCCAAGCAGCTCAGTTTTTCCCCATACAGTGGGCCCTCATTTATCGCGGTTAATCAGTTCCAGACTCTACCGCGATAAATGAATTTCCACAAAGTAGGATTCTTTATTTTTAAATAGAATATTTTCGCAGTTAGAGCATAGAAAACCTGTTCACGACCTTCTAAATACATTTTTTAACATTATTAGAGCCCTCTAGACATGAAATAACACCCTTTAGTCACCATTACACTCGTATTACCCAATATATTAGACAAAATAAGACATATTAGACGTTACAAATATCATATTATTATTATTGTACATTTAATTACACACACACAGTTCTTACACACAACCACTAACCTATGAAAATAGTGCAACTTGTTTGATGATGAAGTGATAAAGATGAAGAGATGTACTGCACAGCAAATAAGAGCAAGGTTACTGCTCCTCTGAAGGACGACCTCAGGGGGAGAGTCTGCAGGTGGTGCAGTATCTTCAGCAGGTGCGTCATCGTCTTCTTCCGCTGAAGGAGTACTGGGAGTAGGCAGTGGGTGTCTGGGTGCATGGCTGAAGAACATCGTGATAGGCAGTTGCTGGCGCTGTGTTTTCATATGCGTGAGGAGGCTTTTGTAGGGTTCTATCGCTCCATCAGGTGCATTCCGGAACCGCAATGAAAACACCGCGGTAAGAGTGAAGCTGCGAAAGTTGAAGTGCGAAGTGGAGAGGGACGACTGTGTCTCTGGTGCGTTTCAAGGAGGGATGACCGTATGTCTCTGGTGCCTTTCAAGCTGCCTCCCCCACACTATAGCCTGGAGGGTGTGAGTCCGAGTAAGTCTGTGTGCGGGCCCTTTAAGAGGAGTTGCCTGGGGCTCCTGCAGCCGCAGCTTCCCTCAGCCTCAGTTCCCTCTGGTTTTATAGCCAGAAGTGATGGGGACCTTTATTCCCGGCACTGGCACCCTGAGCTGGGCACCTGGTGTGGGACGGGGACCCCTCACTCCTCAGGGAGGACCTTCCCAGCTGAGGTGTCCCTCCTGATTTTTATCCGCAGCACGTGGGTGTGGGACCAGCCAGTCCTCGCCTCCGCCCCTCCTACCAGTCTCGATGTGGCTGCTTCTTCAATTTCGTAGTTGTAGGATTTCCATTCAGCTCGATTTCAGGTGGTTCTGAATGATGGCTGTGTTGTAGTTTAGTTGTAACTTTGATGTGGTTGTGGGAGGACGTGATACCGCGTTTACCTACGCCGCCATCTTGACCGGAAGTCCTAAAACACATTTTTAATTGTTTTTTTATTTTTATTTACACAAATAGTATATGAAGATATTCTGTTTGCCCCAAATTAAAACATTATAAATGAGGCTAAAATTGCCTTTGACCATCACCCTAGTTCTTCTTTCTTCACAGATCCTTTGAGGTAAGTACTGTTGTTGGTTTGTGTGTGTCCTTTTAGACCACCTTCAGTGTGTTTTCTCAGAGCCTTGACCCTTTACTGTATTACATGTATACTAACAAGCTTAATTTGCTGTGCTTGGTAATGTTGAATGGGGAAACAATGATGCTTATGAAAGAATTTTTGCACCGGGATTGATGATCTAACTGAAGAAAGCTACATTGGAAGAGGATGAGTCACATCAGGGCCCGTGTGTGTGTGTGTGTGTGTGTGTGTGTGTGTGTGTGTGTGTGTGTGTGTGTGTTATGTGTATACACACAGAAATTTGGTTCACGAGCCACTCTGAACCTCAATTCCTTTATCTGCAAGCCAAATGTGATGATCCAAAACATCAGTAAGGTTTTGTTCAGCTCTCTGTTTCTTTTGGTGTATTATTTCCAGTGCTAAGATAGCCAAAAAGATGATTACATGACAGGACTTGTGGTCGCCTCACCATGGTATTTAGTTATAGTGTCTGTTCATGCAACCTAATATTGTTTTCAATAGCTCCATACACGCTCCTTTGCTCAAAATAGATTCAGCTCGTTCCTGGTTCCCACAGACCAGGAGGGAAGATCCAGTAACATTGGTCATTCTTTCACAGAATCTCTCGATCACTCCTTAAGAGTTTTGTCCAACTCATTTGGAGTTGATCCCACTAAATTCACCCTCTTGTAATTGTTCTAAGTATCATTGTACTTCCCTCACCACACTGAACTTGGTGAGCAATGCTGATAAGTCATGTGTGATACTCTACAACCTCTTATTTCAGAACTGTAAATTCAGCTTAGTTTTTATACCCCTTTCTCTGTCTCACTTTCTCTTTCTCAAAATCACTGCTACCCATACTAAAGCATCAAAAACTAGGTTTTTCTTTTTTAATCTCTCTTAAGTTTGTGAGTTCTACACAGATGTGAAAGTGAATTTTAATCAGCTAATTTTCCTTCTCTATTAAATAGATGGATATAATATGCCCTGGGTGCCAGTGTTTATTTATAAGCTCTATATCCTGGCTCTGCATTGATGGCATTAGGATTTTGTTGTTAGAATGTTTTCTAACATTCTTAAAGTCTCCCTCATCAGCCAGATTCCCTATTACTCTCCACAAATGAAGGTTGATAAGGACGAGTTATCAGGTGGCGTGCAGCTAAGGGTTCGGGCAGAGAGCTGAACACAGGCAAATGACGCGTTAAGAATTCCTTGTTGTTTTCAAAGCTGAAGGACAAATGCAAAACCAGCAAAAATAAACTTCATGAAAACATATACATCTGTAATTTCAGAGTCCACTGGAAAATATCTTTTGCCAATTTGGAACCTCTTTATACTTGTGTCTTCATAAACAACCCTGAGTAGTTCAATTGCCACTTAATCTGAGGTCTTCAAAATAAGCCTGAATAATATTCCACCATAAAAATAACATTTATATATAACCACTGACAGTTTTCACTTGGTTAAGGTTTCTTATTTTACAGGTGTCAGTACCTGGCTTGCTTCAGCCCACTTACTTCCCTGTCAGTCTTATCACCTGTGATTTCCAGCTAAAACTTGAACAAATTTAGGCGATTGAAAAGCAGTATAGACGTGAGAGGAGGAGATTCAACTTCTGAGACACAAACATTCTTTAGTATTTACAGGCATCCCTCATTTTATTTTACTATGATTTATTGCGATTCACAAATACTGCGTATTCTATACGTTGAAGTTTTGTGGCAATCCTGTGTCATGCAAGTCTGTCAGTGCCATTTTTTCCGACATTTGCTCACTTCATTCTCCTTGTCACATTTTGGTAATTATTGCAATATTTCAAAAGTTTTCATTATGATATTTGTTATGATGATCTGTGATCAGTGAGCTTTGATGTCACTAGCCTGGATGACAGCACATCTGGTTATGACATGGTGTACCAAGTATTTTCAGCCCATTGTTGAGACTTCCTGATCAGTAAAAAAGATTCC
The DNA here is from genome assembly GCA_030848825.1 of Tadarida brasiliensis. Taxonomy (NCBI): domain Eukaryota; kingdom Metazoa; phylum Chordata; class Mammalia; order Chiroptera; family Molossidae; genus Tadarida; species Tadarida brasiliensis. The sequence continues at coordinate 38,329,927 of CM061262.1, read as the reverse complement.
TTTCAAAATATTACTGCTCACTGACAATGCACCTGGTCAGTCAAGAGCTCTGATGGAGATGTACAACGAGATTATTGTTTTCTTTTTGGCTAATAGAACATCCATTCTGCACCCCCTTAATCAAGGAGTAATTTTGACTTTCAAGTCTTGATATTTAAGAAAAACATTTCATAAGTCTATGGCTGCCATACATAGTGATTCCTCTAATGGATCTGGGAAAAGTCAATTGAAAGGATTCACCATTCCAGATGCCAAAAGAACATTCATAATTCATGGGGGAAATGTCAAAATATCAACATTAATGAGAGTTTGGAAGAAGCTGATTTTGACCCTCATAAATGACTTTGAGGGGTTCAAGATCTTTCAATAAGGGAAAGAACAGTATCCTCAACAAATGATTTTGTGAAAAATGGATATCCACGTGTAAAAGAATGAAGTTGGATCCCTACCTCATATAACATAAAAAATTAACTACAAATGATTAAAATATAAAAGTATAAGATTGAAAACTACAAAACTTTTAGAATAAAAAATAGGAATAAATCATGATGTTGGATTTGGTAATGGATACTTAGATATGACACTAAAAGTATGAACAACAACAACAAATGGATAAATTGGACTTCATCAAAATTAAAACCTTTTGTGCATCAAAGAACAATATCAAAGAGTGAAAAGATAATTCACAGTGAGGGAGAAGATATTTGCAAATCACCTATCTGGTGTCTAGTACATACAAAAGGACAAACAACCCAATTTAAAAAAGGCCAAGAACTTGAACAGACATTCCTCCAAAGAGGAAGAACGATGGCCAAGAAACCCATGAAAAGGTGTCCAACATTATTTGTCATTAGGGAAATGCAAATCCAACCATAGTGAGATTTACGTCTACTAAGTTGGGTATAATTAAAAAATTGAAGTAAAAGCTGTTGATGCATATATAGATTACTTAAAATCTTTGTGCATTGTGGGTGGGAATGTAAAATGGTGAAACTACTGTGGAAAAAGTTTGGTAGTTCTTTAATAACTTAAACATAGAATTCCGATATGACCTGGCAATTTCCAAAATAAATTAAAACGTGTACATGTGGTCAAACAAACACTTGTACAAGAATGTTCATAGCAGCACTATTCACAATAGCCAAAAAGTAGTAAAAACCCAAAGCTCCTCTAACCAATGAATTGATGAAAAATGTGTTATATGCATAAAATGGTATGTTAGTGAGTCATGAAAGGAATGAAATACTAATACATTTTACAACATTGGTGAAGCTTGAAAACATGCTGAGGGAAAGAAGCCACACAAAAGCCTACATATTGTGTACATATAATTTTTATTCAGAGAAGATACTCAAAAATGTAAAATTCACAGAGATAAAAAAAAAGTAGACTAGTAGTAGTCAGGGGCTGGAGGGGAGGAGAATGGGAAATGACCACTCTGTGGGGACCAGGTTTACTTTTGGGGTGATAAAAATATCTGGAACTATATAATGGTAATGGTTGTACATTTTGAATGTACTAAACGCCATTGGATTGTACTTTTAAAGTGGTTAAAATGGTAAATTTTATGTTATTTATATTTACTACCAATAAGTATATGGTATAATTTAGAAAAATCATACATATATATGTCTATTAACTATAAAATTCTGTAATTCAACCTATGACTCTATTTCCAGTTTATTATTATGATAAATATCATGGCTTTGGGTGTCAGAAAAACTTTGGTTCATTGCTTTCAACATTAAGGAACATTATAAATGTATAAGTAAGCCTAGAATTAAAAGGTCTACCAACATTAATCTATATCAACTGGAATGTTTCCATTCCAGGGCTGTGTATAATGACTCACTTTGATATGTGTATGAGGATCATAGTCTTGAAGATATTTCAGAGAAAAGACACTGACATTATTAAAGGATAAGAAAATTACATTTGTAAGAAGAAATAAAAAGAATAGGGATTAACTTGCCTAGTGGAGAATAAACTCAAGTCTGATTTAATAGCTGGAATCAAGTACTGTATTAAACAATTTAGGGAAATAAAAGAATGCTATAGTATTTATTTATTTTATTTTATTTATTTATTTATTATTATTATTTTTTGTTAATCCTCACCCAAGGATATTCTTTCATTGATTTTAGATAGCACGGAAGGGAGGAATGGGGGAGAGGGAGAGAGGGAAACATTGATGTGAGAGAGACACATCGACTGGCTGCCTCCCACACAACCCCAGCCGGGGCTGGGGATTGAACCTGCAACCCAGGTACATGCCCTTGATTGGGAATCGAACCCACGACCCTTCAGTCCACAGGTCAACGCTACAACTGCTGAACCAAACCAGCCAGGGCAGAATGCTGTAGTATTTTTTTTTTTTTTAATCTTCACTTGAGGATATTTTTCCATTTATCTTCAGATAGAGTGGGGGAAAGAGAGAGAAACATTGATGTAAGAGAGACGCATCAATTGGATGGCTCCTGCATGATCCCAACCAGGACCAGGGACTGAACCGTAGCCAAGGTACATGACCTTGACCGAAATTGAACTCATGACTCTTTGGTCCACAGGCCAACGTTCTAACTGCTGAGCCAAACCAGCCAGGGCAGAATGCTATAGTATCTAAAGGCTAGAGAAAATGTTGGACTTTTATGATTATCTTGTTTTCTTTCTCAGAGACATTTTAATAAGCTACTTGAAAAATGTGGAAGGCCAGGGTGGACAGGCGTGGTGGATTTGCCCTTGTGACCTCTATGAGAGTGGCAGATAGCAAAAGATATGTGCCTTATCTTGTAAAGTTGCAATGATTTTGATTGTTTAATGGTCAAAGATAGAAAGGGGAAATTCATTTCACTTTTTCCTGAATATTTACAAATACCTTTTGCATTTCTCTTCAGGTACATCTTAAGAAGACTTTGGAAACTAAGAGGTAATAGACAAGGATAGGACAGGTGGGACTGAGGCCATGATTGTAGAAGAAAGAAGCTTATTTACAGTCAGAGATAAAAATACTACAACCACATTTTTTAAAGTGTGGTTTTCTTTGGAGAAATTAAGTGAGTTACATTCTACTCTATTAAAAGCTATTTCATTATCATTTTGCTTGAGAGGAATGAATGGATTAGATGACCACTCAGATTCTATTTAAGTGAAGTAGGAGAATCATATTTTTCTGATCATAACTCTAAATTTGTAAATTCTTAGAAACTGAAGTGCACTTGAGACATAATTTAATCCTTCAACAATCTTACTTAATTCTATCCATTTTTGTAGGTAGGTAGTATTACTAATATAATACCAACAAACTCAGTAGCATGATTATAGGTGACAAACAAGTTTTATCACTTTAGATAGAACACAAAATCCAGCATCAGCCTGGGGAACTATGGAAATGTATCATTAATAGTGCAAAATTTCTGCTATATGCAAGTACAAGTCACTCGACTGAAAAAAGTCTCCAAAGGACCTTCCTGCTGAGCAGAAAAAATTGTTCTCCCACAACATTGTCAACATTTGGGTTAAATATAAAAGTAAGGGTGATGTCATCATCATGGAATTGTTCCTTTTTTCTCTACCCTTTAAGTTACAACCAGTAGGACATCCATAGCCTGATAAAGGACCCTCTGCAGAGCACGGCAGGATGCCCGAGAGATCTATACATATCTGTACATCTGAAGGTGGGTAGACTGCACTTCATGGAGAAGGGGGAATGGAGGAGCAGCACAGCCAATGATCAGAGGCTCCAGTAACCACATTAATGCCTGAGACTGGAAGATACAGGAACTGCAACAGTGCCTGAAACCCAGCCTCCTCCACCCCTCTTCTCCAGCAGTGCAGTGGCATCTGCAACCTAAAGCTCCAGGAGTTGTGGTAGCAACCAAGACCAAAGGCTCCAGGAACTGTGGTGGCTCCTGGGACTTTGGCCTGCTGGTAGTGGCAGTGCCATCTGATAACCCAGTGCCTCCAACAGTGGCAGTGCCTGCACCCCCAGAGAACCTGGTAGCAGCAGGAGAGGCAGCACATGTGACTGGTATCCTAACTACAACAGTGCCTGAGGCCATAGGGAATAAGGAGCAGTGGTGGATATTCCTGTCACCGCAGTCACCCCAGGGGAGATGTCAGCACCTGCAAAGCCAACAACACCAAATGAGGTGGAGGTATCTGTGACCCTGGCTCCCACCCCGCCCTCTGCTGGGATAGATGGTACCAGTGATCCAAGAGAAACACAGACGTAGCAGAGGCACCTGCCATCCTGGTTACCATGGCAGTGAAACTCCATGTCTGCTGTGACACCAGCATTAGCAAGGCACCAGTGAGTTTGAAGTCACAAGCAGTGACAAGAAAAGCATCAGCAACACTTCTGGCAGAGGCAGTGGAGGGTGGAAAGTGCTAGCTCTCAAATATAACCAGGGGCAACTTAGGCAAGAGAAACCAAAGACTTGTACTGTAGTGCCAAGTACTGGAAAACAAAACAAGCCCTCTAATTCTCAACCTGTTGAGTGGTTAGAATCAAAGTAAACAAAGCAAACAAAGGTGTTTGCTACTTCAATAGGGGCAGTGGAACAGTTCATTTAGACCCATGAAAGATCACAGTAACATGGTATCACAAAATGAAAATGACAGTCTCCAGAAACCATATTTAATGCCACAGAATATTGAGATCTAAATGACAGAGAATTCAAAATAGCTGTCATGAAGAAACATAGTGAACTAGAATAAAATTCAAAAATACACTTCTGTGAGCTCAGGAATAAAATTAATGAACAGAATCTCTTAAAAGAACCAAGCAGCTCAGGAATAAAATTAAGGAACAGAAGGGAATACTTTATCAAAGAGATTGAAGCTCTAAAAAGAAATCAAACAGAAATGCTGGAACTGAAGAATTAAATAAATGAGAAAAAGAATGTATTGGAAATAGAGCAGACCCTATGGAAGAAAAAAATTAGTGAGTGCAAAGATAAAAATGTAGAAATCATTCAGGTAGGAGAGAGTACTAAGATTTTTTTTTTAAATAAAGAAATTCTATGAAAACTATCCAATTCCTTTAGAAAAGCAATAAAAGGATAATAGGTATTCCAAAAGGAGAGGAGAGGGAGAAGGGAGTAGATGGCTTATTTAAATATATAATCGCTGAGAACTTCCCAAACCTGGGGAAAGAACTGGATATAAAAGTCCACTGAGCAAACAGAACACCTAATTACCTCAATGTAAGAAGACCTTAAGACACATTATATTAAAACTGCTAAAAGTCAATGATAAAGCATTTTAAAGACAGCAAAGGAACAAAGAGCCAGCAACTTACAAAGTTTACCCCATTAGGCCATCTGCATATCAGGAGAAAGTGGAATGACATAAAAATATTGAAAGATTAAAACTGCCAGCCAAGAATACTCTATCCAGCAAAGTTATCCTTCAGATTTGGAGAAATGAAAGCTTTTCCTGATGAACAAAAGCTGATGGAGTTCACCACCACTAGACCTGCCTTACAAGAAATGTTAATAGTAGCTCTTCTACCTGAAATGAAAAATCGAAAGTATACAAAACTTTGAGTAATGTAATAAATAGACAAATAGATTAGAATATTGCTAACCTATTTAAGAATAAGGTGTTAATCAATAAATATATCATAAAGGTTAAGAGAAAAGAAACATTAAAATATAACCACTTTAATTTTATAACAAACTCACATTGTAAAATAATATATTTGACAACAAAGACATATAAGAGGAGGAGGGAAAGGATGGAAGCTGTATAGGCAAATGAAGATAAGATACAATCAGTAGAAAAAGGACAGTATTATCTATGAGAGGTTTTATATAAACCACATGGCAATCACAAATAAAAAATCCAGAGCCCAGACATGAAACATTTAAAAAATAGAAAACTGGGGCCCTGGCCAGTTTGGCTCAGTGGTTAGAGCATCAGCCTGTGGACTGGAGAGTCCTGGATTCGGTTCCTGCTAAGGGCACATACCTCAGTTGCAGTTTGTCCCCGGCCCTGGTTGGGGTCGTGTGGGTGGCAACCAGTCGATGTGTCTCTCTCACATTGATGTTTCTCTCTCTCTCTCTCTCTCTCTCTCTCTCTCTCTCTCTCTATCTATCTATCTATCTATCTCTCTTCCCCCTCTCTCCCTCCTGCTCTATCTGAAAATAAATGCAAAAATGTCCTCAGGTGAGGATAAAAAAAAAAAAAAAAGAAAACTGGGGAAAACATCACAGAAAATCACCAAACTAGAATGGCAGACAGATACACAAAGGACAAGACACAATGGAGGCATGGAGCAATCAAAGAACAAAGAGTAAAATGACAGTGATAAATCCTCATAGACCAAGAATTATCCTAAATGTGAATGGATTGAACTCACCAATCAAAAGGCACAGAGTAGGTACATTAAAAAACAAGATCCAACTATATTCTGCCTCAGGTGATGCATCTTTCCTCTAAAGACAAACATGGGTTCATACTAAAGAAGTAGATGATACTCTAAGCAAATGGTAAGCAAAAGGAAATGAGTGTAACCATACTTACATCAGAGTAAAAAGACTTCAAGCCAAAATTGTAATAAGAGACAAAAATGGATATTATATAATGATAAAGGAGATAATCCATCAAGAAGATATAACATTCATTAATATATATGCACCCAACATAGGAGCACCAAAATATATAAAGCAATTAATAACAGAACTGAAGGGAGAAATTGACAGCAATATAATAATAGTAGGGAAATTTTACATCTGCTTACATCAAGGGATAGATCACCCAGAAAGAAATTCAACAAGTAAACACCAGCCTTACATGACACATTAAATCAGGTGTACTTAATAGGTAACATATACAGAACATTATATCCAAAAGCAGCAGAATACACATTATTTTCAAGTGCACATGGAACATTAATTCTCAGGATCAACTATATGTTGGGACACAAAACAATCAATAAATTTAAGAAGTTTTAAATCATAGCAAACATCTTTTTTAAATACAGTAGCATGAAACTAGATATTAACTACAAGAAGAAAACTGGAAAAATTACAAATGTGTGAAAGTAAACAACATGCTACTAAATAACTATTGTGTCAATGAAGAAATCAATGCCAAATCGATACCATAATCTATGGGATGCAGCAAAATGGTACTAACAGGGAATTTTATAGCAATACAAGCCTAGCTCAGGAAACAAGAAAAAGCTCAACTAAACAAGCTAACCTTACACCTAAAGGAACTAGGGGAAAATAAAGAAAAAGAAAAAATTAAGTCCATAATCAGTGGAAGAAAGGAAATAAAAATCAAAGTGGAAATAAAGGAGATAGAGACAAAAATATAGTAGAAAAGAATTAATGAAACTAAGAGCTTATTCTTTTAAAACTATACAAAATTTACAAACCTTTAGATAAACTCACAAAGAAAAAAAGAGAGAAGGCTAAAAACTGAAATCAGAAATAATAAAGAAGTTACCACAGATACCACAGAAAAACAAAGAATCATAAGACACTACTATAAATAGCTATACACTAATAAATTGGAAAGCCTAGAATAAATGTATAAAGTCTTAGAATCATATAACCTTTCAGGACTGAATCATGAAGAGAAAATCTGAGTAGACTGATTACTAGTAAGAATAATGAAACAGTAATCAAAAACCTCCCACAAAACAAAAATTCAGTACCAGACAGCTTCATAGGTGAATTCTTCCAAGCATTCAAATTTAATACCTATTCTTCTCAAAGTCTTTCAAATATTGAAGAGGAGAGGATGCTTCCTAATTCATTTTTTGTTGTTGTTGCCAACATTATCCTGATACCAAAACCAGACAAAAAAAAAAAAAATGACAGGCTAATATCTGAATACAATACATTAAAAGGAGCATATATTGTGATCAAATGGGATGCAAGGAAGGTTCAAAATTCACAAATCAATCAATGTGATACACCACATTAACTAATGAAGGATAAGAAATCTTATGATCATCTCAGTTGTATGAAAAGCATTTGACAAAATTCAAAGTCTCTTTATAACAAAAATTCTCAGCAAAATGAGTATAGAGGGAACATAACTCAATGTAATAAAGGCCATATATGACAAACCTATTACCAAATCATACTCAATGGAAAAAAACTGAAAGCTGTTATTTTTAATTAGGAACAAGTGAAGATGTCCACTTTCACCACTTTTATTCAAAATAGTAGTAGAGGCCTAGCCACAACAATTAGGCAAGAAAAAGAAATAAAAAGCATCCAAAGTAGAAAAGAAGAAGTAAAACTGTCACTAATTTCAGGTGACATGATACTGTATATAGGAAACCCCAAAGACCCCAAAAACACTATTAAAACTAATAAATCAGTAAAGTTATAGGATATAAAATTAATGTATGAAAATTGGTTGAATTTCTGCACACTAATAATAAACTATCAGAAAGAGATATCAAGAAAACAGTTCCATTTACAATTGCCTCAAAAAGAATAAAATACCTAGGAATAAATTTAACCAGTGAGGTGAAAGACCTGTTCTCTGAAAACTATGACATTGATGGAAGAAACTGAACAAGACACAAATAAATGGAAGGATGTACTGTACTCATGTACTGAAAGATTAATATTGTTAAAATGTCAATACTACCCAAAGCAATCTACATATTCATATAGTCTCTATCAAAATACCAATGATGTTTTTCACAGAACTAGAACAAACAATCCTAAAACTTATATGGAACCACAAAAACCCCAAATGGCCAAAGCAATCTTGAAAAAAAAGAACAAAATTTGAGGTATTACACTCAGTGACTTCAAACTATGCTACAAAGCTACAGTAATTAAATCAGTATGGTACTGGCACAAAACCAGACATACAGATCAATGGAAGAGAACAGAGAACCCAAAAATAAATTCACACTTACATGGTCAACTAATCCATGACAGAAGAGGATAGAAAATGGGGGAAAGACAGTCCTTTGAATAAATGGTGTTGGGAAAATGTGACAGATACATACAAAAAAAATAAAAATGGACCATTTTCTTACATCATATAGAAAAATAAACTGAAAATGGGCTTAAGACTTAGATGTAAGACCACAAACCATAAAATCCCTAAAAGAAAACACAGGCAGTAACCTGTTTGACATCAAGGACATATCCAAAAAAAAAAAAAAAAAAAAAAAAAGGACCACAAAAGAAAAAAAACAACAAATAGTATTACAACATATTAAAAAACAAAAAACTTTGGCAACATGAAGGAAACCATCAACAAAACAAAAGCAACCCACTTAATGGGAGAAGATATTTGTAAATGATATATCTGATAAGGGGTTAGTATTCAAAATATAAAGAACTGATACACAAAGATGTAAAGTATAGCATAGGGAATATAATCAATAATATTGTAATAATTATGTATGATGTCAAATGGGTACTAGACTTATTGAGGTGATCACTTCATAAGATATATAAATGTCTATATCACTATGTTATACACCTGAAACTAATATAATATTGTATATTAAATGTAATTGAAAAATAAATTTATAAAATAATAAAATAAATTTTTTTAAAAGAACTCATACAACTCAACATCAGAAAAAACAAAATCCAATTTAAAAATGGACAGAACACCTGAATAGACGTTTTTCCAAAGACATACAGATAGCCAACAGACATATGAGAAGATGCGCAACATCACTAATCATCAGGAAAATGAAAATCAAAACTACAGTGAGATATCACCTCATACCTATCAGATGGGTTTTAATAAAAAAGATAACAAATAAATGTTGGTGAGGATATAAAAAGGGAAGCCTTGTATATTGCTGGTAGGTTTGCAAACTGATGCAGCTACTATGGAAAACAGTATGCAGGTTTCTCAAAAAACTAAAGCTAGAACTATCTACCATATGACCCAGCAATTCCCCTTTGGGCATCTATCTAAAGAAAATCAAATCAGTAATTTGCAAAAATATATAGACCAGTATGTTCATTGCTGCATTAGTCACAATAACTAAGATATGAAAGCAACTTAGGTGTCCATCGATAGATGAATGGATAAAGAAGGTGTGAGATTATATATATAATGGAATATTACTCAGCTGTAAAAAAGAATGAAATCTTGCCATTTGCAACAACATGGATAGACCTTGAGGCTATTATGCTAAGTAAAATAAGTCAGACAGAGAAGGACAAATGCCAAATGATTTTACTTATACCTGTATGTGGAATCTAAAAAAACAAAACAAATGAACAAACAAAATAAAATAGAAGTAAGCTCGTATGTAGAGAAGACAAACTGATGGCTGCCAGAGGTGAAGAAAAGAGGGATGAGTAAAAATAGTGAAGAGGAATAAGTGCTAAAAACTTCCAGTTATTAAATAAGGCACAGGGATGTTGTACAATCTAGCAATATAGTTAATAGTATTGTAATTACTGTAATGATAGGTGATTACTAGATTTATCAGTATGATCACTTTCTCAAGTATGTAAATGCTGAATAAATATGTTATTCATCTTAAAACTTATATAATATAATATGTCATTGAACTTTAATTTTAAAAAATATAGTAAAGTAGAAAAATCTAGTAAAGCAAGCAATCACTGAAGCCATGCTGCTCTGAATATCTTAATTTTTCATTTAATATATTTTATTTTTTATTGTTGAGGTGACATTGGTTAATAAAATTATTTAGGCTTCAGGTGTACAATTCTATAATACATCATTTTATATACTAATACTCAGTTACCTAAAAATAATCTCCACATATGGTACCAGTGTTGGGAAAGGGGTGTATTCAAGAAATAATATTGAATCCCCATATTTAAAAATTGGATTAGAGATCCTCTTATAAAGACAAAATCCTTGAAGTGCAACACCCACGCTTAAAGAGTGAACTACATAAATAAAGAAACTTGCTTCCCACAGATTTGGCTCTAGATGGAAAGGGGGGGAAATTCTCATGTGGGTCTGAAGCCAGAATTCTCACTACCTAGTTCTTCCCCACCAAAAATAATTTAATTTGAAGTGATCTTTAATTGGAGGTTCCTTTTCCATGGCTAACAAAAATAAACCAAAAACTGAAAGTGAAACAAAAGTAATGATACTTTTCAAGAAAGAACATTAAATGCATTCCTCAAAGTATCAAAAAGTGCCAATAAATATAAATCCATGATCTGAAAAAATTCACAAATAGATAAAAAACAAAAGTCAACATAAGATAAAGAAGATATAATGGACCTATAAAATATTAAAAGTTAGAATGATTAGATGTTAAATATAAAATGAGTTTGTTTAATATGTTTAAGAAAATAAAAACGAAAAGGGTCCTTAAGAGATCATAAAAAATGAACAGGCATTCCTTGGCCTTGTCTGGGAGTCCAGCTATGGACCTCTTTACTCTGCCAATCTCCCACACACCCCTCCTCACCCAGCTTTGAGTCCATGGCTGTAAAAAAAAAGAACAGGCAGAGGTGCAGATTCTAGTAAAGATGGATTATCTTGATTTTAGCTGATCCTACTGCAGATCACAGTTATAAGCCCTGTACAATACTACTTAAATAAGCAATATTTGAAGATATGTGTGTAGGATAAAAGCAGGCAGAAACTCAAAGAGGATCATATTTGAAAAAAGAGAACTGAGAGATAGTACCATTTATATGGATTTATTTTTCCAGTTTACAGTGAAGCAGAAAACTGCTGTCTTGCTGACTAAAGGAGTCAACGGATGAAGTTAAGTACTGCCATGACTGGAAAGTTAGTGAAACATGCTGAAAAAGAGGAATCTACAGAGTGGAAGCACTAAAATTATATTTAAAAAACTATATCCATATCATTAAACCCTGAATTATGCAAGCATTAAAGAGACTACAAGGAAACTAAAGAGCTAGAACTAAAAAGGTGAGAAAACTGACTGAAATTTTAGCTGCTGCCAAATGCAAGAGAAGCAGGGGTTATAATTTGTGTCCAGCTGAATGAACTCCTTCCTAAAACAAATATCAACATTCTTCAGAAGCTAGTGATAGAATTCAGTCTGTTCGATGGCTTGCCCACAAAGTTCAGTATAAGATTTAAAAATTACTAAATATGTAAAGAAATAGCAAAAATGTGCTTATAGTCAATAGAGAAAGGAGTCAATAGAAATAGACTCTAATATGATGCAGATGAGGACTTTATAAATTTATAAAAATATATTCAAGAAGTAAAAGAAAAAATAAAGTCATTGTGGATGAATAGATAGGGAATCTCTACAGGGAAGTGGAAAAAAGAACCAAATAGATATTTGTTAACTTAAAAGTTTAATATCTGAAAAAAATTATTCATGGGCTTAACAACAAATTGGAGATAACAGAGGGTTAGAAGTTAGAGCAATAGAAATGGTAATATGATAAATGGAGAGGAAATTATACAGCAAAAAGTATCTATGGAAAAATAGCATGTAGTCTTAATGTATGTACAATTAGAGTCCCAAAAGAAGAGGGAGATAATAAAAAAGAAAATTTATTTGAAAAATAAATAAGAGCTAAAAATGTTCTATGTTTGTTGACAATATGAATTTTTAGATTTAAAAGTTCAGTGACTTCTAAGCATCATAAATATAAAGAAAATGACAACTGTGCATTTAACTGTAAAATGACTGAAAACCAAAGGTAAAAAGAAAATCTTAAAAGCAACCAGAAATAATATCACATAGTCAAACACAGGGTTTGTATGACAATAGACCTCTGAGAAACAATTCAGTCCAGAAAAAAAAAGAGACAATTTTTAAAATGTCTTTTTTTAACTGGTCTACCTATATTTCTCTATCCAACTAAATTATCTTTAAGAAAATTAAGGCAAAATAAATGCATTTTTAGATAAGAGCTTTAATTAATAAGTTTATTATAGGTCAACAATTCTGAAGCTTTCTTTGTATTCTATGTTTGTGCAAATGAGTAAACTATTTGAAGATAATGGGAGCCAAGTTCATCACTGTTGGAGAATGAATTTATAAATAACAAAAGAAAAAAATGTTGTGAGATATCAGTGGTATTGAATTGAGTATAGCAGTAAATTTATTTTACACACACACACACACACACACACACACTTTAAAGCTCTGTTGCTGAGAAGCTTTTGAAGCAAGGACACACCATTAGCAATAAGTACAGTTAGTGTCCTGACATTGGTTTATAAATACTATTCTTTCCAAAAGAAATATGTGTTTTTTTTTTGGAGAAAAGGCTGATTTTAGGACTGGGCCAGAGAAAGTACTAGATGATCCTGGAACATTTTATTTCAGCAGAATGTAAGAAAATATCATAAAATGATGGGGACATATCAAAAAATCATAAAGACAACCTGTAAAGGGCTCCCTTTAGAAATCAGGAATTTGATCTTTTCAAATAATTTAATTTCTATTTAATTTATTTTACCTATGTTTTGCTTTCAATTTTTATTGATTTCTCCTTATTATTTCATTTCTCTGATTTTTTTGTTAGTTTGTTTGTTTGTTAACATTTATTTTGCTCCTCTTTTGCTAGGTTCCTGATGTGGGATCTTAGATTATTTTCCTGTCGGGATGGTGAATGCCAGACAACAGTGGCCACACCTCTGTGCTTTGTCCCTGCCCACATCACTATGTTCAGCCCTTGAGCCCACTGACCACTCCCATAGGAATGCTCATTCTATCTCTCTGTTACTCCTGCCTAGAGGGAGTACCAGTGGCAACCTAATTCCTTCCCTCTCCAGGCTGAGACCTGCAGTGAGCTCCAGGCTGCATCTCTGGCAAGTCTAAACTCTTCTCCCTTCCCACCTCCCTGGTTCACTCCCATTTGCCCACCTTAAGATGTTTCAATGCATGCATGTCTCACAAGTGTTTGTGTGTTCAGCAGGGACTCCTTTGAGGGATTATAGCTGTTCAAATTGTTGAAACTTCAAGGGGAGAGACCAAGGGTATCTCATGCCACCATTCTTTTGATGTATATCTTGAGTTTAGATTATTGATTTGAGACTCTTTTTTATTAAAGTATGTATTTTTAGTGCTCTTAATTTCCCTCTTAGCATTGCTTTAGCTGCAAGTTTATGTGTTTTATTTTTCTTTTCATTTAATTAAAAGTATTTTTTACTTCCTTTTGTTGTAGGAGGGATTGAATGGGCCAGATCCCTCCAATACTTGTGGGCTAGAAGTTCAGTGGGCTAGGGTTATCACTGAAATAAAAATTTTCAGAACCTCTTCATGGAAAAATGCCTGGTTTTTATTTGCATGGAATTACATTTCTTGGGTTATAAAGTCCCATGTCCCCCAGCCCAGTCCTGGAAGAGGGGCAGTTGGGGATTTAGCAAAGTTAGAAAGAGGGCCAAAGTCCATAGTGTCTGTTCCACAGTGTAGCTGAGAGCTTTCCTTGGTCTAGGAGATTTAATATTCAGGGTTCTGGGGTTTGCAGTGGCCATACCTGTTCTGGCCACTGACTCACTCTCAGGTAACAGACAGGTAGGCACCTCTTACATCGATTAGACCTTACTGGGCATGTGTCTAAATTGCCTTTGTCCAGTCCTTTCTCCCACCGATCAGCCAGGAATAGACCTGGAGTGTTAAATTAGCTAATCTACCAATCTCCCCTTTACTCCTTTCTTGCTACATAATAACCAGATTATTGCAGTGGCATCACTTTGAGATTTTCTTTTTGACACATAGATTATTTAGAATTCTATTGTTTACTATTCAGGCATTTGAATTTTCCTGTTATCTTTCTGTTATTGATTTCTAGTTTGATCCCATTGTGGTTGTAAATCACACTTTTTAAGATTCAATTCTTTTAAATTTGTTGAGGTTTTTTGTGGTTTTTTTTATGGCCAAGAATGTTGTTTATCTTGATGTATGTTCTCTCGCTAATTAAACTTATGCTAAGTGAAATAAACCAGTCAGAGAAAGACAAATACCATATCATCTCACTTATATGTGGGATCTAATGATCAAAATAAACTGATGAACAAAATAGAAACAGAGGTATAGATACATGGAACAGACAGACAGCTGTCAGAGGGGATGGGAATTGGGGAACAGGATGAAAGAGGGTGAAGAGACAACCGACAACAATGTGCTGATAGCCAGAGGAAAAGGGGGTTGGAGGTAGGTGAAGGTGGGCAAAGGACAGATAAATGGGGATGGAAAGAAGACTTTGCTTTGGGCGATGGGCACACAATGCAATGTGCGGATGATGTTTTGTTGAGTTGTACACTTGAAACCTGTATGGTTTTGTGAACCAATGTCACTCCAATAAATTCAATAAAAAATTTATTCAGATTCCTTAGTTTCTGCCTAATGTCCTTTTTGTTCCAGGTTGCCTTCCATGATAACACATTACATTTATTCATTATGTCTTCTTAAGCTCATCTTGGCTGTGACAGTTTCTCAAACTATCCTTGTTTTGAATGACTGAAAGTTTTGAAGGATACTGATCAGGTACTTTGTAGAATGTCTCTCAATTGTGATTTGTCTGGTGTTTTTCTCATGATTAGACTGGATTTATTTTGATCATTAGATCCCACATATAAGTAAAATACTATTTTCATCACATAATATCAAGGGTACATACTATCAACATGACTTATTATTGTTGATATTGAGCTTGATTGCTTGACTGAAATATTTTTTATCAAATTTTCCCCCTTTGCTATCCTGTACTCTTTGAAATAAAATTACTATGCATAGTTCTCATTTAAGGATTAGAAATTATATTCCACCTCTTTGAAAGTAGAGTACATTATTTGGAATTCTTCTGCATGGGGTATTTGTCTCTTTTCTCCATATATTTACTTATTCAGTCATTTATATCAGTATGAATTTATGGACATTTTATTTATATTTTGGGTTATAATCCAATATTACTTTGTTTTGTTGTTTAAATTCTTCCAATTTTGGCCATTGAGGCCTCTCTCAGATGTCTGTGCTTCTTTGACATACCGCCTGTGTTAGTTTCCTAGAGCTTCTGTAACAAAGCACCAAGACCTTGGAAGCTGGAAACAACAGATAAAAATACAGTCTGGAAGCCAGAAGTTTAAAATTAAGGTGTCAGCATGGGCATCCTCCCCCTGAAGGGTTTTGGAAGAATCTTTTTTGTCTCTTTTAGCTTTTGATGGTTGCTGGCAATCCCTGGCATTCCTTGGCTTGTAGACTCATCAATCCTGTTTTTGTTTTTGTCTTCACATAGCATTCTCCTCTCTGTGTCCCTGTGTGCCTTGTCTTCTTTTAAAGACACCAGTCATGGGATCTAGAGGCCAACTTATTGCAGTATGATCTTATCTTAAGTATTTTCAGACTTGAAAACTCTATTTCCAAGTAAGGTCACATAAATTTTGTGTAAACCTGAATTTTGGTGTCCTATTAACAACATGCCAAGACTGCAGTGATAAACTATGATGTCATGAAAAAAAAAATTGGAAAACCTAATAAAATATTCAGGAGTAGAGAGAATGTGTCCTATAGGTATATCCATAGATTTTAATTTGACATTAGAAATAACAAAGAGGTGTCAAAGGATTTAAAATCTTCCACATTTAAAAGCAATGCAGATCTAGTTATAGTTATTTAAGTTCAAATGTATTGGTTTCAAATGAGAGATGTTTAATTAAAAAATGTTCTATGATCATCAAAAACTCTTGAGGCAACTATTTACAAGTCTTTTATGCTGATTAAGCTCTTGCAATACATGCACACATTTATACACAATACACAATCAATAGTATAGGTAACTGCATCACCATATAGATTCAGGTCAGGGAAAAAAGAGAGAAAAAAATATCTAGATCATGTACCAGTCTGCACTCTAATCAACAACCCAAACAGTGAAAATCCAATACTGGACTCAGGGTGTCTATAAGTAGCTTACATAATGATGTTGAAAACCCATACCAAAGAAAATCTATCCATGTAGCTACAGTGATAGAAACGTAACGATTACTAAAGAAAGCATGTAAGCTAATACTTTCAAAGGTACCATGATGGGTTCAAACAGTTCATAGTTCAGGGACCAAGAGCCATGGAATCAGGATTCTTCTTATTTATACTTCCAGATGGAACATGGAGATCTATGGGCCATACCGAGATCATTTATTAGCATCATCCACTCAGTTACGATAGCCATCTGAGTGATCCTGTTTGTGCCTCTCTCTCACCACCTTTTCCCATTCTGCACTATATAACCTTGAAAAGACTTAACATGGTAAGATTGGTTGTCTTGTTGGGACAAAAATTTTCAATCCAGTCTTGCTTTTCCGATATACCTACTAAAGGCAGTTTTGGCTATGCCCATCAGTGATTCTCCTTCCTCCCATCTCAGAGAAATTATCTGAAAATGCCCAACTCACTTTTTGGAATTATGTGATTAAAAAAAGATGGCAAGAAGAGGAAGATAGAAGAAGAGAGGTAAGAAAAGTGGAGGGTTGCAAAGATCAAGAGGTAGACCAGGGCTTGGATATGAGAGGTGAGGGGAAGAGATTTGGGGGGAATTTGGAGAGAGATACTGGAGCAGTTCAGCAAGGTGTGAGGGAAGGGGGCAGGAGACATGTGGGATCTATGTATCTGGATCCTCTTCATGGTTTTAGAATAATGCCAGCAAAAATTTTGAGTAAAAATTTAAAATTAAAGAAGTTTTTGCTGGTTGTTTTGATTCTTCTTTGATCAAAACATTGCCCTGAGATTGAACCATGTGTATCTCCAGGTTCATAAGCTGGTACTGGAGATAGATAACAAAGATCTGAATTTGGCTAGTGGATTGTGAAAGCAATTTAGTCCCATATCCAGATATCTCATCAATATTTTTATCTCCATAGCTTCAGCTTTGTTTTTATCCTGCTTCCTTTAGTATATTGCAACATCTTCCCTTTGTCTATCTTCTTGTCAATCCATTTTCTTTCTTTTTCTCTGACATGGTCTTACTGAAGACTCTGTAATTGAATGTCCAGCTTTTCTTCCTTAGTACCTCAATGGACCTACAGATAAGGTGACAACACTATTTCAGCAGATCTCCTGAGTTATCTTTGTGTCTGCCCATATGTCTCTCTTGGGAGACACTTTGGACTATGGTTAGGCTGAATTGCAAATAGCAGGGTTTTTAGGGCTTTAGGAATGGAGATGTCAACCTTCCCGTAAGAATGGTGTTTAAACTCAAAGGCACATCTGGGGATTCTAACCAATTAGGCAAAATAAAAGTTGATAAAGTGGTAGGAAAAAAGTTGTTAAAGGTGAAAAAAAATTATATTGAAATATTGTTTTGTTTAGTTCACTAAGAAGTACCAAGTTGCTTCTGCCAGAACATGTATAGCTGAAAGCTGTGGACTACTCATAGTGAGGGAGCCATCCTATCCAGGTCAGGTCCTGAGGGGCAGCTTCCTGGCAGATGGTGCAGGCTGTCATTAAAAGAAGGATTTCTTTGTTTTATCTCTCACTTGACAGAACTTCACAGCTCACAGATCGGAAACTGTGCTCTTACCCCCGAGAGACAATCTATGGTCTAGGAAGCACCAGTTCACTTCCACTGAGTTCTCTTTTGCTGTCTCTTCCCTTTCCAAACACAAGCACTCTTACTCAACTTCACCACTCACTGTTTTAGAGCAGATGTAAAGAATTCCAAACTACTAGAAACACACATCTTTTTCCTCGAATGTTTTTGTCTGGATGTAATTTTGATTGATCTCTCTTCATATAAAGGTCGAGAAAATAAAATGGGAGCTAAAACCTTGAAAGATTTTGAGTAAATTCAAGCATCCATTTAGTCACTCAACAAATATTAATTGAGAGCCCACTAAGTGTTAGGGAGTCAGGCATTTTACTGGGTGCTACAGATACAGCTCTGAATAGGACACAGGTAGGGATAACCTGCTCACACATAGGATACACACTAGTGAATGATTTCGGTAGGGTAATAGGTGGACTTAGTAAATACTTTTACTATAAGCCTTAAGAACAGGGTACTAAGGGAGCACAAATGAGAGATGTCTAACCGAGTCAGGATGGGGGAACATTGGTGCTATTCAGGGACTGACCAAATTTCAGGAATGAAGTGTGAGTATATTGGTGTTGGGGGAAGCATGACAATTTGAGGTGTACTTTACTGTAATCAGATATTAGTATAGTTCATTATTGAGGTGCATTTTATTATATTTTTGTGTATCTTTCTTCACCCATACATGCGGTTTTTTTTTCAAATAAAAGTTTGTATTCCTTCATTTATTCATTCAATACTTATTTAATGCCTCTTACATGCCAGGAACTATGCAAACATACTAGTGATTCTGCAGTGAAAAAGGTAATTGAGATTTTTCATGGGACATTGTCCATAGGGACCTAAAACTCAGATCATACTAGTAAGTGAAGCCAGCAAAGTGTATTGCAATAGGGAATAGTGAAGACTTATTAAACCTGACAAAATCTTCTGTCCATTGGCATTAAAATTAAGATTATTAAACAACATTGAGTCACTCACAGGATGCCAATTGGAGACTTCTGCAACATCAGAAGAAATAGCTGCTTCTCAGTTTAATTACAGAGGGGGCTGTTCTGTAATATAGCTGCTGAAGGACATTTGAGTCATATGGTAGAATAGTGGGGTAGAGGGAAGACAGACATGGGATCTGGGGACCAAACAGATACGAGCCAGTGCTTCTGTGGAAGAAAACATCACCATACCACCTCCTTCTCATTTCTCACTCCTGTCTCCTCATTAGCTAATATTATATACCTGGAGGGCTGAATCAGCTTCACTTTTCTCTGCATCTCTAATTTAGGTTTTCAATAAAATAAATAAATGCATAAGAAAAACATAAAGAACAATTGGGATGATGATGTTGATGAGCTGCAGGAAGAAATTATAAACTAATAGAAAATAATCTCCAGGTAGAAGCAAAAGAAGAACCAGTCACTTTCAATTTTAAGGGTGTTATTGAAGGAGGGTTTTTCCTAGTTCCTGTGAAGAGAGAGGAGGCACAACCCCTAAAATGTAGGGGGAGAAATGATACGTGAATCTCTGAAGGGTCTGAATTTGCTTTGGAGCACCATCAAGGAGAAGCAGCCTCAGTGAGGCAGCCTCAGGGCAAGGTTCATGCTCTATCCCAGGGCAGTGGCCCCAACAGTAGGACACAACAATGTTGATGGTCACTTGAACAAGATAACTTGGCAGCTCTGTAGCCAGGTGTCAGCACTGTAACGTGGAGATGGGGGAGACACAAGGGAGTGGCCATGCCCTGGGCTAGGGACACAGGATGACTTCCACAGTGCCACCCATCTTGGCCACTGTGAGAATCAGAAACAGTGCTTCTAGAGAGGAAAGAACCTGGGAGCAGATGTGGGAGGCTTCCTGGTTGATGATTGTGTCAAGGAAGCCTAGCAGAGCCAATAGCAAGGTAGAGTACCACTGTGAGCCACCACGGAACTCCACAAGTGAGGGATGGCATGACAGTGTGTGCTGCTGGTAAGGCATCTGCCACCCTTTGTTGAGGGCAGTCATCTGGGAAATATGCTTGCATATGCTGTCCTCTGTAAGATCCATATCAAAAAGACAAAATAAGTAGAATGAGCACTTTTCTCCACTTTCAGAGAGTTTTCTGGAATCTTTTCTCTCCCTGATGTCAGTGTTACCCACCCTAAGCATATATTCCCCACTCCATCTGGTGTGATATACTTCCAACCGCCTCCTGCTTGTAAAGAAGAAAGAGCCAGTAGAGGTTTGAATGAGTAATTGGTTTAATAGAGCATCTTGAAATGTAGCCACACATTCTATTAGAATAATTACAATACATTTGCACAAGAGCAACATTTGGGTGAATACATAAAGTTTAAAAGCAACTGAATAATCGCTCTACACAGTGTTGGCAAAGGATGCCATTTTTTTCTAAAAATATCTAGGCATAAAATGAAACTTTATATAGCAATGCTTTGGGGAGATGGGGTTGTTGCTGGTGTATGTTTGTGTTTGTATTTGAGGACAAAACTCTTGGGTAGTTTTATAGTTGAAATTCAGACTTTCAAAGGAAGCACATTCCTCAAGCCAGTAATAATATCAGCACTCTGTTCAGTAATGTTGAAATTAAGTAAACACACGTCTACTTTTCTTCCCCCAAAAGCCGAAATGTCTCTTTAATTTGCTTCCATATCTTGTTCATTCTGCTTCTAATGCACTTATAGTTCTTCTATTTCTTTGCAATAGTGATCACAGTGTACAGAATATTTGGAGATTAGCATCGAAATTCATCAGGAAGCATTTTTCATAAGATATGAGGACATCATCCTTCCCTTATGCCCTTGTTGCAAATTCTTAAGTATTGGCTGAAACAATTTATATCCATAATTTCTTCCATGGTTGAACAAGGGTAACTATAAACTGAGTTGGGAACAACCTTCTCTATACATTTTAATAGTTTCTATTATTGGGACTAACTCATTCTGTTTTATTGTAATTCTTCTCTTAGCAGAACCCTGAAATTTAACACTTACAAGTTGAGTAAATACCCAGCATATATATTGACAGATCAACAGTCTCAAGCAAGCAGTGAACAAACTTGCTACATATGTTCATCTCACCACAGATGCTTTTCTCCCTTCACTCTGGTTTTTTAAGTGCATCAAATATTAATAAATGCACTTCTGAACGTTCTTGCATATGTCTCTAAAATAATCTGATTTTGTACTAAAATCCATCTTTACTAAGCTTGCAAAATCTTTACATAGGCAAATCTTTTGTAATAAACAATTCCAGAGGGTAACAGAGTACTGTAAACACAGATTGCTACAGGCAGAGAAGCAAAAAGATAGATCTGTGTAGTTTAGACTCAACCAACTGCATTGAAAGGCAGATAGCCAGAGCTACTATTTAGGAGATTCATAATTAGGCTCAAGACTGCTAGTATGAAATGCTCACTAAAATGATGCTGGGACTGCATATCTGATTAATAATCAGCCAAAGCCATTGTGATCAACAGTAAGGCCAATGTTAATAAAGTCAATTTAGGACCTGCTAAAAATACCATGGGTAGCATAAAAATCAAAATCTTTCATTTGGAGTGCGGAAGTGATTTTCAACCAGTAATGTTTTACAGGTATGCTGGCTTCCTCTGAGAAATGTAATGAACACATTTCACTGAGCAGGGTCAACCCACTATGTGTACAACAATAAAAGTAAAACAAGGCTTCAAACAAATAATTTATGGTAACAAGTCAGGATAATAAGTAGCTGTAGAAGTTCCAAGCTTGGAAGCCTGAGACCTGACTTTGGGTCCCAGTTTCACCTTTAGCTCAGTGATCTGAGTAAATGTTGTTCTTCTCTGAACTTGTGCTCAGAAATAATGTTATCGGCCCGGTTTGATGCAGAAGTTATTGTGAAGGTCAGATATGAAGTCACATTATAGGAGATTTAAGGTTCTCCTTCTATGTGGTTGAAAAAATGATGACTTAGAAACATTTATACTAGAATCACTTAACTAAGGCATGCTGGTTCTTGATAAGTGGTGCTTTTCACTTACTAGTTCCTCAGTGATGCTTGATATTTTTTATCTTCTGTCCTTTGCTTATGTAGTTCAAAGTTATATGTAATGAAGACAACATGGGAGGCAGAAAACCTGATGTTTAGAGTCAGACAGTCTTAGCTTAAACTTTTATTCTATAATCCAGAGTAAGTTATTTCATTAAACTATGAAGATGATGATGATGATGATGAATAAACCAACATTTCTGAAGTGCTTATATATGTTCAGGACTAAGTCTCCTACATTTTGGTATTAAATCCTCACATCAACCTTATTATCATCCTCATTTTGTGAACGAGGAAACAGAAACTAAAAAAGTTTATATGACTTGCAAAATTAACCAGCATTAACAGTTAATAATGTGAACCCACACAATGTGATTCTCTAATCCGTACCTGCCGCCCTCCCACAAAGCGGGGATAGCAGCCAGCTTGCAGCGACTGTGAATGTCCAGTCATCACTATCACTGTAAAACACACTCGGGGGTTAATCTGAGACATACTGAGCCTCCACAAACCAAATTTTTGGGAGATAAAAGTTGTAAAAATTTCTTCTCTATCTTCCTCTGGGCTCCCTACTGAATTTGAGCTTGAGAAAAAGACAGTTCATGATAACCAGAGAAGAGCTACATTATGCGCAATTCGAGTACATTATGCCTTAGGATAGAAGGAGTTATTCTTTCCCACACTAGGAGACAGGAGAGCCACAAAGAAAAATTCAGGCAAGTAAGGGTTGTTATGATCTCAGTCAGTGACCAGGATGTTATTTTAACAGGACAGATGACACTGTGGATGCTTTTGGTTGTGAAATCCTTTTAGTAAGTCTCCATTAAAAAAAAAAAAAAAAAAAAAAAGCTACTCCTCTCTCTTGAGTTTAGCTTTGGCTTAAATCTATAGAGTTAAAAGCTTAAGGTAACATTTCAAAATCCCTTCTACATCCTTATGAAACTGTGATTTGTACATTTTAATGATACTTTTTTTTTTTTTAAACAAACCACTTGATGCAAACCTTTGAAAACAAGTCCTTTTATTGCCAAGCTTGCTGGGATCGCCAGAGATAAGAGACTAATAAGTTTTTTATTGAAATTTCTTTTAAACAATCCAAAAATGCACATTTATGTTTCTGTGCATATGAACTAGTTTAATTTCAATTAAATCGGGTGGGTGATAAAAAAATATATCATAAAACACTCAAGATCTGGTAAATTGTTTTCAGGGGAACAGATGTTGTTATGACAGTTTTAAAATTTTGATTACACTTTCCTGTGAAGATGAGGTGCAGCTTCAGGGGTGTGGGAGAGCTTTTATAACGGACGCTGACATTCCAGGGCTGGTAGCTACACGCCTTGGTGATACTGGTATTATGACTATTGTTTTTGTGGATAATGGCCTTTGAAATCTTTCTAACATTTTGTTCTCATTTAGGTTATTTTAAATGTATAGAAAACTGAACTTTGGAGCAAAAGCTCTTTATTAATTAGGCAGGTTTTGAAATAAAATCCTCTATTTAATTCTAACTAGGGAAGGTTAACAGGGCTGGTCATTAACACATAAGATAAAAATAAAGATGGTGATCAGTTCTACTTTGGAGGAGGACAGGAATGGCTTAAGGGATGATTTGCATGTCAGTGGAGGAAAACAGTTGCCTCCTTGACATGGACGTCAAGAACCCACAATATATACAATAGATACTTCCTTGGTTCAGGGCATTGTCAGCTTTTATTAAAATGCAAATATTAATTGGTATGTTGATATTATAATTATCATCAGTATTAACACCTTAACTCAAATGCATATATAAGGTTAACTTAGTAATATACTCATCTTTTAAGAGAATTTCCAACCTGGGATGTATGTTCTCAGTTTGGGTGAGGATGCGGTAAAGAGAAGTCTGGGGTATGAGAAAGTTCCAGCTGTTGAAGGGTTCAGGCTGGACCCCATGGCAGATGGATGGTGGGTAGGATAAGGACATTGGTTCATTTTCTTGGACATGAGATAGATTCTGGGAGAGGTACAGTGCAGAGAGGTAATGCAATGAGACTAAACCTTGTCTCCTTTCCCTGAAATAATTTAGTACCTTTAAGTGTGAACACGTCAGATAACCACTGCCTCCACCTAGAAAATTGCCTCCACATGATATTAGTCATTCCTCGTAGTAAGCCAGTATCTTTCTTCCTAAAACTTGAGGTCATTGATTCTAACTTTGCCCTCTTAAACCACCCTGAATTTGGTTTAAGATCAAACACTAGTCTTTGTTTTTTTTTGGTAGAGTATAAGGCAGTTGGGTTTGATATATGTACAGGATATGCTATGCAAAGGACCCTGGAACCAAAAGAGAATCCCCATATGTATTCATACTGCTGCTCATAATTAATGACAATCTCAGTTGTATCCGCCACTGTGTTTGACTTAGAGTACCTGGGAGAAGTGATCGTGTGTCTGTAAAAACTTGGTAGTATTAATAGACTTTCCTATTTCTCCCAAAGTTTAAAGGAAACAGAAGAGAGAGGTGATTATTTTTGAAGGTCAGGCTGGAATAGTTGGGCCAGAGTGGTTATTCCCAAAAGAGAATGGGAAAGGTTATTAGATTGATGTCAATCTGGGTGTATTTCTGTTGAGGATATAACAAAAGACTCTGTTTCATTCTGTTCTATTCAACAGTTTAAATAAATGGACTTCAAAAAATATATCAGTGGTATATTAATAAAATTCAAAGAATCAAAAATTAAAAAGAATAGTTAATATGTTGAATAAAGAAGCAGAAATCAAATATAAATTTAGAAGGCTTGAATGTTCAGGTAAATATAATAAAGACATGCAAGAGGTCTAAATTCAAGGTTATATGTTTGGGTTTAGAAGTCCAAATTGCACAATTCTAAGATATTTGGTTTAGCCAGCTGTCAACTCAATGAATAAAGAGCAGATGTGTTCCCTATGAAAGCTCCTGTGGTTTAGGTAGGTTTATAGAAAGTGTCTAAGTGGTCATGCTGGATTGTGCGTTGATTAGACCTCACCAGGAATCATCTGTTCAAGGATAGTTAAAGAGACTCCTGAAGGGTATCCAGAGGGAGGTGTTTGGAATAGCTAGTGGTCTAGAAACCATATCCCATGGTTGTAGGAAAATAGGATGTTTAATTTATAGGGAAGAAGACTTGAGGGAGGGCACATGATGGGTGGTCTTTGAATATAGTGGGTTTTTTTTATTGTTGAAAGTATTACAGATGTCCCCCCCACACCTTTTTTCCCCCCAATGACCCGCTCTTCCCCACTCCCATCCCCCTCCTGCTTTCCCCAAACTATTGTCTGTGTCCACTGGTTGTGCAAATATGTATATAAGTTCTTTGGTTTATCTCTTCCCAACCCTCCACCCACCTTCCCTCAGAGGTTTGTCGGTCTGTTCCTACTTCCATGTCTCTAGACCTATTTTGATTGGCAGCTTATTTTGTTCATGATGTTCCATAAATAAATGAGATCATGTGATACTTGTCTTTCTTTGACTGGCTTATTTTGCTCAGTGTTTTTACAGAGAAGATGGATTAGATTTCTCCTGTGTGGTATAAGAAGGCAAAGCTAAGACCAATGAGTCCAATTTTTAGTGATGAAAATATTGGCTCCCTACAAGGAATGATTCTAGATGATGAGGAAGCAGCTTCCTGGGTGGGGGCAATTGTTATTTGACACACTTATACTTAAAGGCACTGAGTTATTCCAGGAAAGCCAGAAATCCAAGGTAAAAGGCAGTCTTTGGAAATGGTCATTCCCATTGCTAATGGTGGTTAGGAATATGTGCACAGATCATTTTTTCAGGGCTGTGGTTATATCTGGGGGTCATTTAGGCCCTCCAACCCTGAATTTCTGTGAGATTCTTCAAGGAGAGAATCTCAGAAAAAGTAATTACTAAACTTCATTAAAGGAGAATGTGTAAATGTCCTTTTCATGTAATTTTTTCATGTGATTATTCTTCTAATTTTGATCTAATTAGTGATCTGTGTAAATAAACTTTCTTTGACGTTTGCAATGCACACTTTTTTCCCCCCTCTAAATACTTACAGATATTTTAGCATTTGAAAAACTCCTGCAGTTTTCTGTGCCAGAGTGCTGAGCTCTCCCCTCACTATCCAAATATGATTTGCTTCTTTGTAGCTACTCACAGATTGGAACAGTTTTGAAAGGTGCATCATAAGAATAAAGTTAACTTTACAAATGAGGAGTCTGTAAACTATATGTTTTGTCACAATGGCTTAAGTTCTGTCAACAGCATTCATGAGAGGATGGAAAGACCTCACCACCTGGCACAATGAAATAATTTTAGAACTCTACTCTTGCAGAAAAGAGGAAAAAACAACTGTGGGAGTGATGTCTCTTTCTGACAAGAGGAAAAAAACCAAAGGAGGAAGAAAAAATAAAATGCTTCTTGGGAATTAACAGAACTGAATAAGTGAGAACTACTCAGTGAGGCACAAAATGAAATAATAGGACATTGTTCCAGGAGCTGAAAAGCACTTAAGCTAGGAGCTAAAGCTTTCTCGGCATCGAGCCTTTCAGGGCCCCCTTCCAAGAGGGATGTATTTGGAGTCCAAAGTTTGTCTGGTTTTTGTGCGGTATGACTGCTTAGGTGAATGAAATGATTATAAGGTCTCATATATGTATTTATGTATAAAAACAAAGTGGAAGAGAAGCTTTGGTTTTAGGAATCTTATCTTAAATGTACTGAACCTAAAGGCTATTAGCAATCAATTCTTCTGAGAAGTCATACTTCAGAACGTTCTCTCAAATATCCTGGTTACTAATAGCTTCCTCTTCATAATTGACTTCATAACTTTTTCAAGAAGCTAAAGAAAGTGCAAGGCAAAGTATGTGGGAACTCTAGATTCCTCTTCTAAGAAGAATATTTTCTAGCTGCTATTAATCACAGTCACATTTTCTAAATTCCTAGCACTGGTTCACTTCTCAACATGCACAAACACTCACAAATGCTTCTGCTGACCAATTCCTAGGAAAATAAAAGTCAATTGCCAGGACAACTTGTTCACATTCACAGTTTTGCCTCAAAATAAAGTCTTTGATTAAATTTACTGGGGAAGATGTGTGTAGCAGACAATCTAGCCAGAGATAAAGGTAACATATTACCTGCTATAGCTTGAATATGGATTTTATTTTTCACTGTGAGGGGAACCAGAGTCTGCCATCCCCAAATATGCCGTTTTGGATATTGATTTTAAGTTGGCTATTAAGAAACAAAAGACTTAGAAAGAATCTTTGACACTCCACCCTACCTGCCTCAAGGAATTCAGATAGAAAAACCTGCTTAAAGAAAGGGAGCTGTTCACTTTAGCTATTCACCTTAGCATGTATGAATTAAGCATGGCAGACAGGGTGAAATCTAGCCAGCCCTGTTTATTGGACTCCCTCCTGTGTCCCACTGTTTCTGGGTGGCCCAGCAAGAATGTGTTTACCACATGTTTGCTTTTTCTCATCTACCTGTGAATTCCCTACTTCCTCCTTGAGATCCAGACCCCTGCTTCCTTCTCCTTCATCCAGAAGGCATATAAACTTTAACTTGAGCGTTTAAAAGCTTATGTTCACACAAAGCTTGAAAACAAATGTTTATAGCCCCTTTATTTCTAACAGCCAAAAACTTAAAACCACTCATATTTCCTAACAAATGTTAAAATAGCTGTGTCACTTCCATATCAAGGAATACTCTTCAGCAATAAAAAAGAACAAACCATTGATCTACATAATGACTTGGAAGCGTCACAAGGGAATTATGCTGAATATAAGAAGCCATTCTTAAAAGGTTACATACTATGTGATTCCATTTATACAACATCCTTGAAATAATAAAAGTATAGACGTAAAGCGCAGATTATTTGCTTGTCAGAGGTTAGACATGGCAAGGGAGGAGAGGAGGTGAGGTCAGAACGGGGTAGCACCATGGAGAGTGATGGCGAAACATCTGTAGCTTGATCACTGCGATTACACAAATCTACATATATGATAAAATTTCATAGAACTGCATACACACATGCATACAAACACAAATACATGCACACACACTTAGTGAAAACTGAATAAACTGTGGATTATACCAATATCAGTTTTTTGGATTATATACTGTATTATAGGTATGTAAGATATTACCATTGGGGTGATCTGGTTGACAGATACACAAGCTCACAGAAGTTAAAATATACAACTTTTACTTCTGATTTGAAATGATAAGCTACACATCATCTGTTTGGAAATATGTACTATCAATAGGTGACAGTTATCAAACACTCATTATGTCAGATACTCTGTTATGATCTGTCTATGCAGTTTCTTATATAACCCTCACATATTTCAGATACGTAGTATTTTCATTCATTTTTCAGATGACAAAATAGAAGCTCAGAGAGGTTAAATGATTTTTTCATGTTTTTACAATTACTATAGTACCATATTCCACAGAGCAAGAGAGAAGCTGAAAGGCTTTCAGGGCAGAGGTAAAGCCCACCTGCCTCTATTACCTCTTGCTCTTATTATTGAAGCCTACACTTCCCATGTCAGGAGAAAGACCTTTCAGTTTCTGGTCAGAAATGTGTCTGGTCCCATGAGGGAAGGAAAAGAGACATGATATAGAAAGAAAATATAGAAGACACAGATATGAGGCTATCTGGGACATATTGGACCCACTTTGTGATTTTGCTCCAGAAGAGATTTGGTCTCTTCTGAATGTTAGGAACTTCCTGGAGACAAACTTTGCACACTGGAAGATTTCTTCTAAGATTATCCTTGATTTTGATACTTGAAATTGAAGTGCAGCTAATTTGATCAAAATCAGTCAACCCTTCTGAAAGTTAGTAGGAAACAAACAAATGTAAAACACTAAAAGGCCCAACTGATTCCACTATGTTCAGTCAATATTATTTTCATTTCCAATTCAGCAGGTAGCCTTCTTTTAAACATCCATGTAAGCTGATGACTGAAAAAGTGTTCGATTTTACCACATACTGTTAACTGAAGATTAACCACAGAGAAGCAGAAGACAGAATATTCAATAACCAATCTATTTCTCTTTTCCATATGAAAGGAGTCTCTTCATGTAGATCACATAAAAAAAAAACCCTCTGTAGTTTATATACTAAGAGCTTAAATACATTTTGTTTGCTTTTTAGTATGTCTCCTATTCCAGCTAATGATTTTTTTCTTGGCTTAGAGAGATTTTGTGATAGACTTCAAAACAATAGTATAGCTGGAATCATTAATTTAACATTTTAAAAAAAATATTGATTTTTAGAGAGAGAGAGAGAGAGAGAGAAACATCAATGTGAGAGAGAAACACTGATCGGTTACCTCCTGCACACGCCCTGACTTGGGATTGAACCTGCAAACTAGTTTATGTGCCCTGACCGGAAATTGAACCTGAAACCTTTTGATGTATGGAACAATTCTCGAGTCAACTGAGCCCCACCAGCCAGGGTCAGAATCATCGATTTAACATACTTTGCTGACTTAAATGATGACAGTTTAATTTCTGATTTTACAATACTAAATATTTGATCTTATCCTATAACAATGAAGATTTTATTATTTTATTCCTAAACTGTGCAGATAAATCTCAAACCCAGATGTCAAGAATAATTCCTCCCCACCCAATATTAGAAAAACCTATTCATTCTTTCAATAAAACATTATCTAACATTCATTAAGTGCTAAGTATTATGGTAAGTGCTGGGATATATTAAGTTAAATTGCATGAAGTTACTAATATATGACCTAGGGAATGTATGATCAAACACACACACACACACACACAATTTTATACAGTTCAATCTAATAAAAACGAAAAATGTAGTTCCTTCCATTAACACTTCACAATTTAGTACAAGATATTCACAAATAAAAATGATAAGTTGGGTGATTTCTGGGATACTTCCTTGAGGAAGTGCTCAGGCTGGTTCCAGAAGGATGAGAAAGAGGATCCAGCTGAAGACAGCGTGTGGGAAAGGAGGCTGTTTCTGAGAGAAGACGTGTTCATGGAGAGCTCTAGAGTCTAGGAGGCAATGGGAAATAGTACGAGTCTTTACTGGAGAGAAAGGATCAAACCAAGAAAGCCTCTCATGTGATAAGATTTTTACTGAGGGTCATTGGGAAACGTTTAATAATTATGAGCAGAAGAATGGAAGGGATGTTTTGTACTTTAGGAAGATCACTCTAGCAGCAGTGTGCTTTGTGTGGGGAGGTGTACAAAACATTGGATAGGACTGGGGCTGGGAGATCACTTAGAAGTTATTGTATCACTGTAGGGAAGATTTTAGTGATGAAAGTATCAATACAAGAGCAAGTCGCAGAAATGGTGAGGAGGAGCCAACCCAAGGGAAATGAGGGGTCCTAGACTGACCTCATGTAGAATGAATCAGGGAGAAATCAGTATGGCAATTTCTGGCTTGTGAAATGGTATATAAAAACTGAAATGGAAAACACAGAAGAATCAGGTTTGCATGGGGTCAAGAAGGAAGATAATATACCCAGTCTTATACATCCAAGTGGACATATTTGGTTGGCAGCTTGGCATTAGGGTTTTGAAACTCCAAGAGAAATCTGACCTGGAAATATAGATGGCAGAGTCAATAGCATGGAGATGGCAGCTGAACTCATGGGAACATATAGGTTGTCCCAGCAAAGAATGAAGAGAACAACCAAAGGCCAAAGGCAGGGTGCTGGCAACACTAACAGTGATGGGGTGGGACAGGGGAGAAAGGCTCAGGAAGGATATGGGGAAGGGCACTGAGTGGTAGGAAGGAAGCTAGGAGTACATGGGATTAAGAAAGTCAAAGGAAGTGAGAATTTAAAGAGGAGAGTGATTAATAATATTAAAAACATGGGAATATTGAATAATAATGACAAAGGCATCCACAGACCTTTGTTATGAGGAAGCCATTTGTTATCTTGGTGAAGAGTAACCTTTATGAAGACTTGGGGATAGAAGCTAGATGGTAGAGGTTTAGGAGTAAATGACAAAAATGAGGAAGTAGAGACAGCATGTTTAGTTTACTTAAATAACATAACAACAATGACCAAATGCTTCTTTATATTTTATCATAAAAATAATATATATTCATTTGGGGGGATGTAAAAGTCAGATGTTAAAAAAATCTGTAACTCCAGATAAAAACACTATTAAAAATCATTTCTCAAACTCAAAGAAGATACAACACCAAGCGTGAACCCTCCTATAAACTATAGACTTTAGTTAATAATACTGATAATGCTGGTTCACCAGTGTAACAAGCATACCACACTAATACAAGATGTAAATAATAAGAAAAATTGAGGGGAGAAAGGAAAGGTGTATGGGATCTCTGTATTTTCAGCAATTTTTTCCTGTAAACCTAGAATTGCCTTAAAAAATTTTTAGAATAAAATTACTTTAAAAAAATAATTTCATATATATATATTCATGTGGGTTGGACAAAGTAGGTTTACAGTTGTGAATACACAAAACAGAGTTTATTATTTTATTTATTAATATTGTATTATTTTCCATGCAAACAACTATAAACCTACTTTTGCCCACCCCTGTGTGTGTGTGTGTGTGTGTGTGTGTCTGTGTGTGTATTTGCATTTTCATATATATATATATATATATATATATATATATATATATGGCATATTATTAGTAAATTGCTGTTTAAGGGATCTATTTTTATTATTTAACATATAATGAACATGTCAACAAATAGTCTTTTGTGACATTCAGTTGATCAGGCTCCAAGGATGGACCACGATCATTTAACTGTTCCATGTGGTTGGACGATTTCATGATCTTCATTCACAGCTACGTGCCTGTCTCCACCTGCTCTTATTTATTCTTTTCAAAACCTGAGCACAGCTGGTACCTCCAGACTTCCCTACACCTGCCAGTTTGAGAAGGTAATTTTTCTGATTCCTCACATGTCTGAAATGTTTTTTAAAAATTCTATTGAGGAATTCCAAAATGGCAGTGGAGTAAATGGAAGCTACACAGACCATCTCCCAGGACCAAACTGGAAATACGACGAAAATAAAGACAAATCGTCGGGAAAAAGCAACAGAAAAGCAGCTTGCAAGGACCATACAACCAGGGACACTGAAGCAATCCTGGTAGGATTGTGGAGGCGCGAGAGGTGGGCTGGGAGCCCACGGACAGCAGCAGTCTTAGCTGTGAGCACTGCCCTCAGGATTAAAGCACAAGCTGGCTCCACAGCGCAGAGGGCCGGGACAGAGAGCTAAAATAGCCACAGACACTCACCTGGGCTCCGGCAGAGGGAGGGCGGACTGGACTGGAACTGTGTGGGGTTACTTGGGATTTGGAGGGCGCTCAGAGCTTTTGCTGAGTTGTGGCTACGCAGGAGGGTGGCCATCTTACTCCTTCCCAGGGCTCTGGGGAGAGGCCGCAGCACCTCCCTCAGAGATTCAGCCACACCCAGGTGGGCCATTGAAATGCAAATTGAGGCTCATTAATTACCAGCATCTGCCCTACCCTCAGTAAATCCTCTAACGCTGAACATCTGGGGGAGGTTTTCACTCAACTGAGAACCCAAGGCTCTTCAAGTAACCGGGACTAATAGCCTCTAGGCAAAAAACTAGAGGATAACTTAACCTTTTCTGGGCTTGCAAATCTACCCAGGAAAGTAAGACTCGACAGTGGTGTATTACGTGGGTCCTCCCACGCTCATCCAAACCCAGTACAGGGAGCCACAAACAGCAGAACACCAACATCAACAGGGAAAATTTGGCAAGCTCCAAAACCCACTGAGATAGCCACAATTGTGAAACAAAGAAACAAATGCCAAATGAAAGAACAAGACACCTCCACCGAAGATGACATAAATGAAATGCAGTTAACCAAATTATCAGAGGTAGAGTTCAGAGCCATGATCTTGAGGAAGCTCAACAGCATGATTAAGGACATCAACACCATTAGCAAAGACATAGAAATATTGAATATCAATCAATTGGAAATGAAGAATGACATAGCAGAAATGAAGAACACATCGGAAGGACTAAACAGCAGAGTAGAAGAAGCTGAGGACCAGATCAGTGAATTAGAAGACAGGGTAGAAAAAATCAATCAATCAGAAAACCAAAAGGAAAAAACAATGAAAAGACAGGAAGACAGCTTAAGAGAACTGTGGGACAACTGGAAACATAATAGTATTCGCATCATAGGAGTCCCCGAAGAAGAAGAAAATGAGCAAGTGTTAGAGAATATATTTGAAGAAATAATGACAGAAAATTTCCCTAATTTGGTGAAGGAAGAAGGCATTCAAGTTCAAGAAGCACAGAGAGTCCCAAGTAAGAAGAACCCAAACAGACCCACACCAAGACACATAGTAATTAAAATGCCAAAAATTAAAGACAAAGAGAGAATCTTAAAGGCAGCAGGAGCTAGGAAACAGGTTACCTACAAAGGAACCCCATAAGGCTATCAGCTGACTTCTCAATAGAAACACTACAGGCCAGAAGGGAATGGCATGAAGTAATCAAGGTCATGAAAAAGAAGGATCTGAATCCAAGACTACTCTATCCAGCAAGACTATCATTCAAAATAGAAGGTCAAATAAAAAGATTCCCAGATAAAAAAAAAAAGGCTACGGGAATACATTAGCACCAAACCAGCACTTCAAGAAATGTTAAAAGGACTGCTGTAATTAGTAGAAGAAATAGAAAGGAAAATAGAACCACACTAAACAAAAATGGCAATAAATAAGTACATATCAATAATCACCTTAAATGTAAATGGATTGAATGCTCTCATAAAGAGACACAGAGTAGCAGATTGGATAAGAAAGCATGACCCATATATATGTTGCTTACAAGAGACCCACCTCACAACAAAAGACTCACATAGGTTGAAAAAGAAGGGATGGAAAAAAATCTTCCAAGCAAACAGAAAGGAAAAAAAAGCTAGGTACTCATATCTGATAAAATAGATTTCAAAATGAAGGCCATAACTAGAGACAACGAAGGTCACTACATAATATTGAAAGGGTCTATCCAACAGGAAGATATAACCTTGGTAAACATATATGCACCCAATATAGGAGCACCAAAATATATTAAAAATCTTCTGGAGGACTTCCAAGGAGAAATCGACAGCAATACAATCATAGCAGGGGACTTCAACACCCCACTGACTTCACTGGAGAGATCTTCTAGACAAAAAATTAACAAGGAAACAGAGACTCTAAATGAAGCACTAGACCAAATGGATTTAATAGATAATTACAGAGAATTACACTCCAAAACTACAGAATTCACATTCTTCTCAACTGCACATGGGACATTCTCATAGATAGACCACATGTTAGGACACAAACGAAGTCTCTACAAGTTCAAGAAGATTGAAATCATATCAAGCGTCTTCTCAGATCACAATGGCATGAAACTAGAAATCAATTGCAACAAGAACATGCAAAGACATTTGAACACATGGAGGCTAAATAGCATGTTATTAAACAATGAATGGGTTACCGAGGAGATCAAGGAGGAAATTAAAAACTTCCTGGAAACCAACAAAAATGAACACACAACAACACAAAATCTATGGGATGCAGCGAAAGCAGTTCTGAGAGGGAAGTTCATAGCACTACAGGCCTACCTCAAGAAACAAGAAAAATTTCTAGTAGACTTTCTAACCTCACAACCTAAAGAACTAGAAAGCAAACAAAAAGAAAACCCCAGAGCAAGTAGAAGGAAGGAAATAGTAAAGATCAGAGCAGAAATAAATGACATAGAGACCAGAAAAACAATTCAAAGGATCAATGAAACAAAGAGCTGGTTTTTTGAAAAGATAAACAAGATTGACGGACCCTTAGCTAGACCCACCAAGAAACAAAGAGAGGGAACCCAAATACACAAAATCAGAAATGAAAGAGGAGAAGTAACAACTGACACCACAGAAATACAAAAGATAGTTAACAAATACTATGAACATTTATATGGCAACAAATTCGACAATCTAAGCGAAATTGACACATTTCTAGAAACACATAGTCTCCCAAAACTGAATCGGAAAGAGATAGAAAACTTGAACAGGCCAATAACAACGAAGGAAATTGAAGATGTAATCAAGACTCTCCCAACAAACAAAAGCCGAGGCCCTGACGGCTTCACGGGGGAGTTTTATCAAACATTCAAAGAAGAACTAACACCCATTCTCCTCAAACTATTTCAAAAAATTCAAGAAGAAGGAAGACTTCCAAACTCGTTTTATGAGGCCAGCATAATTCTCATCCCAAAACCAGAAAAAGACACTACAAAGAAAGAAAACTACAGGCCAATATCCCTGATGAACATAGATGCCAAAATCCTGAACAAAATACTAGCAAATCGGATCCAGCAATAAATCAAGAAAATTATTCACCATGACCAAGTGGGATTCATCCCAGGGATGCAAGGATGGTACAATATACGCAAATCAATAAATGTGATACATCACATAAACAAAATGAAAGATAAAAACCATATGATCATATCAATAGATGCTGAAAAAGCATTTGACAAAATCCAGCACCCATTTCTGATAAAAATGCTCAGCAATTTGGGAATAGAGGGATCATATCTCAACATTATAAAGGCCATATATGAAAGACCTACAGCCAACATCATACTCAATGGACAAAAACTAAAAGCATTTCCCTTAAGAACAGGAACAAGACAAGGATGCCCACTTTCACCATTCTTATTTAACATAGTACTGGAAGTCTTAGCCTCGGCAATTAGACATGAAGAAAAAATAAAAGGGATCCAAATTGGAAAGGAGGAAGTGAAACTGTCATTATTCGCAGATGACATGATATTATACATAGAAAACCCTAAAGACTCCATCAAAAATCTACTAGACTTAATAAATGAATTTGGCAAAGTAGCAGGATACAAAATTAACGTCAAGAAATCAACGGCATTCTTATACACTAATGATGAACTCACAGAAAGAGAAACTAAAAAAACAATCCCATTTACCATCGCGGCAAAGAAATTAAGATACCTAGGAATAAACTTAACCAAAGAAGTAAAGGACCTATTTGCAGAAAACTACAAGACATTGAAAAAAGAAATAGAGGAAGATATAAAAAAGTGGAAGCACATACCTTGTTCATGGATTGGAAGAATTAACATCATTAAAATGTCCATACTACCCAAAGCAATCTACAGATTTAATGCAATCCCATCAAAATACCAACGACATATTTCACAGAACTAGAACAAATACTTCAGAAGTTCATATGGAACCAAAAAAGACCCTGAATAGCTACAGCAATCTTGAAAAAGAAGGACAAAGTAGGAGGGATCACAATACCGGACATCATGTTATACTACAAAGCTACTGTAATCAAAACAGCCTGGTACTGGCACAAGAACAGGCACATAGACCAGTGGAACAGAACAGAGAATCCGGAAATTGACCCAAGACATTATGCTCAATTAATATTTGACAAAGGTGGTAAGAGCATACATTGGAGTAAAGACAGCCTCTTCAATAAATGGTGTTGGGAAAATTGGACAGCTACATGCAAAAAAATGAAACTAGATCATCAACTTACACCATACACAAGAATAAACTCAAAATGGATAAAAGACTTAAATGTGACTCATGAATCCATAAAAATCCTAGAAGAAAATGTAGGCAACAAAATCTCAGACATCATACGCAGCAAAATTTTCACTGATATATCACCTAAGGCAACAGAAACAAAGGAAAAAATGAACACATGGGACTACATCAAACTCAAAAGCTTCTGCACAGCAAAAGAAACAACCATCAAAGTGGAAAGGCAACCCACTGTATGGGAGAGCATAATTGCCTATGATATATCAGATAAGGGACTAATTTCCAAAATATATAGAGTGCTCATACATCTCAACAAAAGAAAGACAAAGAACCCAATTAAAAAATGGGCAGAGGAACTAAATAGACACCTCTCCAAAGAGGACATACAAACGGCCAAGAGACATATGAAGAAATGCTCAACTTCACTAATCATCAGAGAGATGCAAATTAAAACAACAATGAGGTATCACCTCACACCTGTCAGAATAGCCGCCATCAACAAAGCATCAAACAACAAGTGCTGGCGAGGGTGTGGAGAAAAGGGGACTCTAGTACACTGCTGGTGGGAGTGCAGACTGGTGCAGCCACTATGGAAAACTCTATGGTGTTACCTCAAAAAATTAAAAATTGAATTACCATTTGACCCAGTGATCCCACTCCTAGGAATATACCCTAAGAAGCCTGAAACACCAATCAGAAAGAATACATGTACCCCCATGTTCATAGCAGCGCTATTTACAATAGCTAAGATCTGGAAACAGCCCAAGTGTCCATCAGTAGATGAATGGATAAAAAAGCGGTGGTACATATACACAATGGAGTACTATGCAGCTTTAAGAAAGAACGATCTCTTATCCTTTGCGTCGACATGGGAGGACCTGGAAACTATTATCCTAAGTGAAACAAGCCAAGCAGAGAAAGACAAACATCATATGATCTCACTTATTTCTGGAATATAATGAACATAACAGAGTGAGGAGCAGGGTAGTTCCGGGGACGTGGAAGTGGTATACAGACTGACATCTGCCAGACGAGGGGGTGGGGGAGGGGAGCGATGAACACAGAACTTGTACGCATGTACTCATAACCAATGGACATGGACAACAAAAATGGGGACGGGGCAGGGAGGGAGGGGGAGGGGGGTGTCAATGGGGGAAAAAAGGAGAATCATCTGTAACAAAAGTAAATTAATAATAATAATAAAAAAAATCTACTCGACCTAATAAATGAATTTGGCAAAGT
Organism: Tadarida brasiliensis; assembly: GCA_030848825.1. NCBI lineage: Eukaryota > Metazoa > Chordata > Mammalia > Chiroptera > Molossidae > Tadarida > Tadarida brasiliensis. The sequence goes on along the minus strand of CM061262.1, from coordinate 38,291,632 downwards.
AGCAGGATACAAAATTAACGTCAAGAAATCGACGGCATTCTTATACACCAATGATGAACTCACAGAAAGAGAAACTAAAGAACAATCCCATTTACCATCGTGGCAAAAAAATTAAGATTCCTAGGAATAAACTTAACCAAAGAAGTAAAGGATCTATTTGCAGAAAACTACAGGACATTGAAAAAAGAAATAGAGGAAGATATAAAAAAGTGGAAGCACATACCTTGTTCATGGATTGGAAGAATTAACATCATTAAAATGTCCATACTACCCAAAGCAATCTATAGATTTAACGCAATCCCCATCAAAATACCAATGACATATTTCACAGAACTAGAACAAACACTTCAAAAGTTCCTATGGAAGCAAAAAAGACCCCGAATAGCCACAGCAATCTTGAAAAAGAAGGTCAAAGTAGGTGGGATCACAATACCGGATATCAGCTTATACTACAAAGCTACTATAATCAAAACAGCCTGGTACTGGCACAAGAACAGGCATATAGACCAGTAGAACAGAACAGAGAATCCCGAAATTGACCCAAGACATTATGCTCAATTAATATTTGACAAAGGTGGCAAGAGCATACAATGGAGCAAAGACAGCCTCTTTAATATATGGTGTTGGGAAAATTGGACAGCTACATGCAAAAAAATAAAACTAGACCATCAACTTACACCATACACAAGAATAAACTCAAAATGGATAAAAGACTTAAATGTGACTCGTGAATCCATAAAAATTCTAGAAGAAAATGTAGGCAACAAAATCTCAGACATCATACGCAGCAGAATTTTCACTGATACATCATCTAAGGCAACAGAAACAAAGGAAAAAATGAACACATGGGACTACATCAAACTCAAAAGCTTCTGCACAGCAAAAGAAACAACCATCAAAATGGAAAGGGAACCCACTGTATGGGAGAGCATAATTGCCAATGATATATCAGATAAGAGGTTAATCTCCAAAATATATAGAGTGCTCATACAACTCAACAAAAGGAAGACAAAGAACCCAATTAAAAAATGGGCAGAGGAACTAAATAGACACTTCTCCAAACAGGACATACAAATGGCTAAGAGACATATGAAGAAATGCTCAACTTCACTAATCATCAGAGAGATGCAAATTAAAACAACAATGAGGTATCACCTCACACCTGTCAGAATAGCCGCCATCAACAAAGCATCAAACAACAAGTGCTGGCGAGGGTGTGGAGAAAAGGGGACTCTAGTACACTGCTGGTGGGAATGCAGACTGGTGCAGCCACTGTGGAAAACATTATGGTGTTACCTCAAAAAATTAAAAATTGAATTGCCATTTGACCCCGTGATCCCACTTCTCAGAATATACCCTAAGAAACCTGAAACACCAATCAGAAAGAATACATGTACTCCCATGTTCATAGCAGCACTATTTACAATAGCTAAGATCTGGAAATAGCCCAAGTGTCCATCAGTGGATGAATGGATAAAAAAGCGGTGGTACATATACACAATGGAGTACTATGCAGCTGTAAGAAAGAAAGATCTCTTGTCCTTTGAGACAACATGGAGGAAACTCGAGAGTATTATCCTAAGCAAAAAAAGCCAAGCAGAGAAAGACAAATATCACATGATCTCACTCATTTGTGGAATATAATAAACATAACAGTCTGGGTAACAGGGTAGAACCAGAGATGTGAAAGTAGGGTACAGACTGACAACCCTCAGAAGAGGGGGTCGGGGGGAGGGAAGAGATAAACCACAGAACTTATATGCATGTATGCATAACTGATGATCATGGACAACAAAGCTGGGGATGGGGTGGGAGGATGGGGAGGAGGGTATCAATGGGGAAAAAAGGAGAAACATCTGTAACAAAAATAAATTAATAAAAAAAATCAAAATTCTATTGACTCATTTGATAATGGCTCTAGGCTGAAAATCGTTCTCTCCCAGAACTCTCATGACATTGTTTCATATCTTCCAGTATCATTCTGGCTGACAAACACAAAGAACAAAAGAAACAAAAAGACTCATGCTTATGATTCTCTCTCCTTTGTACATGCCCCAACTTTTCCTCTCTGAGAGGTTTCAAAACCTTGCCTACAGATTTGATGCTCCAAAATTTCAGAATTGAGGAATCCAGATGTGGTCTATTAGAATTCATTGTTCTAGTTATTCCATGACCTCTTTCATTTTGGGGGCTTTGAATCTTTTAACTTGGGAGCTTTACCTTCAACTGTTTATTTGATCCTTTTCCTCTTCTGTTTTTATCTGTTCTTTATCTCTAGAGATTCTGTTCTATTAATCAGATGTTTGAACCTTCTGAAATGCTTCTCCTTGCTGCTATTTTCTCATATCTTCAGTCTTCCTTTTTTGTTTGTGTCTTGCTATGTATTCAGGGAAAATCCCTCACCTTTATCTTTCAATCCACCAATGACACTTTGGCAGCAATATATATCATACGCAAGGGCGCTTTCTGATTCCCTGGTTGTTCTTTTGTAGCTGTTTATTCTTGTTCTGTGGATTCAGTTTCTTCACGAGTCTCTGAATTCAATTAGAAGTTTGTTGTTATTGTTTTCTCATTTTTCTAATTTGGTTTTTATGCTAATTTATTTAGGCCACTCTTTCGTATTGAAAGTTTTCTTCAGGCTTCTGGTGCATCTTGGTTCTTTTTGGTCTTTTTTATTTTTATTTTTAAAGTATAAACTGGTAAAAACAAACAAACAAAAAACTGATTGGTAGCTTAATATGCGAAGACAGTGCTAACTGGCTAACTGACAGGCAAGCAATCTTTATAGTGATGGCCCTGGGGGTGGGGTCCTGCTGAGGGAACCCTACAGTAAAGTTCCTGTATTGGTGACACTTTAAATACAGTATTTTCTCTAGGGCTTCTCAGCTCTTTAGAGAAATGCCCTGTTGCCTGGTAAATAGAAGCCTGCTTCATTTGGAGGTTGGGAGATATATTTGTGTGGGGTCGTCAACTGTTCCACATACACACATCATATTATTGCTCCCGCTCTTAACCTCATGTCTAATTTTGCCCTGAATTGAGTGTAGCATTTTCCAGGCCCAAGCATTGCCTAGTTTCTGCATTAGAGATGAGTTCAGACTCTTAGCCTGTCTGTGTATTCTAGGTTGGAGATTTCCTCTGACCTAATTTACCGGTGACCACATCTCCACCTCTTTTATGTACTCCAAAATTTTCTGAAATCTCTTATCTGTTTGTAACTCCTCTTCTTTCTCTAATTAGTGAGTTCTTAACATTTTAATGGGGGTGTTTGTTTGGAGATAAGTGCATTTTTAACCAAATGTTTCCTGAAATACAGGTTAATTCTGTCTGTTCCTCTAGTTAATAAACTCTGTGAAGGTAGAGATTGTGAATGTTTTCACTGCTGTATTCCTAGTGCTTCTTGTAATGTCTGATGCCTTAAAATATAGTTGCTGAAAAAGCAAATAGGACTTGCGAAAACATCATAAGAGAATGTGCAAATACAAAAATAAAACCATTAAATTTTAATCCAGTTGGATCAAATTTTAAAATGTTAAGGAGCCATGCTTAACCTGTCTTACATAAAGTTAGCACAATACATTACCTTATATTCATGGAGAATCTCCACCTTGGCCACTTGGTTTTGAACAGTGAAAAGGGTGATACTGGGGCAAGCAAGCGTGACAAAGAATTTGGCTGGTTCTGGGACTGGCTGTCCTTTAGAGTTTATATCCACGGGTGTATACGCATGAGCACACATGCATGATACCGTTTTTATTATTTTTCTCAGAATCCCCTTTATTCACTAGGCTTTGAACTTGTCCACTTTAATTTTGCGACTTGAATGCTTAATGGTGAGGAGTAGCTGTACAGAAGACACTCAGACATCACAGCTGTTGTCTGCCTGGCTCCCAAGTGTTCAGACCCTGTAAGGTAGATCAACAACTCAGTTAATTTAATAATGGCTTCTTGAGTGTTGAACACCTGCTTCCTACTGCTCATTCTCATTTGTTCATTCATCCATTCATCAGATAACTATGAAATACCTAGTATTTAAAAAGAAAAAAAGAGTTAGGATTTGTGTGTGTTCAACCAGGTTAACAGTGTGTGTGTGTGTGTGTGTGTGTGTGTGTGTGTGTGTGTCTGTCACAGGCAAAGGACACACATAAGTTTGTAGCAGAGAACATAACCTCCACCGGCATTCAGCAGTGCTGGTGTAACAGTGACAGGTATGAGGGAAGAGGGAGAAGAACTGTGACTTTTAGCTACATGGTCACCTAAGCATCAGTTCAGGGGACCAGGATTTGGACACAGAGTAGTTATACAGACCTCCAGAAAAAGTGGGAGGTCTGGACAGAGCAAGTTAGTTGCACGCACCAATACAGGGTTACCAAGAGGATCCCAGTAGACCTTTTAAGCTAGAATTAATTTTGAACTTGGCTTTCTTGGAAGTGATGGTATTGGTGGACCAAACTGCAAAGAAGTGGGGAAAGGAAAACAGAAAAAAAAAATAATACAGTGGCTGGCAAAGAAGGTTGCAAAATGTATTAAATAACAAAACTGGCCTTTTTGGTCTATGTTTTTAATGAAAAGGTTGTTTAAGCCTATTTTTAAATTATTTCTGATACTGGAACTCTCCCTCAGCAATGCTGGTATCTGGATTGCTAGTGAGATGAACTGAAAAGTTTAAGCATGGCTCGAGGATGGCTAGGGTTACTAGCTGGGGGGTTCAGCTGGCAATGGAGTGAGGCAGCTCAAGCTCAGGCTGAAGGATTAAATTTGGACAAAGACACTTTCTATAAGTTAAATGTTCCTGCTCATTATGGGACCTTGACTAGGATGACAGATGGGACGCCCAGGTACAAAATGTAAGGAGGCACTCACTCCCAAAGTCGTGCAAGTGCTACCCCACTTTTGCAGGACCCTGAGAGTGAGTGACTTCTTAAATTTCCTCTTTGGCCTCTCATTTGCCTAAGACTAGCCCTGGCTCTGTCACATTAAACTATACTTCACAGCATGTACTCGTTCTAGGCCTCAGTCCCTCGTCAGAGCAACCCATACCTCAAAATAAGTTGTGAAGGGATTATCAAGAGAAATGGGACGCACCTGCCTGAACATGAGACCTTCACTCCCAGTCTGAAGATATTTGTCTTTAGATGTCTCATTTGGTGATTTGTATCTTTTTTTTTTAGCTCTTGGAAACCTGTAACAAAACAACACATGCCTATTAGCCATTTTTGGTGGCTTATGTGAAGATAGGGAAAACACTTAAGCAAGTTACATCTGACATGAAGTTGGCAGGGGTAGTGAATATATTGCACGCCAGAACCGAGATGCTAAAGGATCTTGACAGGTTGAAATTATGGGCCAAATATAATAAGATGAAATTTAACAGGGATAAAAGTTTGTATTTTGTCTTGCTCTGTTCAAATCGAGTCACTCCTTGATCTAGAGGTGTAAATAGTTCTTTTGATTAAGAAAACCTATTGGTGGTCCCCCTGTGAATGAGATACATGGACTCACTGAGGAGAGAACTGTGTGATACAAAGGAAGCTAAAATTTCTGGGTAATAAAGTAATAGGAATTTTCTGGGAGAAAGATCTCTGTGGGTGGAGGAAGGTTCTAGCAATATAGTGGCAGACTGGAGGTTAAGGAGAAAAAAGGGGTAGTGAGAGCTTTCTTCTTTGGGAAAAGTCTGAGCTTTTAGAGCTGCTATTTAATAGTAATAGATTGTTTTCTGTTTTAAATTATTATTTCCCCCTAAATCCCTAAATCTTCTTTACAAGGCAATTACATACAACAGGTTTGTGTTTGGTAGGATAAAGCATGGACTGTCTTTTATGGGGGGGGGGTGGTAATTGGCAACAGCCACAGGAAGTAAGACAGCACGAAGACATCAAGAATGGAGCTTGGGAATGGATTTGGAGCAAGAGGTGACAGATGGCCTCTGAAACTAACCAAACCCCCTTCCCTGATGAATTCTTAGCAGTATCAACAAGGGTGCTAGATTTCACTTGGGTGGGTTCTTGAATTATTTTATATTATGTGATTACACTAAAGGATGATTCTGGATGTTTGGAGAACTTGGGAAAATTGGTTTGCATTTGTATACTTGGGGTCTTTCCCGGTAGATTGTGAGTTTTTGTCCCTGGACTTTGTTTTTCTCACTTGGATTCATCATCCAATACCTTGGATATAGAAATAACAAATAGCTACTGAGTGAATTAGTGAGATTGCTGCCTTTGATATGCCAAGGATAATGTCACATAAATAGAGATTATTAAGATAGAGTCTGTTCTCAAGGAGTCTTATAGAGGAGTCATTTATTCAACTAATTGTTTATTGAAGTATTTTTCTGGGCATTAGAAATATGTAAAGAAAAAAGAAGACAAGGTCTACGTTCTCATGGAGTGTACCTTCTGGCTGGGGGCACACAAATAAGAAATAAATGAGTTAATGATTAAGAAAAATAGTCAGCAGTGATGAGTGCTATGCAGAGACCTGAAATTTAAAGTGACAGATAAACAAAAGCTATGGATGGGTTTTAAGCTTGATTATGGTTATGAGGAGTGGAAACAGAAAACTGTAATACAGTGTAACAAATGCCCTGATAGAAATAAGAGATAATTACAGGATTCTGTGGGAAAAACTAGCTGCTGAGGGGCTGTCAGGGTAGGCTCCTTGGAAGATGTGGTACCTCTTAATCATTCCCAACAGTTAACCAGATGAAGAAAGAGAAAGGAAATGGAGCACGAAGTGTGTTCCAGTTTGGAAATTGAATAAAATATGACTTTGTCATAGAACTGTAAGGAGCATGATATTAATAAAAGAGAATGAGAAAATATGAGTACTTAATATGATAGTATCTTTATGCTCTACTTGGAATGTTTGTAGTTCACCGTGTTTGTAATGAATCCTTGCTCTTTCTATTATGGAAGAGGGAGTAATACATTAAATGCAATATTGTATAATGCTTTCCTGGCAAGGAGGGAAGAGTTTATTGACCTTGTTTACATCTATGCAATTGTAAATTATCCTAATTTTATCCTTTGCCTCAAATTGACTAGTGTAAAATTTGAATTCTGCATTCTGGATTAAAATTACAAGCATTTGTGCATGTTACTGCAAAGGACCCACTTAAGGAATAGCTAATACTGAGTTCAAGATAGTTAATAATTTTATTTAAACTGTAAATATTGTATTAGAGAATACATGTTATTAAGTTTATAAAATTATACCTCTATTTGTGAATTTTTAAACATCCTTGACACACACACACAAAGAACAACATTTGATCAGATTATGTCTGATAAACTGAAGGCAGAGGCTTCCAGAGGGGTGAAGCAGTGAACTTTCTAGTTTGTGTTCCCCAAAACCATCTTCCTTTTGGAAAAAGGCTCCAGATTTAGGTTAAGTTTCTCTTCCTTGTTCTCTTTCCTTCAGTCCAGGTGGGCTCCATCCTCAGCTCCAGGAGTGGAGCGTGTGACGAAGGCACGTCTAACAGCACATTGCTCCGTGTAGTCTCCTGGTCGCAAGAATGTACTGAGGAGCGGGCATGCGACTCAGTCAGAGCCAATGAAACATAATAAAACTTTCAATTGGGAATATTGAGACAGAGGTGTGGTACAAGGCACTACATATGTATAACCTCATTTAATCCCTGTACAAACCCTGTGCAATAAGAGCTATAGTTTTTGCCCCTTCAGGGATTTACATTTTAAGATATCGAAAGGTTAAGTAATTTAATTTGAGCAAATTAATGATATATATATTTTTATGTATAAGCAAAATTTAAACATGTAAAAAGACGTACCATCTTGCTTTGGGGGAGAAAGTTAATTTAATCTAGTAGATGAAAGACCATAAAGTTACCACTAGGTAGGTATTTGGTAGCCAGAGGACCTTCATGCAGCAACGTGGAAGTGTTAGGAGGGAAAGATGGGTGTCATTGTCCTCTCAAAATAAGAAATTATTACTATTCAGGAACTGCCTGATCTTTCTGAACAGATGAACTCCTCTGGAGTGATTACTACTGAGGTCCAGCCTTTTACAAGGAGTCTGACTTCGTAGATGTCCCCTGTTTATTAGCAGATAAGGCTTGCCAGACCCTCTGAACACTTCCATAAAGGCCCCCCTCATGCTCCAGCTAGGGAGCGTCAAACAGGAACTCTCTCTAGCCAGATCTCTGCACGGCAATCTTTTGTTTCCATATAGGAAGAGAAAAGTTTCTACTGAAGAGCAAAAGCAAGGATCTTAACTGTGTTAAAAGAGTAACAGATTTAAATGTTCTCAAATGGCTCTTCATCTGTATGTCTGCTGCAGTATCTATATTTTCACATCTGTAAACACAGCAGATACAAAGGACAAACTGTCCTACACATAATCTCTTGTGCGTCAACTCACACCAAAGAACTGCTCAGTTCAACAAGGCTGCCAGGACCTATTGCAGGAGTTAGTTCTAATCTTACCTGTCCCTGGTGCCAAGACACTGTTTATACGAACTCTCTCAAGCATGTTACTTATTGAATAACCCATGGAGAAAAAATAACAAACAAAAATAGGGACTTCATGGACCATCTAACTAAGAATTTTTCTTAAGTTTATCATTTTCTTTAATATATTTCCTTCACTTGGTTTTTCACTTTAACTCTCTCTCTCTTAAGCACCACTAGGGGAGAAGATGTAACCTCTTGCGGGACATTAGATGCTGACTGCTTTATAAATTTAAAAAATCTGTGTTAGTGATCAACACATGTTTTATTCAGCCAAGCTCTCATCTCACATTTTTCCAGAGTATAAATATTTAGACATCAATATTTTCATTATTAGCAGTAATGAAAATACTGTCATTTATATTTTGTTTTATATATGAAAACACTGTCAGGAGCCAGTTTAGTGATTTTCCATAACAGTTCTCTGAGGGGCGTTAGCAAGAGAAATCCTTATGCTGAGTCTTCGCCATGTGAGGGATCATTCTTGTTAGTTTTATTTTCTTGGAAGAGTTCAATTATAAAATTGAGTCGTAAAGAGGGGGTGTCATTTTATGCTATTTTGAAAAGATCTCTCTCTTTCATTCAAGGAAATTTTGCTCAAATGAAGAGAAAATAAAAATAACACCCACATATATATTCAAGTCTGCTAATAATTATTATCTTGTCTGGAAGAAATTGTGTGCTTAGCGACAAAACTGAATTGGCAAAATGAAAACAAAATGAACCTTAACTTTTCAAAACCTAGACAATAAATAAGATATTTACTGCTATTTAATTTTTGCTTCATACTTATTTTCTGATTCATACTCAATCAACTTGCTTTTTGAGACTCTTCCTATTAAATATTTAATGATTTATAAGTAATGTTTACAAGGATACAACTAAAAGGGACCCTGTGTTCTTTTTGCAGTGTGAGAAATCTTGCTGAATTATGGTGTTGTCTAATTTATCTGTTTACAATTAAGATGTTCAAGTACAAATGTTATGTATTCTGTTTAATAATTTAAAATGCTGTCTCAGAGAGCTAGAAAGTACATCTCTACAGAAATTTTTTCTTAATATCCTCCCATCCTCTGGTTGTGTGGATTGTTATCAAATATATCTAGATATGTATATGTATATATTTCTATAGCTCTCTCTATATAATGTTAGAGATATTATACAGCAGTTGTTCCCCAAATTTTTTAATATCAAAAATTTCTTTTCACTTCCATGACACTAGCTGAAATTTATATACCCATTGATTAGAGGATAAAAATGCTACATAGAATTAAACTATGATGTTAAATACATTTGTCATTTACTCATCACAACATTATCTACACACATTTGAGTAGCCACTGTCCATAGGTGTATGAGATGCACTATACCCTTTATTTAGCTCCCTAACAATGTTATTGGTACACATGGAGTCACTGTCCACTCAGAATAGTTCCCAGTGTCCACTGAGATCCACGGCCTGCAGGTTGGAAATTAACTACCAAACAGGGTCACTCAGGCAATTCTTTTTGAGAGCCATCTTCCAAGTGACATCATAATGGAAAAAAAGTATAAACTCATAAAACAAACATAGCCTCTGTATTGTCTTTTTTATTTCTAAGAACAAATCCCTTAAAATGTCAATTACCTAGAGAATGCTGAGCTATTTTTCTACTGCACTGTGACTTCCATGGAGTTTCATCAAGAACGTGAGGAGAGTTATTCTAGGATTGGCAACGACTAAACCAGAATGGATGAACGTGGTGGGGGTGGAGTGAGGAGGAGGAATGATGAGGTGAAGGTAAAAAGGACAGGTGAAGCAAATTCACTATTGATTCTTTACTCAGTTTTCCTAGTTTGTAAGATTATATTCATTGATACAGAATTCACAGAAAGTTGGTCATCTTCAGGGGACTAAAATAATATAAATATTATGCAGTTATTAATAGAAAAGAAATAATACTTACCTATCTTTCTAAATTATTATTCTAGGAACAGAATGGTCTCCAGTATTCTTCATTTATCCATGCCTATGCTGATTTTTTTATAGTTCTTATGAAATGACCATTTCTCCTTATATCAGAAGCTGCACTCAAAGGAATGCTTTGTTTGCTGTCTTAGTAGGCTTTATCAACATCTTGGATAAAGCCATGTAAGAATATGCACAGTATTCTTCTATCATGTTTAACGTACAGCCAGGAAGCCAGATTTTACAATTCAATAGAATCATAACTTCTTTCAAGCTCCAAAATGTTCAATATTTGTAATAGATTCATTAATTTTTAAAAACAATCCATTATACCATGCTAGCTTATGAGAGCTGAAATGTGCATATGCTAAGATCCAACAATGCCTCTCCCATGCATAAATGCTAAAGAAACTGTTGCATTATATACCAGGAAAGAGATAAATGGATGTTCATAGTTTGTAATAGCAAAACCAAAACAAAACACAAAGCAGAAATAACCTACAGATCCATTACCAGTAAAATGGATAAACAAATTGTGGCATATTTAACACCATCAAATACTATTAATCAGTGACAAAGAAAAAACCAACAACTATGTACTCTACATAGATGACTCTTAAAGAAATAATAGGAGATGAAAACAGCAAGTCATAGAAGAATACATATGCATATAGTATGATTATTCCATTTATGTAAAGTTCAAAATCAGGCAAAACTAAACATTATATTGCTGATATATACACAAATGGCAAAATTATAAACAATGCAAGGGAATGATCAACACAAAATTCAGGTTGGGGGTTGCCTCAGGAGGATGGTTGAGGAATGTAACCTGAGAGAGACACATAGGAATTCTAAGGTACCCTCAATATTCTAGTTCTTAGGATGGATGATGTGTACACATTGCACTTATGTGTACAATACTCCTATGGATATATTACACAGTTTTTATAAAATGACCATACAAGAAGAAACATGCCAAAGTACAGTTTGTGATTTCTACTGACCCAACAACCTTGATGATTAACATAGATAGAGACATTTCTCCTTACCCAAATTTCTATATATGAGAAAAAATTCTATGGATTTGATGTAGGTTCTGCTCTTTTTTTTTTTTTTAAATCCTCACCTGAGGATATTTTTCCAATTATCTTCAGATAGAGTGGGAGGGAGAGAGAGAGAGCAAGAGAAACATTGATGTGAGAGAGACACATCAACTGGTTGCCTCCTGCATGACCCCGACCAGGGCTGGGGACCGAACAGCAACCAAGGTACATGACCTTGACTGGAATCGAACCCGTGACTGTTTGGTCCAAGGGCCGATCCTCTAACCACTGAGCCAAACCGGCCAGGGCAGTTTTCTTTTTAATCTGCTTTTTAAGAAGTACTAATTTTAAAATGTCCTTCTTCTAGAAATCATGATACTCTTTTATACTGATTTCTAAATGTACCCAGGAGAACAACTTGCATAGAGTGAGTCAGGAATTCCATCGGTATTTATTTTGCAGGCAGTGTAAAACCAATGCTACTTCCCAAATCAAAACTGGACATGGGGCTCAAGTTCATAGATGTAGGCCAAGTTCTTCCTTCCTTCCTTCCTTCCTTCCTTCCTTCCTTCCTTCCTTCCTTCCTTCCTTCCTTCCTTCCTTCCTTCCTCTCTCTCTCTCTTTCTTTCTTAGTTAAAAATAGAATCTTGAAAGAATATATGCACCAATCTAAAAGAATATATGTACCTCTATGTTTATAACAGCTTTATTCACAATAACTGGGATCTGAAAACAGCCCAAATGCCCACCACTAGATGAGTGGATAAAAAAGCTGTGGTGTAGTTACACAATGGAGTACTATGCACTATGTAGCTGTTAAGAAGAGTGATTTCTTACACTTTGAGACAGCATGGAGGGACCTGGAGACTATTATGCTAAACAAAATAAGCCAGTCATAGAAAGACAAGTATCACATGATCTCACTTATATGTGGAATCTAGGGAACGAAATAAACTGATGAAAAAAAGTAGATCCAGTGACTTGGAAGCGTGGAACAGACTGACAAATCTCAGAGGGAAGGGTAGGGGCAAGAAGAAGATTAACCAAAGAACTTATATGCATAACCCATGGACACAGACAATATAGCGGTGAAGGCCTGGGGCGTGGGCAGGAGAGGGGTGGAGGGGGTCAATGGGGCAAAAAGAAGGGACATCTGTAATACTTTCAACAATAAAGATAATTTTTTTTTATGAGGGGGCTTCTCCACTGCCTCCTTCAGTGTACAAACCCCCACCCCACACTCCCAAAAATAAAATAAAGTCCAGAAGAAGAAGTCTGGAGATCTTTGTTCTTATACATTTGAGAATTCCCTCAGGCCATGGAAACTCATAATATATTGAAAAGAGGAAGAAATTCTTAACATGTTCTCATTCTACCTCCTAATTTTACAGAGGAGACCGCCAAGGACAAGAGCATTTAAATTCAGTATAAGAGTTGCTCAATGAGCTAGCAGAAGGCTGGCATAGAATCTAGCTCCCCTTTTAATCTAGTTCCTGGCATTATGGTATCAAGCTTGGGTCTGTGAGTCAGGGAGAGCTGGGCTCAGCTTCCATCTCTTCCCCTTACTAACTGTCCACCTTGGGCAAATTATATTACTCAACCTCTCAAAAAATTTAAAATGCAAATCTACAAAGTGGCAATAATCATAGCTCTTATTGCACAGGGTTTGTATAAGGACTCAGTGGGGTTATACACATACAGTATTTTGTACAAGGCTCGGCTCTCACTGTGTGCTTGGCAGCTATTTATTACTATGAGTAAACAAACTGATTTGTCATCAATTCTGAAGCTGCTATTGGTTCTTAAATATTCTATAAAGCAAACAACAAACTGTTAACCCTTTCCCAATGAAAAGGACCGTCTAGCCTTTCCTTCTAAAATCTTATTATATGTTACATACAATAAAGTCAGACACACATAGAGTTCAGCTCTTGCTCTAGCCGTTATCTTTTCTGAGCTTTAGTTTCATTATATAGTAATATGTATAGAAAGATTGTGTGAAAATTATGTGAGATGATTGATAGAGAATGCCTATGACATTACACATGCACAGATATTTTCTTCTTTTTATATATATCTTAATAAATCATTCTTCAGTCATAGTCAAAAGACAGAGAAAAATTAAATTCTGATTCCAGAGATGAAAGAAACTCTCAGGGCACAGTTGTAACATTAACAGTAGAGAGAGGAACTTGAAATCTACAAAGCACAATAAAAATATTCACAATATTATGATTTCTAGTCTGATGTGTGGCCATTTTAACCTCTTATTTGCCAAAAGTATTCTTCTCAATTTACTGAATATTTTTCTTGAGGCCAAATTCTTTACATTAAAATGGAGGTCTACAGGAAAAGGAGATTTCTTTTTTAATCAATAATGTTTTACTACAATGTACACAATAATTACTTTTATCCATTCAAGCAGTGTCTTAATTTCATCCCCCCCAAAAATGAAAGACCACAATGGAGTATTTTACCTACACCTAGATATATATTTGTTTATATCTGGAAATGTATCTTAATTATAATATTTGAGATCCACAAATGATAATCCTTCAGAGGTACAAGTTGACAGAGTGCATGCTATATATTTTAAGACAAAAAATCAATACCAGACCATACTTGCAAATACAAGGAACACTGCAGTCCTATCACTGTCACACAACCAAATTCATTTTGATGAAACATCTTTGCAGAGATTCATGAAATCATAGCATGTCAGTGGTGGGAGAAATCTTAGAAATCACCTAATTAAAACCTGATTTTTCAAGTGAGGAAGTTGAAATTCCCCCAAAAAGCAAATAACTTCTGCAAGTTGCACAATAAGCTGGTCAAAGAGTCTGGACTGTACCTGGAACCTGATGCTCAGCCCCGGGGGCTTCCAATAGCCTCTGAGGCCTGTGGCAGCACTTATGCCATGAAAAGTCTTTCCATGGGTTTTCTCTATGCCAGAACATTCCTTATCTTTTCAAATTATGAGCAAGGGGTGATTGAAAAGAAGAATAGGATAGATATCAAACATCAAATAAGTGACAAATGGTGAACTGGCCCTAGAGATATGATTTTTGTCCCATAATTTAATCCCAGCAAATCCCAGGGTTACAGAGCTTTTAGATAAGAAGGACTCATTTAACTATAAGAAGAAGTTGTAAAATTAACCATGCCTACTGTGTTAAATACCTATTGAGTATATCTGTTCTGTGCAAGCCAGGCACCATACTCAGTACTTATAATAGAAAAATGAATATGAAAATAGTGTATTTAACAATCATAATACTATATTTAACTAAAGGAATATAACAGTTCTTGTGATATTAGAAAGGAGGAGCTGACTTTAGGCATTAATCTTTTTCTCTGGGGCCTTAGATGATACTTTCAGGATGCTTTCTCTTTTTCCTTCCATCGCTTATCTCAGCTTCTCTTGCTAAACTCAACTCATTATCTCAGGATCTTCTATACACAGGGACTATCTAAGTCACATGCTTATAACATCTGACCCAACAGGAAAAGAAGGACTTCTTTCTCACCAGATTCATATATAAAGTCCCAACAAAGTGTTCTGATTGGCTCTGATTGGGTCACATAGCCAGTGTGAACCAATAACATAAGTCAACAGAACAGGGTATTGTGATCTATGTATATCCCACATGAGTGGCAGAAAATACCAAGAAGATCAGCCCTATCACGGCAAATTAATCAAGTGGGAAAAGTAGTTTCCCAAAGGAATTGAAGGAGAGCATATTTTAAGGTGAGGGTGGATGTTGGGGAAGTAAAGACACAAAATAAACCAATTATCCCTACATTTTAAGCCTACATTCAAAGATCTTACCACTGAGTACAGACAGACATTGGTGGCAACATCATGTTACAGGTGTCATGGTAGCAATGTATAAAAAGTGCCTTGCATGCAAGGACAAGGTGGCCATTATTTTTTTTCAGGAATAGAGGAAATATTAGTAAGATCTAATATGAGTCTTAAAAGATGAGTATGATTTTGTCCCAAAAAGAAGATAGAAGAAAAGGGGAAAAATACTCCCGGTAAAGGCAGAAGGCAAGGATGAACATATCTTGCCTTAAGAAAAACTGCTTAATAGGCAAATTCATAGAGACAGAAAATAGATTAGTGGTTGCCAAGGGAAGTGGCTGCTAATGGGTGGACGGTTTCTTTTGGGGCGCTGAAAATGTTCTGGAATTATGTAGTAGTGATGATTGTATAGCTCTGTGATTATACTAAAGATCTGAACTATATTTTTAAAGAATGAATTTTATGGCAAATTAATTATATTTCAATAAAAAGTTATAGAAAAAAATAACTGTTCAACTTCAGTGGAACTTTCAAAGGTTAAGGAAGAGTCACGAAAGGGAGTACAAGAGAGGTAAATGTGCACGAGCTTTGATAGGCTTCAGAACTCACACCAGAGAGTCTGGATTTTACCCTGGTTAGGCCCAGGATTAGAGTGGTGTAAAATAAATCTGGAGGGGCAATAAAAATTCAGTAATCAGGATGCGTAAAATATCCATGCATTGTTTTTTAAAACATTAAAATTAATGTAAATATCCATGCTAAATAAGATGTGTCAAAATTTGAAATGAAGACAGGATCACTGGCAATAAGGAATCAAAGCTTTTGGCAGAGTCCCCCATGACTGATCATACTAAGACTTTGGAAAGATAAGTTGTGGTGACAATAGAGACTGGATTTAGAGGAAAAGGCTGAGGCAGAGTCATCCTTACCAGGCTATTAGAATGTCCCAGGAGGAGATCAGGAGGTCCTTCCTAGCATGGCTATGTGAAGGAAGAAAGAATGGATTCAGATGCGCTGAGCTCCTCTAGGCCCCCCATCTCCTGCCCTGCCTGAGGACGGGCCTCCAAGTCATCTCTGCTGTCATTGCCTGCTTGTTCGTTTACTGTGGTATTTGTGATCAACTTGAAAAAAGGCAGGTCATTTTGTACTCACTCAATAAAACTTTATTGAATAAATGAATAATGAATGAATGTATGGATGAAAACCGATTACGGGTTTAACTGTGTGTGGGAGGGTAGGGGTAGGTGGTCGTTGGCTATGACAAGTGACCAGCTAAACATGACAATCAGGTGTATAGCTAGACAAAGCAGATGGCAAGCAGCACTATGATGATGACATTACATAAGAGGAAATGTAGGTCAGCATCTGATGAATTTGCTGTCATAGTAAATGGCTGAAGACAATGGTACAAAGTGTATAGGCTTTTGATGGAAAAGATTGTGCCCCCAAAATTTGTAAATAATGAAGTTATCATTGGTGTGTGGATGAGTCTGAACAGCATATTCAAATATGCTAGGAACCAGAAAGAGGGCTGATAAATCTCTCCTTAACCAAAAAAAATATTTGAAGTTGTACTCCAACTAACCAAGACCTGATACCAACTGTAAGCTCAACAGTGGGAAATTCACATCACAGACCATGCAAATAAGCTAGGAACGTTTTCCTCCGCCACCCCAACCTGTAAAAATATATAAATGAGAGGGGGCCGAATTCTGTTAAAAACAAAAAGAATATGTTAAAAAGATTTTATTAATATAAAAATAGTGGTAGTAAAAATGATAATATTCTGTATTTGAAATAATTGTATTAATAACGATTAAAAATTCATGATATAAGAAGAAAGAATTAAAATGTTTTAAACATATTTGTTTCAAGTATTCAAAAGATTTAAATTTTGTGTCTAGTACTTAGAAAAAGAGCTTTAAGCTACTCACAAATTGCAAGGTTAATATCAGCAAAATGAAAAATAAAGTATATAGTTTCCAAAATTGTAGGATAGACCAAAACAAAAAAAGAATAGTCCATATATCAAAAGGACAAAGATAAAGAATTCTCTGGAAGCAAAGCAAATAAATAAATATATAAATAAAATACATCCCTGGCCAGTTTGGCTCAGCGGTTGGAGCGTCAGCCTGCGGACCAGAGTCCCGGGTTCGGTTCCCACTAGGGGCACGTATAAAAAAATAAAATAAATAAATAAATACATAAAATACAAAAATCCAATCCAGATAGTTTAGAACCAAATGATAGAATGAAATTCTAAAGGGAACGTGGCTATGGGCCATGCATGTCATAATGAGCCCTGCTTACTTAAATAATGGTTTGACAAGAGTTGCAGCAATATTTAGGCTTAGCAGAACTGTGACAGAATTTTTTCTGTAATTTATCAGTGTGAGAATAAGGGTGCTATTTTGGGATTCATTTTCTCATTCACAAACTTACAGTTTTCCCGATATATTTCATCATGTCTCTTTGAAGACTGACAATTTATTATTCTTTGGGGGGAAAAACTCACAAAGGTTTTCATCTAAAGTACAATATGCTCTGCTTGGTTCCTTAGCAAAGCCTGCAGCATGAGGTATGGACTCCAGCGGGCACCCCTTGAGCCCAGATAAAATCAGAGCCTGTAGCCCAGCAAGGCCTGGGAGCTGTGCCCTCAGCTCCACTCTGGCAACACCACAGGAGACTCTCGCTACCTCTCGTTCATTCCACTCTATCCCTCCACTGTCATTCATCAAGATGTCTCTTCCACTTATAAAATAATAGAATTAATTTTGCAAAGCATCTAGGGAAGCACTTGCTCTCACAATTCTGAAACAAATAAAAACTACAATGGAAGAGAGACATTTTTTAATGGACAGTTTTTTCCCCCTTTAACAAACAGCATCATTAACATCTTTCAGTCCCAGAATCACAATTCTAATTTCATCTTCAATCTCTTTCTCCCAAATCACTGTTTTTATGTCATATATTTAAATCTGATTTTCTTTCTCCTGCCCCTCCCCAAAGTCCTGACATGTCTTATATTGTTCACCTGTGATGTTGTCTAAACTCCCACAGAAGGTAAGAATTGCCACCAAAGAAGCAAAGAGGGTCCTAGGTGTAGCATGCAGGTACAAGTGAAGCTGAAGCCAGTTTTTAAAGAATGAGAAGAGAAAGTTCAGGATTGAGGCCTTTGTCTACAATACTGTAGGTAAAGAAACTGTTTGTGTATAACAAATAGAAACTAAGTTCTTAGAAAATGTGTCCTATAGTCAGAATAATAATAACAATACCTAACTTCTCAGGGTTGCTATAAAGATTAGAGGAAGTGTACTATGAGCCCTTAGCAGAGGGCCTATTATGTAGCAAGTGTTCAAGAAATAAAAATTAGTACCATTGGAGAAGTCTGTCAAACCAAAATTACTTACGTGTTGTTGCTCCCCAATGTATGAATTGATTTTATGTAAATGTCTTGCACATATTAATCTCATTTCCTCAAACTCTGTAGAGAGCCCGTATTTCTAACCCTGCTTTTAAAGGCAAGAAAACTAAGATTTGGAAAATTTAAGTGACTTGTGCAAAATCATACAGGCCTTTTTTATTCCAAATCCAGTGTGTGTGTGTGTGTGTGTGTGTGTGTGTGTGTGTGTGTTTCCTTTCTCTCAATTTTATTTTGTATTAGTTTCAGGTCTACAGCTTAGTGGTTAGGTAATCATATAGTTTACATAGAGTTCCCAGTACCCCAACCAGCACCATACATAGGTATATAATTGACTGACCATATTCCCTATGTTTTACTTACATCCCCATGACTATTCTGTAACTAGCAATTTGTATTTCTTAACCCTTTACTTCTTTCACCTAGTCCCCCAACCCCTCTCTTCTGTCAACCATCAGTCTGCTCTCTGTGTCTATGAGCCTATTTCAATTTCATTTGTTTGTTTATTTTGTTCTTTAGATTCCATATATAAGTGAAATCATGCTTTTGCTTATAACACGTTGGCTGTCATACTTTTAAAGACCTGTTTAACATACATTACATATTGCTTCTATAGTTAGAACAATCACCCATATGCCACTTTCAATTGATTAGTTGAAGAGGTTTGGTAATGACTCTCTGAATATCCTGTATTTCCTTTATCCACAAAGAGGTAATTTAATTCTTAGCTATCAACACATTATTGAACATTTTGCTAAAATGGTAGACTCTAGATAATTCGGAGTTTTCAATGGAATAGAAAAGGGGATAATTTTTTAAGTCACTACTCTATATGTTGTGTTTGTCAAATAAAGTTGATATACTTTCTAACATTCTGTACATTTTACATTTACATTAGATGTGAATGTACTTTTACATTTGATATAAGGCTCCCAGTAGATACAGAACCTTTCTCTCTATTCACAGGACTTATTCTTCGGCAAGTATTGGATACAAATGGTGTTCTCAGTACTTCCCATCGACTGCCAACCTCTAGCACTCATTTCATCTCCCATTATGGCTTTCTTTCTCTTCTTCATTGCATTTTAGGTAGTGATTGCCAATTTTCTAACATTGCTAAAAATATTACAGGCTCATACAATAAATTCTGACATTAAGTGAAGGCCCTAACTAAGCATGAGTGAGAAATAAGGACTTTGAGGGATTACACTTGGAGAAAAGTTAACCCACAGCTGAAAGCCAATTGCTAAATTATAGTCTGTTGCTTGTTCAATTACTGGAAACAGCCGCAAGAACTAGAGCCAGGGCTCAGAATAATGGTAGAATCAACCCAGGGAAAGTGTAGATGTGAAAATCAGATCTATCAGATGAAACCCACCCAGTTAGTTAGGAACAATTTACTTGTTTTAGCAAAAGTAAAATGCCTCTTTTTCTAATACGTAGGAGCTGCATGCAAGGACAGATGATAGGAGGAAAAGGCTGAGTGAATTTTAGAGCAGCTGCTCAAATTCAATGAGCTGAAGAAATCAATTAGGGCAATCAAATCAAAACCAGATAAAGCCACAAAGCTAAGGTAGTGACACAGCCCATGGCTATGCCAAGGAAGCAATAATGCAATGCTGGCCCCAAAGCAACAGTTGTCCCTGAAAAAGGCATGTTCTGATTCTCCAGGGCCAGCTCTGCTGCACCGAGGCACTGTTTAGACATCCAGGGGCCTGAGTCCTGATGCACGGAGCTGGTGCTTTGACTTAAAAGGAAAAGATGAATCCTAGTGACGTATATTAAAATATGCTCAAGTTGGTACATCCTCGGGGTTCTAGAAGCCCAAGCAAGACTCTGCGTCATGCGAGAGGCCTGCACAGGGCTCCCTCCGAGCTCTGGGCTCTTTTCACAACAGTAGCAGTTTGATTTGCTCATTTGACTTGTACTGTGATGCCAGTAAATACCACAAGCTGCCCTGGAAGCCTGAAACCATCTAGACTGGTTCTGTTTCCTTGATCTGTAGGGAGTAGAGAATAAAACCAGACACCTCACAAGGTGGTTTCTTTCTCCTCTTCTGTTTTATTTTGGCTGGACAACATAACTAAATGGAGCTGTGGTTGTTAATTGATCATTGTTCGAAGAGAGCAATCTCAGTGTGTCAGACAAATGCCTTGTACAGGCCACTGGAAGCACTACTTACATGTTGGAATGGATGTAAAGTACAGATTAGAGGATTGGACCTGGAAACACCCCATGGCTGTACCAGATGCACTCTGGAGAGAAAGGGAACTCCTCAGAACTGGTTAAAAGTAAACTTTGCAAGTCGGTGTTAGCCACGCCCTCTCATGTTTTCAAATATGCATGCCACTCTTCTTTTTCTTCGACTTTTTTCTATTCTGGTTCATTTAAGGTAGCTTTTCCTCCTCCTCCTCTTCTCCAAAGAACTGCTCTCGCTATTTTCTTAGGTAGTTCTTTAGCTAACATGCATTTAGCCATTGCTGGACTCACTATAAATAGTTCGGTTTTACATGCCTGCCAGAAAGAAATGCAAACAGGCACACGCTCTGTAACTCACTTTATTTTCTCAAGCCTAGCAGGGATTTCAAGCCTACACTATGTCCTTTCATGTATTATTTTACTGGCTCACCCACATTTTCCCTCATAGCTTAAAATCACATTCTTCCAGCTGCCCAAGTGAGCATGCTGGCGTTGCTATCACAGGAACCAAACCTTGTACAGAAAACTCTTGCTCTCTTGTTAGATAGCTTTTTTTTTTTTTTTTAATTCCCTGGCTTAAAAAAAAAAAAAAAAAAAAACTCTTGATTTCTTGTTCTAGGGATGTTGTAAACCAGAGTTCAGCTAACGTTTCCTTAAAGGGACAGATAGTAAATAGTTTTGCCTTTGTGGGTCATAAGGTCACTGTTCCAGCTCCTTGACTCTGCTGTGGTAGCTTAGAAGCAGCCACATAAATGAATGGGCATGACTATGTTCCAATAATACTTCATTTATGGACACTGAAATTTGAATTTCATATTATTTTTACATGCCATGAAATATTAACTGTTGGGCCCTCTGAAGAGGCTGACATTGTACAATCATGAGAGAGAAATTTAGATCTTAAAAATTCATGCAACATCATTTTGTAGACATAGGTTAGAACATAGTTATTTTATAAATTTTATTTACTAAAATTCTATCAATTTTGATTTAAATTCTGGGTGATCAGAATTGTCATCCTGGTGTAATCACCTCTGACAAGGAACTCTCAACTATCTTAATATAAACTATTGAGATAATCACTAACCAGTGTTTTTTAACCAAATAGAAATATGCAGACCCATCCAAGAACACAAACTGGCAATTTTGACATTTTAAAAGCAAATATTACACCCTACTTAACCACTTCGTCTTCAAGTTCGCACAAAGTGTTCTTTGTACCAGGAAGAGAAGTAGTGACTACTTATGATTTGTGAATTACTACTGTGTCTTCCTACCAACCACCGGCATAACTGGTTTGTGTGTCCTGGAGTCTGTGAGGAGTGTGTGTTCGGCCGTGAGCACAGCAGCCTCTCATCTGCTACCTCCAGGCCAGACCTGCGGTTCTGCGGAACAAAGCATTCGCTTGGTTCACTGCACAGGTGAGCCTGGGTGGGCAGCACAGCATGCTGTCCTGCCCCCAAAACACCCCAGAGGTGCCGAAGAGTTGATGCCAAAGCCCAGTTTGTCACCTTCAACACCATATTTCTTTTTTGATATTTTGATCACATAAGAATTTTAATTCCATTTCAATTATTTCAAAATTCTACATATATAATTACATGCACACACACGCATACACCCTCAGATAAATATGATGGTAATACAGGATTTTGTTTTATATGAGAAGAGACGGCCCTGGCTGGTTTGGCTCAGCGGTTATAGCTTCGGCCTGTGGACCAGAGTCCCTGGTTCAGTTCCCGCTAAGGGCACGGACCTCTGTTGCAGTTTGTCCCCGGCCCTGGTTGGGGTTGTGTGGGTGGCAACCAGTCGATGTGTTTCTCTCATGTCGATGTTTCTCTCTCTCTCTTCCCCCCCTCTCCCTCCTGCTCTGAAGATAAATGCAAAAATGTCCTCGGGTGAGGATAAAAAATATATATACATATGAGAAGAGACGATTCAGAAATATAGCCAATTCCTGAGGCTCCTAAATGCCTTTTATTTCCACTTCCCTGCTACTAGGCATCTAATGATAAGAAGAAGAAAATCTCTCAGCTAGACCTATCAGTCTATTCCAATATGCTTTGATTTTCATTTTAATTAGAGTCATTGTATATATTTTTCCTCAAATTTCTTTTCTTTGTTTTTATTTTAACCATGCTTCTTAGGGAAATCATGTATATTTTCTTTTCTTTTCGACAGAATAATCTCACACTATAAGTATTCTCTTTACATTTTAAGAACAGGTTGCATTGGTGGATTCTCATTGGCCATTAATAGAAAAGACTAGTTTGGGGGAATGGCAGGAAAGAAGCACGAGAGCTATGCTGATTTGTATGAATTTTCAGAAATTTTTCTATCTGTTAAAAATAGCATTTAGCTTTAAGGTATATTTTCCCTAGTGGGCTGCTTAATAAGTACTTTCTCCCAGCAAAGGAAAAGCAGTTTTGGGGCTGCAATGGTGTATCCGGGTGTGTAAATCACCTTCTGCAGAAGGACTCTGCAGCCTTGGACTGCTGGGGGCGGGGTGAGGGTGGGGGTGGGGGTTGTGTGCTCCCTAAACAGCACAGTGTATGTTGCTGGTATTAGAATAGCCACGTTTCTCCTTTCCGTGGTCAGATATTTCTGCGTGCGATCATTAAGTATACAGAATTCACTGATTTGATGTTGGGTCCAACCACTTTCCAAATGCTAATTGGAATGACAGGCTGTGATGAGCACAGTGGCATTTTCAGTGTGGGTCTCTTTTGTCCCCTAAGTCTCAAGCTGCATTTAGAAATGCTGTGCTTCCAGGGAGTGCTGACACCTGAGGATGGAGAGAAATGCCAGTGAATCCTTGGACTGTCTCCCTCCCGAGCAGGAGTCACCGTGGTTCAAAGGGGGAAAGACCTCCTAGTCTGCATTCTCATTGCCTTCTGGTGGCTCTCCTGCAGTGCTCTTGCCTTGACCAGCAGCTCTCAGAGACCACGCTGAAGAGCTCCTCAGCCATCCTCAGCTTGGCTCCCATAAGTCAGTTTGAACGCACAATTAAGACTGAGGCTAGAACTAACAAAGAACAATGAATAAAGGTAGGGAAGATAAGCAAGATTTCCCTGATGTCTAGTTATGTGTCAGGACGTGTGCTAGTAAGCAGAGCCATGCATATAAGCAGAGTCCTCACAAAGGATTCGATCGGTGATGCTCATTTGTATTCAGACCTAGGAGTGAACAGAAAAATGTTTGCAGGGGATAGTTTACTGTATAAAAGATTGGAAAAGGTCATATTGATTTCAAGGTCAAAATAGGAGGGAGAACATTGAGGGAGTGGAGAAAAATCACCTAGTTAACAGGGAGACAGGGTAATTCACTTGGTTGGGAGAACAGAGAAATGCTCTTAGGAGATGCAGGAAAGTGTGAATTAAACTCTGAAAGTTGTAATTGATAGGGAAAGAGAAGATCTCCTCTGTACTTACCAAATATTTTATCCAGAGTGACTGGACCAAGGAATAAAAGATTACTGATAAGTGACATTAAGGACCACTGTTGACCGCTGCTTTGGGCATTGGTTTAGATAGCTTTCATGGCTGTTCTGGAGATTTGAGTTTCATGTTTGTTTGTAAATCCACAGGGCTATGGCTGTGCTGTGAAAGTCCCACAGACTAATAACTAGTTTCCCAAGTGAGTTCCATGCTTCTGATGGAATCCAGATTTTCCATTTCATCATGTTACTACAGATTCATGTTTGATAGAGAACGATGTTATCAACAAACCTAGTAAGGACACGTTGTCTGAACAGTGTTATTATTTTCATGGGAAAATTTCTGAAGCTTGAAAGACTATTCTAGGATAAAAGGGAGAGGAAAAATAATATGTGTGATTTAGATAAACTCTACTCCAAGTGGAAACATAATCCTTTTATCTTATTTGTGAAGAGAGAGCGTGTGATAGAAATTGATTTTATGGTTTTCCATGGGGTTCAAAATAGAAAAATAAACATGCACATTCATTAGGATAATTAACTGGTGATACTGGACTGGTAATGATATTTATTTAGCAGATGAAAATAGAGTTTCAGATCTGCAAATGTTAGTTAGAATTCCAGAGCATTGGAGTTAAACAAGAACTTGGGGACAGTTTAACCACACTGAAGCCCAGGGAAGTCCCTTGGTCATCAGGGTCACACAGCAAGTAGAGAAATAGCTCGGACTCATTGAAGATATGATTAGAGCCAATCGTTCAAAGATAAGGTGTACAGACTATGAATCAGCAAGACCTCTTCTTGTTCACTGATTTCATCTAACTTAAAGATAGTGGTCAGCTGTGCACATGGCTATACCTATTAGGGGCACCTGTGTATGGTTTGGTGCGAACAGAATGGAAATTAGTATTTAAGCTGATGTCTTTAATTCTCTATCCATTTGCAAAAATAAATAGTTGATTATATAACTATTTGTAGAAGATCATGGTTTCCAAAGATGGCAGTAACACTCTCTCTCATTCCACATGTTCTTGCCACTCTCCTTATCCAGAGGTGAGTCGATTTCCCCACCTGCTCTGCTCCTCTCCCTCAATTCTCCCCTCTCACCCCTCACCTTACACCTGGCTGTTCCTTTGTGACTGTTTGTGTAACTTCAGAGGCTAGGTCAAGCTGCCATATCTGTGTTGGGATACTTGCCTTGGCATCAAGCCACCATGCTGTGAGGAAAGCCCAGGCTACCTAGAAAGGGCATTTATAAGTGTTCTGGCTGGAAGCCCCAGCTAAGGTTCCAGGTTCCAGGCTCCAGCCGCGTGTGCGAGAAAGCCTTCAAGATGACTCCAGCTGCCATAACCGTCTGAGTGCAGCTCTGTAAGGGACCATGAACAAGAATCTCCCAACTGAGACCAGTTTCCCTGTCAAACAATGAGAAAAAAACAAATGACTGCTGTTATTTTAAATTATTCAGGTTTTTTGAGGTGGTTTGTTTCAATAGATAAGAAGAATGCTACTCTTAAAAACAGGAGGGTGGGGGTTAAAAGAAAATTATTATTATCCTTTAAAAGGAAAATGAATTTTTAAGCAAACATATGTTTTACTACAAAGTATAAGTTGATTTCAAGAAAAATGTGAACTAATAGCAAAGCTCATATTGTTTTAGCAAAACCTATAGTTAAGAAAGTCCATAATGGAGAGGGGTCAACATTTTTCTAAGCTTAAAATGCTAAGTTATATAGACTCAACATTATTATGCACACATCTTTGTATTTGCTGGAAAAAAAAAAGGCAAGGTGACCTTTTATATCTTTTTCACCTCTAATTTCTGTCCTTCTATCTTCACCATGAGGGTTCAGTTTGCGGAAAAAGCCGTGTTTCAGAACAGCTTTCTTTAAGAAATGATGTTTTTGAAGTTAAGGAAAAAAGCTTGCCACATTGTAGAAGTGGCAGCTATAAAAATAGATATAAAAATAAACTGAAAATTTGTAACAATTGTGCTGCAAACTGAACTGAATTACCAAGTAAAAACAAAGTGGGCTTTTGATTAAATGAGTCAACCAAGCTACTTACAATATGATAATATGTTGGACACGGCTAGAGATTTTGCAAAGTAAGTGAAGAAAACACTATGTGTCCATTGCTAGGATCGAGCTAGCATAAAACAGGACTTTTAGAAAGTATGATCTTATAGTGTAAGCAGGGGTCAAAGAGCGAGTTAATTACTAGCTTGAACAGAAAAAACACTCAAAACTGTGCTTAGAAACTGCAGAGAAATGGAAACCACAATATTTCCAAAGAAGTTTTGTGCTGGTAGAAAGATACTAAAGGGAGAAAAACCAAGAGATTTGGACCGGGTTGTAAAATGAAAGTATGTTCCTTTCCTCTCCCCGCATCCCACCCCCGCTGTCCTCAGACACACAGCAACACCATACGTTTTTAAAAAGTAAAAGTGACTCCGTGTTATTCACTTACATCTGCACAGATGGCAACCATAACTCATCAGTGCCCTAACAGTCCTCGTCCCTTTGGAGAGCGTCACTGGATTGCCTTTGGAATAAGGCTAAGGGTTTCATTGAAGTTCCTCCATTAGCAAGTATCTGTTGCTCACTTAGCACCTACTCGGCACAGATGTTGACCACTTTGGGAGGATACAGAGGTCTAAAGCCTATGAGCAGCTACCTGTTACCCAACTGAGGAGACAGAATTAAAATGAAAAGAATAATGAGTTCTGAAAAAGTCCAAGCAGTGTTAAGAAGAATGAAATGGGTAGGATCTGAAATACCAGCGAGAAATGAACTGAGAGAGGAAGTCATTTCTGCCAAGTGCCTTGCTCTATGTCTGGTACCTAGTAAGTGCTCAAGAAATGTTTATTGAAAAAAATGAACAAAAGGATTAAGATGTACAAATTGCCACTTATAAAAATAGTCATGAGGATGTAAAGTACAGCATGGGGAATATAGTCAATAATGTTGTAATAACTATGTAAGGTGTCAGATGGACACTAGACCTATTGGGGTGATCACTTCATAAGTTATATAAATGTCTAATCACTACGTTGTACACCTGAAACTAATATAATATTGTATGTCATCTGTCATTTAAAAATATAAAAGAGAATGCAAAAATTAAAAATAAGCAAGGCAGAACATCTGAAAAGGGGGCCTAAAACGATTAGGCAATTCTATCCCGATGATAGATGTGAGGTCAAGGTTGGATGTCAGAGCACAACACCATCAGGGAGGCCTGGCGAGGAAGGTGATACTTTCATTTTCTGTGGTAGAAAAATGGAAATCAATAAAGCTGCCTGATACTCGAGAGAGATGACTCTGACAACAATGTGAGAAGGAACAGAAAGAGAAACTCAAGTGAGGTCGCATCAATTTCAATTCTTCCCTTCCTTGGCAGGCTCGTTTGCACTGTGGCTCTGCTGAAGTCAAACAACCTCAAGCAAGACGTGTGCTATGGGGAGGAAAGGCTGCTGCGAGCATGTTAGGAAGCACAGCAGCACCGAGCTTTGTGGAGACTCAAAGTATTGGTGGGGAATGCTGAGACGTGAGCAAGTCCATTGGAGCTAAGACTTCCAGAAAAAGAAAGTATGAGAAATAAAGCCTTAGAACTCAAAGGATGGTCCACACACCGAAGTTACTGTTGAATAATGATAAGAAGTATACCCTCTGTATGTTGTGATGTTTACAAAGAACCGGGTTTTCTTGTCCGAAAAGTAATCACACACCTGGCTTTAGCTACCACCTTACTTAAAACAGACAAACTTTAGTAGAGTAATTCCAACACTGAAAGTTTTGCATCTCTGCCAAAGCACTAAATGTTTGGTATTGGGGATGAGAACTTATTTCTGTCATTTCACTGGAAAAGCAGCAAGATTCTGTGGCTTTAGGCAAGTTGTTTAATCTCTCTGGGCCTCCATTTTCTCATCTGAAAATTGGGACAGAATTAGAAGCTTCAATATAGGGTTATAATGAGGATTAAACACTATCAATGTGAAGTGCTTGAAGTCATGCTTGGCTCATAGGTAGTGATGAATAAATATTAGCTACTATTGTCAGTATCTGTACTGTCTTTTTGCCCAAAGAAGGAACAATTTCTTACTACCCATTTTTTCCATGGTGAAACATCAGAGAGAGACAAGTTGGTGGAGTATCCAAAGTAACACTATGAATTATTTGATGACATTCAGCAAATACTCTCTTCTCAAATCCTTCTGGTAAAAGGAACCATATTTTTTATTTTTCTGGAACAAAGCTAAAAAAAAAAAATACACTTACTGAGTTGAACAAAAAAGAGTCATAAATAAATTAGTTGCATTTTACTTTTCCTGTTTGAGAAAGGCTGAAAAATTATTTTCCTTTTTATCTGAAAGGACATCTAAAAGGAACCAGACCACACAATGACACCAAGATGTCTGTACCTGAAGTAAAATGAATCACAATGGAAAAGGATAATGTCTGACTGGAGGCTCTGAATATTGTTTC
The DNA here is from genome assembly GCA_030848825.1 of Tadarida brasiliensis. Taxonomy (NCBI): domain Eukaryota; kingdom Metazoa; phylum Chordata; class Mammalia; order Chiroptera; family Molossidae; genus Tadarida; species Tadarida brasiliensis. The sequence goes on along the minus strand of CM061262.1, from coordinate 38,262,822 downwards.
AATTATCCAGTTATTTTCTGTGTAAAAGCCACTTGTGTCTTAGAGTGGACCTTGTCATCTGAAAAGCACTTCATCTTGTTGTATTGCCAAAGAATTAAATGGAAATTGTTGCTTTTGGGAAACAGCCACAAGAAGAGATTTGGCTGCATTAAAAGCCTGATCCATTTGCCTCTAATACCAGTAAGTCCCTTCTCCCCCGAATTACAGGTCCTTCGTTCTCCAGATGCCAATACTAACCTAATAATCATGGAAATAATCAGATCTCCAAAGCAATGTGGACACACAACATGTGTGTATATTGTGTAGTCACACATAGGACTACTCACATGTAACTCTCAACAGCAACTTTGCAATGTTTGTATGATTTTTCTAATTTCACAGATGAGAAAACTGAAGCTACAGGGGTTAAGTTCTTGTTCAAGGTCACAGACCAAGGGAAGGGGGGGGAGGATTCTTGTACACTCAGCTTCTTTATTTTCACCTCTTGAATGTTACTGCCATTCTCAGTGATTTTTGTTCAAACCTTTTCGTTCAAAATAATAGAAAGCTTAATAAAAAATAGAGCCACAGCCTTCGAGGACTCCTGCCTGAACTTGGTCAACTTCAAACAAGATTCAAAAGAAGACTTGTTCTGTCACCATGCTTCATGCCATCTGGGCCTCAATCGGTGTCCTGTGAACTGGTCTTATGCATTTCTAGTTACATAAACTCACTAGAAATTCATTGTCTTGCCTTTCCTTTGATCGGGCACCCCCAGTGTTTTGACACTACTGTGTTCTAGGTAGGTTATTAATACAGAAGAAATTACTTTCCCTGGAAAAGATTCTTTAGATTGTTTGGTGGAACAGGTGGAAAGTACAACTGACTCTGAATGCAACAGTGTGAAGTTCAAAATGAATGTCCAGGTTTAAAAAATTAGCAAAATCAAACATTGCCCTTTGAAATTCCTTTCTAAGAAACAGTATTAAATTTATAGTTATTCATAGATTAGTGGGTGTGTGTTACTAACAGCAAATTTTTCTTTCCCAGATGCATAATTTATTTACTGACATTTGAAATTCTAAAAATATGCTGTCTTTTGGCTTATGGGGAAAATATAAAATAAAAGTTTCATGTAACCACACTACTATGGGCCTCTCAGATGAGCAAAGTTGAAAAACCCATATGTAGACACAACTGGCCCTGGTTTCCTGTCTCATAACCAGCTGCTTTAAAAAAAAAAAAAAAACTCTAGGATCATAAAAAGCACAGGAAGAACAAGAGAGATTTCTAATATTGTTCAGGTAACTCGATTTTTTTGCTTTGATAGTATTACATGGCATCAGGATATATTTGTTCTTTCATTTTTAAAAATCATATAACTAACTGCAGAGTTCACAGTCTTTTTAAGCACATACTGATATTTAGAAAAATTTACCATATATATTGGCTATAAAGCATAGCTCAACACATATAAAGTCTATAAAATGTTAAAACATTACAGACTTTGTTTTCTGATTATAAGGCAATTATGTTAGAAATAGAAAACAACCACAAAACTAGGAAATTCCATGTTTGAAAATTTAACAAATAATTATGTAAATAACATATGGTTCAAAGAAGAAATCATAATAGATTAGATAATTTTTCACACTAAATGATAATTTATAAGATTTCATAATTTGTGAGATGTTGCTAAATCATTACCTATATGATATTCTTATTTAAAATACATTTATCAGAAAAGAATAGAATGTTGATAATAGGTGAAGTAAGCAATCATCTCAAGAAGTTATAGAAAGAAGAGGAAATTAAGCCAAGAAAAGCAAAAAGAAGAAAAACTAAATAAAGATAACCGTAGAACTTCCTGAAATAAAAATAAACCATACAATAGAGAGGATCAAAAGAGCCAAAAATTGGTCCTGTTAAAAGAGAATTAAATTGATATAACTTGTCAAAACTGACACAAGAAGCCAAAAAATAAAACCCTAAATAATTAACCTAGAACCATTAAAGAACTAGAAATAAAAAAAATTACCATAAAACAAACAAAAAAACCTCCAAGATTAAATGACTCTAATATTATCAAAACTCTTCCAAGTAATAGAGTAACAGGATAGACTCCCCAAGCCATTTTATGAGGATAACATAACATTGATACTAAACCAGGGAAATAAAATTGTACAAGCCATTCTTACCAATAAACATGGATGAAATAATCTTTTGAAAATCGATAAACTAATATAGCAATTTCTAAAAGGAGTAAGACGTATGACTAACTTGAGTTAATCTCAGAAACTCAAAATGGCTTTACATCCAAAAGCCAATCAATGTAATTTTCCATATTAAGATATTAGAGGAGGAAAATTATAGTATCATTTCAATCGTTGCAGAAAGAGCATTTGAAAGAATTCAACATCTCTTCATGATTAAAAACTTTAAAAATAGAAAAAAAAATAGTTCCATAAATTGGGAAGAGTACCTAAAAGACATCTACAGGAAGCACTGTACTTGCTAGCATACTTTGAGATAGAAATTAAGGATGCCTTCATTCATCTGGATACTGAGGGTCTTGGCCAAGAAAAATAATACAGCTCTATGAAACAATAAGGAAATAATATTTTTATAAGTTATATAATTTTGAAATAAAAAATTCAAATGAAACTACATATCAAATTTTAGTTTTAAGAGAATTTAGGAGACTTACTAAACATACATCATTGCATATTTCTATACCAGCTATAAATATTAGAAAATTAAACATATAGTCAGAGGCAAATTTACTATGAAACTTGACCTGTCCCTTTTCAGGACCCTTGGAGATGCCCTAACACTGTGTTCACATGATTATATGTTTCAGTAAAATATGTTGAATAAGAAAGCTTAATCATCCAGTTAAGACTGCTATGTGTTTCCTCTCTGAATTCATATTTTTCTCTTTGTTGGCTGGCTTTGGAATGGCTGTGGACGTTTGTGGGATTTACATGAGGAGATTTGAATTGGGTGTATATTTAATATTAGTTTTAATATTAACTTACTGTGACATATTTATGTAGATCTAAGTCACTTCCATATTCAGTAACTTTATTACTAGCCTTCAACTGAAAGAATGGCTTCCAGGAATATGCCTACATCCCACGTGTTAACTCTTTCAGTGTGTGACCTGAAGATGTGAGGCCAGAGGCTACAACAATACATAAATCTGCCTTATGATACCTGGAGCCAGAAGTGTGTGGGTGGTAGAGGAGAAAACAGATGTAAACAGTGGTGGCAGAAGCCACTCTGTGGAAAAGTTTTCCAATCAGCATGAGACAGATTAACAGGAGAAAATGACCAAATTTATTACATATGTTCATACGGGGATTTGCTAAGAATTTGAGACCCTAGACTGCATTGGTCAGTTGAGGCTTATGTGCCATTTTGGACTAAGGAGAGGGAGGCAGGGGTCTGGGTCTTCAAAGGGAAAATAGGAGATTCACAGGTAAATGAGAAAGAGCAAACATTTGGTCAATAAATTATTGCTGGCCCACCCGAACCATGGGACACAGATGGGAGTCCAACAAACAGACTTTGCTTGGTTTCACTCTGCTGCGTTTAGTTTGTATTATGATACTAAGGTGATAGCTCCCTTCCTTTAAGCAGGTTTTTCTATCTGAATTTCTTTAGGCAGGTAAGGGGAGGGTCAAGAGCTATTTCTCAATCTTTTATTTCCTAAAAATAACCAACTTAAAAAATCAATATCCCAAAAGGTGCATTTTTGGGGTGGTGAACTCTGCTTCCCTTCAGGCATGAGAATGCAGGGTATACAATCATGACTTCACCATACATTTTTAATGAAAATCATACAAAGTAGAAATTATCAGAATTTCTCTGTTTGTAGGGCACAAACTTGGAGCAGTATACAAATAGTATTTCTATAACTGAGGTATAAAAAATTTTTGTGGTTGTTTTTCTAAATTTAACAAAAATTATAAAATATTTATATCTTTAGACAATGATGAGTCGAAAGCTGAACAAAACTTTCCTAAACCACAAAAATGAGATATAAATTTTGATGAGCTGTACTAGAGGAAAGACTGATTTTTTTTTCATTTTTAGTTGAAAATGGGATTACAGAATTTATCATTCTATGAAAAGGCAAACAGAGACTATTTAGCCCAAAAATAGGGAAAAAAACTTCTAAGTGGTATGTTAAATAATTAATAAAATGTTATTTTTCTGAATTTCATAATGTTTATGGTATTTGTCAGCTTTTTAAAATTTATAATTTGTTGTAGTTTATTTTCTCAGTCACTTTTGTATCCAATTTTAGAGTCATCAAATTTGTTTTCTTATAGAGGAGCACAAAATTGTATAAGACTTAGGCTCCTTAGTGCTTAGCCTTTCTCCCAGTTACAGCAATTAAGAACTAAGAAACTTATCCCAAGTGTAGAATTGGCGTAAGGAAAGAAAAAAGAGCAATGCAATATAAAGAGAGCTTCGAAACAGACCCATTAAATATGTGGTCACCTGATTTACAATAAAAGTGGCACTTAAGAGCAGTTGGAAATTAAAACATTTTCTTTTACTCTTTTTTAAAAAAAAATACGTTTTATTGATTTTATAGAGAGAGGAAGGGAGAAGGAGAGAGAGATAGAAACATTGATGAGAGAGAATCATCGATTGGCCGCCTCCTGCATGCCCCCCACTGGTGATCGGGCCCACAACCTGGGCATGTGCCCTGACCAGTAATCGAACTGGCGACTTCTTGGTGCATGGGTCGCTCCACCAGTAAGCCACACAGGCCGGACATTTTTATTTGTAAGGCAGGGGGGCTCTCTCTTTGTACCAGAAAGAGAAGGAGGACTCTAAATCTCTAGAAATGCTTCTCAATGGAAAAGGCAAAGACTTACATCTGTATCACAATAGTACCCTTGTTTGCAGTGATTTTCCTGGTAACCTCCCTTAACTGGCTCCCCCACCCCCAACATCTTTTGTCTTTAGCTGAAGATATTAAGATGTTGGCTTGGGCCATTTGGAAGAGTTACTCGGTTTTCCTAGGTATCCCCTATATATAAAGAAGGTATTGACCTGGGCCCCGAGGCTAAGGTGACTGGATTCCATTTTTATGTAGGCCCCTTAGCTAAGGTAACTAAATGACTCTGTTTTTATCATCAATAGACCTTCCTCGATATTATTCCAATAATAGGTTAATTACCCCTAGATGTAAAGGAATTTTGCCTAAGATTATAGTTGCCCCATGAATTGGGAGGCATTTACAGTTTCCTGAGTATAGGTATTTGCAAGTATTTGCAAGTACTTGTGCTGTCGATGAATAATGCTAATTTTGACTTCTGTAATCTCTGTCACTCACACTATTGTACTGGTCCCCTGAGGGGAGGGGGGGTAAAAGGAGTAGGGGGCTTCTGTCTTTAAAAGGGGACTAGCAAGAAGAATCGGGGCTGCTGATCTGAGGGGAGACTATGCCCTCCGCAGCCCCCCTGCGAGAATAGAATAAAGTGCTCCTTTACAATTCAGCTGTGCGTCTCTGGTTATCTTGCTGTCACGTCACAACAGTATACATGTTATTAAATTTGTTTGTTTTTCTCCTGTTAATCTGTCTTTTATTATCTCAGCCAAAAACCTATAAGGGTAGAGGGAAAATTATTTTTTCTCCCTTACAACTTTATTAAAATTAAGAGTGTCTTTTCATTAAAAGACACCACTGAAAGGCAATCTAAAGAGGTAGAATTTATATGTAACACATACAATTTTCTACAGGTGCACATCTAGAATATATGGACCCCAAATCAATTAAAAACAAAAAATAAAATAAAATGGGGAAAAGTCACTTCACAAAAGAAGAAATGTAAATGATCAGTAAACATATAAAAAGGTAATGGACCTCTGTAGACATAAGAAGCATACAAACCTGTAGAGATTTTCATGACTTTATTTGAGTCCAAGAAGATACCACAGGAAGCAAGATCTCAACAGACAGAAAAAATGCTTCCAAGAAATGACAGTTTGCAGCGTCTTTTATGCATTTGGAATTAAGGAGGAAGTATAAGGAAGATTGCATGAGAGAAATGTGATCCAATTACAGGATAGTTAATGAGATCACTTTTCCTCTAGAAGCTGGTCATTCCTTAGAAGACGGGGTCTGAAAAGAGGCATTTCTAAGAGGCATTAACCTAGAAGCACAGAAACATGAACAGGGCTTGCTTACGTCAAAGATTAGCCTTTTACTAAAGTTATATGCCTAGGGTGTGGCTACCCACCATGACCTGCCTGTTTAGGAAATTATGATCAGATCATCCCGTAAGGTTACTTTCCACAGAACTCCTTTTTTCATCATCTACACTAATTAGCCATCAGGGAAATGCAAATAAAAACCACAATGAGATGTCACTACATACCTAATATAATGGCAAAATTTAATAAATCTCTAATCCTGTAGAGCAAGTGAGAATGTTTTCCCACTGCTGGTGGAAGTATAAATTGGTACAATTCTGGACTAATGTTTAAGGGCATCTACTAGAACTGATTGTAGTAATGCTCTATGATCAGCAATTTTACTCTTGGATACACCCTACAGAAATGCATGCTTATGGAAACGATGATACTTGTTTAAGGATATCCATTGCCACGTTTGGTTATAGACCAAAACTGGAAACAATTCAAATATTCATCACCAGTAGAATGCTGTATATTTTCCATTGTGTAAGTTACAGATTCAATTAGGTACCCACACAACAGTATTAATAAATCTTAAAGGCATAATGTTAAGCAAAGAACATACAAGAATACATACTGCATCATTCCACTTACAAATGTTTAAAAACAGGCAAATTAAACTACATTGTTTAGGGATATACAATTTGGTAATAAAACTTTAATGAAAAATCAACAAAGTGGTTATAATGAAATTTAGGATTGGTTCCTAGTGGGGAATGAAGGATAGAGAAGAAACAGAGGAATTTCTGGGACATGCCAGTAATTATATATATATATATTAACTTGAGTAGAGTTTACAGAGGTTTTTTTTTTTTCTTTATTTTTCAATAAGCTGCTAATTTATGTTTTATGTACTCTTAGGTATGTTTATATTGCTTCACTATGTTGACCTACAACAAATAGATAGCCAGGTATTACTCCAGCAAAATGGGTTTCTTCAGGAACAACAAAGAATTGCAGTTTTGACAACTGGTCTAATAGAGAACCATGTGAAAGTCCAAGGAGCAAAGGAGGGAATAGTTCTTTTAGTGGAAAGGGAGTGTTCGGAGGGGCTGTTCTAATTGAGAGTCCAGTGGAAGGAACTACAACTCCTGATGTGCAGTGGCTGTTTATTGGCTGATGGCAATGGTCTTTTATTGGATGAGTGGTTGTCAGGTGAGAAGGTCCTCTTCCTGCTGGAGTAGTAAAGTGGAAAAACATCGTCTGTTGGTTTGCAAGGTGGGGTGGAATGCTGTGCTGGTCTTTGTGTAGTCGGTTTGCTGGGTTTGGGGGTGGACGTATTTCACAATGCTGGGAATGCTAGGAGTATAGAAGCCTGGGCATTCTTAGGTGTGGAAAAGCTACAAGATCTGCCTATGGGGAAATTTCTAGGAGATTCTCAAACAAACTTCAAGAAATAATTGACAAGAAAAAATTCTGAGATGTCCTAAATTAAAATTACAGAGGCCCGAGAGGGAGAGAGACAAAACCTGATAATGGCTGTGGACCAGTTCTGACAAAAGACGACTCACATTTCTGTATATCTGTTGAAATTTAGAATTAATTTCCAGGTGGCTGTTTCCGCAATTATGCAAAATAGAGAATAGCCAGGCACTATAGAACCCCAGAAGCCTCTGATTCTTATTTACACATGAACTTTCCAATCTGGTGCCCATAGGAGCCCACAGGAACGGACACTTCTCCCTGGGGGCTCTGCTGTGCCTGTCCCAGGACTAGCCCTGCTTCACCTTCTCCCATCCCCTTTGTCTATAGCTAATGTAAATCCTTTCAGAACAGCTTACATCTTTCTCTCCATACTTGCTGTATAAATACACTTGCAGAACTCTGGGATGATAGACATGTTATCTTTCCTACCTAGCCATGTGGCTGGTGGTTTAGACCCCATGCCCCAAGCCTAGTCTTCTTTTTCTTTTCCTTTTTCTTTCCTTTCCCCTCTCCTTCCTTCCTTCCTTCCTTCCTTCCTTCCTTCCTTCCTTCCTTCCTTCCTTCCTTCCTCCCTCCCTCCCTCCCTCCCTCCCTTCCTTCCTTCCTTCCTTCTTTCCCTTCCTTCTTTCCCTTCCTTCTTTTCTTTCGTTCTTTTTTCTTTCTCTCTCTCTCTCTCTCTCTCTCTCTCTCTCTCTCTCTCTCTCTCTCTTTCTTTCTTCTAGTAATGCTCTAATAAATCGTTTCTTTTAAAAAGGCATTCAGCTGTGAAATTTAATTTTTTTTCTTTAACATAATCTAATAGTTCCTCTGTCTTTTCCAATTGCTTTCCATAAACTAGTTTCAAATCCGAGGTTATGGATCTCATTTCTATATTCACATCCCATCATGAGATTTTCATTTTCTAAGGAAAATAACTTGGAAGTAATAACTCAGGAGTCAGCTCAAACTTTTTTCTTCTCTTACTATGGAATTTGTTTTAAATCATGCACTTTTCTTATCCCTGCTTGAAAAAGAATGGTTGGTTAAATGGAGACAATTAAATGGAGTGTGCATGTTTGAGACCCTCATCTGCTGTAACATCATTGTTTTCAACCACATTCAATCATCTCTGTCTTTTGACGTGATAGGGAAATAAATTGAACCTACTCTGAAAATGTGAATATGATCTGTTTGATATTGTGCCCCTTTCTCCTAAAACTGGAATATAGCAAATATAGACAGACAGATAGATGATAGATAGATAGATAGATAGATAGATAGATAGATAGATAGATAGATAGATAGTGTTTTTGAGATCTGACTGAGCAAAGGTTATTTCTAGCCCAAGAGTTTAGCCATTCAGGTGCGATCTAGAGGTAATGCTCATAAAAGTTCAGACTGTTTAGATCTCATTTGGCTTTTAAGGAAGAGTCAAACTAATATCTCTACATCTTTCTTGCAGTCATTTTCACAATGTCACTGGAAATCTAAGCTGAACTAATTTCCACTATGACATTAAAATCCATTCTACTTTGTTAGTACTGAATAAATAAGAGTTATTTTAGACAACTATTCAAAAAATAATACTAGTAACTGAATCCATTCTCTTGTCTTGTTTCCCAGAAATCACAATCACTGTTTTTAAATGTCTTCCTTATCTGCTGAGTTCATACTGGACACAGGAAAGTGGTAGTTCAAAAAAAGTGGTAACTCTTTTCAGTGAATATTATCTGTCGTGTGATTTTAAAAGACATCAGGCCTTGGCCAGTGTGGCTCAGCTGGTGGGGCATCATCCTGTGCACCTGTTCTGTTCCTGGTCAGACACATGCCCCAGTTGTGGGCTTGATCCCTGGTGGGGGCCATGTGGGAGGCAGCCGATCCATGTTGCACTCTCACACTGATGTTTCTCTCCCTTCCTCTCTCTCTAAAAATCAATAAACTATTCTTTAAAAACAACAACAACGAAAACATCATGAGTTTCCTTAGAAACGGATTGCTGAACATTTATTAGAGACTGAGTACTGCTGGACTGACCAAAGCCAGTAGTGGGAACCAAAAAGAGTTCTGAACCAGATTATGAGAAACGCTCCATAAAGCAGCTGTTATGGTTGCCAAGGTTGTGCACTGCACATCTTTAGAGCACTATTAACTGTGTCTGTGGCTGCTTTGACTTGAGAAAACACCATAGTCCTGGTCCCAGAAAGAAGGCCTTTGAGTTGGAAAGGAACCAAGTAGTTAGAGTTCTCAGTGTGAGAACATGTGCAGTTATGCTGCACTGGCTATGCCCCCTGGGGTCTAGAAGATTGGAAACTGAGCAGGCTTGAGGAACCCACAGGATCTGCGCATGCAAAGCAGTTCCATTGGAACACAGGTGAGCAGGTGATTCTTGCATAATCTGCTACAGTCTCTGGACAGCTTGTCCACTTTGGCCTCCTATGGATGCCTCTAGGACATCATTTTCTCCCACTCCAATCTTTCAAAAGAGTTCCTTAATCCCCTGACAGAGATGCCTACAGGGGAGAATAAATCTTTACTCTCGGTTTCTGCCAACAGAAGTTAGTGGATTAATTTGTAACCAAGAACCTGAAAATGTATCAGCATGGAATTGGAGATTGTACTGTGAGTTGAATTTAAGTCTTGTATTCTGCTCACACCTACAAATTAGAGCTCTCCAAGCAAGGCATTTGAGGATAATAGAGAACAAAATCCATTTGAAATGAAATAGATGATTTTCTAGCAACAGCATTTGGCATATTATAATTTGTGGACAATGAATTTGGCTCCAAACTCCGTTATAGCCAGGAAATGCACTAGGGTTCTGGAGTTTTCAGTTTCTGACAATAGGAAACATACATTTATCTGTGGCAAAAAAAATAATAATCCTAAATTGAAATGGCAGCAGGAACCTTTCACATGTATGGCAGCATCATAGGTCTTAAGGGATCTAAAAATGTCCCATTATACCTACATAAAACTGGTGCTTAGAGAAATTAGATGATAATGAATCATGATCTTAGCACATGTTCTTGGTTAGTTCTTGGGTGGGGGGAATTCTAAAGAAGTTTGTGACGGACTATAGAAATGATTCCTGAAAGAAGAATTGCACACTTGAAACCTATATAATTTTATCAACCAAAGTCACCCCAATAATCAAATTTTAAAAATTACAAAACCAATATTGCTACCAATAATAAACCTTCTAAATGAAGTTAAAAAAATAAAGATGTTTGCAACAATGAAAAACTGCTGATTTATTAACAAAGTTACAAAAATTTTAGAATTCAAAGGGGCACTATGAACTACATAGTCAACTATCCTTGGTTTCCCAGATTACGAAACTGAGACTCAGAGAAGCTAAAAAAGAAAACAAATAAACAAAAAACAATAAAAAAAACAAAACAATAGTGAAATTAGTAACAAGAGCAATAGGATTGTGAAAAGGAATTCCCCCTTCAGCACAGAATGTTGGAAGAGTAATTTTGAACTCAAATCTCATTTGATATATAGTCCCAAATCCTCTAAAACTACACAACTAAAAATGGTGAGGATTTTTAAAAAAACATGTATATAAGAAAACAATCAATTAAGCATATAACTATTGCATTTAAGTGGTCAATAAGAGATTTGGTATAAGATCTAAAACTATTAAAACAGGTCATTGTACAGAGTAATAACATATAAAGGACTAGAGATCTGGGAAGATCACCCTTTGTTGGAGGAAAAGGAAATTCAGAATCAGTTATTTACAGTGAGATTGAGTGAAAATGACAATCTCCAGGTCAAGATTTTAGTAGAATAAACAAGTTTGATTTGCACCTACTATCATACTATCCTCTGGGCCTGAGGGTCTGCAAGTATAACAGAGAGTATCACTCAAAACTGAGAAGGAAGAGATAATTGCATAAATCGGTTTAAGATCAGGCAGAGGAAAGAGAGAGGAGAGAAAAGGACAGAGGAAGAAGCAAGAGATGGGAATAAATAGGAACCATAGAAACAGGCTAGATTTTATGGATTCATATAAATTCCCACGGTGAAAATAAGAATCTCTTCCTTCTTGGATGATGAGTATTTCCCGCTATTAAAAAAAATAAGAAAAGTCACCTAAGGTAAGAACACTGAACAGCCATGGTCTTCATGATCTTGTTACATCATGAAAATGAATGAGCTTTGGGCTAAAGTAGACTGATTTTTCTGGATCTTGTCTTATCCAGAAGCTTCTGATTTCTTGTTATTTTTAATACAAACTGGAGTTCTCTTGCAAAAGATATTTAAATACCATAATTTTCATGAATGGGGAGAAATGGGAAAATCTGGGGAGGATTAGCATGAAGTGAGCGCATCTCTCTGGATGGGGCCCTCTCCTTGGAATTATCTGAGGTTCTGACTTCAGCCTGGCCCCATAACTCCAGATCTTTTTTCGGGCCACAGGAAAACCTGCTGGAAATTCAGAGTAGGAAGGGATCCATGAGCTCAGCTGAGTGAAGCACAGAAGAAATATTTTTCACTGAGGGACTTTGTCTGTACTATGAACCTGATGTTTTTTGATCACTGGATGCATCTTTAAAGACAGTATAAATGTGTTTCCTATGAAACCACTTAGGACTATCATCATCTGGATAAGCAAGTAGATTAAACAAAAATATTCTCAGTACTTTAAAACTGCATAAAGGAATTGGTCCTGGACAATGACTGAATTAAAATATTGCTCTTCACACAATTGTGTTCCTTTGTTCATGTGGGCCCAAGAAGGAACGATGCTTGGTGTCATGGTTTCAGGTTTTACTGTGTCTTCGCAATTGGTGAAGGGCCACAAGGTGAAAGATCTTGTGCAGGTTAGACAAGCTCATGCCATTTGAAGTCCAGTATGTCTTGGAGAAAGTCAGGGTGCAGGTACCAAATGAGGCTACTAATGCTCTATGAGATTAAAACGTAAGAAAGCCAAAAATCTACTTTTAAAAACAAATTACTCAAGGTTACTAATCACCAGGAAGATGCACATTAAAACTACAATGAGCTATCAGCTCACCTCTGTCAGAACGGCTACTATCAATAGATCGGTAAACAAGGAGTGCTGGCGAGGGTGTGGAGAAAAGGGAGCCCTCATGCACTGTTGGTGGGAATGCAGATTGGTGCAGCCACTGTGGAAAACAGTATGGAGTTTTCTCAAAAAAAAATTAAAAATAGAACTGCCTTTTGACCCAGCAATCCCACTTCTGGGTATATATCCTAAGAATCCCAAAAACCAATCAGAAAGAATATATGCACCTCTAGGTTCATAGCAGCATTATTTACAACAGCCAAGATCTGGAAACAGCCCAAGTGCCCATCAGTAGAGGAGTAGATAAAAAAGCTATTGTACATTTACACAATGGAATACTACATAGCTGTAAAAAAGAAGGAACTCTTACCCTTTGCAATAGCATGGATGGACCTGGAGATTATTATGCTAAGCAAAATAAGCCAGTCAGAGAAAGACAAAATACCATATAATCTCACTAATATGTAGAATCTAATGAACAAAATAAACTGATGAACAAAAGAGAACTAGAGGCATGGATACATGGAACAGACTGACAGCTGTCAGAGGGGAGGGGGTGGGGGACTGAAGAAAGGAAGGTGAAGAGATTAGCTAAAGAACATATATGCATAGCCCATGGACACAGATAATAGTGTGGGGAGGGCTGAGGTGGGGGGGCTGGGTGGAGGTGGGCAAAGGGGGAAGGAGGGGGACACCATCAATAGTGTCAACAATAAAAATTTTAAATAAAAAACAAATTACCAGTTGTTTTATACCTCACACTTATTCTTGCAAGACATGTCTGCATGAGGAAAACGTAGAAGCAGACCCCTCAGTATTGCTCAAAAAGTAGATATAGGGGCCTAAGTCGAGTGTACTTAAAGAAAAGGTAGACATCTGAGTTCTATGAGACTAAAGAAGATTTCCTTCACCCACTGATTTGCAGAAGCAAGAAATGTGGAAGGAAGGAGTGATAAGCAATTGTCCTAAGACTGTTTGCAAATATCAGAAACGTATTCCAACTCACCTATAAAACAAACAAACAAAAAACTGAGGGGGCAATTAATCCTAAGGCTCTAGGAGTCCAAGGAGACCTCGGGGGACTGAAGCTAAGAACAAGGAAGCCACCAGGTTCAGTGACTGCTTTCTTAGTGACTCTTGCTGTCTGGGGCCACGAGTTCTCATCTTCACCTCTCTCCGTCAGCTACCTTTATTCTCTTCTTTTTGCCAGCTGACTTTCGTCTCCATGAGTACATGGCCAACACAGCTGGCCTAGCCCACTTCCGTGTCATTTCCTGGTTCAGAGCCCAGCAGAGACTAACTAGGTTTTGTGGCCCTGGTGGGCTCAGGTGTTCAGGTTTACCCTAGGCAATCAGCAAAAGCCTGGGTGATGGAATTCAGGCATGGCTTCCAGGAATCCTTCCCTTGGGTGGGTAAGCTATTTGCAGAGGAGTGTGGGGAGCCAACCCCAAAATACATCGACCATAATAGTAGGTTACATCACTGTATCACATTAAATCGACAGCTAGTTACCAGTTATCTTGTTTTCTCAAGTTAGCTATACTTTAGAAAGTGTCATAATATCGATTGCTACTCATAGTTTGTTACGGAAGGCATTTAACTTATGTACATAAAAAGATATATTCAAAGTTAGTGGTCAGAATTATAACCCCCCATTATATCATGTGTTTATGAGAAAAGCATATTTGATTTCTATTAGTTTGCATTTCAGCACTGGAGCAAATAATATAGATTGCTGTGACAGAGACAGATAAAAGATTCACTCTCCCCTTCCATAGTGTGAAATTGTTAGGAGAGAGTTGTTCAGTGAGGGACCGTATCCCAGGCCCATTTGCATCGTGGGACCATATCCTTTCTTCCCTGTCCATCACCTTTTCTACCACATCTCTTGTTCAAATCTACAAATTCTCACCCCCTTGGTCTAAAAAAAATATACATGACAACTGTGAATTAATTCAACAGCATCCTTGCCTGCTATACAACTGGACGTCTGAGCATCGACAGAAAAAGTCCCCGAAGCAAATCGATTGTTCAGCGCATTCAAGTTTTTCAAATGGCAGCAAGTTCAGCACTACTTGACCATCTGTGCCTTCTCCTTGTGAATGCCCCTTCCTCATGCCACACGCTCAGGCTCTGCTCCAGGAAACCTCTTTCTGACTACGGGAAGGTCTCTCTTAAATGTCCACCAGCTCATATCATTTCCCTTGCTTAAAAGCATCTGAAGACTCGTCTTCACATTGATCCACAAAGTCAAAATTCCTCAGCAAGAGCCTTACCTGCCATTACATCACAATCCCCCTATACCCCCATATTCCAGCCAAATCAGTGGCGGGGGAGCTCAGGCTGCACCAGGCTCTCACACCTCTCTGTCTTCGCACCTTCCATTTCATCCTGCAGGTCTGCTGGGTGAGCTCCTCTCAGCCCTCTCTGTTCAGTTCAGGTGTGACCTGCCCTGAGAAGCTTGTGCTTTCTCCCCTCCCACACCACAGCTTACTCTGTTAGAGTTAGTTTCTTTCTCCCCCTTGCACCAGGAGACCTCACCCCCACCCTGTCCCAGCCCTACAACTCTGCACCACAGAGCAGCTACATCTCCAAACCTGAGGATTGCCGCTTCCCCACAATAAACATTCAGTCAATGTTTCTAGAACGAATGGACAGATGGGTTTCTAATAGGAAGAACAGGACATTCCATTTAGTAACTGGGGGCCTGGGAGAGAAGAGGGGGTGCCTGTGACTCACTACACGACTCTCCGTTTGGTAATACCACTAAAAACAACAACCTAAAACCAACAACACAAAAGTCTCACTTCACTTAAAAGAGAGGATCGTCTTTTCCTCAAGTTGATTACCTTGAACACTATTTTATGAAAAACATTGTTTTTTCGTTTTAGTGCTTCTAGGTGTCACATGGGATTGAAACTATGGTGACCCTGCCTTCTCGTTCCCAATAAGAAAGTAAGAAAGGTTGGTTGGCATTCTGATTGAGTAGAAATCAGTCCCCATATACTCAGTGTCACCTACGGAGACAGACTTTTCCAGGCTGGCAGGCTTTACTCTGAAGGTAACAGGCCGAGAGAAAGACTTTTGACCAGAGCAGTACTGGTCAGGATCCTCGGGAAGCAGAGGCAAAAAAACACAGATACAAAGTTGACCAGTGTTTCACAAGCACCTGGGATGCTTGTTAAAAATGCTGGTGACGAGGCCCCATTTCAGTCCTACTCAATCAGAACTTGAACTTCAGCAAGTTTTCTGATGTTTCTCTGGCCCATTAACCTGTTGGAGCACTAATTCAGACATGACTCTTCCCAGAGCTGCCCGGGGCAAAGGGAAGGGTCCTGACATAGACAGGGGCATGTCAGGCTAAGTAAACTCAGATGTCCTTGACACTGACAGATGACAAGTCTGTTTCCCCCGTTGTGAATTTCATGCTCACCGAGTTTCTTCCTGACACTGTCTCCATGCCGTTAACCCACTCGGGGGACCGCAGATACAGCCCATATGGATGTCAGTTCCTCTCACAGTGGTGTGTCTCACTGCAGATTAACAAATAGTCATGGTTGTTCTGTTTTATAATCTCTTGGGAGCTCTGTTCCTGTGAATTGAAACCCTGAGTCTGATCAATTCTTTAGCAAGTCTTTAAAGTGTATTAGCATGTGGTTATCTAAGGCTGGAGAAAGACCCTGCATTAGCACTGTGTGCAAAGTCTTTCTTAGGGAACACCTCTGGCCCCTCCCATAATCCCTTTTCTCCCACCCCAACTGTCTTATCTTTCTCAAATATTTATAATGAGTTTGTAGTGGTTTTATATGAAGAGATTAAATAATTATAAGACATCTACCCAGGTGCTTCTATTTTAGTCAAACACAGCTCAAACGATGTCTCTTAAGAAACTTGAAGACAGAATCTAGCTTCTATTTTTTTCTGTAGGCCAAACTCTGAAACAGTTTTCAACCAAAGCTGAATGTGTCCACCAGGAGACATTTGACAATGACTAGTAACAATTTTGTTTGTCACAGTTGGGGGCTGTGACTGGCGTCTAGAGTCTAGAGGCCGGGGAATGCTGCTGAACATTTTACAATGCTCCCTGCAAAAAGAATTATGGCAGGTAAGGGGTATATGGGAACTGTCTGTACTTTCTACTCAGTTTTGCTGTGAACCTGAAACTGCTCTAAAAGATAAAGTCTATTCTTTTAAAAGGAGAATTAACTAGCCCCAAATGTCAATAATATCAAATTTGAGAAACCTTGCCCTGAAGGAAGCCAGGAAAGTTCTTTCCTACTACTTCTGAACAAACATCCAACTTTTGTGACAAGGCAGTTCAGATGTGCATCTCTGTCTCTTCTTTTGTTTGAATCAGAAGATGTTATAATTGAGAAACATATGCTTCACAATATCACACTCTTAAGACGAAGCCATTTAGCTACACCACAGATATGAACCATGCTGAGGAGAGAATTGAATTCACTTTTAAGAGACACACGACAACAGAGGTGAGCTAAATTAGAAGTATCAGATGTTTGTGCAACAGAAATTTGGTCTTGGAATCTGGTTATGAAGGATGACCTACTTTGTGAGGGCTCCTTACTTTTGAGTTCTAGAATCTGCGTGTTTCCCTGAGCACATTTTGTGGGCTATTCGGTGCTCTTTGGGGATGACTGTCATTAATTTTCCTCCTTCTTTAGAAATATTTCTTTTATTTTCATTCTGTCAGGAAGTGCTGAGATCCTTGAGGAAGGGTCTTTTGCCCAAATGTTCTTCTTGCTAGTAGTGACCTTTGATAGTTTCACTAGGACTCTCACAGAACAATGTATGTTCTGGAAACAATCAGAAGTGTAACTCTGTTGGTGAAGTTGAGAAAAGCATGTATACATAATTTATTTGGAGATAGAGAAATAAAAAAATCCACTCTTTGTTTGAGGTCAGAATGTTAATATTTTTTTAGGCGAAAATTCAGATTTCTTTTGTGTGGTGGGGAGAAAGGATGAGAGTTAGGTTGGAGTTAGGGGTGAGGGGCTCACAGTCACTTCCTGGGAAGTTGCTGCACTGCATGGAGTTGTGACCTCAGGGCCATGGAAGAAGGACATTTGACAATGTCAGTTGTGACTTGAGTGACTCACTAGTGAAGGTGAGAGAAAATGGCTAAGAACTTTTCACAAGGACAAAGACAAATTACAAGTGGAAATTAACTGTTAGTATTAAAAGATGCCAACAGGACAGCAGGAGAGAATCAGATGAATTAAACAAAGTTAAGGAATAGAACTCACTGTACCAAAACAGAGCCTGGTGACTTCCCAGAATGCCTGCACCTGCTCCTGTATCCATCCGTCAGTCTCCTTCGGATGTAGTTGTTCAGCGTCAATGTCACACTCAGTGCTGAGCAGAAGCACTCTGCTCTGCTTCCTTCTGGTAGGCTGCCTCCACCTCTGTGTCATCTGTTATTAGGACATTTCCACCATTGCGCTTGCCCCAGAAATCCATACTTGGTGAAACTCCTAGTTGGGAAATTGTTTCTCAGCATCTCTCTCCAATAATCTCATTAGCCATTCAAGCTGCTGGGAAATTTCTCTTCTCTATCCCCCAAACTCAATTCACATGAGGCTGACTACCCCCTATATTCTTTGTTCTTTTATTTATCTATTTTTATTTAATTAATTAATTAATTTATTTTATTAATTTGTTTTTGTTACAGATGTTTCTCCTTTTTCCCCCATTGACACCCTCCTCCCCATCCCCCAACCCCATCCCCAGCTTTGTTGTTTATGTCCATTGGTCATACATACATGCATATAAGTTCTGTGGTTTATCTCTTCCCCCGCAACCCTCCCTTCTCTGAGGCTTGTCAGTCTGTACCCCACCTCTATGTCTCTGAGTCAATTTTGTTCATCAGTTTGTTTAGTTCATTATATTCCACAAATAAGTGAGATCATGTGATATTTGTCTTTCTCTGCTTGGCTTGTTTCACTTTGCATAATACTCTCCAGGTCCTTCCATGTCCTCTCAAAAGATAAGAGATCTTTCTTTCTTACAGTTGCATAGTATTCCATTGTGGACATGTACCACAGCTTTTTTATCCACTCATCTACTGATGGACACTTGGGTTGTTTCCAGATCTTCGCTATTGTAAATAGTGCTGCTATGAACATAGGGGTACATATATTCTTTCTGATTGGTGTTTCAGGTTTCTTGGGGTATATTCCTAGAAGTGGGATCACTGGGTCAAATGGCAGTTCAATTTTTAACTTTTTGAGGTAAAACCATAGTGTTTTCCACAGTGGCTGCACCAGTCTGCATTCCCACCAGCAGTGTACTAGAGTTCCCTTTTCTCCACACGCTCGCCAACACTTGTTGTTTGATGATTTGTTGATGGCGGCCATTCTGACAGCTGAGATGATACCTCATAGTTGTTTTAATTTGCATCTCTCTGATGATTAGTGACATTGAGCATTTTGTCGTATGTCTCTTGGCCATTTGTATGTCCTGTTTGGAGAGGTGTCTATTTATGTCCTCTGTCCATTTTCTAATTGGGTTCTTTGCCTTCCTTTTGTTGAGTTGTATGAGCACTCTATATATTTTGGAAATTAACCCCTTATCAGATGCATCATTGGCGATTATGGTCTCCCATACAGTGGGATCCCTTTGCATTTTGATGGTTGTTTCTTTTGCTGTGCAGAAGCTTTTGAGTTTGATGTAGTCCCATGTGTTCATTTTTTCCTTTGTTTCTCTTGCCTTAGGTGTTGTCTCAGTGAAAATTCTGCTATGTATGATGTCTGAAATTTTGTTCCCTGCATTTTCTTCTAGAATTTTTATGGATTCACGAGTTACATTTAAGTCTTTTTTCCATTTTGAGTTTATTCTCATGTATGGTATAAGTTGGAGGTCTAGCTTCATTTTTTTGCAAGTAGCTGTCCAATTTTCCCAATACCATTTATTGAAGAGACTCTCTTGACTCCACTATATGCTCTTGCCACCTTTGTCAAATATTAATTAAGCATAATGTTTTGGGTCAATTTCTGGGTTCTCTATTCTGTTCCATTGATCTATGTGCCTGTTCTTGTGCCAGTACCAGGCTGTTTTGATTACAGTGGTTTTGTAGTATAACCTGATATCTGGTAATGTGATCCCTCCTATTTTGTTCTTCTTTTTCAAGATTGGTGTGGCTATTCAGGGTCTTTTTTGTTCCATTTAAACTTTTAGAGTGTTTGGTCTAGTTCTGTAAAATATGTCATTGGTATTTTGATGGGGATTGCATTGACTCTATAGATTGCTTTGGGTAGTATGGACATTTTAATGATGTTAATTCTTCCAATTCATGAACAAGGTATATGCTTCCACTTGTTTATATCTTCTTCTATTTCTTTTTTCAATGACCTATAGTTTTCTGTGAAGAGGTGCTTTACTTCTTTGGTTAAGTTTATTCCTAGGTATCTTAATTTTTTTGCTGTGATGGTAAATGGGATTGTTTTTTTAGTTTCTCTTTCTGTGATTTCATCATTGGTGTATAAGAATGCCGACGATTTCTTGACATTAATTTTGCATCCTGCTACTTTGCCAAATTCATTTATTAGGTCTAGTAGATTTTTGATGGAGTCTTTAGGGTTTTCTATGTACAATATCATATCATCTACAAATAATGACAGTTTCCCTTCCTCCTTTCCAATTTGGATCCCCTTTATTTTTTCTTCAAGTCTAATTGCTGTGGCTAAGACTTCCAGTACTCTGTTAAATATGAGTGGTGAAAGAGGACATCCCTGTCTTGTTCCTGTTCTTAAGGGGAATGCTTTTATTTTTTGCCCATTGAGTATGATGTTGGCTGTAGGTTTTTCATATATGGCCTTTATTATGCTGAGATATGACTCCTCTATTCCTACATTGCTGAGCGTTTTTATCAGAAATAGGTGCTGGATTTTGTCGAATGCTTTTTCAGCATATATTGATATGATCATATAGTTTTTATCTTTCAATTTGTTTATGTGGTGTGTCACATTTATTGATTTGCAAATATTGTACCATCCTTGCATGCCTGGGATGAAACCCACTTGGCCATGATGAATAATTTTTTTGATATATTGCTGGATCTGATTTGCTAATATTTTGTTAAGGATTTTGGCATCTGTGTTCATCAGGGATATTGGCCTGTAGTTTTCTTTCTTTGTAGTGTCTTTATCCAGTTTTGGAATTAGGATTATGCTGGCCTCATAAAATGAGTTTGGAAGTGTTCTGTCTTCTTGGATTTTTTGGAATAGTTTGAGGAGAATGGGTATTAGGTCTTCTCTGAATGTTCAGTAAAACTCCCCCATGAAGTCATCTGGGCCTGGGCTTTTGTTTGCTGGGAGTTTCTTAATTACATCTTTAATTTCCTTAGTTGTTATTGATCTGTTCAAGTTTTCTATCTCTTCCTGGTTCAGTTTTGGGAGGCTGTGTGTTTCTAGAAATTTGTCCATTTCTCCTAGATTGTCCAATTTGTTGGCATATAATTGTTCATAGCATGTTTTGATGACCCTTTGTATTTCTGTGGTGTCAGATGTTACTTCTCCTCTTTCGTTTCTGATTTTGTTTATTTGGTTTCTCTCTTTTTGTTTCTTGGTGAATATGGCTAAAGGTCCATCAATCTTGTTTATCTTTTCAAAGAACCAGCTTTTTGTTTCATTGATATTTTTGAATTGTTTTTTTAGTCTCTATGTCATTTACTTCTGCTCTGACCTTTACTATTTCCTTCCTCCTACTAGCTCTGGGTTTTTCTTTTTGTTTACTTTCTAGTTCTTTAAGTTGTAGGGTTAGAAAGTCAATTAGGAATTTTTCTTATTTCTTGAGGTAGGCCTGTAGTGCTATGAACTTCCCTCTCAGGATTGCTTTCACTGTGTCCCATATATTTTGTGTTGTTGTGTGTTCATTTTCATTGGTTTCCAGGAAGTTTTTAATTTCTTCCTTGATCTCGTTAGTAACCCATTCTTTGTTTAATAACATGTTATTTAGCCTCCAAGTGTTTGAATGTTTTTGTGTATTTTTATTGTAATTGAGTTCTAGTTTCATGCCACTGTGATCTGAGAAGATACTTGATATGATTTCAATCTTCTTGAATTTGTAGAGACTTGCTTTGTGTCCTAACATGTGGTCTATCTTTGAGAATGACCCACGTGCACTTGAGAAGAATGTATATTCTACAGCTTTGGGGTCAAATGTTCTGTAAATATCAATGAAGTCCAACTGATCTAGTTTGTCTTGTAAGGACTCTATGTCCTTGTTAATTTTTTGTCTAGAAGATCTATCCAGTGGTGTCAGTGGCATGTTAAAGTCACCCATTATGTTGCTATTGATCTCTCCCTTGAAGTCCTCCAGAAGTTTTTAAATATATTTTTGTACTCCCGTATTTGGTGCGTATGTTTACCAGGGTTATATCCTCTTGTTGGATTGATCCTTTTAATGTTATGTAGTTGACCTTCTCTGTCTCTTATTATGGCCCTTGTTTTGAAGTCTATCTTGTCAGATATGAGTATTGCTACACCAGCTTTTTTTCCATTTCCATTTGCTTAGAAAATGTTTTTCCATCCCTTCACTTTCATCCTGTGTGAGTCTTTTGTTGTGAGGTGGGTCTCTTGTAGACAGCATATATATGGGTCGTGTTTTCTTATCCAATCAGCTACCCTATGTCTTTTGATTGGAGCATTTAAGCCATTTACATTTAAGGTAATTGTTGATACATAGTTATTAGTTGCCATTTAAATTTTATGTCTGTGTTCCTCTCTCTCTCTCTCTCTCTCTCTCTCTCTCTCTCTCTCTCTCTCTCTCTTTCTTCTTCTTCTTACAACAGTCCCTTCAGCATTCCTTGCAGTGCTGGTTTGGTGGTGATAAATTCCTTTAGCTTTTTTTTATCCATGAAGCTCTTTATTTCTTTTCAATTTTGAATGATAGCCTTGCTGGATAGAGTAGTCTTGGAGTCAGATCCTTGCCTTGCATTACGTTGTACACTTCATGCCACTCCCTTCTGGCCTGCAGCGTTTCTATTGAGAAATCAGCTGACAGTCTAATGGGAGCTCCCTTGTAGGTAACTTTCTGTCTCTCTCTTGCTTCCTTTACGATTCTTTCTTTGTCTTTAATGTTTGCCATTTTTATTATGATGTGTCTATCTGTGGGTCTTCTGGGGTTCATCTTGCTTGGGATTCTCTGTGTTTCCTGGACTTGTGTGACTTTTTCCTTCACCAGTTTAGGGAAGTTTTCTGTCATTATTTCTTCAAACAGGTTCTCTATTCCTTTCTCTGATTCTTCTCCTTCCGGTATCCCTATAATGCGAATGTTGTTATGTTTTGTATTGTCCCACAGCTCCCTTAAACTTTCCTCCTGTTTTTAAAAATTTTTTTTCCATCTGCTGCTCTATTTGGGTGTTTTTCTCTACCTTGTCTTCTAAGTCGCTGATTCGGTCTTCAGCTTCTTTTAATCTACTATTGAACCCTTCTCAGGTATTTTTCATAACAGCTATGTCATTCTTTATTTCCTCTTGATTTTTATACATAGCTTCTACCTCCTTTTTTAAGCTGAAGTAGTTCCCAGTGAGTTCTTCATAATTCTTATGAAGTTGCCTGTAGTTCTCAACAAATTGTTTGAGTACCCTTAAAATCATTGCTTTGAATTCTTTATCTGACAAGTTGCTGTCTTCCATTTTCTGTAGTTCTTTTCTGGTGATTCCTCTTTTTCTTTCCTTTGGGTGTTGTTTCTTTGTCTCCCCATTTTAGCTGTCTGGTAGCTGTAGACCTGGTGAGGGATGTTTGGATGTGTAGGCAGCTCACTGTATATCAAATAAAGCTACTGTGCCTCCCAGACTGTTTTGTTGTATGTTGCCTCTTGCCTGCTGTGGATCCTGGAGGACTGACTACTGGGGGCTGGTATTGGTGTGTCCTGGTAGGTGCTGCTGCTGGATCACATGGGCCCCTCTGGAGCTGTATTCCCAGCTGGTCGCTGGTGCCACCTGTAGCTGTATAGCTCAGGCCCTGTTGAAGTTGCGCTCCCTGCCTGTACTGTGGGCAGCTGTGTTGCACAGGCCTTACTGGAACCCTAGCTCCCAGTTGATCTTGTGGGCAGCTGGGTTGTACAGATCCCATTGGAGCCCCTGCCCCCACTGATCCTGTGGGAAGCTGGATCGCACAGTCCATTCTGGAGACCCAGCTCCACGCCTATCTTGTGGACAGCTGGTCGCACAGGTCTCTCTGGTGCCCCAGCACCCAGCAGGTCCCGTGGGCAGCTGGATCGCACTGGTCCCTCTAGATCTCCGGCTCTTCACTGCTCTTGTGGGCCACTGTGTTGCCCAAGCACCTGTGGAGCTCCAGGTCCCGCCCCTGGCAGCTGGGGAGTGCTGCTGCCCAGTGGGGCTCAGCTCCTGCTCAGCCTTTGCTGTAGTTTTTGGGGATGAGTCTCAGCTGCTGATCTGTGCTTCTGTTGCCTAGGGATGGACGTCTGCTCCCCAGCCTCTGTTGCTGGGATATATCTCCACTCTGATGGGGCTGCTACTGTGGGGGATGGTGCTGGGCTCCCAGCTGTTTGTGGCTTCCGCAACCGGCACCTTGGCAGCTCCACTACTGTGCACTGGTCTGTGTTGACACAAGGTGTCCACTGGTCCAATGATGCCAGGTGCACTGGTGGGCTCAGATTGCTGGGCCCTAGCCGCTCCCACTGCCTCCTCCCAGGGAAGACCCAGGATCTTCCAAAATGATGGGACCTCCCCACGGTGCAGGGAGAAGCACCCTGAAGAGCCGCTTACCGGGGTAACTGGCTGCTCCAGTGCACAGCACAGGAACCTGCTGCTCCGTGTCTCTGCGCTGCACGGGTTTGGTTGTCCACCTTCATGTCCACTCAACTCTCTCACACACTACCTCACTCTCTCACGCACCCACCCTCCCTCCGGCCCTGCCCGCTGCCATCTTCTGAGTCTTCTTTGTTCTTTTAAACTGTCCATTAAATGCTCTTCTTCTTTATAATACAGATTAATATAGACTTCCAAAGTGTTTTCAATTCTATTTTCTATCCATTGCACAGGTCAACGAAACAAAATGCCAAGCACCTGCCAAACAATGAGGACACGCTACTTTTGAAAGTGATTTTAATAACAAAAGCTTAATAATCTCATGGTTTGCTTTTAAAAACACGCATGCATACTCTAACAAAGCACTCTGTTCTTGAAGGAAACAAGACTATAAATTCTTATGTCAAATTGTTAAATGTCTATACAGGACAAGTATGTTGGTGGCCCAGGGCAAGGAAAAGCATTTTAGCAAATCCCATAGAAAACGATTCCATTCTATTAACAGGCTACTCTCCAAGAAAACTCTTAAAAAGTTCTGACGGGTGCTGATTGTTAAAGCCACAGAGTTTTGTCTTTCTTAATTTCTTCATGGCACTAATATCTAGGCAGAAAGAGGGTATGTCTTCAGGCTTCTCTCAAAATGGATCCTTTTTCCAATTGTTCAGTGAGCTAACCCTGCAGTGGGTTGGCTCCTAGGAAGGTGGTGGTGGTGGTCTTCAATCAAGCCTTTGGAGGGACCCAGACTGCAGGCCCTTTCCAACTCAGAGAGAGCACTCAGCTGGGTAGGGTTCTGAACATAATGGGAGCACCTAGGCTGCTGGTGTAAGAGACACTGTCTCACCAATTAGCAAGAGCAGAGGGCCTCGTTGCTGTGTGTGCATCTGTGTGTGTATTTTTTTAAAGGCAAGTGTAGCTTTACCTTTAAAATCACAAAAATTATTATTATTATTTTAAATCCTCACCTGAAGATATGTTTTTATTGATTTTAGAGAAGAGAAAAGGGGAGGGGAGAGAGAGGGAGAGGGGAGGAAGAGACAGAGACAGAGAGCAAAATTACAAAAATTATTAAGTGCTAAATTAAGTAATACATTCAGTGCCGCAGGAGTTCAGCAGCTGGGAGATGAGAACACGGTCGTCCTGGAGAGAGAAGGAGTGAAGAGCTGGGCCTTGAGTAAGAGTCGGGGGAGGACTAAAAACCTAACCATGAGCTCTTTTTCACATACTTTTTAAAATTTTATTATTATTTCAGTCTGAAGAAAACACCAAATATTAAATTTTTTTTTGTCTTTTCTGCATTTTTTCCAATTTTCTGCCTATCAATTCAGGAATAATTTTCTATATATAATTCACCTTTTATCTTTATTATTAATGTTAGTAGCATTTATTGCTTTATTCTGATTACAAAAGAAATACTGAACATGTAGCATCAGAGATTGTCAGCAGTCAAAGAAATGGCTTCCGGAAACGATGCGTAGAAGCTGAAGAAGAGAGCACCTGTAACCCTGCCGCGCAGGGACCATCTCTGTTAACACTTTGGTGTTATTTTCTGTTTTTACTTTTTTTTTTTTTTTAACTGATTCAATATGTTGGTAATTTATCAAGAGGTTCTTTAGTATTTTGAACATTTCATTGTAGAATATAACCATAAGCATCAGTCCATCATTCTCGGCCTGAAACATGTTCCTGGAAAGCTCTCCTTTGAGCTATAAGTGAGAACTCGGTGCAGCCCTGCACAGCCTGGCGGTTCAGTCCTTCCTGCGGCCCCTGCTGCGGCCCCCAAACTCATCATTACTAACAAATGAAGTGGTGACTGGCTGAAGGAAAAAAGCTCCTCTTCTTATGAATAGTTCCTGGAAGTCATTTTATTACTCTTTTTTAAAACAACCTCTTTCCCCAGATCATTTGGAAATACACAATATTCGTAGGTAGCAACCCTTCTGGAGTTTTAAGGATAGCTTTCCTTTGGTAACATAAAATGTTAACAATGAATGGTCAGATGCCTTTTCTGTCGACAAATAGGATGACTCCCTGCTTTTGCACCAGATAGGTCTGTTTCCTCACAGGATAGTAAGCCTTCCATTAGCCTCATATTTAAATTTAAGAATTTGTTTTATTTACTTATTTTATTGTCCACATATTGGATGTACCTTAAAAAATGAAACATCTGAGTTATAAAAACTAGCGTGTTTGAAAGTATTATATGTATTGATAGGCCATTTTGATTTAATGGCATTTTACTTGCCTCATTCCTAAATAATTAAACACATTTTGAAGACATTTATGCTATTCTCTATTGCTGCTTTGGTATCTTTGTTTTCCTACATTTTTCTAAAATTTAAAGAATTACATATTTCTAGACTTATACTATGCAGCTCTCCTACTCTCTGGTCATAAACAATGTAATGTTGTGAAGTTCTTCATGTCACTGATACACACACTTTGAGGATTTTTAATATCTGGCTCAGTCATCAACTTCTCTCCAACTCCTGCTATAACCTTGGAAGAGCTCAATTCCATTGGGCATCTATTTGTGGGTGTGTCACACAGGTATCTCAAATTTATTTATTTATTTTTTTAATTTTTCTTTTTTCTTTTATTGATTTTAGAGAGAGAGGAAGTGAGAGGGAGAGAGAGATAGAAACATAGATGAGAGAGAACATTGACCGGCCACCTCCAGCATGCTCCCCGCTGGGGATCTGGCCCACAACCCCGGGCGTGTGTCCTGACCAAGAATTGAACCAGTGACCTCTTGGTACATGGGTCAACGCTCAACCACTGAGCCACACTGGCCGGACTTGACATCTCAAATTTAAAAGGTCCAGGACGCAACCTATCTTCTCCTTCTTCAAATCTTCTCTTTCTTCCTCATTTTCTGTACTGATGACCAGTAATGCTATTATTCCATCTTCCAAGCTAGGAGAGCCATTTTAGTTTAATCTTTTTGTTTCCCATATCAAATTATTTGCGAAATTTGTATATTTTTCTGACAAACAAATATATGTACAATATGTTCTATAGTTTTTCCTGTTAATCTCCTGTCCCATCTGAGTATAGAACACTGCTTTCGACCCTCTTTGGTAGGTGCCTATGCAATTCACAGCAAGTCACCAACAGCTCTAAGCGATGGGACTCAGTGGCCATACCTCTGTTAGTGAACTCAGTCTCCAGAACATTTATGGTTGGTCCAAGTTGGGCTAATCAGAGTCTTTCCTGTAGAAATTTGCATGATCTGTTCTTGAATAGAGGGACAGAGTGACAAAAGTTAATGGAACTGACACACATTACTAATGTCCCTTTAGGTAGACGGCTCGTGACTCCTGCAACTCTGCTGGCTCTGTCCATAGTCTCAGTTGTTTGATAATTTCTGCAATGAAGTGAGATAACTACACTTGGTGATAATTTTGTTGTTGTTGTTCATTGTGGCCTATTTATTTATGTTGCTTGAAACCAGAGCACCTTAAACTGTTCCCTGCGGCTTTTCACGTGGTCATTGGAGTCCCCCGTCTGAGAGACAAGGTTGATCTTATTTTGCTTCTTAAATTATTTCAGAGATACTCCACTGCCTAGCATATAAAACTCAAATTTCATAGTTAAGCATGAAAGAACCTTCAGAATCTGGATGCTTCTTTCTTCTTCATGTTACCTTCTTATACTTCCCTGTATATAGGAAGAATTCCAGCCCCAGCACTTGTGATTCTGGGATCTTCTGTGTTCTGCTGGCTGATGAGCCCAGCCCTGGTCTCCCTCTCGGCTCAGTAGTGTGTGCCTCCTCACCCCTGTGAGGCTCTCCTCGCTCTCCTCTTCTGACACCCTCGGGTGCGCTCAGTGCCTTCTTCCCCATGCCGAGCGTACTGTGTTCACTTCTGTTAGAGCGCTCCCTGTGCAGTGTAAGTACTGGTCTGCACACCTATTCTCCTGTTAGATGGGAAGCTCCCTGATGGCTGAGAAGCGTGGCCAAGAAGCCCATGCGTCCCTGGAGGCACCATCTGGGAGGGCGGATGACAAAACATCGGAGGCCCTTAGAAAGGTTGGAGAATCACAAGAACCTCATAAGCCTCTCAGGCAGCTTCCAAGGTGAGACACTCCCTGACAGAAAGGTGTGTCATGACATCATAAGCTGAAGTAAAATAGAAGGAAGGACTCAAACTAGAGGTGTCAGCAACTGAAAGTAGTGCTCCCTAAGCTGGAGCTACAGGGTTGACAACATAGATGGAAGAAAATCTTTGTCTATGTCAGTGTGGAGATGGCAAGAATGCAACAGCCTGTGGCATGAACCTGGGGGTGTGAGGAGGACCGGGTGACAGTTTAGGGACACAGGACAGACACACTACTGATGGCTGAATAAAAATGGGAGGGCTCTGGGCACTTGGGCCCCCCAATTTAGCTTCTGGACACTGGGTCTTTATTGCTTTTGGTCCCACGTCATCGCTGCCCCGTTTGTACCCATCGCTGAAGTAACTAAAGAGGAGACCCAAATATCCCACACATGATCTTTAAAAACAATAAGAACAGCTGTTTGGACTCGGGACAGCTGAGGTTTGAGAGCTGTGAGCAATTGGTCAAGGAGATTGAACAGACGAGATGAGTGAGTCATTCTGAGCACAAATGAGTGTGTGACGAAGAAGCCAGGGAGTAACGTACGTTGAACAGAGGTTAATTAAAAATAATTTGGCAAGCACTAAAATTTTGGACAGCCTGAAAACTTTTAAAATGTTGCCACATTATGATGCCCTTAGGTTTTTTTACTAATTTCTTTAATTACCATCTGTTAAGTGAACAGTGCTAGTGAAGCAAAATAAAGTTTTTCCGAAGCTTTTGGTATTAAATCTGCTTCAAAAACTCAATCATCTGTGAAAACATATTGTATTTTATTTTTTTTGTTGTTGTCTGTTTTGTCCAGGCCAACCACCCTTCGATTTTGATGTAAGCCAATATTCTCAGCTTTATTATGGTCACTACAACCACTGTTTTAATGTTCCCTGTGAAGTTGCAAATGAAAACCCAAGTCACTCTTATCTTGTGAAAATCGTGTGCTAGATTTGATGATAAAAAGGAAGAGTGCTTTTAAGAGCCCAGTATGGCTGTCCTTCTGTATTTTAGCATTTTAATACCTACCAACTGTGAATTGAGTTTGGGCAGAACGCGCTGCCACCTTTATTTCCGTACTGGCTGGTGCATATGTGATTTGACATTATTTGTTCTAATGCTAAAATTAAAAGTAAATACATTAAAATTCAACAATCATCATGTTTACCACCACTGTGTCATAGAAAAGGTAAAAGGAGATTTCTGATTACCTGTTTTTCCACAATCTGGGCAGTAAACAGAGTAATATGGGTGCATTTTGAAAGAGTAAATTTGCCGGAGCAGATTTCCAGTTTGTCCTTTACCTGTGCCTGGCAGAAGTAAAACTGATTTACTTCTGTATTAACCAGGTTGCATTAAGTGCTTTGAAGTCACAAGAAAAATCAATACTTTGGGATGCGAATATCAAGTGAAAGAGATCACCCAGCTGCTGAGGAAATCAGATATTTACCCCATAAAGACAAGAAACTATTCTTTAGAATATTGTCTGCCCTAAGGACGAGATTTAGATTAATTAGCTTGTTCTTAGTGCCTTCCCCCAATCCTACTGGCTTCAGTCACACTGGGATGCTCTGTTTCGACCCCAACTCCAATCCTTCATGTGTCCTGAGTATCCAAACACTGCCTGCTCCTGATGGCCCCAAGTCTCACTGATTTCTCTCCCATCCAAATGAGCTCACTAATGGGCGAATTGTGTGTAAGTATCGTTTAAGTACACATCATGCAATGCTGCTCAGCTTTGTGGCATGCATCCACATCTTTATTCCCTTTGTAGCTTGTAAACTTCAGGGGGCAAGCACCAGGCTTCATACTTTGGCTGTGTCCACCCCAAGAAAGCCCTGAGCCTATGTCCAGCACATACTTATTACTTGAGCTACAGTCCCACAGGCCTGCTAAAGAGAAGGGAAGAACATGATAAACAGATAACATGGATTAACAAAATAAAATTTTCTGCAGAATGGGCTGTTAACTACTTATACAAGTCATCTGCTGATACTTAAATGTGTGCCAATTTTTAAGGAATGGAGAAGAAAGAAAGTGGAAGTGGTGGGGGGGGTATCAACAGGGAATAGATCTGTACAGACCCCATTAATTCTGGTTACTTTTCCTTATGAAAGTTCTCTCTGTCATAAATATGATTTATAAGCTGCTATATACTCAGCCCTATATGAAAGCAGAGCTTCTGCTGACAGCTGATTACCAGTGCATTGCATTTGCAGTTTATTTCCATTTTTCCTCTTTTTTAGCCAGAGCAAATAGTTGTTATTGTCTGTATTTCCTGTAACAGTTATTGCTACCATTAATCTCTCCAATAAAATTTCCAGAGGCATAAATCCACCCCTGATACCAGATAAGGCAGATACTCAAAGAAATATAGAGATATGTAAATTTAAAATGATACCATTTTAAGCTGGGTTTATTGTCTTCTTTTTAAAAAATTGTACCTCAATTTATTTGACCATCCATGACTCCATTTACATACTTCTATACATTAATTTAAGAAATAATATATGATCTGCTCCATAAGGTAAGTGAATAAAATTCAGGACTTTCTATTTAATCTAGCATTTTGGTTTCAAAAGATGAGGGCTGCCAAAATGTGAAAGTAACCAAGATGTTCTTCAATAGGTAATGGATAAATAACCTGGTACATTTACATAATGGAATATTATTCAGCTATTTTAGAGAGAGAGAGAGAGAGAGAAAAGAAGCCACAAAAAAGACCTGGAGGGGTCTTCAATGCATATTGCTAAGTGAGAGAAGCCAGTTTGAAAAGGCTACATACTGTGTGATTCCAGCTATATGGCATTCTGGAAAAAGAAAAACTACGGAGGCAGTAAAAAGTCACTGATTACCGGCACGTTTAAAGCAGTGAAACTATTCTGTATGACATTGTAACGGTGGATACATGGAATTATACATTTGTCAAGACTCACAGAACACAAAAGCTGAACCCAAAAGTAAACTATGGGCTTTACTTAATAATAATGCATGGATACTGTGTCATCAATTGTAACAAACTTACCAGGCAAGGTGTTGTTAATAGATGAGACCAGGAAGGGTAGGGGGACACATATGAGAACTCTCTGTAGTTTCTCCTCATTTTTTTCTGTAAACCTAGAACTGTTAAAAAATAAAGTTTATTTTAAAATATGTGAGTATTTCTTTTTTAAATACACAATGGGTTATTCTTGAGTTAAAGCGTTTTTTCCCATTTTTTAAATCTCTAAGCTAACTCAACATTATAAGGGATAAAGTCATTATTAGTGACTTGTTCAGATACATTTTAAATTTTAAATATAAAAATAAATGTTGTAACGAACATGTTCAAAGGTCATGTTGTCAAAATATATAAAGCAGTTGGCTCAGGATGGTTGATAAATATTATCTGGGAATATGCTATAGCACAGCCAGAATCTGCAAGATGTGTGGTGTGGGTGCACCAGCCCTGTCTGCCATCCTTGATCCAGCCTCTCCTCCAGCTGTGTGAGCAGTGAATGGACTTTGTTTGAGGGGAAACAAACTTCTATTGCTTCATCTGAGGGTGACTTATCAAATTTTCAAAAATGGGGCCTGACATAACATTTTGAGAGACTGGTGAGTATATGGAAAGGATTAAGAAAATGAATTAACTAATAACGAGAGTAATTCTAGGCTATTGAAATTAATTTTACATTATTTAACATTTGTTAACTACTTAGCTTATGCCATACATTGACAAAATGCTTTTATAATCATTCATACAACATTTAATTAAC
This sequence comes from Tadarida brasiliensis, assembly GCA_030848825.1. Classification (NCBI taxonomy): domain Eukaryota; kingdom Metazoa; phylum Chordata; class Mammalia; order Chiroptera; family Molossidae; genus Tadarida; species Tadarida brasiliensis. The sequence continues at coordinate 38,230,550 of CM061262.1, read as the reverse complement.
AAATATCTAATGGGTGCCCACCATAGGCCAGGCATTATCTTATTTATTTCTCCTTATAACTTCATAAAATAAGAGTTCTTATTATCTACATTTTCTGATGAAGAAACTGAGATTTTTCCAGCTTGATGACATTTCCCATGGTCAGATAAATAGAAAGTGGCAGAGCCAGAATCCTGATTTCAGGGCCCACGCTCTTAAATCAGATGCCAGGTTGCCTCATGTAATGCATGAAACCTGGAATTATGAAGCTATGTTGCAATGTGTAACTTTGTTCTCATATGTGGACCAAGCAAGGAGATAAGTCAAGTGAGAACCAAAGAAAGAGAGATAGAATCAAGTCATTCCACTTTAAAAGTTATACATTTTTGCCACATTTTGAGAAAATCTTCAGAGTTCACTTTTTCTCCCTTCTCCCAGTTCTACCTTAACTGGCAATATGCAAGGGAATGTTTAACAACTGGCTCTCTGATATAAAAAGTCCTGATTTATAGCATCTGCCAATTTCTGTGGTGCAAATACTCCCACGTGGCTGATTTCAAGCTACCAAGGTGACATCACAGAACAGAGTTGGGAAGAGATAAGCACCATTGGTTCTTGTAATCTGTCTCCAACTGTTTATACCCTGTCAAAATGGGTACTTGGTAGATGAGAAGTGATCAATTCCAGAAGGAAAGTGTTTCGAGGGTTGAGAGATTTAGGGTTTATAATAATTTTGTTACATTGGGCTAATTCCTGATCAAATCTAGACAGAAGCAGCAATTTTCCCCAGTATATTTTATGATATTTTATTCAAAACTTAAGAGGCCCTTGAGCAGTTTCTCAGGTGATGAGCTGATCCTAAAGTTCTGGAATTAAAAACAAGGGGTCCACCCAGCTGCAGAAGCCAGAGGTAGATCTTTGACATAGTTGCTGGGTGATTTGCTCAATTATTTCTCCAATGGGCCAGTTAAGGCCTCTGGCATCTATGGGTTGGGAGAAACAAGTTATGAAAATAGGAAATAAGAATATGGCTTCACTTATATGTGGCAGTTAAAAAAAAAAGAAAAAGAAAGAAAGAAAACAAATGAACAAACAAAACAAAACTAAAATCGACTCATAGAAACAGAAGAAAACTGATAGCTGCCAGAGGGGGTGGGTTGGGGGATGGGTGGAAAAGATGAAGGAGAATATAGTCAATAACACTGGGACGAGTTTGCAGGGTGACAGATGGTTACTAGACTTAGTGCGGTGACCACATTGTAATAAAAGTCATGCACCTATGTTGTGCACCTGAAATGAATATAATATTGTATACCAATTATACTTTTAAAAATACTCCTAGAAACTCATCTAGGAAGAGCTATACTTATGATGGACACTCAGCGTTCCCAGTGAGAGCCGTTTGGGGCATCGTGCCACACCCCGGGCCGCGCTCTGGCACAGCACTGCTCGGCTGGAGGAATGCTCTCTGCACCTCTTCTTCCCTGTTCAGGGACTGCCTCAGGACTCAGCCAGCCAGCAAGGGCTCAAGCACAGGAAGCCTGGGTGTCCCGAGGTGATGCCTGGGGTGGGGGTGCTCTGTGAGCTGAGGAGACTCCCCCAGGCCCTTCCCATGTAACTACAATGAAGCCCACACTGCTGTTCCTCACTTGGCTCCCCCCTTCCAGGGGACCAGCCGGGTTGCTTGTCATGCTCTCCCAAGAGAGTCTGATTACATTGGTGATACATTTCTTCATATCCTCTGGGTGTGTGTGTGTGAACATCAGTCTTTTTTTTTTATCCTCACCCAAGTTTTGCTTTGCATTTATCTTCAGATAGCAGGAGGAAGAGAGAGAGAGAAACATCGATGTGAGAGAGACACATCAACTGGTTGCCACCCACACAACCCCAACAGTGGGGCCAGGGACAAACTGCAACCCAGGTATGTGCCCTTAGCGGGAACCGAACCCGGGACTCTCTGGTCTGTGGGCCAACTCTCTAACCGCTGAGCCAGACCGGCCAGGGCGAACATCAGTCTTGATAGCCACACGATATAGAATGCAGGAGTGATCCCTCCTTCAATGGGGCAACCACAGAGCATTGAAACTAAGACGGTTTATTAATACCTGGAAGAGACCAGAAGATCTGTAGAATCTGCACTGTCATGTATTTGTGTGGTTTGGGCCAAGGGAGGGCACACCTCAGGCTTTCTTACCTGCCCCTGAGTGGAGCAGAAAGGGGTTGATGGGGAGTGGGGCCTGAAAGCGGCCAATGGTCAGACATCAAAACGGAGTCATCGCATTTAGCTATGAAAATAGTCAAGTACAATTTTACCAGCTGCATATGCAGAAGGGTGTGGACAAGGCACACACAGACGATAGCCGTGTGTGCTGGGTGATGAGGCCATGGAGGTTCATAGTACTACTTTTCTATTTTGCTATGTTTGAATCTTTCCATAATTTAAAAAACAAAAACAAAAAAACAAGTGTAGCCTGGTCGGTGCGGCTCAGTGGTTGAACATATACCCATGCACCAAGAGGTCGCTGGCTGGATTTCTAGTCAGGGCACATGCCCAAGTTGCAGGCTCAATCCCCAGAGAGGGGTACGCAGGAGGCAGCCAACTGATGTTTCTCTGTCATCGATGTTTCTGTCTCTCTCTTCTTTTCCCTTCCTCTCTCTCTAAAAATAAATACTAATAATAATAAAAAGTGTAGTCCAGTGTAACATCAAAACTTCAACCTCTCATCCAATTTAAACTTCTCACTTTTTGCCATCGTGGCCTGATTCGAGCCCAGGAATGTGAGGTGCAGAGTGGGGCGTGGTGAGTTTCTGTTCCATTTCCCCATTTCTCAGCTCTTCTCTCTGTGCTGCTTCTGGCTGCAACAGAGCTGGATTGAGAGCTGGGAAGAGGAGGAGGGGACTGAAAAGGTTACCATCTAGCATGGTACCCTCCAGAGTGTGGAAGGTGCCCAGATGCTGAGTTTTGGGTCATTTGCTTTTCTGGACTCATGTAAACTTTCTGAATCCTTGCACTTGGACCCACCTGCAGCCCTATTCCTAGGTGAGTAATGCAGTCTCTGGTTGGCTATTTCTCACACCCCATGCCCACCTCCATCCCTTCTAACTGTATGCCTCTGGTCTCTTCCTGTGGGATGCCTCACTCCAGAGAAGGGGCTTTATCAACATGATTCAAGACCAGTTATTTTTTATGCATTCATCTGGCTCAAGAGAGACCCATGATAGGCGTGCTGCTGACACAATCAAGCACTCTGATCTGTCTGCCTTGAGGGACTCTGCAGACTGCCTCATCCCTCAGACTTGCACAAGTAAGAGTCAAATTCAAGTCTTGATGGCCACACACTCCTTAAGACAGTACCTGTGAGGACTGGGGGGCAGTGGGGCCTGCAGATTTCTGCAGTTTACAAATATCCTTGGGGAGTGGGTCATCATGAAGGGCTCTCTGGAAGCTCCCCTTACCTAGCTTGTGATGGAGCAAAATGAGGTCTTTTTTCTTACCCCCAAGGATAATACTCTGCAGTCTGGCAACTCTCCTCAGAGAAAATCTGCACTCCCAACTTTCTCACAATCTCTCTTCCTCTCTCTGTAAATACTCTAGAAGGGAGGTGTTGGTTAAATATGGCCATAATCGTGTTTTGGGTTACCACTTAGCATCTTCTTTGGCACTGGCATCTCCTTTTGAATGGCAGACAACAGCCTTCCTCACAAGCCTTGGAGGCTCAGTTCAAATTCTAAAACTACAGGGAGTTCACAGTCCTCCCTCTGGCATCTGCGATCATTTTAAGGCAATGTTACTCATGACATTTCAGGAAAATAAACAAATATATTACAAAGTACATTTGGTGGTTGCTTTATAAAACCTCTTAGTAAATAGTGGAGAACCTGTTTTGGGTGATAAACATGGTAGGTGGGTGGCACAGACCGAGAGATGTGGCCACTTACAGAAAGGGCTCAAGGTTTGCATCCACGGATTCCTGGACTCGAGTGATTGTCAAGAGAAAATGAAGACAACAATGAAAGGACAGGCGTGGAAGATGCCAGAGCCCAGCGCTGACCAATGTTCTTGTCCAAACAGAAAACACAGAGCTTGGCAAAAGCCCAGGTCCTCTTAATGACAAGAGATGAAACTGAGAAATGTACCTATTAGACATCACTCTTATTGAAAAAGCGTCTATGATGTCAATTTACATATAGCCCCTATATTGTATTCACTAACAGAAATAGCCTTTTATCAAATGTTTGTTGAGAAATTTTAAGGAATTTTATACATAATATTAATGAAAAAATCTGAAGAGATACCTTTCAGCCATGAGACTTAAAACCAACCTTTCTGTTGTTGGGTGGGGCGGGGGTAGGGTGGGGGTGGGGCGGGGTTCTCTTCGGTGCCATCTGCGTGGCAATGTTCTCTTTGACTCTGGGGATCAGAGTATGAGGTGAGCCATCTGGATCCCCTGGCCCTCCTGGAGATGTGTTAGAAGGTACTTGACACAGAGGGCAGATTTACATGGAAGTGAAAAGAATAAGGTGAGAAATGAGAGACCCGTAGGGACCAGCTCTGCTTCCAGACTCTGCTCCATGGGCAGCGGCTGCTCCGGCTGCTCCGGGGACGGGCAGAGGGGGGCTGCGGTGGGGGTGTTTCCACTCACCCAACTACCAACACTGCTCCATTAAAAAGATCTTTTTTACAGATTAAGCTTGTGCTTTCCTCTGAAGAAAGGCTGCTGCTGCTGCAAGTAGCAATAATAATAATAATAATAATAATAATAATAATAATAATAATAATAAAAAAAGTAATTGTTATAATAATAAGTGGTTTAAAAACTACGGATGTAGTTCAGCTCTCACATGTTCTAGGAAAGGGGTTCAAAGGGAGCGAATGACTTGCCCAAGCTTGTGGCAGGGCCAGGCAGGAATCCAAGCTCCTGACCCCCCCCCCACACACACACACACATACACACACACACAATGCACAGACGCACGGGAACTGCAGGCCCCAAGGTGAGCAGGCTTCTGGGTTAGTCATTTTTCCTTTAGTCCGTCTTAATTCCTCTGAATGGCAGCAAAAGCTAGGAATGAGCAACAGAGACTCTCCCAAAACAAATCTCTGCCATGTGCTGTCTTTGTCTCCTTTGTGTGTCTATCGCTGAATAACTCTTCTTGAGCATGCTCAGATCCCTCCAAATCCCTGAGCCTGTGTGGAGGAGAAACAGGAGAGGCAAGCTGCCTCTGTGCACATGGCTGTGTGTGACTTTTGGCATTTCAACGTTTCCGGAATGGATCCAAGCGGAGATGTTTCCAGTTGAGGAATAAACTCAAGAAGCAGAGGAGAGGGAATTGAGAATCAGTTCAGGAAGCTTTGATCTTCACTTCACAGATCATTTCTAGAAATCAATACAACATGCATGTCAATCATGCAGTTTTTAACTCTTGCACAAACAAAAACAAGAGCCCTCGAGACACTAGGGGTGGTCCTGGCTCAGTGACGTTCTCCGCTGCCACCAAGTAGGAGTGTGAGAAGATCGCTAGTTATGTCCTCTAAAAAACGAGTAGTTCCTGCCAGCTTCAAACACTTAGGATTCAGTCACATTTAGGGAGCTAAATGGGATTTCTGGCACTGCTGTTTTGTAAGGCTGATTTTGACCTCAGTGTATGCAATGCTAAATATACTGCTTTAACTGCATTTCTGTCTCCATTTCTGACTTCTCTTACCAAGCCAAGATGAGCCCGTTTGCTTCAAAGCTAGACAACCAGGGTGTGTTGAGCACGTTAACACTGTACTGTATGTAACTGCAGCCTCTCTGAAATTGTCTATGGAAAATCAGCAAGAATCTCAAGCAGGGCTACAGCCTTAATAACTAGATAAACTGCAGAGACAAAGTCTGTCATTAAGTGAGTGAAATGAATGACTATTTGGGCTGAAATATTTCTATTTCAAGTTCTATCAGCTGAACAGCGGGAAACCTAAATCTCCTATCCCTGGGCAAGTCTACTTAGGAAGCGAAGGGCCCTCTTTCGTCTGCTCTGTACACTCAGAAGGGATTACCACAGGCAGACGAAGACAGGCTCTTCTCAACAGGCTCGATTAGTTTCCTTAAAACCTCTGACAATGCGATGCTCAGCAGTAACCACCAACACCAATAGCATGTACCCCGGCTTCTGTGAACCACAAAGCTCCTCACCAAAGGAACAGGACATAGGAGCTTGCGCCCCCCACTGGTCAGCACTGCAGGAGACACTGGTTGGCGCCTGAAGGGCACAGGAGACGGATCTCGAATCTCGGCAGGACCAGGGTGCAGGGGAGGGATCTCTAGATTTTGGTGGTTTTATTTTTAATTGCAGGTCAAAAACTTGCCCTTTCATGACTTGCCCAGGGACTTTTCAGGATATCCTGGGCCACGGATAATGAAGAAAGGATGGAAGTTTATTTGGAGACTCAAACGGGGGTTGGGGGAACGGAAGGACTGCCTTTGAGACCAGCAATTCAGTGGATTGTGTAGTAAGGGGAGGGTTAAAATGTCGAGGTTTTAAAAAGTGGAGAATTCCTGTTCCTACATGTGTTTGTAGAGAAACCCATGTCCTTAAATCACTCTTCTGTAAATAGATTACCTTTCTGCAGTATTAAAAAAAACAAAAACAAAAAGAAACACTTGCGAGCCAAGCAAACCCAACTGCACAAACACTGCAGCTCTGGGACCCTGGCTGCCAAGCGGCCCTCGGAGGCCACCTGGCCCGGGAGGGTGAGCTGCGTGCTGCGGAGGCTACAAGGTGCCCGATTTCAATGAACGCGGGCTGTGGCATCCCCGGCAGCTCGGCCTTACAGTCGGAGGAACCCTGGTCATGAGCACCGTGGCTCAGCATGGACCCTGGTCAAGTCCTCAGGACCCAGGCCGCTCCTGCGAGGAGGAGGCGGAGCCTGAGCAAGCAGACGCTGCAAGTGGGCAATCCGGAGGCGCAGCTGCTGATTGACAGCCGGTGGTCGTAGTTGCCAGCAGGACGTCCAGGGGGTTATCAACTTACAGGGAGAGGGCTTCTCCCGCCACACAGTCTTCCACCTACCCACGGGAGGGGCGGGGTATGGATTCGTGGGTGATAGTGAATTTACAGAAATAGAAAAGCCACCCAAAATTATAAAGCAAAAAGCGGATTCTTAAAAAAAAAAAAAAAAAAAAAAAAAAAAAAAGCTGTTATTTAATGAGCTTTATGGAAAGAAAACATGTTTTTCTCCTTTCCTGGCCCATGACAAGCTAGTGGGGCCAGTGGAAAGGTGAAGTGACCCAGAGGTTTTCCAACTTGAAAATGAAAATGTTTTTGTGAATTTTAGTCGGGGAACAGGGAATAAGAGCCTCTGTGTGGTACTTCGTAGTTTTCGAAGCACCACCACAAATCATTCTTCACGTCTGCTACCTTCTTTCACAAATGTGGAGAAGACGTCAAAGGACTTATGCAAATCCCACCACGATGTGTGGGCGGGTTGTGATGAGCGTGCCAAGTGACCAGGCGAGTTGTTTCTCTTCTCTTGGTAGCACCTTTTTGGCTTTTAAAAACCTTTTAAACTAGAGGGGTGATTTTGAAATGATACTCAAGTGATGCTCAAATTTAAGTAGCTCCTTAAGCCTTCTATTAAAAACTCACTTTTTGTAATAAAAATAATATCAACAATTAGTATGATGTATTGAAAATAAAGATGATACTAATTTGTTGAGCACTTATTATGTGTTGAGAATTGTCCTAAGCACATTTGCATATACTGTCTAAAGTAATGCTCACAGTAACCCTATCAGGGAAGAAATGCTGTTTGCCCAATTTGGAGACGAGGGATTTGAAGCACAGTGTGTTTAGGTTACTAGCAAAAGGCTACAAAGCTGGTAAGGATTGCAGCTTGAATTTGACCCCCAGTGTGCCTGGTCTGTAACTGTGCTGGCATTATGAAGCACACATCTCTTGCTCCCAGTTGAATGCCTCCCAACCTGCTCTCTTGCCTCAGGCCCTCTCACTGAGATGGTTTTACCCCTGCAAGAGGCCTGTACCCTGCACTCTGGAGAATCCGTAGGAGAGGCTCTGTGTGACCCACTACAAGGCCCTGAGTAGTCTGGCATGATGGCTAAGAACACTGCATCAGATGGACCTGGGGACACACACTGGCTCAGCCACTGACTAGATGTAACACTTGTTTAAGTTACTTAGCTAACCTTTCTGAGGTTCCGTTTCCTTTTCTGTAAGTGCAGGCAACTCCGCCTACCTTTTAGGATTAGTGGGACCATGAACATTAAATGCAATCACTATATAAAGTGCTGGCATTTAATAAGCCTTCAATATGATGATGTTGTCTCTGTTTCACTGAGGTTTTCTGAAAAACTCACCATTGTTTGGCTGTGTCTGCATTACCTTCTCTCGGCCTTCACTAAAGGAAGGTAATTCATTCAAATTATTATTGAGGACCAGCTATGTCAGGTACTGTGCCAGGAACTTGGAATGGAAAAATAAGCATCGCAATTACTTGACTGGCCAAAGGAGTAGACCTAAAATGAGCAGTAGAGTGTGATAATGAGGGCTTGACCACTGCACTTGGGAGCACGGAGGACCAGCTAGCTCTATCCGGAGCTGTCCAGAGGTGTTCGCTGATGTGCCGAGAGCTAGATAAATAGATGGCAGTTCCAAATCCTGTATGCCCTCCAAGAGGAGAGGATGGCGAAACCGCATTCCTCTGTGGTCCTCAATGAGCTTTGTGCCAGGACAAGGCAAAAGTGTTACCGGAGGCTGCCCTTGGCGTCGCATTCCCAGGTTGGCCCAAAAAAGGAACCGTTAGACTTCTGTGCCCTGTACAACAATGGTTCCCCATAGAGCACATGAGTCCAGACTTAGGGTTCCTACTTCCTGTCTGTTACCCTGAGAAGGCTACTTCCCTCGTTGTTCAGTTTCCATCCAGATGCGCTCTGCTGGAAGGGAAGAGGGGCGGGTTCCCTTCCATTGGCCATCATTTGCTTTTGCCCTGGCCACTCAAACTGTGTATCTTTCACTTCAAATCTGCTCTCAGCTCCATTGATCAACCAAGAACCTCGGCCACCCCAACCTTTCCTGCAGCAGTGGCCTCGGCAGCCAGGACCCAGCCAGAGAGCTCACCGAGCCACAGTGGGACCAAGCAGAGCCCTGAAGGAGTGTCCGCTCATTGTCTGCTTTTAAAAAGTAAGAGACCGACCACCCCAGGAAACTCTCTTCTGCACAAATGCAGACCCAGCTGCCATCCCTGTGTATTCGCAGAGCACCTTCTCTCCGGCACCCCAAAGCATTCACAGCACAGATCTTACCCTGCAGAGATGAACGTCATCCTTACTCACGTTGTTCCTATAAGGAATCAAGAGTGAGAAAACCTAGCTTCTTCAGTGGACTCTTTTGTTCTCCTTATTTTTAAATATTTTTTTAAAGCAATGTCCTTGGCATTCCTTCATAGTTACTTTTTCAGTTATCTGTGAAAATGCTACACGAAAATGCTGGGGTGAAGATCACAGAGTAGTGTGTGCTTCCCCGATCAGTAGGGCCCCACTGAACTTCCACAGTAATCAAGGCTGAACTCAGCTGATGTCTAAGCCGGATGGTGTGATCGTGGTTCAAAATTTGACTGGGGATTGTCAGGGAAGAGGGTCCCCACTAGAGTAAGAGGGACTTCTCTTCCCTCCTCCTGCCAACCACTGGTCACACCTGGGGTGTTCCTAAGAAGTTCCTAATAATGAGAAAAATATTGAGGATCCCTGTTTCAGTATATGAAATGTACCAGACGGGGATCATTTAGGGCAAGACTTCTCTACCGTCTATAAGAATCATCCGGGGGCATGTTAAACAGCTGGTTCCGATTCCATCGATCTGGGGCGGGACCGAGGTTCTGCATTCCCGAGAGGTTCCCGGCGCTGCTGCTGCTCTGAGCACTGGAATTGTGGCAGGCAGAGCTCAGGTTCTGTGCCCGTGTTCATGTGAGCACACATGTACCTACCCGTACATGCTGTGAGAGCAGAAGAGAAAGAAAAGACCACCTTTTATTCTTGCAGGATTTTCAATATTTTTAAGCATTTTCATATGCACTCCTCTTAGGCAAGTAGGGTAGTTAGTATTATCACCCTGTTTTTCTGCCCAGTGACACATAGCCAATGAGATTCCAGATCCATTTTTTTTTCTGTACTTGTTCACCAAAAGAGTGATCTAAATAGAATATTTTGACACTTATTATAGTATTTTTGTTATTATTATACCATTTGTATATGAATTAGAAAATTTTTGTTATGGCTGTGATTAAACATACACAGTATTGAAGTGCTCTGAACACAAGTGGGCTTAGGTTACTAGAAAATTGTCTCGTGGATCACACAAGGGTTCACAGAGACATCTCTGGGGAAGGGGGTTTCTTTACCAATGATGCGTCTCTAGGAATTCCCACATCAATAGTCAAGTGAACTTTGCTGCTTTGGCCCCGTGTCTACTGGCCACTCTCCAGATTGACTGAAAGTCCATCATTCTGGTGAGAATAATTAGGGTGATGTCAGGGAATAACTTGCCTCCCAGCTGTCGTTGACTGAATAGTGTCCCCCACCCCAAGATAGAAGTCCACCTTGAACCTCAGAATGCAACCTGATTTGGAAGAAGGGTCTTCATAGATTTAACTGAGATGAGATCAATCCTGATTTAGGATGCACCCTCAATCCAATCAGTGTCCTTCTAAGAGACAGAAAAGGGGACGACAGAGACACGGGGAGGACAGGCACATGAGGATGGACGTAGAGAAGAGTGACTCTGCCTAAGCCAGAAGCTGGAAGAGGCAAGGAAGGAGTCTCCCAGTTAGGCTTTGGAGGGAGTGTGGCCTGCCGACACTGTTAATTCAGGTTTCTGGCTTCTAGAACAATAAAACAATACATTTTCTTACTTTAAGCCATCGAGTTTGCAGCTATTTATTGTGGCAGTCCTAGGAAGCTAACACACAACTCCTTACAAATCTCTCATTGTTAAAAATGGCCCAGCCTTAGGAGGTTTCACCCAGTGCTGCCGGTACTCAGTCCTGGGGTCCCAGTCACGCGACCTTAGCGTGGCAGATGGAGGTGGTGGCTGTGGGTGAGGGTGGTGGCATTAGCCCTGAGGACAGGCGATGTACTATTACAAAAATGGAAATGATAGCGATTCTCTAACCAGATACATTTGTGGACTGAAAATGAACTTGCTGTACCCTCAAGGAAAGTGAGTCACAACACAGAATTCATTCAATAAAATAAGACCTATTGATTCATTCTTGATGGAGGTAAAAATAGAAAAGGTTTATGCGTTTATAATTGCAAAATATTTATACTCTTAGATATTTTTGTACCTTGAAAAACGCTCTTTCCCCACAAGTTTTGGCCTTAACCTTGAGGTTTAGTTAGTCCTGGTCTACATTTCCTCGCTTCAGACTTCAGATGGTCCTGCCTTTGGCGGCTTCCAGAACTGCATGAGGCTCTACTGCCATCCTGTGGTGGACACGCGCCACCAACCCTTTTGTTTGATGAAATTCCTGTTTTTACCGACAGAGGGCAGGGATTGAGGTTCCGTCTTGAAGACTGAAACCGTTGTCTATAATTTTGCGTTTTTGGCTTTTAGTTAGTATATCAGGGTGAGGTTTGAAACTGAATATTGAGAAGAACCATATAATACAACTTCTGTTTGCGTGTTACTGAAGAAGTGGAAATTCACAAATATTGCACAGCCTCCCTGGAGGTGAAGACAGACTATTTTGAATTTCCAATTATTTTCTTAATTCCCACGCAGCCTATGCTGCAGTGGTCGCCAACAGGCAGGCACCTGGGGTGGGAGGATGATGAGGGTTAGAATGTCAAGGGGCCAGCTAAGGCCCAGTCTGCTACTGGGCTTCCTGCTACATTTGGAACTGAGAGGCCACCTACCCCTCTACTGGTGAAATTTTGTTGAATTGCTTATTTGTTTAACTCTCTAACAAGTAGGGTTTTCATGGCCTAAGGAAACAGCATTTACATAGCTCAGAGTGTATTTGGCGGTAACTGCTATTAGATTTAGAGACTCATTCTTCCTTTGTCTCCACCTTCACAAGGGAGGAACATTTCTGGCTGCCCTGCCCCATCCCTCTTCCCTGGCCTCTGGCAACATTGCCCAGCGAGTTCAAGCTCAGAGCGCTGGCTGGAGCAAGAGTGAAGGTTCTGGAACCTTCTACCTTTCCTACCAGTATCTAGAGACAAGCTCAAAGACTGGTCCTTCATTCTTTAGAACATCATTTGAAAAAGTCTTGTCAAGAGAAATAGTGTTTTAAAAGGTAAAAAAAAAAAAAAAAAAGAATTCCTAGAGCATTGCCCCAGAGGTATCAATTTACCAATTTTAATCCAGTGAATCAGAGATCTGAGTGGCTGAAAAGTCATGACAGTTTCACCTGTGCGCTGCTCTTAGCGAGAGAAAAGCCCTGGAAACGTGGCCAGCTGCACCGCTCTGCTTTCGGGGCCTGGCGCGCACACCTTTCCACGGAAGTGAGACCCAGCTCGCGCAACACCTGAGGGCAGGGCCAGTTTCACAGACACTGGGATATAATCTGACCAATGTTGAGCTGTTGGTCATCGTGGAATGAGGCAGGACCCCCCATTATTGGGGGCGAGTTGTTCTTCATCTCCTCACTGTTTTTAGGAATTTCCCCTTTAACTCTTAGAGCTCTTCCCCCATCTCTTTCTCTGGACACGCACACTTTGCTTTCTATCATCTGGCAGCTTGAACATTTATAAAAGAACAGATCCGAAGAGTCTTTGAATTCAGGCTGTAGTTGCTTTCAGAAGAACAGGAAATCCCCATGCAAAAGGTCCCAATATGCTAACTGCTAGAAATCATGGTGGTGGACTTAGAGGTTTAAATCAATGTATAATTTAAAATTACACTGTTGCAATAATTGTGAATCACATTTTGGTATGCTAATACACTTAAATAAAGGAAAAATAAAAGCAAACCAAAGCAAAACAAAGTATCATTTTTGAATACAAGTTGGAGATTTGCATGCAAGAAAAATCCTGGCTACAAGCAACCAAAAAGTATAGGATTTAACTTTGTCTCTCAGCTGGAGGAAGCGCTATAGACCCCTTGAGCATTATAACTATAACCATATTGGAAGTAGGAGGTGACATTTTTATGTTTATCAAAAGGAGATCACTTCTAATAGACTGAGAAACAGTGATCCAGGAGACCATGGAGTTCTCAGCCTTCCTGCCATTCACGAATGGTTTTACCCTCTTGTTTTGTACACACATTCTATGCGCCAGGGGCGGCAGTGCTAGTTTGTGTTACTGTGTTTTCTTTGTATGATTTCAAAAAGATTTACAAAGAATTTCATCAATCCATTTGATTATAACATTATTGGAAAAAGGCATAAAAAGAGAGAAAACAATACACTAGCCATGAGCTGAACTATCGTTGATATGGAAGTGTAATTGTTGAACGGAGCTCTGAATAGCCAGGGTATATCGAGACCAAATAATGGACTGTACTATTCCTGTTGTGGTCTCAGGAAGAAATTTGGGAGGTCCATGAGAAGAAAAAGAAATGCCCCTTTCCTTTTTTTTTCTTACCTCTAATTGAAAATTGGGCATTTCTTTCCACTATCACTGTAGGCAACAAACCACAACAGCATAATAGTACCCATGACACTGTTGTCGATAAAATTACAGATGTTTTTATATCACATTGGAGTTGCTGCAGATATCACAAACTATTTTTTTTTTGCTCATTGCTACTTGAAAATGCAGTACTTATTGGATCTTTCACTATTTTATTTAGTACTTCAGTAAAGAAGTCATATATAATAGTACATCACAAATTTGTTTTTAAAATGTTTTAAATTAGAGTTCACCCAATCCCCTGAGCCACACGGGCTGCATATAGTCACTTTAAAATTGAACTCCTTGAAAAATAAAGACAAATCATCAGGAAAAAGCAACAGAAAAGCAGCGGGAGAGGACCATACAACCAGGGACATTGAATGAGCCTGGTAGGATGTGCGGAGGCCTGTGAGGGTGGCGGGCGGGAGCCCACAGACAGCAGCGGCCTTAGCTGTGAGCAGCAGCACTGCCTGCCCTCAGGGTTAAGACACCAAGCTGCTCCACAGTGCAGAGGGCCGGGACAGAGCGATAAATAGCTACAGCCACTCACCTGGGGCTCCGGCAGAGGGAGGGCGGACGGGACTGGAACTCTGTGGGGACACCTGGGATTTGGAGGGCGCTCAGAGTTTGTGCTGAGCCGTGGCCAGAAAAAACAGCAGCCAAGCTTGCTCCTTCCTGGAGCTGTGGCAGCCCCTCCCTCAGAGATTCCCAGGTGAGGCAAAGAAATGCAAATTGAGGCTCCTTAACAACCAGCATCGGCCCCAACTTCGGGAAATCCTCTTACACTATAAACACCTGAGGGAGTTTCTCATTCAACTGAGATCCTAAGGCTTTTTAAGTAATTGAGGCTAGTAGCCTCCAGGCAAAAAGCTAGAACATAACGGAACCTTTCCTGAGCTTGCAAATCTACCCAGGAAAGTGAGACTTGACAGTGGTGTTTAAGGAGGGCCCTATATCCTCATCCAAACCCAGTAGAGGGAGCAACAAATAGCAGAACACCAACACCAACAGGGAAAATTTGGCAGGCTCCAAAACCCACTGAGATAGCAAAAATGGTGAAACAAAGAAACAGATCCCAAATGAAAGAACAAGAGAACTCTACTGAAGATGAGATAAATGAAATGCAGTTAAGCAAATTATCAGAGGTAGAGTTCAGAGCCATGATCTTGAGGAAACTAAACAGCATGAGTAAGGACATCAACATCATGAGTAAAGATATAGAAACACTGAAAACCAACCAAGTGGAAATGAAGAATGACAGCAGAAATAAATAACACATTGGAAGGACTGACCAGCAGAGTAGAGGAAGCTGAGGACCGGATCAGTGAATTAGAAGACAGAGTAGAAAAAAATCAATCAATCAGAAAACCAAAAGGAAAAAACAATTAAAAAACAGGAAGATAGCTTAAGAGAACTGTGGGACAACTGGAAACGTAATAACATTCGCATTATTGGAGTCCCTGAAGAAGAAGAAAATGAGCAAGAGTTAGAGAATATATTTGAAGAAATAGTGACAGAAAACTTTCCTAACCTGGTGAAGGAAGAAGGCATTCAAGTTCAAGAAGCACAGAGAGCCCCAAGTAAGAAGAACCCAAACAGGCCCACACCAAGACACATAGTAATTAAAATGCCAAAAATTAAAGACAAAGAGAGAATCCTAAAGGCAGCAAGAGATAAGCAACAGGTTACCTACAAAGGAACCCCCATAAGGCTATCAGCTCACTTCTCAACAGAAACACTAAAAGCCAGAAAGGAATGGCATGAAGTAATCAAGGTCATGAAAAACAAGGATCTGAATCCAAGACTATTCTATCCAGCAAGACTATCATTCAAAATAAAAGGTCAAATAAAGAGCTTCCCAGACAAAAAAAGGCTAAGGGAATACATTAGCACCAAACCAGCACTGCAAGGCATGTTAAAAGGACTGCTGTAATTAGTAGAAGAAATAGGAAGAAAAATATAACCACACTGAACAAAAATGGCAATGAATAAGTACATATCAATAATCACCTTAAATGTAAATGGATTGAATGCTCCGATAAAAAGACACAGAGTAGCTGACTGGATAAGAAAGCATGATTCACATATATGTTGTTTACAAGAGACTCACCTCACAACAAAAGACTCACATAGGTTGAAAGTAAAGGGATGGAAAAAAATCTTCCAAGCAAACGGAAAGGAAAAAAAAAGCTGGGGTAGCAATACTCATATCTGATAAATTAGATTTCAAATTGAAAACCATAACTAGAGACAAAGAAGGCCACTACATAATATTGAAAGGGTCTATCCAACAGGAAGATATAACCTTGGTAAACATATATGCACCCAATATAGGAGCACCAAAATATATTAAAAATCTTCTGGAGGACTTCAAAGGAGAAATCGACAGCAATACAATCATAGCAGGAGACTTCAACACCCCACTGACATCACTGGATAGATCATCTAGACAAAAAATTAACAAGGAAACAGAAATTCTAAATGAAGCACTAGATCAAATGGATTTAATAGATATATACAGAGAATTACACCTGAAAACTGCAGAATTCACATTCTTCTCAAGTGCACATGGGACATTCTCAAAGATAGACCATATGTTAGGCCACAAACTAAGTCTCTACAAGTTCAAGAAGATTGAAATCATATCAAGCATCTTTTCAGATCACAATGGCATGAAACTAGAAATCAATTGCAACAAGAACATGAAAAGACATTTGAACACATGGAGGCTAAATAGCATGTTATTGAACAATGAATGGGTTACTGAGGAGATCAAGGAAGAAATTAAAAACTTCCTGGAAACCAATGAAAATGAACACACAACAACACAAAATCTATGGGATGCAGTGAAAGCAGTTCTGAGAAGGAAGTTCATAGCACTACAGGTCCACCTCAAGAAAGAAGAAAAATTTCTAATTGACTACCTAACCTCACAACTTAAAGAACTAGAAAGCAAACAAAAAGAAAACCCTAGGGCCAGTAGAAGGAAGGAAATAGTAAAGATCAGAGCAGAAATAAATGACATGAAGGCCAAAAAAACAATTCAAAGGATCAATGAAACAAAGAGCTTGTTTTTTGAAAAGATAAACAAGATTGATGGACCCTTAGCTAGACTCACCAAGAAACAAAGAGAGAGAACCCAAATACACAAAATCAGAAATGAAAGAAAAGAAGTAACAACTGACACCACAGAAATACAAAGGATGGTTAGCAAATACTATGAGCATTTATATGGCAACAAATTCAACAATCTAAGTGAAATGGACACATTTCTAGAAACACATAGTCTCCCAAAACTGAACCGGGAAGAGATAGAAATTTGAACAGAATTTTCAAATTGAAGATGTAATCAAGACTCTCCCAGCAAACAAAAGCCCAGGCCCTGACGGCTTCACAGGGGAGTTTAATGGAACATTCAAAGAAGAACTAACACTCACTCTCCTCAAACTATTCCAAAACATTCAAGAAGAAGGAAGACTTCCAAACTCGTTTTATGAAGCCAGCATAATTCTAATTCCAAAACCAGAAAAAGACACTACAAAGAAAGAAAACTACAGGCCAATATCCCTGATGAACATAGATGCCAAAATCCTGAACAAGATACGAGCAAATCGGATCCAGCAATATATCAAAAAAATTATTCACCATGACCAAGTGGGATTCATCCCAGGGATGCAAGGCTGGTATAATATTCACAAATCAATAAATGTGATACATCACATAAACAAAATGAAAGATAAAAACCATATGATCATATCAACAGATGCTGAAAAGGCATTTGACAAAATCCAGCACCCATTTCTGATAAAAACGCTCAGCAATGTAGGAATAGAGGGATCATATCTCAACATTATAAAGGCCATATATGAAAGACCTACAGCCAACATCATACTCAATGGACAAAAACTAAAAGCATTTCCCTTAAGAACAGGAACAAGACAGGGATGCCCACTTTCACCACTCTTATTTAACATAGTACTGGAAGTCTTAGCCACAGCAATCAGACATGAAGAAAAAATAAAAGGGATCCAAATTGGAAAGGAGGAAGTGAAACTGTCATTATTCGCAGATGACATGATATTATACATAGAAAACACTAAAGACTCCATCAAAAATCTACTAGACTTAATAAATGAATTTGGCTAAGTAGCAGGATACAAAATTAACGTCAAGAAATCGACGGCATTCTTATACACCAATGATGAAATCACAGAAAGAGAAACTAAAAAAACAATCCCATTTACCATCGCGGCAAAAAAATTAAGATACCTAGGAATAAACTTAACCAAAGAAGTAAAGGACCTATTTACAGAAAACTACAGGACATTGAAAAAAGAAATAGAGGAAGATATAAAAAAGTGGAAGCATATACCTTGTTCGTGGATTGGAAGAATTAACATCATTAAAATGTCCATACTACCCAAAGCAATCTATAGATTTAACGCAATCCCCATCAAAATACCAACGACATATTTCACAGAACTAGAACAAATGCTTCAGAAGTTCATATAGAACCAAAAAAGACCCTGAATAGCTACAGCAATCTTGAAAAAGAAGGACAAAGTAGGCGTGATCACAATACCGGACATCAGGTTATACTACAAAGCTACTGTAATCAAAACAGCCTGGTACTGGCACAAGAACAGGTACATAGATCAATGGAATAGAACAGAGAACCCAGAAATTGACCCAAAACATTATACTCAATTAATATTCGACAAAGGTGGCAAGAGCATACAATTGAGTAAAGACAGCCTCTTTAATAAATGGTGTTGGGAAAATTGGACAACTACATGCAAAAAAATGAAACTAGACCATCATCTTACACCATACACAAGAATAAACTCAAAATGGATAAAAGACTTAAATGTGACTTGTGAATCCATAAAAATCCTAGAAGAAAATGCAGGCAACAAAATTTCAGACATCATACGCAGCAGAATTTTCACTGATATATCACCTAAGGCAACAGAAACAAAGGAAAAAATGAACACATGGGACTACATCAAACTCAAAAGCTTCTGCACAGCAAAAGAAACAACCATCAAAGTGGAAAGGCAACCCACTGTATGGGAGAGCATAATTGCCTATGATATATCAGATAAGGGACTAATTTCCAAAATATATAGAGTGCTCATACATCTCAACAAAAGAAAGACAAAGAACCCAATTAAAAAATGGGCAGAGGACCTAAATAGACACCTCTCCAAACAGGACATACAAATGGCCAAGAGATATATGAAGAAATGCTCAACATCACTAATCATCAGAGAGGTGCAAATTAAAACAACAATGAGGTATCACCTCACACCTGTCAGAATAGCCGCCATCAACAAAGCATCCAACAACAAGTGTTGGTGAGGGTGTGGAGAAAAGGGGACTCTAGTACACTGCTGGTGGGAGTGCAGACTGGTGCAGCCACTATGGAAAACACTATGGTGTTACCTCAAAAAATTAAAAATTGAATTACCATTTGACCCAGTGATCCCACTCCTAGGAATATACCCTAAGAAGCCTGAAACACCAATCAGAAAGAATATATGTACCCCCATGTTCATAGCAGCGCTATTTACAATAGCTAAGATCTGGAAACAGCCCAAGTGTCCATCAGTGGATGAATGGATAAAAAAGCGGTGGTACATATACACAATGGAGTACTATGCAGCTGTAAGAAAGAAAGATCTCTTATCCTTTGAGACGACATGGAGGGACCTCAAGAGTATTATCTTAAGCGAAACAAGCCAAGCAGAGAAAGACAAATATCATATGATCTCATTTATTTCTGGAATATAATGAACGTAACAGTCTGAGGAACAGGGTAGTCCCAGAGACGTGGAAGTAGGGTATAGACTGACAATTGCCAGAAGAGGGGTGGGGGAGGGGAGCGATGAACCACAAAACTTGTACGCATGTAGTCATAACCAGTGGACATGGACAACAAAACTGGGGACGGGGCATGGAGGGTGGGGGAGGAAGGTGTCAATGGGGGAAAAAGGAGAAACATCTGTAACAAAAATAAATTAATAATAAATAAAATAAAATGTTTTAAATTATTTTAATATAATTGTGTGTTTTTTTAACCCTATGAACCTTTTAAATGAGTTTAATGTTATCCTGAGGAGTCCAGAGGCTTTACCAGCATCATTCGGGTCCACAGTATATAAGAGGTGAAGAGCCCTGCGGTGGAGGAAACACAAGTCTGTAGAAGAACCTGCCTTTCCAGACACTCGATCATAGATGGTTGAACACAAACAAAAACTTCATGTGCATCTATTTGGAAAAGAAAGATACCGAGTGATATATTGGAAAATATCTGACAAAAATACATAGCCAATGTAAGCAGAATTTTTAATTAACGCTCAATAAAAACCAAAGGTAAAACATTAGAAAAAAACTTGGTGAATTTACGGCAGGAACAAGTCGGTGTGGCTGGGTGGGTACTGTCTGGTGACTTGACCGGATGTGTGGGTAGAACCTGGAAACTCTAGAGGCATGAAGAGATGACAAAGCACATCCTAGTCCAAAAGGCAGGACGGACTCCCTGCGCTCACGGAGCGTCCACTCTGTGCGTGTGCATGACAAGGGCAATGGCCCTGTTCACTCATATGTGTGCTCCCATTTTCCCAACTAAGGCACAGAAATGCTCCACACGCCCCCTTTGCAGTCGTTGTCCTGCCCATTGACTTATTATAGAATGTGTACACATACCAAAGGCGGGACTTCATGTACAGCCATTCTGAGTGCCGTTTAGTTTTGGTATATATCTGTGTGTACACACACACACACACACACACACACACACACACACACATTGTGCCTCCTTCTTAGATGTTGGTCCTTTATGAAGTCGCTGTGGTAGAGCAACATGTCATTCATGCACACACATTGGCTAGATCCCACTTGAGGGGTAGGGGCAAGCCCCAAGGGTATATTACCAATGTGAGCCCAGAAGAATTGTGACAAATATTTACAAGGAGGGATAAGGCAATAAAGCCAGGGAGGGACACCAAATTCTTATGAAAAATAATGAGGACATGGCTAGAAAAATTGTGGGCAAACTTTAAATCTAAATGATGAACTGATGTTGGAAACTGGAGGAGAAACAGTTGAGAGGATCAGCAGTAAGGACATTCAGGTTCACGTTCGTTCATTCAGTTTTTCATTTATTCACCCATTCATTCATTAATTCATCCATCCGACAAATATGTACTAAGCACCTACTGTGTGTCACACACTGTTCTAAGTGCAGGAGATCTACTGAATGACAGGTGCCCTGTACTCAGGATGGAAGTACTCTGTGGAGTGGGAGATGTGACAGGGACTGATGATTCTGAGCTCCTCTGAGGAGAAGGGACGCTGCAGCACATAGGGGGAGTCTTGGAATCTATTTTGGAAGCAAACAACTGAGAGGCGTATGGACTCTGGGAGGACTGAGAGCCTCCAGGGGGCTGGGAGTCAAGGTGCAGATTTTTGTGACGGTGCAGAAATGCTGCACTGGGACTGGCGACAAGGAGTAGGGTAGGGTACTCAAATGACAACTTTACCTTTGAGACAAAGGATAAGTCTGGGCTTGGCTAAAGACAGCTTTGTTCTATCTCCTTTATCCGTACTCTCCCTGGGAGCGCGTATGATGTACTCAAGAGGTTTGGCAGTGCCAAGCATGACTGCAGTCAGAGGACACAGAGGAGTTCACAGAGAAAACCCTCAGAAGCTTTAGCGGATGGAGGAGTTCACCTGCCTCCTTTCCCTGTCCCTGCACCTCCCCGGTGACAGCACAGTTGCTTGAGAGACCACGCAGGCCAGGGGCTGCCTTAAGGTGGAGAATGGTTGAAGAGGCCTTTCCCATCTGGTGGGCTCTGTCCTTGCAGATCTAGCTCAGCTGTCAGCACTCACTGGAAGATGCTGAGTGTCTCCCAGGGCAGGCTCTCGAGTCATCCAGACCTTGGTTCATATCCCAGCTCCATCCCCAACTGCACTGTGACCTTTGGCCTCTTGCTTAGCTTCTCCAAACTGCAAATCCTATAGGGGTCATAAGAGTACTTAACGCATAGGGCTATTATGAGAATTAAGTGCAATTCCTTAGCCCTTTGCATAACTAATCAAGGATATGTTATTGCAATTTTTTAAATGCAATGATCTCTCTTAATAGAGCGCTGCTTTAAGATAGAGTACTTTTTTTTTTTCATTTTTATATCCCAAGTACTTAATATCTAGTACCCTCAAAAGCCCTTAACAATGTTAAGTATAATCAGATCATATATCTCAGGCTGGACTTCCAGAAAGTAGGATGTCAGGTCAGCAAGAAACCATGAAGACTTAGCAAAATCGCTTTTCCTCCAGCTACTTCTCATCATTGTAGGCCCTGAAATCATAATGCTGGGCAGACTTATCCGACTTGATGAGAGATTTCTGCTTTTCTATCTAGAAAAAAGAAATTCCAAAGCTGCCTTGAGTTGCCCACTATTGCAGTGGCAGCCTGGCCCCGCCCTCCCCGTCAAGAGCTGTCTGAGGGCACGAGCACTACCCAGATCTGCTCTGACAGTTCTCTGTAAATGGAACTCACCCGTTGTTTTAGTCTCCTGTTGACCCAGCCTAACAGAGAATTCCACGTCCTGTAGACCGAAAGACTGGGTGACCCAATCAGTCAACTGTTTAAAAAACTTCGAACTGATGTAATGACGTATTTCAAATGGTTTTATTGTCCCACATTTGCTATTGAGTTAGCTGTGTTTATTTTGCTTCACAGAGTTAAAGCCAGTGTGGTCTATAAAAATGTAAGGGCTCCTAGGTGAAAAGTAGATCAATAGTCATTTTACTACCAAGCAGCATGAACTTAATGTTTACTCAACATTTGTAAAAATGATAATTTTGAAATCTATGAACACACTATTGGAGAAGAAAAATATCATGGACTTAAATTAAGAAAGCGAATAGTTTCTCTTTTAACATGTCACTTTTAGAGACTCTACTATATTCGAAACTGTATTTCCTAAGGTTCTATTGAAGATGTTTCATGTATTGCTTGGTGTGTTAGGTCAGCCTACTCCGAGATGACGTTTTGCAAATTTGTCAGAGGTTCAGAAGAGAAAGATGGACAGACCCAGATGCTTCGACAGGAGACGCAGGATTTGATATTTTGGTATGTCACATAACTTGAAATGATTTGGCAATTGGACGACAGAGTTGTCTCTTTTATTGGCACACTCAAACAGCAGCAGAAAAACCACCTTCCATTTGATTCTTATGAGATTTATTGTTTTTTAATAATGCCACTTTTCAGAAGTATAGTCATGTGCTCACTTAGACAGGCTGACAAAGTGAAAACTTGTACGTGATGCAAAGTCCCCTTTGGGCCATAGGTTAAGACACAGATAGTGCAGTGACAAGTCAAGTCAAATCCCGCAGCAGACAACAAATCCCAACCTCCCCTTCCCGTGGTCTGGCTTCCATTTTGCACCATGGAACCCACAGTGGATATCTGGGCAAAACACAGAACACAGATGGCTACTGACTGACATGAAAAGTAAATTTTATTAAACATGTTTACATACATGAGTTGGAAGTTCATTTAAAAGCACAGGGGAGTGTTAAGACAAGTGGTCGAAATAGAAAGGTACTACCCAATTATAATTGATTGTTGGCCACTAAGACAGAACGGAATCTAGTAGCAGTGCACCAATGCTTCAGTTCCTCCTGCTCAGCGTGGGAGTCGTGGTCAGTCTGTGCCCTGTGGACGGTGGGCAGAGTTCTGGCATGTGTAAAGAATGGTAAAGAATTAACTTGGTGCAGGCAGTATGTCTATGGATTAAAACCTAGTGTGTACACAGTGTCTACATGTGTTACAGCCCCACAGGAGGAATCTACACCGAAGTATGTATTAGGAGGAGTTTGGTCCATACTACATCACGTTTTCCAGAGGGTAAAAAATAAAGTCCATCTATAGACATTTCACCCCAGGCTCCCAGACTGAGTCTGGTGAAAACCTGCAAAATGTCTGTAACAAAAACGGATGGCTTAGATTTCTTGGTTATTTCAGTATAGTCATTGACGAGCAAACTGTTCAGTACATGCAACACACAAGCGGCCTATGTGGAGCTAACATACATTATTAAATAACCGTTGGTTTCTTTTCTTTTTTTTTAAAATTTATTTAGTTTTTTTTTTTTTTTTTACAAAACGTGCATGCAGCTTTGAACGGTTCCAAGTCATGCTGCTCTATGTGTAACCACAAAAGTTGAATGACTCATAAAAGGAGGAGAACGTGTCAATGCACCTGCAGGGTCTGCAGTATGGAACACATACACAGGATGTCACGAGGGAAAGTCAAGGCCAAGAAAACGCAGGTGAACAAAATGCAAATTGAAATTTTTGACTTTGTTTTATTCCCCTTCCCCCCCCCAAAATGTAAGAGACTTTGCATTAAAAAATCAAGCTTTGTGCTTGCATCGATCTCAAAGAAATGTAAACTAAAATTTGATAAAAACATTAGTTTAGTGCAGAATAGTTCCACTGGAATTTCCAGTGAATACTGAACAGCTCATACCATGCTCTTTCCGGGGCAGGTGGGTGTGTCTACACTGAGACATGGCCGAGAAGCCTGGGCATAGCTGAAAGTGTCTTAGGCTCAAATCCACTGCTAGTCACCATTTTGGGAAGTCAAAAGTGTGGTTTATACGTATGAGCATATAGGTTTGCTTTGTGACTATCAGGAAGAAAAAGGCATTATAAGGAGTGTTTCCAAAGTACGATTATGCAGTTAGTTGTAGTTCCCAGCATTAGTTGCAGACGGACTTCTTTAAAGTCTTCCATGCAAAACAATGGAAACATAAATTAACGTTTTAGAATGTGAACAGATATGCTCTCCATTAAAGATAGTGATTCTGGGATTATTTGTCTTGGAAGATAACTTTTTGTTTTCTGGGTTTCCACACGTAAGACTTTGCAGGATCACGCAATGAAAGTGGGGTCCTTCCCGGGCCTCACCTTGTCCAGCTGCTGAACACTTTGGGGAGATGCTACAGAGACGGCTTCAGCCCTTTTTTTTTTTTTTTTTTTTTTGGTGCTTTTGGAAAAAGAAAGGAAGGGTCTCTGCAAGCAGCACGAGGCTGTCATGACACAGCTGAAAACTAGTGTAAATAACACACACAGCGAAAAAACAAATCCAGAAACAATGAATCACACACACAAACAAAACGCAAAAGAACGAAACTCCTGAAACACCAGGGAAATAACACTGCTCATGGTCTGTGTAGAAACATGTAAAATACGACTTTTCACAGAGTGAGAGTTTCCAGTTTGTTCAATTTGGAGTGCGTGCGTGTGCATGTGTGTGTGCATGTGCGTGTGTGTGCGTGTTTGAAGGTCCCTCTTTCTGTTTGTTAGAAGCATCAGGGGCTCACTAGCACGCTGGCTCTCACTGCGCTGTGATCAACTGCCTTGTTCTGTCATATGAAGCCAGGTTTGGAACAACAGTTGGGACACATTATTGAAAAACTACTACAGGTAAAACACAAGTTGATTGTCTGTTTCCAACAATGCTTTTGATCATGAACTATCTGGTTCAGATTATTATCCTGAAAGGTCGAGTTTTATTGGAATGACTCTGGTATGAGTTCACTATGATCGAATGCAGGGAGGCCCAGTTGAACTTTCCAGAGATGATTGGGAAGCCCGGCGGGTTAGGGGAGTGAGGGTGGGATCCACCAATGACGATGGTGGGAACAATTTGTACCATCCGATTACCATACTGGACAGATCGAGTTCTTCCAACAAGATTTGGGCCACACCCATAAAGCATTTATGGTCCATTCTGCCATAGTCTCCCCAGACAATCACCTGCAGAGACAGAAATGCAGTACAATTTGAACTCCGCTCTGTCACATTAGAGGAGCTGTAAAGGTAGGCCAGTCAACGAAGGAGAAGAAATGAGTATCACACACACCATGACGGAGGACTAGATAAGAAGACATTAACATTAAGGAGTTCAAAGAGACACTTCACAATGACTTTTAGATTCCATGGAATGCAAGTAATGTTTCTTTAGTCAATGAGGGGTATTACATACATACACCATGTTAAAGAAATAAATATACAAGTTTATTTATATATAAATTCAACACCTTCTTTAGTAATCATTATCTAGTAAGCCATGTGCAGGATGACAGAGATATAAAAATTAAAATTTGTGTTAGCTAGGAGGGCAAAACCACCCAATTCAGTGTACACTGGAATGCAAGTATGATAGAATGTGTATAAAGGAGAATATTAATTACATTTCTTTTATATTATGGACTTGTTAGTGAAGGGGCAGGTTGAAAATAATTGGAAACTGATGTCTTCTGAGGACTTGCCTGGCAATTTTGCTTTGATCACATGACTGATGAGTCAGTGAGCTCACCACAGTCTGGGTGAGCACCTGCTGTGTTAGTCAAGCATCCCATGCCATTCACTCCCAGCTCCCCATCCTCCCGTTCTCTGGGGAGGTTCTCACCGAACTCATTCACCTGCTTACACAGGCAGAGGTGGTGAGTCTGGACTTTCTGACGTGCTGCATACCTTTGCCTAATTATTTAATCTGCATTATTCAATGGCCCTCAGGAATCATCTTTAAAAGGGAGATAATGGTATTTATTGCATGTGGTGATTAAAACGTTTAAAAGAGGTAATGTATGTGAGCACCTAACAATGCACCTGACATTCATCCGGCCCTGAGTATTTGCTGGTCCCTGTGCACTTCTGTTTTCCTTTCCTTTCTCCCTCTTCGTATCCCATGTCTGCACGTAGTAATGCTCAATAAACTATGATTTGCATCATTTATCTTGATGTCTACTATCTATCTATCTATCTATCTATCTATCTATCTATCAATCATCATCACTTAGTTATCAAGATGAGATAAGGGGTGCAAATAGGGCAAAAGTAGAGGAGAGGATGGAGAGAAGAAAGGAGAGAAAAAATAGAAATTTTGTTCTCCATCGAATCTGTACATATTTTTAATACTATCCATTATTTGTATAGTAGTAAATCGACAGCTTGTTATTTTTTCTACTCGAGGATGTTACACCACATTTCTCCCTACTGAACTCGGTTCTCTGCCTGTTTGACCGCCTCTTCAGTGTCTACATGGATAACGTGGATTTTCAATGTACAACGTCACACAGACTATTACTCACCTGAAGAACTTTACCCTGCGGGCTTTCGTCAAACACCAGGGACTGTTGATACAGAGGATCGAGGGTTTTTCGTGCAATTCTCGTCTTCTTCTTGGCTATGCAGGCCCCGTTTTCCAGAAGATATACTTTGACGTATGGAGCTAAACAAATATAATATGAACGTACAACAAGTTAATCCTTTAAGCTAAATTGATTTTATCAGAGAAAGCCTTGTTAGCGATTTAGAGATGCTTATTGAAAGTTTTCCATTGACTAAATCATTCCCAGTTTCCAGTGCTTCACGGGTTCCGCTCCTTCACTCGGCGTCACCGCTATCGCCGTTCTCCTCATCTTAAGCAAATGCATGCAAAGTTATCTTAAGACTTCGACTTACTTGGGGTAAAGCTGGAATTACAATTCAGGTTTATATCTTAAAGCTCATTGTTTCTTTGTACTAGAACTAGTAGTTTTTCTCCTTTTGCATTTGTTAAGGTACAAAAAAGTGACAATCATAACGAAATTGTTTTCACACGACAATACTTTCTGACCGAATGATTGTGCAAAGATTCATTTTTATAGGCTCCAAGAACACAGAAGAGCTGCCTTTTTAATCAGTCAGAGGATGAAAACCAGAGCATATAAAATTCCAGTGCAGCACATGTTTTGGGTTTTTTGCCTGTGTAAGCTTTTCTTGTCCAAACATCTTTCCTTACCAGGTGTAGATTTGGAACCAGGTTTTTGCGTGAGGCTTCGTGCTCTGATAACTTCAACTTCTAATTGGCCCTTCTTATCCTCCATTCCAATTTGTATATCGCCTGCAAGTGGAGGGGAAGCAAATGTTTCAGCTTCTGTGCAGTTACGTGCAGTTAGAAATAACTAGAGGCCCATAGCGGGCTCCACGTGATCTTTATGATCTTGATCAAAACCCCAACCCCGCTCTTCACCCCCACCTCTAAA
Organism: Tadarida brasiliensis; assembly: GCA_030848825.1. NCBI lineage: Eukaryota > Metazoa > Chordata > Mammalia > Chiroptera > Molossidae > Tadarida > Tadarida brasiliensis. The sequence continues at coordinate 38,202,847 of CM061262.1, read as the reverse complement.
TCACGCTTCGAAACATTTCTCTTCATTTTTCTGGTACTAATCCATCTTATGAGAATCCCATATTAGGTTATAAATGGTTTAATGACAAGAATACTGAAGTGATTTCTGTACTCGAATAAGATTTCTTATCCTTCATGTGATCTAGTATATAATACTTCTCAAAAAAAAAAAAAAAGCATACTTCAGCTATATTTCCACTCTAGAGAAACCACGGTTAATGTTTTGGTGACTATCCTAGCAATCTCTTCTGTACTTCCCTCTTTTCCTCCCATCCTTCCTTCCTTCCTTCTTACCTATCTAGCTAGCTATTATGACTATACATCCTCACTTTATTGACTGTATGGACCACTAAATAGGCATGTCATTACCTCTTTAACCAAATACAGGTTATCTACATTGTTGCTATTACAAACAGCACTGTAACGAATAGCTTTATAAAGAATTCTGCACTTTGTCAATTATTTATTTTTTAAAATGTTTTTATTGATTTTAGAGAGAGAGGAAGGGAGAGGGAAGGAGACAAACATCGATGTGAGAGAGAAACATCAATCAGTTGCTTCCCGTACGCACCCTGACCAGGGATCGAACCCATAACCTGGGTTTGTGTCCTGACCAGGAAGGGAACCTGAAGACCCTTCGATACATGGGGTGACACTCCAACCAACTGAGTCACACCGGTCAGGGCCATCAATTATTTCTTGAGCATAAATTCCCAGATTTTAATTATTGGGTCTAATATGGGCATTCAAAAATTCCACGCACATTACCGAATTATCCTTCAGAAGGCTGTGCCAGTGTACACTATCACCAGAAGTATTACAATCCACGAATGGCAGTACTAACAATATGTCTAATTTTTGCCAACATGATGGTAAAAAAGTTGTAATTTGCATTTCCTTGATTATTAAGAAGGCTGAACAAATTTCTCACCATTTTTTAATTTGTCCTCCTTCTCTTATGTATTGCCTGTCATGTCTTTACCCATTTTTAATATGTTCTTTTTCTGATGGACATGATACTATATCTCTGAAAATGTTAAATGTAATTACTTCTAAGTCATTTTTAGTTAGTTGAGTCATCTCCATTTTTCAGTTGTTAATTCTCTTTATTTGCCACGTCAGTTGATCGACTTTGTGGTTCTGGATTGTTCATTAGTTTTATAATTCTGTTTCAGATCTCAGCTCTTGGAAGTCTCCTGGTCTTTTTTGTATTTGTTTTAATCACATATACACATAGCTTAACGAGTCAAACTGTTCTGTAAGACGTTTTTTATTAGTATAAATATTTCCCATTCTCTCTGTCAACTTCTTGCCTTCCAAGGGTCACTGCTTTCATAACTTTCAATATTTTTATCTGATCTATTTTTCACTTTTTGGCATTTGTCTTCATATCTCTAAATACTCTACCTATAAGATATTATCCTATTTTTTCAGTTTTAAATATTATTATTGACTTCTAATTTTGATCTCTTTCACTTCTTTCCTATCCCCATCACATACTGGACATTTCCCATCATCCCATCTTTCCAGTATAAATATTTATATTATTATGATTATATAACATTATTTATAGCCAGGTGAACTGGAATACTATGGTTATTACTTCTCATTTCTTGGACAGCTTTTCCCTACACTTAAATAAGTTTCTTTTTAGACAGTGTTTGCTTACATTTTTACATACAAATCACTGATTCAACCCCTTACCCTCTCCTGGTTGTTTACTTCTTCCATAAAATCAAACACATTAGGTATTCTAAGGTTTTAATCTTATGATAGCTCACATGCTACAATTAGAACACATTTCTTTGAAAGCTTGATACAGCTGTTATCTTTACGTTTTCCTTCACTACCAACAATTTCTCCCTGTATTGAAGCATTTATTTACTGATCTCATCTTCTCATTTCAGTTCACAATTTTTAAAGTTCACTCATTTTGTGGAAGTATATCCTCCAATAGCTTTCTGAGCAATGTTGGGTATGAGGGAAATGGTTTGAGACCTTTCCTGGCTGAGTGTTTATTTATTCCAGCCTTAAACTTACCCGAAAATTTGGCTGGCTATTGTACTCTATGCTGAAAATCAATTGTTATTAATAATTTTGAAGGTAATTCTTAATACTCTTCTAACTTCCAGTGTTATTATTTAAGAGTCCAATAGGAATCTGATTTTGATAGTTTTGTATAGAATTATTCTCTTAGGAAACCTGGAGGATTTTCTATTAATTTCTGGTGTTGAAAAATTCCATGATGACGAGCCTCTCTGTGTGGCCCTATTCCCATGCGTTTGCTGAGTCACATGGGTCCTTTCACACTGGAATCGCAGGTCCTTCTGGAAACAGCTGTTGCCCAGGCTACCTATAGTTTTCTCCATGCATTATCTTTCTTTTAATGTTATTTAGGGTGTATTTTGCCAGTAGACATTTTAAATTTATCTGGCTTTGGTTTGATCCTTTGGAAATTCTTCCCACACCGAATATAGAAGCATTACCTTAAGTATTGTTCAGTATTTTCTAGTACCTTTCTCCACTCCTTGTTTCTCTTTACAATTGAGTAAAAAAAAAAATTTTTTTTTTTAGTTTTTAAGTAGGAAGGCAATTTCATTTATTTTACATAATTAAACATGGATGCCAACCAACACCCTTTACTGAATAATCCCTTGTTTTTTTTCCCGTGCGGTGAAATGCCACCCTTTATCCTACATCTGGATCTAGTGCAGACTCTCTATCTTGACAGGCGTTTTCTGATAATTCAAAGATGTAGGACTAACTTTATTCATTTTGCATGTCTCAGGTTAGAAAAATGCATTACTACTTAGAATAGTCATTTGAAACCAGCAACATCCAAGCTGTATTGTTACTTTTCACTTGCATTACTATTATGCTACTTTAAATGCCCCTGTCAACCATGAATATCAGTTTTCCTGTAGAAAATATGACTCTTACCCATTGCAGGAGTGGCAAGGGTTTGGCGGCCAACAAGCTGGGCTGGTCCTAGTCCATCAAGAAAATCACTAAATTGACTGTCTGCTCCTAGCCGCACTCCAGGAAATATTAAGCTATTAGTAAAAGGACAAAAATCAAAACATTAGTTCTCCTAGAATTCTTTTCATCAGTTTCCATCTGACTACTCATTCTGATCATGAATCACAGCCACTGCGTAGACAAGTGGCTTACTTACTGATCGCACTGCCTGTACCAAGCAGGCACACGAGTGAGGTTCAGCACTGACTGAGAAGAGATCCAAACTCTCAAATCAGGAGCTGATGTTCAACTCAGGAGAGCTCTATTATAGTTTTTAATATGTTACATTTTCTGAACATTTACACATAAAATTCCCTACATAAATATTTCACTGACATAAATATAAGACGCAAATTTTTATATCATGAACTTTACATAAATAATTGCTCATAAACATTGAGTAATAATATTAATACTAAACTTAAAAAAAAACACCTAACAATTTCTTAAATATTATAGCACAGTACACATTTAAAAATATGTTTTTATTGATTTTTTTAGAGAGAGAGGAAGGGAGAGATAGAAACATCGATGTGAGAGAGATACGTCGATCAGCTGTCTCCTGCACAACCCCCTCTGGGGATCAAGCGGGCAACCCAGACATGTGCCCTGACCAGGAATTGAACCGGGGCCTCTCAGTCCATGGGACAATGCTCAATTCACTGAGCCACACCGGCTCAGCCACATTTTTTAATTTACAAATAAAAGTCTTTATTTATTTTTGAATGAATTACATTTTTATATTATCTGAAATTTTTATTTAGTTCAAATGAAAATGAATTGATTAGATTATGTCTATTTGTTACTACAGCATGACTGCCTGAATCTCCCAGGCTGTGAGCTCCACCAGAGCAGTAACTATGCCCTTGTTTATTGATGTGTCCCGGGTAACAAGAACCAGGCTTGTTTGGTGGTTGGACTTCAATGAGTACTTTTTGAATAAACAGATGTCCATAGGGATTTATTGTTTCCAATGTGCTTCCACACAGAATTTCTTCACAATCAGTGGAATTAGGGTAAGGGGCTTATCCATGGTGGAGGCAAACATTATTTGATTTGCTAATTTTTGTATTAAAAAATAATGTCTCTAGTCTTGTATTTGCAACTGCTTTATAACTTCATCAAATACTGCTCAAGTCAGCAAGTTTGTCTCCATGACTCTGTCCTGCTGACTTCTGTTCTTAGCTATGTCTTGCTGGAAGCGTGCATCCACTCATTTGACCAAATAAATGAACTTCTTAGTTTTAGAAATGGGAAAGCATATCATAAATATTAACATGGCATAAGTTTATTTCATTTTCTGAACAAAATAGAAAAATTCAAGTAAAATAAAATTAAATACTAATATTAGATTGGTAAATGAGACATTTAAATGGTAAAAAATGAATAGTTATAAAAAAATTGCACATGGTCAATCCCTAAGTAGCCCACTGCAGAAGAAGAATTACTAATTTGTAAGCTCCATCACCTCAGTAAAAGTTCAGTTTTACCAGAAAAGTTCTCAAGTGTAAGAAATGCAGGTTTTGTGTGGCAATCTATATGAAATAGTAAAAAAACAAGCCAGATAAGCAAAACGAAAATCTACTTATGTTTTTTTTCAAAAATAGTTAACTTTAGAATGAACTAAAACAATTAATAAAAAAATGAGGAAGATAGATCCTGATCTTTTATCCTAAGGTGAAAATGAGTTAGTGATGTTTTAAAAACAAGAAAATTTAAGTTCCTGTTAGATTTAACAACATAGAGCCAACAACTGTTTGGAGAAAAGTAGAAATATGGGAAATGAGTTCCTCACTTCTAAATTATAATTCAGATTTTGGTAACCAGGCTAGACAATGAGTTTCCCATATGAAAGAATCCATTAAATGTGGTATTTCTATAATAGACATCCATCAATGGGCTATTCTGGATGATAGAAATCAGTTTATGTATGTGAACCCAACATGTCGTCATTGCTTTGAAAGCTCTGAATGACCAGGTAGGTGCAGAAGTACATCTGTGCGTGCACATCACAAGGCGTCGGGCTGTTTTCCAATGGATGACTGACCAGCTAGTTAAATGAAGGGGCTGCACAGGAACCGTGGCAGCTGTGTTATTTTACCTTTGACCATGCACCCACGATTCTAAAGCCACACAGACGTGCCACCATCACTTACTTTCCCTCGGAGCTGTAACTGTTGATGCTGCCGTCGGTCGACTCTCGGCTTGGCTGCCTCACCATCTTCCTCATTTCAGCCGCCATGCCCGTCTCTGTGCTTCTCTGTATGGTACTCTTCAACTTCTTGTGGCCCGACTCTGGCAGGAGAGAGGGAAAGAGACTCTAAGTTTTGTTTAGACGGTTTCCTGATTATCGACTCTGCAAGTAAAATAGTTCATTAACACATACTTAAAAGTTTACTCAGAAAAACAGTGTCTAAGAGAACAACCTGATTAATTAAATCTTTCTGCCAAAGTGTGCATTGGCCAAGAGGGGTAGCAGCACACAGCGGACCGTCGCTCCAGTTCCAGAGACCGCCTGCATCTCAGTGAGCACTGCGTCACTGCTGCTGAAGTTGGGGACTTCAGTGAAAAACGGGATTTGGCCCTGAACTGCGGTGTGGAAAGATAAAGCCGAATGACCTAATCTGGACTGCTCCAGGTGTGTGTGGGCACAGACTAAACGAGTGGGCTGTGTCCTGGAGGAGCACAGGCGCTCGGAAACAAGCATGGAAAATGGCACAGTTTGGGTACTGCCACATAGCAGCAGAGCTCAGAAACCTCAGTATTCTATTTAATGATTTCCGCAACACGCTAACATACATAATCTCATTCACGATGACATGTATGCTACCTATGTGGGCAGGATAGGCATTATCTTAATTCCAAGGCTTCAAGGCCAGCTCATGGCCTTGGACTTCAGAGCAACTTCCTTGAGCCCCTTTGAAATGTGTTAACCAGCATTCTGTTCACAGTGTGGAAATGAAAGTCTAAAACATTTATTTGACTAGACTCTTTGGGGGTCAACGACCCTTTCACAGGGATCGCCTAAGACATAACAGTAACAAAATTACAGTTATGAAGTAGCAACGAAAATAATTTTATGGTTGGGGGTTACAACATGAGGAACTGTATTAAAGGGTCGCGGCATTAGGAAGGTTGAGAACCACTGGACTAGAGTAATAGCAAAAGGTTAGACAAACTATTATACCTTTAATACCTTGCATGCCTTTTTCATCTATACATTCTATAAGCATTTCTGCTGTTATTTCAATTTTTCATAGAGTATCATTTGATATCCATTAATAATATATGAAAAATGTTCTATATACAAAAGTATAGACATAAACTACATATATATGAATACGCACACACATTTTTCAATCTTCATAAAACCTCTGTGATGCAGGTGCCTAAAACACCATTAAATAAGTCATATGAAAGACTGCACATTTTCCTCTCATTTTTGGTCATTACAACCCTTTCATAAATTGTCTAATAAAATATATAATTGGTTATGTGACGTGGTCTCAATACTGAATGTTCGCTACAGAAGAGCCATGGTGATTCCTTAAAAACACAAGTCTGATTATGACACTTCCTTGCTCAAGATCTTGTGATGATTTATCATCCAAATTAAAAGAAAATCCAAAATTGTTATCATGGCCTATAAAATGCCACCTAAGACCTGGGCTGCCTCTCAGATCTCACCCTCTACCCCTCATCACACATGCCCACCGCTGTCCAGCCTCACGGCCTTCCTTAAATTTTCTCGTCCACTCCAAGCATGTGCTTCGGGCCGTTTCCTTCCTGGCTCCCTGCTGATTTTCTTGCCTTGCTCCCTCATTTTATTCAGGTCTCTGTTCTAATCCTCATCAATCTTGACCTCCTTGCCATACTTTCTATTCTTCATAGCACTGCTTCATCTGCCATTAAACTTTTATTTGTTTGTTGTCCGTTTCCCCCATTAGAACTTATTTCTATAAGGAGAGAGACAAGTGAATGCTGCTGACTGTTGTCCCTGACATGTCGAACAGTGGTATAAACTCGGCAACAGGATCACACCACAAATACTAATGTGCAGTTTTCTCATTCCATTTAATATACTTATAATACAAACAAGTCCATGTTTATTCTTTTTGATGATTGCACTGTTCCATTGTGTGATTTTGTGGTATCATACTTAAACCATCTTTATTGATGAGCATTTGGGATGTGTTCAATTGTTAGAAGAGTTTTTATAGAATAAATTGGAAGTTGAAATGCTAGTGAAAGAGTAAGGATCTGTTTAACAGATATTTCTAAACTGTCCTTTATAAACATTGTAGCAACTTGCAGTCCTCCCAACATTTATACAATGCACCATTTACCCAGGGAAGGCACAGGAATTTTCTACATGTCCCCTTTCCAGTCTTTGTCTTGCCCATTAACTTGTCATTGTAGAATGTGTACACATATCAAAGGCAGGGACTTCATTTATGGCCATTCTGAGCGCTATTTAATTTTGGAATATATATATATACATACACATAAACACTGTACCTCCTTCTTAGATGTTGGTCCTTTATGAAGCCACTGTGGTAGAGCAACATGTCATTCATGCACATACATTGGCTAGATCCCACCTGAAGGGTAGGGGCAAGCCCCAAGGATATATTACCAATGTGAGCCCAGAAGAATTATGAGAAATGTTTACAAGGCAGGAGATGAGGCAATAAAGCCAGGGAGGGACACCAAAAATTCTTTGAGGATCATGGCTAGAAAAAATGTGGGCGAACTTTAAATCTAAATGATGAGGTGATGTTAGAAACTGAAAGAGAAACAGTTAAGAGGATCAACCATAAGGAGATTCAGGTTAGAATATACATTCCTCCAGTTTTTCATCCATCCATCCATCCATCCATCCATCCATCCATTTATCCATCCATCCACCCATCCATCCATCCATCCATCCTCCATCCATCATCCATCCATCCATCCATCCATCCATCCATCCATCCATTTATCCAGCAAATATTTATTAAGCCCCTAATGTGTGTCACACACTGTTGTAGGTGATGGAGATATACTGATAAATGACAAATTCCCTAATATCCTGGAGCTTACATTTCACTGTGTGTATACAAGAAAGGCAATGAACAAATAAATAATATCACTGGTAATACATGATGTGTAAAAAAAAAATAGTTAGGCAGGATAAGGGGGACAGAGAGTGACAGGGTAAGGGTCAGGGTCTCATTAAACACTGATATGGAGGGGGCACACAAGCCACAGGGGACAGGGAAGAACCCCTACAGAGGAATCCGTCCTGGTGATTGTGGTGGGGAGGCTGGAATGGTGGTCAGGAGGGGCTGTTGTTTCAGTAGCACACAGTTCTCCAGGCTTCTTCTGCAGTCTTTTCAATGTTGATGTTGACTCAGGCCAAGAGACTCTGTTGCCATGGACCGCAGGGCTCGGTGTACACCTGGCAGTCCAGGGGACAGTGGAGGTAAGCTGTCAAGACCTGATTTCTGTGCATCTCCCAACACAGGTTTCACATGGCTATCATTCATTAGGTATTTGTTCAATTAATGAAAAGAAGAAAAAATTTAAAGTGAAGAGTCTGTTAATTTGTTTTTTTAAATTGGAATATCAAGTTTTCTTGAAGAAAGGCATATCTACAGAGTATCCCAAAATTCTTAGAGCACTTTTAAAACTTAATAGCTTCTAAAATATAAATGTTACACAGTTTGGAAAAACATCCCATGAGAGACTGGTTATTGAACTTCCTTTCATACTTAATTTGTGAATTTGAATTATACATTTTAATTTTAGAGTTTTTTGTTTTAGTTCTTCTGAAGGTGGCAAACGTGGGCCAATTTAGCTCCTGCCTCATTCATGTCAATATTCAATGCAAAGAGCTTTGATGGACTGAATAATTTTATAAAGGCCCAGGTACAAGCTGAATAAATAGTTCCAGCTGTGAATCTGCCTCATTTAAATTCGTAAGGGCTCTCACCTTATTTAGACTGAAGGGCTGGAAGGAACACTGTTTTGTAGGTGTGGAAACTGTAAACTTGGTGAAGCATATTCATGCCACAAATATCCGTTCAGCACTTACCTTGGCCCAGCCTTTCCTAGATGCTGGTGACACAGCAGTGGACACAACAGACAAAGCCCTGCCCAAGGGAGCATGTGCTCCAGTGAACGAGAGGACTCAGCTTCACAGTGGTTAGCAGCAGAAGCTGCATTAGAAACCCGAGTTTCTGGGTCTCAGTCTTGTGATCACTCCATTACATCACAGTTTGGGAAACACGAAATCTGATCTTATTTATCTTACAAATAGAACAACAGGTTAGCTACACAGATATTTTCACATATACATCCTCATATGGGCTTACAAGTTCATCTAAAAACTTTGTTAAAAATCAGATATATTCTATACAAGTACAAAGGTATATAATTACTGCAACTATTCCTCTGCATATGCTGTGATTACAGCATAAATCTATTATATGCATATATCTCTTTTTAATATCAATATAATGCTATTAACCATTTAATAGCATCAAATGGTTAATAGCATTCATTTAATTAAACCATTAAATTTTAGAAAATGCTATTATGCTTATTAACAATACCATCATTATTTAATAATTATTTATATCCATTGAAGAATCATTAACCTGATAAAGACATGAACTCTGCTATCAAATTATGACATGAAACCTTTGACTTAAACCGCTGTCCCAAAACAACAAAAGAATTATACAAAAACCAAAATAATTAGAAAACTAGTATATCGTATGTTCACAAACACATAAAATTTAGTAAAATCCATAACATTTGGGGGCAATATTTTACCCAGACTTTGGAAGAACTTTCTCTCACAGAATATTCCAAAGTGTCATATTTCCATATGAACTTATACTGTTTTTTCATATTTGGGGATGTGAGTTATATTTAGAAACATCCTGCTGACTTATTAATTCATTCTGTAAATACTCATTAAGCACTAAGTACCTGCGTTCTCCTTTGGACATGCGAGGTGCTTCCTGAACAGCCATGTGAAGAGTAAAGCAGAAGGAATATGCATGATTCAGAACTATGAGGTCAGCGCCAGAAACAGGTAGGTAGACAGACAGACAAACAGGATATACTGACATGCAGATGAAATTAAAAACTGTGGTACTAAATATAATGGGGAGGAAGTATAGATAGAGATCAAAGGAGTAAACAGAACGGAGAGCCTAGGATTTAGAGGTTCAGAAGAAAATCAAGACTTCAAACGTCTACAAAGACCTTTTAAAGTGCAGGGAAGGACAGGTAGGTGTCATGGTGCAGAAATGAAAAGAATAAAGTGTTTCAAGAAGTAAAAATAATTGTCAATTACTACTTCGGATTTTGGAAAGGAACAGACACAGAGTGATGACAGTGCTTGGCTCCACGGAGATCGCTGGTTTCAGGAGAAGCAGTCCGTGAAGCAGCAGGGGTGGGAGCCCGAAGGAATTGCCGCTCAGAAGGGAGAATGAGAGACAGCAAGCAGAGACGACTCCTGTGACTGTTTTGAAAAGGTTTGTTGTGATGGAGAGGTAACATCTGGAAAGTCACATAGGATTCGGGGAGGTGTTTATTTTTTTAAGATGTATGATATTAGATGGAATGATGAAATGCACAGGGAAAAACACCACCTTTTTAGTTCTAATATTACTGGTTGGAGGGGTAGATAATGTCCAATAAGTCATCTTTGAATCAAAGCAGTCTCTAATGCCAAATGAAGTCAATTCCATCAAATAATTGGAAAAATCAGTATATATATATAAAAAAATCACCTAGTTGACCAAACAATTTGAGTCCAAAGGATGAATGCAATAAAGTCCTATTAACTCACAAAGTAAAACTATAGAGGAAGTTCAACCTTTTGGTTACCCTGAAAGTAACAACTGGAATCAGTGATTCAAATGTTTTTATATGTACAGTGACAACATTCGGTTATTTTTACAAAGAAAAGCTGTGGTTAACAGTATGCTTTGTTCATTCATTCCTTTATTTGCCTATTCAACAAACTTTCTGGGTGCTGTGGACCCTGGACTGTATGTGAGTGTGGAAAGAAAGAGGCCCGGGGCCCACCATGCCCAGGCCCAGGAGGAGAGTTAGTTGTGCCTCAGTGTAGCTCAACACTGAGGATTTATTTTACATGTATTTATTGTATGTAAATTCAGTAATAGGGAGAAAGAGAATGGAAGAGGGAGGATGGTTTAACCAGCAGGTGAGTCTCTGTTGGCAGTGCACCAACGGAACAGGACCTGGCGCGATCAGGAGGTGAGGGATGAAAATCTTCTCTTCCTTTGCTCTGTCTCAGTTCCGAAACAGAATGCTTTCTAAAACAGGCTGCCTAAACAACAAAGCAACTCTTCTACCTGCATGTTCCAACAAAGCGGCAGCAATGCAGTCGCGCTGATAGTATCAGACTTAATGAGACACTGTGGGAGGCATCCAAGCGACTTTCAAAGGGAATTTTAACTGTATACAGCTGGTGAAGGGGGATTTGCATTTCAGGCCAAGACAGCAGCAGCATAAGGGTCCTGAGATGATAAACAGCATGGCCCCCTGAGAAACGACATTTCCAGAATGACCAGAGTTCAGTCAAGATAGTGAGACTTGGCAGCTAGAGAAGCAAGCAAAGAAGGAACTATACAGGAGTTTTCATCTACTGCTCCCAAGGTGCCTGATTATATATCATTTGGATGGATTTTGTATTATTATTAATCTAGTCTTAATGAGCTCATTGTCTTGGTCTTCCCAATACCAATATTATCCACGTAAAGTTGTGTGTAATTGGAATGACATACAATTTGATACAGTAACATTGTCATAGATCTCTAAGAGTCATTCCTTAAGAGAAAATATCCGGCTGTTCTTTGTTGATGTCAGATGCTTCCAGTGTTGTGGTAACCACGCAGTCAGAATTTTTTATTAGGTAGTCTGTTCTAGTTGTGCTACAATTTGTTTAAACAAACAAACTAACAAAAACGACCCTTTTGTATTGTGCCAAGGTTTTTGAATAGATCTCATGCCAAGCCAGAAAAGTACAACTTATAAAAATTTCACAGGTCTAAAGGTTATTTTTAGAAAACTGCATGATGGTTCTTTGACTTTTATGGTTTCCCCTCATTCATTCCCAGGTTAACCCTGTACACGGTCACGGCTACGATGGCCCTTTCCTCTTCCCGTTTGCCAAAAAGGTTTATAATGAAAGAAATATAGTGGTTAAGAAGCAAAAACAGTATCATTCAGAATATTTTTGTGAGATGGATGGAATAAATTTCCTCACCAATATTTTCAGAATACTTCAAATCTTTTCGAGTGATGTAGTTGTCCTCTCCCATAACCCAGAAGAGGTAAATGTTTTCTTTGGCTACCATGAACTTTAAGTTCTCTACAGATGCACCTTTAGAAAGGGATTCATCTGTGCTGAACACCGACCTTTATTTTCCAGCCCTCTGTGGCTAATAGTTATTCTCTGGTGAGAAGCCTGGTATTTTAATGTGTGACTGTAATACTTGCCTGTCATACCTGTTCAGTTCATTCAACCACAGCTGATCTTTTCAGCAAAACATCTGCTAATGTGACATCGATTTTCCCTCCTGCCCAGCTGGTGTAAATGTAAGCAACAGCAAGATCAAGATGGTCTTTTATATTTGTTTTGTTTTTTTGTTAACCTCACCCAAGGATATTTTTTCCATTGACTTTTAGAGAGAGAGAGAGTGGAAGGGAAGGAAAGGAGGGAGAGGGAGAAGGAGAAAGAGGAGAGAGAGAGAAAGAAGGAGAGAGAGAGAGAGAGAGAGAGAGAGAGAGAGAGAGAGAGAGAGAGATCTCGATTAGTTGCCTCCCGCACCTGCCCTGACCAGGGCCCGGGATCAAACCTGCAACCCAGGTATGTGCCCTTGACCGGGAATTGAATCCACAACCCTTTGGTGTGTGGGCCGATGCTTTAACCACTAGACCACACAGGCCAGGGCTCAAGATGCTCTTTTAAATAATTTCCATGTTAAACTTAACAAGACTGCCAAATAATTTAGGTAAAGAGGTTTACGGTCACTGAAACACCACCTGGACTGCATCCTATTTTAGCCAAATAAGGAAAGGGGAACATTCAAATACTGACCTTCTCAGTGCTGCAAATTGTTTGATTTCACAGCTTCAATGTTTCCAAGTGTGTCCGTGTTATAGGCTGAATTTGTTCCCCCAAATTCATAGGCTGAAGTTGTAACCCCCAGTACCTCAGAATCTAAATATTTGGACATAGGGCCTTTAAAGAGGTGGTTAAAAGCTGTGGTACATATACACAATGGAGTACTATACAGCTGTAAGAAAGAAAGATCTCTTATCCTTTGAGATGACATGGAGGGACCTGGAGAGTATTATTCTAAGTGAAACAAGCCAAGCAGAGAAATACAAATATCACATGATCTCACTTATCTGCAGAATATAATGAACTTAACAGTCTGAGGAACAGGGTAGACCCAGAGACGTAGAAGTAGGGTACAGACTGACAACCCTCAGAAGAGGGGGGGTGGAGGGAAGAGATAAACCGCAGAATTTTTATGCATGTACGCATAACTGATGGACATGGACAACAAAGCTGGGGCCTGGGTGGGGGGAATAGCGAAAAAAAGGAGAAACATCTGTAACAAAAATAAATTAATAAAAATAAATAAATAAATAAATAAATAAATAAATAAATAAATAAAATAAAGAGGTGGTTAAGTTCAAATAAGGCTGCTAAGGGAGGCCCTAATGTCTGACTGGTGTCCTTACAAGAAGACACTGGGACACACAGACCACCGGGTGAAGAGGCAGTAAGAGGGTGTCCATGTGCAAGCCAAGGAGAGAGGCCTCAGAGGACATCCAGCCTGCCCAGGTCCTGAGCTTGGTCTCCGGCATCTAGAACTGTGAGAATAGACATTTCTGTTGTCCAAACCGTCAAGTCTGTAGTTTTTTTGTTTGTTTGTTTGTTTGTTTTTTTATGGCAGCCCTAGCAAACGAATATATCTAGGGAGTGGATAATGTTATTTTAACACTTTAAAGTCATGTTCTCATTTAATGAATGTGATGATTTAAATGTAATTTAAAGCACGTGGAGATAAATACTCACCTATGATATGGCCTGAGGATGAGATTAACCCCAAATACTAGAATGGACTTGTTTTGGTCACCTTGATTAAAAAGTGTTCTCAAGTAGTATAGGAATTTAGCTAGGTAATTTATTAAAAACTCTTGATATTCAAAAATAAGGCTTCAGATTCATATGCTAAATAATAAATATATCACATTTAGATAAAATGTTTACTTTTTTGTTGTTTAAATCAATAATTTGGATGAAACTGGGTTTCATTTATTAAGTATAAACCTGGATTATCTCCTTTACAATTTTCCATCCTGATTGTAAAAATAAAACAATACTTCAGGCTGAAACCTAGAAAGAAGTAAATGTTTTATTGTATGTTTCATGCTTTCTTTTTAAAATTTTTGTTTAAACTCAAGATACTCTTTAGGGAATCTTTCCTCCTATCCAATTTCCAATGGCAGCCTCACCCTCTGTGTGGCGGACGGACAGGAAGTGGTTCGAGGGGCACTCTGGGATCAGAGTGCCAGCACTTACTAGTTCTGGGCCTGCAGGCAGCTTACTGAGCCCCTCTGCACCTCACTTTCCTCATCTATGAAATGAGGGAGTGGGTGATAATACCTCGATTTTAGGACTGAGCAGTAAAAGAGACAATCCATGGACAGCACAGTGTCCAGCACCTACTTAAGGTTATCTATTCTGACATAATAAGATCTCAAAGTATTTTGCACAGATTACATCTCAAAGTTGAATGATGTTAATTCCCCTTGCTCTACTCAAAGCACATCTCTCTGTGCCTCATATTTAACTAAAAAAAAATATTCGGAATGGAGCATAATTAAGTCGCAACATGTCACGAGACTACTCTTGCCCCCAGTATCCATTCTTACCCTTTCTCTTAGAGACAGCACAGAACTTCCACCATCCTTCCAGCGACGGACTGACCACATGTCCCCTCCCCCTCCCCTCTCGATGGCATGGGGCCGTGATGGTGGGGCTGCAGCAGCTACTTGGGTCTCAGGATGGGAGCACTGTTGGAGCTGGCAGAGCCTGGGTCCCTGATATGAAGGAGCCACTATACCAGCCCACACTGGACCGTCCACCTGGACTAGTATGTGACAGTTAATTAGGTCACTAGACCCAGGGGTGTCCTGTTAGTGCAGCCTATCCTATGTCATAGGACATAGTATTCTAAGTAAAACCCAGTGTGGATTAAAAAATAAAAGAGTAGTTTTGTGAACAGTACTCTACTCTTTATGTTCAGATAGAGAGACTTGGGTTGTTAAAGTGGTTCTCTACAGTAGTTTCATATTTAAAAGAACAGGCTCCTCTTCTAACAATCGAGTTTATGGACATTTTTCTTCCCTATGAAGTCTCAGAGAACGTAGGGCTAGAGGGGGAGAATCAAGCGGTAAATAATGGTCACTAAACATTGTGACTGTATAAGGTGCCCTGCAGGGTACTATAAACAGAGGTGTCCTTTCCCGGCAGTTTAATATTCTGAAGCAAGATGCATTATGAAGCTCCCTAGTATGGCGTGGTGATGATTACACCGCACTGGGTGTTATGGGCAGAAATGAGAGTTGGAGATCACAAAGGAAATGAGTGAGCCCGGCTGGTGTGGCTCAGTGGTTGAGTGTCGATCCATGTACCAAGAGGTCACCGGTTTGATTCCCAGTCAGGGCACATGCCCAGGCTATGGGCCCAGTCCCCCACAGGCATGAGGAGGCAGCCAATCGATGTTCTCTCTCATCGATGTTTCTATCTCTCTCTCCCTCTCCCTTCCTCTCTATCTGAAATCAATAAAAATAAAAAAAACAACAACAAAGGAAATGAGTGAGATTTTTTTCTATAGTCTAGAAAACAAAGTAGGTTCTCTGTGCTTCTCACCACAGTCCTTGAAACAAATTAGATGGATTTAAATAAAAATTGAAATGATCTGATTTGAAATATGGGCAATGTGGTAATATGGAATTCTTCTGAGGAGACTCAACAGGGCAATGTAAAGAGACAGGTGGCGATTCTCAAGAGAAACCGAAACAGGTGTAAAGTTGATGTAAGAGAGACTTGTCATGTAGAACTAGTCACAGCTGACAGGCAGCCCACACTGTAATGCAAAGCCACAGCCTCTGGCACTCTGAGCAATGAGTGCTGAGGGGCAACTAGGTAGCTTGTGATTTGGGGGGCTCAGTATAGCGTTAACCAGCAGCAGAGCAGGGATCTGCTGAGTTCTCAGGCTTAGAGCCTCCCAGTGCACAGTGCGGAGGCAGAGGGTGTGTGTAGTACATGTCTGTATGCAGGCCGGGAGGGAGGCATAAACTTAGAACAACGTACAAGCCAATCACTGAAAGGCAGAAATAAATACTGTCCATATAAATGCTTCGGGGCAGAATAAAATGGGTTTGACGCGCTCTTAAACGCAAACTTCACATAAAGAGGAATTTTTGTTTCCCTCTCAGCATTCGCCACGATTTCCTAACAAACAGGATGGGTATAAAGGGTCTCTATATAAAATAAAATTTGACAAATATTGAATCGCAAAATGTGTTAATACAGACAGTTAATAAGAACATAGATAGTTAATAAGATCATATTATATACAAGGCGCTGTGACAAGTGCCTCTCAGTGCAGCCCTTAAACTCTCTGCTTGTGCTGTAAGGGGCCCCACCCTGGCCCTTATGGCCTCACCCCTTCACGTAGCATGTAGCCTTCTCTTCCCCATGGAACAGGGGTATGTGGCCACCTAGAGCCCGTGTCTGCCCTTCTGCACTAAGCCTCCAGATTCTAGAATTTCCTGCCCAGTGGTCCAAGTCCACATACAGAGCTGGCCCATGTGCGTTTCTGGGATCCGGCCAGAGGATGGATAGCAACACCAATGTGTATACCCCGAAGTCCAAGTGGGTACAGGCAGCCTTAAACATGTGTGCACAGCCCCTCGAGGTGCAGGACAGAGCCCAGGGGTGGGACCAGAAGAGGGTAAGTAGCAAATCTCAGTACGAGATGGGGTTACCCAAGTTCAAGCACAGAACTCTGAGCTGTCAGAATTCTAAACTGAAACTTGAACTCCTTGGTCATTACTTTGACAAGAAGATATTGTATCAAAGTAGAAAACTAAAAACCTTTTATTTAGCATTTTGTTAGCTTGGCTTATAACTTTTAAATGACAAACAGTATGTGGGCTTCCATTTCTTGATCAGAGACTTGGGAAAGCCTAGCATCTCTCATTTATAAAACTGTCTCACACTTCATAATACAACGCATTCCTTATTTTGATCCTTTTGAAGAATTATCACTAGAAGAAATCTGCTGGGTATTTTCGTATGGAGTTTTGGTCAGGCTTGTAAATCATGTGATAGATTTTGATGATAAAAACCCAAGGAAGTCCTATGTGAGTCCTATTCTCTTTCCTAGAGTTTTGCTCCCCTCACTTCAGGAAACTTGGGGGCCCAAGAAGAAAGGGGGGGATGCATAGGAGTGCAGTTCCCTGAGTGTGCCCACCTCTGAGGACTCGATCCCCACTTCTCTGTCCCTCCAGCTGATGATCTGTGCGCTGGCACTACAGGGACGGCAAAGCCTAGAGACCCAGAAAGAATATTCCACAAGAAAACTGGGTAGGGTGACAAGGGCAGCAGAGGAGGGTCAGTGTAGCAGTCTGGCACTTCACAGAACAGGACAGGATGTGCTAGCACACACTGTACCGTCTGGTTTACGATCCTTACATAACTGGGTATTTGCCTAGGGATATTTAATAGTGAAAGCATTATTTACTAGGATTTGATTTAAGCAAAGACTCCAAAGAAAACTGCCGTACAGAGATCAGCTTGTTTAAAACTATAAAATTGGAAATCGTATCTTTTAAACACCAGAATGTCCAGGAAAATGAGAAAGTAAATTCAGAGGTACTAAGTGCTATCTCTTTTCTCTTGCATTTGTAAAATTAAGAGGTAAGAAATATTGGTGGTCAGAGAGATATCTTTACTACTGGTAGCAGTAAAATAAATAAATCCAGCTTCCATTTTATCAACAAGGACATCCAGAATTTTGTTGGCAGACAGTCACCAGCAAACTCTGGGGAGTCAGCAGCAGGAAAAGAACTCCCACACAGGTGGTACCTCCGTTACAAAACAACCCACACTCAATGGCCCATCCTGCCCAAACCTTGCCCCACGGCCTCTAGAGACCTGATACAACCGTAGGAGATTCTGTGTCAGGAAGCAGAACTAACTGAGAAAAAGGAAGAACTACTCAAGGTGACTGTACTCTCCCGAGATATCATCTGGAAATGTTTCACGTGAGTTTGCTATACTGTAATTGGAGGTCTATTTGGATTTCTGATTACCAACTTCATCTGGCAGGTTAGGTCATCAGTTTAATTTCTTCTAAAACCCAGTTGAAATACCTAGTCTAGAGGATTGGAATTAACACGTTTTTAAAGTTGTATCTATTTACTGAGTGCGAAAGGTGATTTATGGTTTAAGAGGAGGGAAAAGGTGGGATTAGCTAGTAGGCATAGAAGAAATTAAGTTAGTAAATTCAGGAGAAGTTTTGCAGATTCTGAGAGGAGAGGGGAGAATGAATTAGGAGATTGGGGAGAGGAAGAGAGAGATCAATTTTCTTGCGGCACAAAAAGACCGCAGGAGTGAGGGTGGCCAGCAGCACAGCGGGATTTTCACTAGCTGGTCCATGTGGAGCAAAATGCTGGGACTACTGCATTTCGGGCTGTATCTGAGGGCAAACCACACCTCAGAGCATGCGCATAACAAGCGGCAGCAGGGCTAAGTGAAGTGAACAGTGGTCATCCCAGCGGGGGTCACACAGGTCTCGGGAGTAACGTGGAGATTGGTTGTGTGGGGCAAATGAAGAGTGATTCCGTGACTGGCAAAACTATCATGTATGTACAAAAGGGTTAATCTGATCCGGCCTGTGTGCTTGAGAGATTTGAGAAACTGCTGGCTGGTTGCTTCTCTACTGACTGTGGTTAGAATAAGTGTTAAATAACAAAGCATAAAGTTGCATAGCCAAATAGCAAAAGAAAAAGAAAAAAACTCTTAGAATATAAAGAAAAAATGTTTGGTACTAGTAAAACAGAATATTAAAAATTTGGCGTCTTTAATTTTCACCTTCCAACTTTAGAAAATCGGGCAAACAAGAACTTGAAATACATAATACATTAAAAGCCTAAAATCTATGCTGGTGAAGGGGAGAGCAAGGTGTACTAAACTCCAGACCTGCATTATCTAGCTTTTGGGGAATACAAGGAATTGACTAAACTATGTCAAGCATACCATTCAGGCACCCGATGAATGTGCCTCAGCAGGTGTCTAAGCTTTAGTAAGGTGACTGTGTCAACAAATGGCAGATAGGAATGATGTACGTATTATTGATAATTTGACATCCTTAGCAAAGTCAATTACTATCTGTCTCTCATTTTTCAGATGTTGCTTATTCCTCTCAAGGCACTGTCCTGACTAAATTGACTGTAAAACAATGGCAGTCCTAATAGTCTGAGGAGTTAGGAGAAAGATGTGGTATTAACCACACAAAAATGCTTGATTCTGATTTAGCTACGTTCTATAGACTGAATGTCTGTGCCCTCCCCCAACCCCGCATTCACGTTTGAAACCTAACACTCAATGGGATGGTATTTGGAAGTGGGGTTTTGGGGAGGTGATTAAGTCGTGGGGATTTGTGAAGCCTTCGTGAATGGGATCAGTGCCCTTATAACAGAGAGCCCAGGCTGGCTGCGTGCTCCTCGCACATGTGGGTTCTAGCAAAAGGATGGCCATCTCTAACCCAGGAAGCGGGTCCTTACCAGAGCCTGAGTGCTGCTCCTTGGTCTCGGACTTCCCAGCCTCCAGGACTGTGAGAAATACATTTCTGTTGTTTATAAGCCAACTTGTGATAGCAGCCTGAAAAGACTAAGATATCACACTTTGACAAGAGGGAACAAATGAACACGACCCAGACTGTAGAGTTTAAAACTCTTTTCCAGAAGGAAAACACTATGATATAAGCTATACAAACCTGAAACTTTTTCATTAGAGCAGAAGTAAATTTATACGAATATCAAATAGTTTACTTAATAGATTTGGAGGCTTATGCAATATTAAAGCAGTAAACTAATCTTACATCGGCAATATTTACTTCCAATCCACATCAAATAAGGATTGAAAGAATACAAAACTAAGCACTGAGCTGAAATCCTGAAATGTATAAGATAAGTGGATGAAACTGATCCATTTTAGAATAGAATAAATCTGAAACTCAGCACTAGAACTTAAAAATAAAGTGATCTCATCCTAACCCTTTGTTTAGAGAACTCATGTGCAGTAAGGTCAAATCCTTGGCTTGTGGTCACACAGCTCCTTAATCCCACACTGAAGAGTAAAGCCTGAATCTTTCTGCTCAAAAAAAAGTCTCATCATGAAAGCAGTGAAGCAGTGGGTGGACTGTGTCCTTTATTCCTAAGATTGTTTTGGAAAGAACACTCATGGCCGCATTCCGTTTGTGTACACTGTAACAGGCCAAGTCCAACCACCAATGACTTGAGCATCCCTCTGCTACAATGAATTGTTATGTAATAGGTGGAGGAACCTGGATGCAGTCAAATACAGCGTCCTCGAAATGAATGGGAACCCAGTCACGGCAGATCGGACACAGTTCAAAGAAACCATTCTTAGTTCCAGAGTTCTCTTTAAAGACAGGAAAAATTTGTGTGCACATCTAATTCTGAAGTACTACAGTAAAAGGCTCTCAAAAATGCTTCTTGAAAGTTCCCCTAAGAAAGTACAATAGGAGAACAGTACCGTATGTCCCTGGTACCCTAAATTCTTGGTTAAGTTCAATCCAGTTGTATGTCTCTACAAAATAAATTTATATTTTTGAAAGATAATAAACAGTCAAGTTCTAAATCGATCAGACAAAAAAGAACATTTTTATGGATTTGAACTCTCTATCTACTATTTGCCAAGTTAAAGGCAAAAACATTAAAAATTAAAAAGATGAAACTCTGGAAGGCATGAAGGAAAAGAATGATCTCAGGAATACATTAAATAATTCTTTTTTTTTTTTTTATCTTCACCCGAGGACATTTTTGCATTTATTTTTAGATAGAGCGAGAGGGAGAGAGGGAGGAAGAGAGAGAGAGAAACATTGATGTGAGAGAGATACATCGACTGGTCACCACCCACACAATCCTAACCGGGGCCAGGGACAAACTGCAACCGAGGTACGTGCCCTTAGTGGGAACCGAACCCAGGACTCTCTGGTCCGTGGGCCGACGCTCTAACCGCTGAGCCAAACCGGCCAGGGCTACATTAAATAATTCTGAGGGGAGATGATGTCTAACTCTGTAAAAGTTAAATACCATGGAAATATATACCAGCAATTTCAATTGTGGAATGAAATGCTTCTCTTTGCCCTTTATACTTTTCCTCTCAAGGACATTACAATATAATGTTGATGATATTCTGGCTTTCTTGCAACCCATAGTTATAATAATTATATTCACAAATCCCACTAGTATTTGCAAATATTTTCAACTTCTTCCTGAGGGAAGTATATTTTGACTTACCAGCATTTGTAATCAACACTAGGCTAGCATTATGCTGGGAGAAACACAGAGGTGAAATGTTAATTAAACAAATTAGTATAAGAACTATTCATAATAGACAGTCACACACACACACACACACACACACACACACGTGCAAGCGAGAAAAAGGAAAGAAACAATGCTTTCATTGTTACAGCACTTTAAATACTTTAGATGAAGGTTAAATTGACAAATATAGTTTAAAATTTTCAGGTTTTTCACATTAAAGAAAATCTCCTCTTCTTAGGAGAAGGCATCTTTAATTGACCTCATATCCATTTGTCTTTTATTCTCCTGGGAAGACAGACTTCTCCCATTCTCATAACTCAGTCCTTATGTGCACAGACCTCTCCTCCTCTGTTCTGGTATCAGGGCAATGGTCTCCCTCCTCCTCCCCCACCTTAAACTCCCTCTTCTCTTCTTTCCCACCTTATTCTCTTAAATTCTACTTTTAAAACCCCAGAACTTAAAATTTTTCTGCTTACATGAACTCTTTATAAACATATACTGGTCTGTTTTCCACACACAGTTTTCTCATATACAGACATACATATCCACCCTTCCTTTCCCAAATATACATTAAACACTTAAATAGTGTTGTTACCAGTGGATTCAACATTGAAAGGAGCTTACAGCCTGTTGGGAGAGGAAACCACGTACGCAATTCTATTTCAGCGGGGTAAGAAGTATAAAATATGCCCCGGTGAGTGATGGGACATAGGATGAAACTGACATCTCTGTTGGGTGAGTTAAGGACCTTCCCACAGAGGAGGAGATACTAGAGATGTACCTGGAAGGTTAAATAAAAATTTGCTAAACAGATGAGGAAAGGAAAGAGCATTCAGGACTGCGGGGCAAAGGTCCCCAGAAAGCCTCTCCATTCAGTAATCAGAAGAGCTGTGCCTCTAATTTCTTACTATCTGCAATATATTTCTCATTCTTTGTATCTGAAACTCCTGCAATCTTATTTAAATTATACTTTCAAAATTCCCAATAAAAACCACTGGCTTTTGCACAGTGCAAATTCTGTTGGAATCCCTGGATTCAGGAGGAAAGCAGGGGACCCACAGCCATGGTCCTGCACCTTGGAAATCTTGGGAAAGTAGTGAGAAAGGACTGCAAAGAGTGGTCCACCCAAGGGTTCCCTTAGCCCTTTAATCCTTTTATCTTTTAGTTAACTTTTCTTTATTCTGCCTCTTAAAAATGTTTCTCCCAGAATTCATTTTTGATGTAGGAGTTTGCAGCCCTCTCTGAGGACCTCCCTAACTCTCTTGACTGCTATGGCTGTTCCCTCTTGTGGGTAACTCCCATCGAGGTATCTCCCATATCACTAACTTTACTGAGTTTCAATTCTGAATTTCTACTATGACACTGGTCATTTTCATGTAAGAATTCCCAGCAGCACCTTGGATTTTATAGCACTTTGGAGGTTTTTGGTGGTTTTATGACGTATTAACTTGACTAGGCCATAGTTTCCAGTTATTCTATCAAACACAGATCTAGGTGCTGCTATGAAGGTATTTTGTAGGCGTGATTAGAATCCATAACCAGTTGACTTTAAATAAGGGAGACTTTCATATAATCTAGATGGCCTGGTTCAATCAGTTGAAAGGCTCTAAGAGCAGACGGGAGGTTTCCCTGAAGGAATCTACCCGTGGTCTGCAGCTTTGGCCAGTGCCCAAGAGCTCCAGGCTGCCCTGTGGGTTTCAGACATGGCCACCAGCCCCCAGTCGCTTAGCCAGTTCCTTGTAATAAATCTCTTAGGATGTATCTCCCACAGATTCTGCTTCTCTGGTTGAACCCTGACTGGCAGAGGGTTACAAACCCACTAGTCTTCTCTACCGACTTCCCATTTCTGTTAAAGGAACTTCCACTTTCCCATCATCAAACATGGTCACCATTGTTATACTTACTGCCTTAGCTCCTCTACCCGTTTGTTCCTTCTTGTTTCAATTGGTCTGCCCATGTGCAGATTCTTGTCATTCTGACTGAGTTTGTACAAACACAACAGGTTCATTTTCATGAAGGTGTTGGTCTGCTCCTTTCTCTCAGGCTCTCCCACAGCCAGCAAGTCATTTACAGTGCTCCCACATTTTACTCCCACTGATTCTGCCATGTCTCCCTTCTCCTCCCTGACTGCTCACACCCTGTCCCCTCTTCATGAGTTGACACTGTCTGCCTCCAAACTCTTCCCTATACCACCCCACCTGCTTCAGGTGTGCTTCCTGTCTTTTGCCTCCCAGTCCTGTAAGAACACCTCAAAGCATCTCTCCTTACAATCTAGACTGACCAGCCTAAGCTGTGTGATTTTGCTCTCTAAACTCCTACATTATTTCCCTATAAGCAAATTGGTAATTGACTATGGAATGCTCTATGAAAACACTTAGATTAATGTGACAGACCTTTAATAAAACATGTCATATATGTGTGACCTTTCATCTGAATATATGTTTTTACATCTCCTGTCGAGGACTCCGTGAAAGAGTAGGGGGCTCAGCAAATGTTTATCGAGTGAGTTGCTGACAGACTCAGTACTAAACCTTAGCATTAACTATATATACATCTTCATAGAAGCCCAAAGTGGTTTCTATTAATTGTTCAATCAGGTAAAAAAAAATCCCAGACCACAGTGATTCCATACTGCTGGTCTTAGACCAACTTTAAAGTGGGAGGGGGAAAAATAAACTTTTTACTTTGATAGAAAAATAATTTCTTGCTGCTCATTAATAATAAGCATAGGTCAGAAACAAGAGGATATTTCACTCAGTTGGTTCACATGATGACACAAAACCAAACAGATTAAGATTCCTTTTAAGACAACTTACTTACACTAGGTAGGAACTAGGGGAGGGAGAGATATAAATCACAAATGTATTGCAGCCATTCTATGTGTATTTATGCCTTCTGTCCATGGATACGCCCTGTTTCTGAAGTTAACTGTTAAGTGTTAATTGAAAGTAAAATTAGAAATTAATTCCATGCAAGTATTACTCAGAATATAAACTAAACATGTAAAATAAAGCCCATGAGTAAGATGTGGAAGACTCTTCTTTGATAATGTGTACAAAAGCTTCAAATGTCCTCCACCAGATTTTAATTTAGAGTTCTTTTTTGTTTTGTTTGTTTGTTTTTTAGAAAGAAGAAAGGGAGTTACTGATAAATCTTGTTTTATCTAAGCACATAGATTATATGTGTAGTCTTTGGAGTTTTCGAATATCTGTAAGACTGTCCTTTTCCAAAGCGTTCTCAGAATGGCTCTGGTACACTCTAGTGATAACAACACCTGCAGTTTCAGCCAGACTGTTTGTTGACATCAGCACGAGTGAACAAGAAACAGAATTAAGAAAAAAAATTACCAGATTACACTTCTCCTCCTCATTTATCTGAAAGCATAAAATAAATTTTTTTGAAATTTCTTTACATTCTTAACATGTATGTTATTTTTCTGATCTAAAGATAATTAAAACTTAGTTCTGACTTGAGAATTTACTCTGAAATACTGCTAAGAAAGGTCTCCATAAACAGGTACTCTTAGGAAAAAAGTATAAACTATCTTAAATAACACAGTCAATATGAGTCATCATAAGGTATTCACAGAAAAATATTACTGTTGTGATCCTTGCCTGAACATAACAAAAGAAAAGGAAAATATTTGGAGCCCAAATAGAAAATATGATTTATAATCTCAAAATGCAAAGTCAATATACTTCTGAATTTCCAAAATTAATGTCCATATAAATATTTGCATTTCATTGAGTGTGAAAGAGCTATGTGGTATGCAACACAGCTGAAATAGTTTTAAACGTAAATGAGATGGCTTTAAAGAAAAATATAACTTTGTGATGTGTGTTTTGGTATTGAGTTGAAGCACTGCTCAATCTCAAATTCAGCATTAAAATTCTGTAAGTACAGGTTTAAAGTGAAGCCTATTTAGACACTGTAATTTTATAAATACACTTAGAGTAGCAACATCGTTCTATAATACTGCATGGCAATTTTCACATTTTCATTTTTCATTCAGTTATTAGTCATTTCAAGCATAACACGACCTCCATTTGAAAACTGTTAATACAACATCGAAAGCTTCAGACAAACAAAGAAATTAGGCTTTTTGGTTTTAGTTTTATGAAAAGTTCTAAATTAGCTAAGAGACTCCTGTTAGGACTTAGTAAACTCAGACATATAACATAGGCTTACCTTGTTTATCTTGAAAAAATTAAGAACCAGCAATAAGTTGTTCTCAGGGGAAGACTGAAAGCCGAAGAAGCTTTGACCTGGTTTAAGTAATTTGTGCTGCCTCTGGGAGGAATATCAGAGGGAGCTCTCTGAGAAGTCTCCTCTCTCTCTCTCTCTCTCTCTCTCTCTCTCTCTCTCTCTCTCTCTCTCTCTCTCTCCTGCCCCCATACCTCTCTTTCTCCTTCTCCCTCTTCCTCCCTCCTCTCTCTTTCTCACACACACACACACACACACACACAATGATTAAATTACTTCTGTCAAGAGTGTTTTCCCCCCCATATCTTATTATAAGAGCATGAAGAGAAAAAAAATCACTCAGTAATTTGCCATGTATCATCTCATAAATTTGAAAACTGCTACATAGCCACAATTGGAAAACTGCTACAGAGTGACACAATTTTAAATACACTACATAATGAAGCCATTTAAATGGAATGAGATTAAAAAAAAACAAAAAAATGTTGCTTACTTTATTAGATTCTATGTGGCTTCTCTAGTTATGTAAGAAATATTAGTGAAGTAAAGCTTGGGGCTAATACATGATTTCCAGGGTAAACCTATGCGAGGGTTTTCTCTGAGCAACAGGAAGGTCCCATAGTGATTTCTTGCATCTTATCCACTTGGCACCTGTGATGCATGAGTGAGACACGTATGCTGTCAAATGACCACCTTCGGAGTGCACCGATGAAGCGTTCATTGTTGCTGGCTGCTCCCCGGCACCCTTCACACCCACCCTCCTGCCTGCATAGGAACGGAACAGGCTCCAGCTTCTGTCGAACACTTTTTACATGTCAAGCCCAGTGCTCAGTGCTTTAACATGTTTCCATTAACAATC
Source organism: Tadarida brasiliensis (assembly GCA_030848825.1). Classification (NCBI taxonomy): domain Eukaryota; kingdom Metazoa; phylum Chordata; class Mammalia; order Chiroptera; family Molossidae; genus Tadarida; species Tadarida brasiliensis. The sequence continues at coordinate 38,176,081 of CM061262.1, read as the reverse complement.
ATCATATTTTATGGGTATTGGTGTTGCTATATTTTACAAGTATAAGGACTGGAACTCGAGAGTTAAGTAGCAGCCAGCATGTGGTAAAACTGTCACCACCAGCAAAAACAACCCCTCTCCCCCCGGAAAAAAGCAAATTCCAACTAAGACCCATGTCCTCAGAAACCTGTGTACTTGTTAAGCTTTTTGAACGACACACGACTTCAAGGAAGGGAAAACGGCAGCAACAGAACCATTTGCCATGACAGTGTCATCTTCTGGGGTTCCTCCCCTTACTTCCAATGGCACTGAGGACTGCGTGAGTGTTCTGCTTTCCCAGTTCTTCCCTCTAGTGGTCAAGAGCATGAAGAGGTAAAAGGCAGCAGGGTGATCATACTTCTTAGTTAACTCAGGACAATCCTGGTGTATGCCTGTTATTTGAGCATATTATTAATAGTGTCTCCTTTTTATTCTCAGAGATATTCCAGTTTGGATGATACATTATACAATAAGTACATATTTAAGGAGCAGAGCAAGTTAAACACAAGTTAAATTAAACTAAACCTGCCTTAGAACAGTGACGAGTTATATTTTGGAGTTCCAATTAGACTGACATTAAAATTGAAATGGCAAGGAATGGGAGCCCATGTAACTCAAAAGTTTTGCCCTGGCGGTGCTTTGGTAAGCAATGTATCCACCTCAGGAACTTGAGGTATTTATCTGGGTTTCTTGCGCCAGGAGACATGTGTGCGTTATGGAGGCACCTTTGTTGGCACAACCGAAGCAAGTTAATTTGGGCCAGAGTAATGAAAAGATACAAGATAATAATACAACTTTCAAATATAAAATGGCACATGGTCAGCCTTTCATAGCCTGCATGTAGCCTCTCAAGCTGCTCATTTTATTCTTTTGGATGTCCTTAAGAGGGGTGTTGGGGTGATATCCCACTTGTGACACCTGAAATCTCACCATGAGAACTCCATCCCTTGAATAACATGCAATTGCCCTTGAAGGATAATATGAAGTCATCTGAACTCTGTTAACAACTTAATGCATCAGATTAGAGAATCTCTTCAATAAGATGTGTTCTATGTGACAGACAAAAATTAAGAGTATATAGAAAACTAACTGGGTTTGGAAGTAGATGGTCACTAACATTATTGAGAACTTATGCGTCATAGAGTGTATGGGGAGGGTTCTGACATAGGACAGCAGCCATATCTCTGTGGAATGCCCTGGACAAAGACAGAATATCATCTTAAGAGTAAAGTCCTGCCAGAGTGCCCCAATAGGAAATAGAAGGCACAGAGAGAGGATGCAAAAAAAGGGGGGTGGGCTCCACAAGCAAATACTGCTCATTTGGACAAATTAGGAAAGTGGAAACAACCTCACAGTTGTTCATCTTTAACTGTGGCGGTGCTGTAGCGACCCCCTCTAGCTGGGCATCTTTGTGTACAGCCCTATCTGCACAACTCTAAGTGGAGACCCTGTAGAAAGCTACAGTAGCAGATGCTGTTGGTACCCTGCTCATATCTCACTGGCACTCACCGTTTGCAAGGATGGTGTCTCACTGTAGGCACTTGCAACTAAACTATCTTCTGAGGGCTCTTTCCAACTGCTGGGCACACAAGGAAAAAAGGGATGAAGTGCCAGGAAGTTAAGGACCCTGGAAGCAGTCCTCAGCCAATGACAAGTGGGAGTTGTTGGATAAATGCTACAGTCTCTTCACTTTCAGGAGCAACACCTGTGTACTGTCTCCCATCGGACCCCAATGGAATCAAGTCCCCATTGCCCACAGTACTGAGCTATTAAATAACACACCTAATAGTGACTTTCTTTCCCTGTCTCGCTTCCCTGCCATCCCGCAATATTGCTGCTTCCCTGGGATTAGCTCTCAGATAAACCACTAGTCTGCCCTTCGGGAAGCCCAACCAGCACAGTTGCCACAAAGACGCTCACTCTATTCTACAAGGCTGGAGAGCTACATGGTTTAGCCAATATTTGAGAAATGCGGAAAGTTTTTCTTAGTCAAACGATTAGTATTTCATAAAGATTAGAATGACATAAGTTTTACATGATGTAAACTATAAAAGACAAACTTTCCACAGATAGCATGGGGGAAGTACACACACAGTAGAGCCTCCTTCAGATACCCATTCTCTACTGAGTAAAAACTCCTGTATGGCTATCCATTTTCACTGCTCTTAAAGGTATAGTTATACCTCCATCAACAGAGAAATGTATCCCAATGATGTGTTTCTTGTAGCAAACAGAGATAGAAACTGTATCTCTCAGAAGGGGCACTAGGGTGTGACAAAGTTGAAGATCACATAAAACCACACACACAGACACACACACACACACACACACACAGAAACTATGCCACTGCCAACCTTAAGGTAGAAAAGTAGGGGAACCAGAATAGAGTTATATCAACAGGAGTAGGGGAGGGGGCTTGGCCTCTGGCCAGGCTTGAACAGGAAGAAGGAAATGCCTGGAATGCAGAGTTAATGCCAGCAGACTGGACAAAAGAGAAGGTATGCTCCCTGGAAGCTGGTGATCAGGAAAGGTCTTAGAATGAGCTAAGCCCACAAGAATGGAAGGCTGTATGTGGTGAGTTCCTCTCCTCCCTCTTCCAACACAAGTACTAAATGAGATAACCTCTAAATTCAGCTAAAGAAGGCCTGGCATGATTTCAGAAGGAAATTTCTAACTCTCTAGTTATCTCCTTACCCAGTTTGTTGATGCCTGAAATGTCCGTATTCAGGGCAACTATGTTCATTATACAATTAGAAATAAAATGCAAGCACCTGGTCAAAGAAACTGAGTATAAATGCATCTCTCAGCATAAAAGCAACCAACCAAGGTATGCTTTCTATTTTTGTGTGTGTATATTTTAAATAGTGCTTAATGAATACTATTTTTTTTTAAAAAAGAGTCGTTGTCAATGAAAATGCATACATATCAGAATCCTTTTGAAGAGGAAAAAGTAGTTAATAACTCAAGTCTTTATACTTCAACTCCAAATACTTCTCTTCATTCTAATTTCCTTGCATCTACTCTTGCCTATCCCACTCCCAGCACCACGCTCCAAAACAAGCAGGAAATGCTTTAAATCTGCTAATCAGATCTTTGCACATATTTCTTCAAAACTCTTCAATGGTATTCCACTGCAGTTTAGATGAAACCATACTCTCAGGCATAGTCATAAGGCCCCAGTGGACGTGGTCCCAACCTGCCCTCAAGAACATCCTTACACTACTCTCTCCTTTCTCCATCACTATAGCATTCTTTTACCTCTCAGAATTAGCAGCAGCTTTCCCACGACAGGTCTTTGTCCGTAACATTTCTTTTGCCTGCAATCTTGTCCTTCCCCCTGCATGGCTCCCCTCTGCCTAGATCACCGCCTCATCTCTCAGCTCCTGGAGTAAACCTCACTGCCAGCGGTCCGTGTAGGACTGTCACAGGGCTCTACACCTCTGCATAATACTTAGTGTGCTTGAGATGGCTTTCCTGTCTGTCTTTTTGTTACGCTGCACGATCCACGAGGGCAAGCACCACATCTACCCTGCTTATTATTGTATCCTCCGAGTCCAGCACAGGGCCTGGATGTGCTCGATGCTTGGTAAGTAAGGAGGACTTGATCACAGGCCTCTGGCCCCCAATTCCACACTCCTTGTGCCACATCTCCCAGAACAAAGGGAACTGGACGATGTAACTAGTGGAGAAAAGGACATAGATAAAAATGAATAAAGAGTTGGTTAGAAACCAAACTTGGAAGACATCATTTTGGTAAGCATTCTACCTATTTATTTATGTTTGTTAATCCTCACTTGAGGATATTTTTCCTTTCAGTGTTAGATAGAGTGGAAGAGAGGGAGGGAGAGAGAGAGAGAGACACATCACTTGGTTGCCTCCTGCACAACCCCAACTGGGGCCGGGGATCGAACCTGCAACCCAGGTACATGCCTTTGACCCTTTGGTCTGTGGGTCGATGCTCTAACCGCTGAGCCAAACAAACCATCCAGGGCTACCTATTTATTTTTCATTTAACCAAAACAAATGAAAGTTTTGATAAGGCATTTTTATTACACAGCTGTTCTGTTTGCTAGATGAGTTATTAGACAATTGAGGATAAAATTAGTTGCGTTAAATGGAATATATTTAATGCAGTTTGCCTTTTATAAAGCCTGTGTTTTGTGTCATATTTTCCTCATTATATTTAAGTATGTGCTTTAGTGTCTAATTTTATATTGTAATTTTGTTTGTTCATATTCTTAAATAGGGCTTTTGATGAATTTCAGACCTTACAAAATCCGAATCTGCCCATGGTAAATAGAATAGTTTGCCCCCCAAAATGTTCATGTCCTAATGTCTAGAACACGTATGTTATGTTACATGGCAAGGAGGGGATTATGGCTGCAGATGGAATTAAGTTTGCTGATCAACTGATTTTAAAATAAGATTATCCTGAATGATCTGGAGGAAGGCATGCAGTATAATCTCAAGACTCCTTATAAGAGGAAGAGAGAGACACAGAGTCAGAGTAAGAGTGATGTCATGAGAAAGCTGGCTTTGAGGATGGAAGAAGGCTGGGAGCCAAGCAATGAGGACAGCTCCCAGACACTGGGAGGCAGGCAAGTAGGTTCTCCCCTCGAGTGGCCAGAACACAGCCCTGCCAACACCTTGACCCGTTTTGAACTTCTGACCTCCAGAATTCTAAGATAATACATTTCTGTTGTTTCAAGCCACTAAATTTGTGGTAATTTGATAAAGCAGCAATAATTAACTAATGCACAGCCCCATACTAGGAGATTATTCAAAAAAGTTGTTATTCTACAAAAGAGACCTCCCTAAAATTGTCTTCTATTCATAAGATTTATGATCTAAATCCTAAGAAGAATTATAGAAAATTTCCAAATAATTTTGAAAAATCTACCATTTATAAAGAGGATTTCTAAGCCAGGAAACATAATCTGCTATTAATGTTACTGTGTCCACACCTATAGGAAATAGAGTCATTTGTAGAATCCATTTAGCCAAATATTTATTAAGTAGCTAAAGGAACTGTAGACAAAAGTAAAGCCCTGTGTTTCCCCCAATTTTTAGATACTTTTATGCACACTACACATTTTCCTCTTATTAAGACTCTGTACAAACCTACATTTAAATACAAACACTACCACTGATAAAATTTTTGGTAAGTTGTTTATCTTAAGTTTCCTTTTATGCAAAGTGGACACTGCTTAGTTTTTTGGTAAGAATAGAAATGATATATGTAAAGTACCCAGGGCAGGATCTGACACCTAACAGGCTATAGCTATTACATCAATATACAATAACTTGGTATTTAGATTTATACATTGCTTAACATTGTATGGTAGATCCCCTGTATCTTCTCACAAATAAGGAATTTGACTAATAACATTTCCATATATGCTTGAAAGCAGTTGCTAATAGTTTATTTTATAAGTAAGACTACTTTATAAGTAAGATAAGAACCATTTTATAAGTAAGATATGTTTCATAAAACTATTTTGTAACTAAGATAAAGACACAGTGCTCTGGTTAGAAGCTAAGTTATAAAATACAACATACAGTAACCTTACATAAATGGGAATTTCAAATTAGCATTAAAATGATTATTGACAGGGTGTTTAATAACCCATTATTTGACAAAAATTAAAATATTAGGAAAGCTAGCCTGGCTAGTGTGGCTCAGTGGCTGAGCGTCAACCCACGCACCAAGAGGTCGCCGGTTCGATTCCCGGTCAGGGCACATGCCCAGGTTGTGGGCCCGATCCCCAGTGGGGGGCATGCAGGAGGCGGCCAATCCATGTTCTCTCTCATCGATGTTTCTCTCTCTCTCTCCCTCTCCCTTCCTCTCACTCTAAAATCAATAAAGAAAAAACTTGAAAGTATATGTTTTAAAAAAAAATTAGGAAAGCTAGATGCTACTTGTTACTTTTAGATTGCTCTTTAATGGTGATGAGAGAGAAGAGATGTAGGAAAGCAGCCCAATGAGTAAGTGGGACTAAAACGCTCCGCCTGGGAATTTGGGATGGCTATAAAACTTGAATTAGGAGGGCAAACAAAATTCTGACTCATAAATTGTTCTGCTTTAGCCCAGTCACTCCAATTAAGGCAAGCGCATCTACGTGATAACTGTTATACAACTTGTGTTAAAACTCTACAAAAGTGATTGAACAATAAAAATATCTTATATCAAGGTTGATACAGGATGCTTCCAGAAAGTTGAGTATAACAAACATTTTATATGTTGGGACATTTTTATGATTTTTAGCAATAATTTTTCAGATACATGCTCATGGGAAAAACAGGTACCTGAACACACAGTAACATACATTTGAAACACAACTTTGAGAAGTACTTTGCCTTTGTGGTTTATGTTTTATAAACATTATTTATTTCACATGACCCTTGAAGAAAAATTCTTGTCAACTGGACAGGCAACCTTTGTTATTTTACACATTAAAGAAATGCATGTCAAATATAATAGTGAATTAATTTCTTGTCCTATAGAGGTATCGGTGACTGTATGAGTGATAAATGTTAATTTAATAAGCTTTGCTGTTTATGTGACTGCCTCAAATGCTCACTGTTAAGGAGAACCTTTGGAGATGTTCCTAAGTGGCTCTGTGCTGTTTGGGAAAAAGGTAAATTGCTTTCTAATATGTAACTTCAAGTGGAGATGAAGACCAGAGAACATATGAATGGGTGGTAGGAAGGACCCCTACATGGCTTCTTAGATGTCTTAGTTGGCATATTAGGGTTAAGATGTCTCATCTGATATTAATGGTGGGGCTCTATTATGCACCCTGAGGGCTGTTACCATGTTTCCTAACACAGGTAGTTAGCTAAAGCCTGATATACCAGATCACAGAGCCCCTAAACTTCCACATCGATCCTCTCTCCAATTCTCTCCTGTCACAATGCAAAAGGTCTTTCCTCTTCTCTGGACCAGATCCTTCTCCCTCCTGTGTTCTCAAGAACCAAGCTCTATTAATTACATCCTTTCCTGATCTTTTTACCTTAAAATCTTCCTTTCATTATAATGTATTTCCAAACCTATTCTCCTCCCTGACAAACTTAATTGGCAGCCTTCTGTGTTCATATCTCAGATAACTGAGTTTAAATGAATTTCTTCTTGATCTGCCCCTACATAATCTCTAGTTAAGTTTAATACTTTGCAAACAAGAATTTCTCTTGAATTTATCCAAGCAGCTTTGCTCATCAGAAATTCTGGAATCTCAGCTGCCACTTCTAAATATTTCTTCCAGTTTCCCATACAAACTTACAGCCTTACTTTGCATTAGCGAAAGACTCACTGAAATGTTTCTGAAATCATGATCCTCACAGAACAGACAAGATCGTCAGCTTCATTACTTCACCGTGCCTAGTAGACTCAGTCTTTAATCACACTGTGTTGAAACGATGCCTGTTTTGTTTTTATGATCACCATTAGCAATACTTTTTTCTTATTCTTCAGTCACTTCTATGAGGGTAAAAGAGAAGAACATATTCACATAAATTCATACACTTGCACAAACACAGGACTGTTTTGGTGCTTCACGGTGCTTTCCAGCCACGGCGGTCACACTGCTGGGAATGAACTGCTTTCTGACAGGCAGCAGCTGTGGCTCAGGGAACTCCACGCACAACGTGTGAAAGTTAGGGCTCCACAAAGGTGAAACAACAGAGATGACCATCACTCTTAAATAAACAGTATTCAACGTAATGCTTTGTTCATCTCTACTGAGCTTCCTCACTGGTAAATAAACAGGAAAAATGGTAAGAGCACCTACTTCACAGGTCTGTTTGATAGATTAAATCAATTAATAATGCGACAGCAACTTGGAGGAGTGATATATAAACGCACATATTGACGGAATCTAGGAGAAATAACTGAGGAGCAGAGGTGAGAGGAGAGAGAGAGTGAAAAAAAGGGAAAATACTGTGTGCCTGGAGATATGCCCACCTTCCAGTCACCTCCTTTCCTCCAATCGCCTGCTCCCAATAAAAATTTTACCAAAGTAGATTAACTCATAAATGCTGGGCATGAGCAAAGTTTTAATTCAGTTTTGTTATAAAAATAAATGGAAGGCTCAGCCTCACATATTGGTCTATGTGGTATGGAACAGAAGAAGCTGGACTCCAAGCGTCAGAATGGCCTGGAAAATTTAAAACTGAGTGATGAACAGACAACCGGGGCCAGTTTTAGAGTTTGACAGTCTTTGAAACTGGGATAAAGAGGCTCCCAGATTACACTGGCAATGTACAAATCCTAAATAACAGAAGGAAGCACCAGTCTTTTCACTCTACTTAAAAAATACTTGAAGCTCTCAGATGATTTAATTAATAATAATGAAAGACATTTTAAGTCCGGTATATGAGAGCCAGCTAGCTGCTCACCTCCTTCCATTGCATATAACTGAGACGAAGTGGCTGTTTAGCCGGGATTGTTATTTCCCAGCCCCCACGCCTAGTATGTTGGCCTGGTCATGTGATTTTTTGTCACTAACAGAACATTAACACAAATGATGTGTGGCACCTCCAGAGCAAGGCTCTTAAGAAGCAGATCCTGTTGGCCAGCCGTGTGGATTCGGATGACGAGAAGGCATGAATGGTGAAGAGCCTGGGTACCTGAACGATCGCATGGAGCAGAGTGGACTGTCAATCACGAGCACCTGCTCGAAGGGTTCAAGGAACAATACACACAACTGTGTTGAACTTGAGCCTTTACACATTTTAGGGTCAATTTTTATAACAGCTAGAATTATTTTAATAATATAAAAGTTACTTGAGGCCCTGGCCAGTTTGGCTCAGCAGTTAGAGCGTTGGCCCACGGACCAGAGAGTCCCAGGTTCGGTTCCCACTAAGGGCATGTACCTCGGTTGCAGTTTGTCCCCGGCCCCGGTTGGGGTTGTGTGGGTGGCAACCACTCGATGTGTCTCTCTCACGTCGATGTTTCTCTCTCTCTTCCTCCCTCTCTCCCTCCCACTCTATCTGAAGATAAATACAAAAAATGTCCTCGGGTGAGGATGAAAAAAAAAATAGATAAAAATTACTTGAGGATTACAGCTCAGTCTGATGGCTAAGAACACAGATGCTAGCATCCAAACACTGAATCTCCCAGTTACTGGTTATGTGACCCAGGGAAAATAATCTAATCTTCCTGAGCTTGAGTTTCCTTATCTGAAAAATGGTGATAATAATGGTACCTGTTTTATATTACTAGAATTGTGCCAGTCTGGCTCATAATAAGTACCTACTAAACTATGCCTTTATTAATATCTATAATTAGGCTTATCCTTATGGATAAATAAATCAGTTAAATAAACAGGGCAAATGAATCCAGTTTTCTTATAAGTTTGTAGAGGAATTCCTCAATATATAAATGACTTCCTTATAGCATTTTCCTATTTTCTTCCCAACAAACAACTTATAGATGGGTGACTTTTGTGGATAATTGCCTGGTACTTCCATTATACCCATATTACCTTCTCCCATGAGCCCACTGTTCTCCTCCCCAGCTGCCTTTATACACACAGCATGGGCCACAGGGCATCTCTCACACTTCTGTACTCTCTTCTTCCTTCACTGCTCTTTCCACCCCCTTCCCAGCTATGCCCAGGAAATCCCTTCTCCCTGGCCCCGCATGCTCAGAAAGCAGTGAAATGGTGCAGAGGAAAACCAGTACAATTCTGACTACGACTTACTACTTTGCGAGCAGACAGTATATTTTGATGTACTATCCCGTCTTCCTATACTCCTTTACCCACAGGAAAACCTAGCAGAATTCACTAAACTCACAGATGACCAACAGACTCGTTTTTGTTAAAGCAACAAGTAGTAAAATGTTACTGTATAAGAGCCTTCGCACATTTTAAGATAGTATTAGCTCAAGGACTGAGCTAATTGCTGGGTGTCCGTGCGGTATCATGGCCCTGCCGTCAGACAGGTGGCGGACAGGCACTTCACTGCCCCACCTCAAGGACATGCTCCACTTAGGAGCACAGGTGGTGTAGTCCCACTGTGGGTTTAAATCCCAGCTCTGCCCTCACGAGCATGAACATGGGCATGTTACTTAAGCTCTCTCTGTTTCCCTCCCCTCACAGGTAAAATGGGACGAATAATAAAGCAAAGCGATATCACTGAGGGAGAAAAAGCAGTGGTTGCTTTAGCTTAGTCTTACTGTGTGAACTTATACAGATATACATTTTATAGTTTTCTCTCTATAAAGGGAAATGGAATCCAAATTAAATACTTTTCTAGTTATATAGACGTCTATAGAAATGACAAAATGCTAACCACTGACACCGTTGATGGCACTTTAAACCTCCCCAGACCATGCAGTACAGTAGTTTACGACTATCTTAGATTATTCAGGCTGCTGTAACAAAACTACCATACACTAGGTGCCTTATAAACAGCAAACATTCATTTCTCACAGTTCTGGAGGCTGGGAAGTCCCAGATCACGGCACTGGGAGATCTGGTGTCTGGAGGGTCCCTTCCTCAGGGCAGCTGTCCTCGCACAGTGACCTCACGTGAAGAGAAGGGCAGCTAGCTCTCTGGGGCCTGTTTCATAAGGACACTAATCTCCTTCATGAGGGCTCTACCCTCATGACCTAATCACCCCCCAAACCCCTCACATCCTAATTCCATCACATTGGGAATTAGGTTTCAACACATATGTTTTATGGTGACACAGATATTCAGTCCACAGCACAGAGATCCAAAGAGACAAATTCTCTCTGCCACTTCCCAGCTGTGTGGCTTTGAGCAAGTGACTTAACCTCTCTCAGCCTCTGTCTTTACTTTGTAAATCCAGAGATAATCACCAGACTCTGTGACAAACTCTCATAGCATCCTCACAGGCTTGCTGAGAGGACTCAATGTGATCGTGCACGTCAGCACTTCACACAGGACCAGTCACAGAACACGGCTCAGCACGCTTGGGCCAGTCACAGAACACGGCTCAGCACGCCTGGGCCGTTCTCACCAGCTACTGATGGCCACTTGATAAACATCTGCAGGATGAATGGGATATGTGGCATCACATAAACATGAATGCCAGTGTCGAGTGGGTATACAAGCAGTAGCCACTTAATTTCAGTGGCCAAAAATTGCTGGTTTCAGGTACCACCGACTTAAAGATTTAAAGGTGGAAAAGAAGGAACAACACCAATGTCACTATGGCATGTTATGAAAAGCAGATTCTTTTGAAAATAAAAATTTCAGGTGGTATGTGTGTAAAATTCAAAGTATGTATCTCCTTTCAACTAGATTTAAATTCTCACAATTATTTTCCAGATGGAAAGAAAAATTCATGAGGACACATTAAATTTTATAGAAACTTTGAGGATGAAGAGCATATATTTGTATTATATTTAACTTTCACACTCATTTGCTCCGGGAATCCTTCCTCAATTATGGCATTCCCAATCTTTCCTAATGGAATCAGGCTCTTACTTTAAAAGCTTTCAGTAAGTTTGCGCTGACGGGATGGTAGGCATGGAAGGCCTTGTAAACAGAAAAGTTCATAGAAGTAGGATGGCCCTTTGGCTGCAGAGATACTGCTTAGTAAATGAAGTTGTAAACAACTGGAGGGCAAGGAAAAGCTTCTATTTCTTGTGTCCCAAGAAGAATACTCAGTGCGGAGTTCTAAAGGGCACAGGCTTCTCTCAAATGCCTGGCTAACGGGCATGCGACAGTGAAAACCATAAAACTATAAAGGCAGAACAAAAGAATAGACAACTGGCATTACTTTGAATAACGTCACCGAGCCATTTACAGAGTAAAAAGATGTGCACCAAACTGTCAAATTGTGCTCTCTGGGCCAGAGAATCTAGGGCGAGCTGACTGAATGGAAGACGCTGGCAGGGGTCCTGAGAGACAGCTTCTGCCTCCAGCGCCATCGGCAGAGGGGAGTCAACAGATTTCAGCCATTACAGAGCCACTCTGACGGCGACACTCTCACCCAGAGACCCATAAGTCAGGCCACACACACCTTGGAAACGAAAATCAATATTTGCAATGGCACTTAGACTAAATTCAAGCATTTCTGGGAAAAACTGCTTTATCATTCTGGTCAATGCCTTTAACACAACATTAAAACACTTGAATTCAGCCTCTGTCCTTCATGCAACTGTATACAGAATGTGGATAGTTTGTCAAAATTAATTACATAATTGATTAAGGTGGAGAGTTTTTCTCCACAAAAATAGAATGCTTCTGAGTCTTTACTTTAAAAGAGACGATGAAGAAGGAGCCCCGAGAAGACAGAGTTGTCAGGCATTATAGAAAGCCAAAGACTAAACTGAAAGTAGATTCTCACTTTGAAGGTAAAATTTTTCCTGTGCACATCAGTCTTCTCAGTAAGTCTCTGATATGTGTGTCAATTGGTATTTTTGTCAATAATCTGCTGAAGATCACACAATCTCTATGAAATTTCATGTAAGCTTTCTTAAAACGATATCTGTTTCTTTTTTCTTTTCCTTTTTAAAAACAATTGGATAATTGTTTGGATAAATTTCTTGAGGTAGAAATTTTAAATAGAAATTGGCATTTTTAGCAGAAGGTTGAATCACATACATTAGATTAACTACCTTTTGAATTTATTTTCCTGTGGACTTCTAATCAATAGACTTTCCTCTCAAGACCCCCTCCCCTCACCCTGTGTTCTGTTTCTATAATGCACATAGATCAAAGATTCTTCCTTACACTTTCAAATTCAAAGTGATAAAAATATTAGATTAAGATGTCAATTGATTTGCTTATTTTTTCCAATGAATATACTTTTACCTCATTAGATAATAGCAAAGTGTTTCAATGCAACTATATGCTTATTACAAATATAAATGTATTTAGTTATTACCTATAATTTATAACCCTTTTACATTTGAAACTTTCCTAAGTATATGATTCTTTACTATTTGATGAATTGTCAGAAGTTTTATAGTTTCAAATCAATAGCTTAAAAATATTGGTGTTTCCATTTACAAAAACACCCTAGAGTACTGAGTTTGAATCTGAAATACTGACTTCTAGCTCTCCAGCAGTCTGAGAACATTAGTCTATTAAGCCTCACTGAAACCATGACTAATCATGTGTGCTACATTCTTTAGTCATAGGAAAAGAATCCCTACGATGTAAATGATTTTGTAATAAGTATCACAATGTACTGGCCTGACATCAGGAGTTTTATTTTCAATATAAAAATCCACTAGCTGACATACAAAGTAGTTATGTTAGATCCATTATGCACAGAGATCCTCTGTCTCCATACCTAACAAAAGATAGATTTCCAAAAAAAATCTGGATATTTTTGTATTACTTAGTTATATATTTCCACAAGGTTAATAGGCAGACTTTATTAAATGAAGTAATATATGTAAGAGGGTGTTAGAAACTGTACTATCTTAATCATTATCAATGCAAATTTTTATCTTTCACTAAATTTTCCAATAAAATGTTACTTTTTTTTTTAGTAATGGTAAAGAAGTCACTATCGCACCAATTCATTTACTGTCTCAAAACCTTAAAATGATAATTAGCTACTGTTATTTATAGGAGGGTTAAAACTTAAAAGCAAAATGGTGGAATTATCCAGTAAAATGTATCCAGATCAATATCTAAGTGCTTTTGAAGTGGTATGTAAGCAAAAAAGAGACAGGGAAATGGAGGTAGAAAAGCATTAAAAAATAACTTCTACTTGTTTTTTCAAAAAATTTTTTTTTCTTTACTGATTTTAGAGAGAGAAGAAGGAAGAGGGAGAGATAGAAACACTGATGATGAGAGAACATCAACTGGCTGCCTCCTGTATGCCCTCCACTGGGGATCGGGCCCACAACGTGGAAATGTGCCCTGACCGAGAATTCAACCGGTGACCTCTTGGTGCATGGGCCGACACTCAACCACTGAGCCACACCTGCCGGGCAATAACTTCTACTTGTTAAAAAAATTTTTTAAAAAAAGATGTTTTGATTTCTGAAAAGCAGCAAACTCACAAGAAAAAATTGCCTTTAAAATTTACCAAGAACAACATGTCACAATGTTAAATGAAATACTACAATATAGTTAATTAATTCTCATCTGGGCATGATATTCTGACTGAGCAAGCATCAGAGTCACCCATCCAATGACTTCTATCAAGGTTCTTGTGCGTTAAAGGCACTATGTTGTCTAAGACCAAAAATACCTGCTGCATGATTACTATTCTTGAGTAACTTGGAAGTTTGTTTTGTGACAAGAACTCTACAGATATTTATGGGGCAGAGAAGTATTTATACAGCACTACATGAGAATCAAAAAAAGTCTTACAGGAGTTCAGAGAGTTACTGTTAGCCCTGATAGGAATCTGGAATTTGGATAGGGCTCAAGCAAAGAGAAGGATTTTGAAAGGCAAGATGACGGATTAAGAACTTGCCAGGTGGAGGGGTTAGCACCTGTAAAGGTGCAAAGAAGGAAGCTTTGAGGGCTGTTTTGTAAACTCGAGGACAGTAAGTCCAGCTGAAGCATTGCCGGACATGAAGTTGCACATGTGAGAAATGGGAAATAAATAAGAATTGTTTACTCATGTCAAATTAAAAGGAGACATTTTAACCAATATTTTTCTATTGTACACATCTTACTGGATTCACATCTGCACAATACATGTGAACTAAGGCATGCATTAAATTTTATCCAGATTAAATTCATGCCCGTGGACTTTCTGTGACCTTGGCAAGGACAGTCTGGGGAAACTGGGTGGACAAAATTCAGACTGAAGTGTGAGGAGGACTGAGTGAGTGGCTTGTAAGGAAAGAGACAAAATACAGAAAATCTTTCAAAAGTTCCATTCATTCAAGATAATCTTTGTGTGCCTAGCACAGGCATTGTGCTAAGTAATTACCACTGAAAAAGCAGACACAGTCCCTGAGCTCCCAACTGGGAAAACTAGGTTTGAGGGAAGTGCTTTTATGACTTTATGTAAGCAGCTAAGTCAGGGATCAATTTTTAGGGCAAAGTTGAAGGTCTGAGGTATCTTATCTTTGGGGGGGTAAGCCTTCATTCTGGAGAATCAGTGTGTCTAATGAGATAGGCTATCAGTAGGTGCATGGTATAGCTGTGAACACTACAATGAGAAGGGGGACAATTGAAGGGTCACAGTAGAGGTATAATTTAACTCCTGACTGAGGAGCAGAGATGTGTGAGGAAGCCGTGGAAATGACAGCCGTTCGCTCAAGTCTCTATCTGCAGTCTACACTTGCAGGCACCAAGTCCTTGGCCTAGACACAAAGTCATGACGTTTTCTCTTTAAAGGTCCAGATAGTGAATATTTTGAGCTTTGTAGCATGAAAGCAGGACAATATGTAAATGAATGAGCATGGCTGTATTTCAATAAAACTGTATTCTTGGACACCGAAAACAAATATATAATTTTCATGTCACAAAATAGTATTCTTATTGTTAATTTTAGAAACCATTTGAAAAATCATAGAAATCATTTATTTTTCCATTTTATAATTGGGAACAGTGGCTAAAAATGGTCTTTAACTTTTTGCTTTTTTTTCAGGAGTCTTCTAGATCCTTTCCCTATATTCTGCACCTCCTTCCTGAGCAAATTCATTGACTCCGGTTGCCATTTATATACTATCATTGCTTATGGTTTTATCAGTATTAATAAAATAAGTTCATAAAAATATTAGCTAATTATACAGCAATATTTTCACAGCGAATTTGCAATTAGTGGTGGTATCGTAAGAGATTTTTATATATTCTTTTTGCTTTTCTGGGTTTAAAAGTCTGAAAAAGATTAGTAAAATAAATCAGCAATTTTCAACCAGTGTGCTGCAAGAATTTTTAAAGCATGCAATACCTGACTATTTAGTCAGGGGCACTGACCTTTTTTCCTTAGACTGTCAAATGAAAAAAAAAAAAATGACAACAGCCAAACACCCTATCTTGAATCATAAACACATCTTGTTGAATCAAAAATAAATGCATTTTATTGGTCACGTTGCATAATAAAGTTGCACCTGATTGGTTAATTCTTAATACCAGAAATCCTTATATACAAGTTCAGGCATCTGATTTTTTAAAAAGTCACTCTGTAGTATAAAGGGTGGGTAATTACTATTACTACTATTATTATTATTTGTAAATCAATCAAAATTATATCTATTTTTTTGTCAGATGGGCAAAAAATGTAATATATTTTTGGTGTGCCACAGAATTTTTGTGATTAGTTTATGTGTGCCATGGGATGAAAAAGGCTGAAAATCACTGTAATAAATCAATAAAAATATCTGTATATGAAACCACTCTGCATGAAATTAGGATGCATTGAAATTGCTATAAAAATAATCAGAGAAGATTCTTGTTACATTTGAGTGACCAAGAATATTTTATAACACTTATTCTGAAATTGACCTCATGTTTAAAAATGATCTCAGCCCGGCCTGGCCGGTGTGGCTTAGTGCATTTGAGTGTTGTCCCATGGACTGAGAGGTCCCGGTTCGATTCCAGGTCAGGGCACATGTCTGGGTTGCAGACTCAACCCCGAGTAGGGGGTGTGCAGGAGGCAGCCGATGGATGCTGATGCTTCTCTCTCTCATCGACGTTTCTATTTCTCTCTCCCTTCCTCTCTCTAAAATAATCAATAAAAACATAATAAAAATTATTTTAGTACAGTTAACAATATCACCATATAAAATTATTTGAGTATTTATTATATTGTGCTTTGAGGGCCCATAATTAATGTTAGTTTCCTTTCCTCATCCAAATCCTAAAATACAAATTAATTCTAAAAATTAATTCCACTCAAATAAATATTTTTCCTGCCAAAGCAACCTAAAAGTATATCTACAGATTAGCCACACTCAAAATTTATAGGTCAGAGCAAGAAAAAGGACAAAAATAGAACAGCTGGTGTATGTTTGAAAATACTAATCCTTATTAGGGCATCTCTTCAGAAGATGAGTTACTATAGCCACATCGAATCTCTATTAACAGTAGTGGATTCCTAAGCCAGACAGCAACAGTAAATAAAGGAACCCATGCTTACATTCATTTGATGGTTTTGCAGACTTGAGAATCATTTCTGGCACCATGATTTTGTGTTCAGGAAAACAAAGAACATGAAACATTACGTTCCTCAGAATGTTTTTCTTGTTATTAAATGAATCAAGTAAATGAGGGACAGACAAGGAATTTAGATTTCAGCAAGACTTTGATTCACAGTAGCTTTTTGTTTCTGAAACTTTTGGGGGGCCCTCATCTTTTGTAAGAATTTTCTCTTCCATTATAATCAGCAGAGCCAAGAACACTTTCCTAGAATGTTCAGAGACCACCTTAGCTTTCCTCCCCTGCAGCTACAACTTACTTTCAGGAAGGACAAGGCAGAGTCTCATTACAAAGCAACACTAGACTCAAAATACAGAGAATGTTTTGGTAAACTGAATTGCTTGTAAGGAGAAAAAAATAAGTTCTAGGGCAAATGTAAGACAGTCATTTTCCCAAGGTAAAGAGAGTACGAGGTCCAAGCTGGTACTCACTTGACTTACTTGACGACTTGCTTTATCTGTGTGACTTTTGGGAAGAAAACTGAAATAAAAGATTAGCAGAAGGAAATTCAACATTTTGAAACTTTTCTTGGCATGATTATTGCCTAAGGACAATGTGAATTTTAAAATAATATCTTGAACTCATGGGGAAATTAGCTTATCCAAGCACTACCCTTTAGGTGTTAGTGGGTTACAGTTATTGTTTTATCAGTGTATAGTATTCTTTTCTTGACAGTGGAACAGGGACATTTTGTTAGTTTCTATCTATGATTTCATCTTGAGAAGTTAGTGATATGCTTTGGAAATTTATTAACTCCTATTAAGCAATTTTAAAGTCAAATATCCATAAATCTCCCCAAAACTTCTTAGAATACTTATATTTTTGCTTATAGTATAATCTTGTAGGATAATGAACTCCATGTAGTTTTGAACTCTACTGTGGACCTTCTAAAATGTTTCATTCCTGTGACTATAATGAAATAATTATTTAATTTCATTGAGATAAATTGCCAAGACAAAGAAGAAGAAAAAAAAAGGCTTTTAGACCCATATTCTGAGTGAGACTAAGAAAGAGATCTGCTCAATGGGCAGAGGGCAGGCTGACGGCTGTCCAGGTGTGTTGGGGGTTGGGTAGGGGGGTGGAAGAATTAAGCAAAAAAGACCAAAAAAAAGTGAAAAAACTCATGGACAACAACAATGAGGTGACTTCCAGGAGGAGGGGTAGTGAGGGGAAGTGGAGAGGGTATGGGGGGATAAATGGTGATGGATGGAGACTTGACTTGGGGTGGTGAACACACAATACAGTGTACAGATGATGTGTTGTGGAATTGTGCACCTGAAACCTGTATAATTTTGTTAACCAGTGTCACCCCAATAAATTCAACAAAAAGGGGAAAAAACAGGTAAGAGAGAGCAGGCAGAGCTTCAGTTCTCTCCAGTGAGACTAATATTCATACTGGTGAGAGTCGCACTAAGTAGCAAATGGAAGCCCAAGACAGGTAAATTTCCAAAATAAGTACATAAATGTAGATCTAATCAAATTTTATATCAGATTCTTAAGGACTGGAGACATGATCTCAAAGAATCCTATGATAATCTCAGAACTCCTGGCCAGGACACCGGAGATGCACAAAGGCAGGCGGTGAGAGTCTTGAAAGAACAGCTAAACTGAACCAGACACCTGCAAGGGTGGCGCTGATCCCTGGTGTGAGTTTGTCTCATCCAAACTGCTGGAACTCCAGCGCTGCTCAGCAGGACTTTCATTCACACCGATTAACTTCTCACAGCATCCCCCCATCCTCTCTCTCCATTTGCTCTTGCCTCTAAGAAGGCCAAAGTCCTCTCACTCAAGCTCCTTCAGCTTTCAACACTCCCACTGCCATATGCCTCTGGATTCCAACCATTTCCTCTTTTTAAAAATCAAACTCATCTCTTTTTCTTTTTTGCTCAATCCCTCCACCCCCTACCCCTCTCAACCCTCCCAAAAAAGAGAGAGAACTCATGGACAGGACAACAGTGTGGTGACTGTAGGGCTGGAGGGGGATGGGTGGAGGTAGAAGAGGGCATAGAGGGGATAAATGGTGATGAGAAAAAAAAAAAAGAAATTTTAAATACAGATGATGTATTATAGAATTGTACCCCTGAAACATATATACTTTTATTAACCAATGTCACCCTAATAAATTCAATAAAGAATACAATTAGATAAAATAAAAAAAATTAAATTATAAGAAAAAAAAATCAAACTCAGAGGAAGCACCATCTTTCCCTCTCTCCAAGAATAATCTTGTGTCCTTGAATTACACCTTCTGTTCTCTGGGACTTTACTCCATTAATTAAAATTCTTTGTGTTGTATTTTTTCATCCCTTCATCGAGAGGTGCTCTTTCCATTCTTCATCCTGGAAAAATGCTCAGATGTCCTTTACACACACACACACACTTATTCCTAGTACTCCCTCAATTACAGTCTGGTACATGAAAGATAATAAGCGTTGGCAGAATGAATAAAAACGTACTGTTCACACCTTGATCTCTTTCCTTCTTAATTCTGTGTAAAAATAAATGAACAATAATTGCCGCTATTTATCCATTTACCCAGCTCTAGCCTCATCCATCTGAATAGGCTGTAGGCTGGTGAGAACAGCTTTATGCTTTACCTCTGTCCCCATCCCCTTGAGCTCCATCCACAGTATCTTCTGTTCTAGTTCCTCCCACCCATGACAAGAGCCCCATCCAAATACAAAGGGGGTTAACTAGTATGGGTGGATGAGATGGTGATTAGAGAGAGAAAGCTGAAATAAATGACAAAAGAGACAGTGTAGGGCTCCAGCCCACACTGAAGCCTGGCCCACACTGACGCACACGCCATCCTCACTGATTTCGCATGCTAGCCCTTTCATACACCTTTCCTTTAGCCAGACTGTGTTTACAGACTGAGATCATTAATTGAAAAATAGATTTGTGTTTTCCTCCCGATATTCTTCCTTCCCCTTTCCACAAAATTATTAGACTTTCATAAATCTCCACAAAAATTATGTTATGCTTGCATGCTTCAGGGATTTCGGCAGGAAAACAGAGGCAGGTGGAAGGTCGTAGCAACTCTGTTTAGTCTTTTGTAAATGCCTGACCTCTAAAACAGAGGATGCTAAGTGTGTCCGATCCGGTGGAGAGAAGACTTTGCAGGGCCGCTGGACTGGGCCGAGCCTGTGGGGACGGGCCCTGCTCCACGCACCCTGTTTTAACACAAAAAGAGAGGGGAATACACCAGGAACTTCACGTGACTTGAAGGTAATGTTTATACAGGTCCAGAGTCTTCCAATCAGACAGAGTGTGCCTTATTTTCAAGTCTCTAATTTTTTCTTTTTACCTCTCTCCATGTGAGATACTTTTCCTTAACAAATATTACTGTGCTCATGGCAGTAGCTCAGAATTTTTGTGCTTGCAGCAAGTGGACAGTGAAGTCAAAGAGCTTATCTACAGGAATTCAGGAAAACAGAGAACAGTGAATGTTGACCCAATAGGGGACAACTTTATAGAGTTAGAAGCTCTTAAACAGGGTCTTAAAGGAAAGGATTTGGACAGCGGAAAAAGAAATTTGGATGATGGAAAGGTACAGAATATCTACATTAAAGAAACATAGAAGGGATTCCTTAGCACGATCTTAGTACACAACTGACTCTTAATTGTTTAATTTAATGTTATAATCATTAAAATGATATTAATCTAACAAAGTACTCTCAGCTGTTAATGATAGAAACATAGCTATGAGAGAGAAACATCAACCGGCTAATGCCTCCCGTACATGCCCCAACTGGGGATCGAACCCACAGCCCATGTATGTGCCCTGACCAGAAATCAAACCCGCAACCCTTTGGTGTATGGGATGATGCTCTAACCAACTGAGCCACCCGGCCAGGGCTCTTCCCATTTCTTTTGGTAACACATTTACATGGCATTGGGTTTTATTTTTAGCATTTTGCTTTATATTTTCTCATTTAGTTCTTTTGGTTCCTGTTTATTTCAAGTGTGAATGATTTCCTTCTACTGGGTATGATCATATTAATTCTGAAATACTGTGGCTAGTATAGTACTGAAGCTATATGTTAATAGTTATTCAATAATATAAGATAAAGTAAATCAAGTAATTACTAGTCAAAAAGACAATAGCTTACATTTATAGACATTTTCTTTATAAAAGCTAAAAGTTCTAGTCAGAAATCATAGTCTCACATGCCCATACCTATATGATCTATCCTGAGGTGACCTGTCTCTTGTATTGAGAAAGGATATCCAATTAAAATGAAAGAAATATTTCAAGTAATTTTAGGATGCGTAGAGACTTATTTGCCATATCCCAGAGGAACAAGCACTTATTTTCAACATTTAATCAGTGTTGTTGCCTGTGTTCTAGAAAGTCCTTCTCTGATCATCTCTTCAAGAAAGCCTCTCAAGACTGCATGAGAGTGAATTACACTCTTCTTTGGTTCACTCTGTGCCACTTTGATGCTTGGATAATTGCCCTTTTTGAGCTGAAATATTTATATGCATTTGCCTTATTATACTGTGATATCTTTGAGAGCAGGGATACTATGTAATTCAACCTTTCTAGTACTCCTTGCTCTTGGCCCAGCGCCTGGCACGGTGCCTATCGTGTACTAACGACAGGTGTGTAGGAATGTTTGGTGAACCTTATTTTAAACTCCTTCCTTCAGCACAGTGGTTAAGAGCACAGGCTCTGGCACCAGGGAGCCTGGGTTTAAATTCTGGCCCAATCACTTGCAGTGGGACCTTGGGCAAGTAACTTAATCCCTCTATGCCTCAGTTTCTTCCACTTCAAAATGGGAATAATAACAGCACTTCATAAATTTGTTGTGACTAAGGGGTGAAATTATACACACACACATGCATGTATATAATTTAAGAGCACATGGGAAAACCTTGAAATGTAAATCTATTATTAGTTTTATTCAATTAGATACATGAATATTTACCATTCTATGATACTTATCATAGTTACCTTATACTTGTAGGGATGATTCTTCACAGATTTGTGTACCCTTCTTAATAGTGCCCTCATTTACAAAGGGGAGGAGGTTACCACCGCTGGAGTATCACAGAGTCAGTCTGTGACTGCGGGGCCAAATCCTCACAGCACATCAGTGGGGCCTTGAAACCTACATAAAACCTCCTTCACGTTCTAGAGCCTAGCCCTAAGTTCACCCAGAGCTTCGTCAATTCCAACATATTCCCGAATCAGGAGCCTGTTCTTCAATTCCCCTTTCCTTCACTACCTCACTTTTCCATCGAATTCAGCAACTCTTTACTCAACAGGGTTTTGGCCACGTGCTTGGTTACTCGGAGGTATTTACCAGTAGCAGCACCAGAGTCACTGCTTGGAAACTTTTCTCTTATGTCACTCTCCTAGTTTAAAAATAAATAAACAAATAAAAAGTGTAGCGATAAAGGTGATTTTAAAATATTCATATTATTTATAATTGAAACATTCTATAAGAAAAAGTATATGTATAATTAAAGAGCCTACTAAATTATATATACAATTGAAAAATACACTAAATGCTCTTCATAGCAAATATGTGTGTGTGTGTGTGTGTGTGTATGTATAAAATTTACCAGGCTCTTCAATGTGTTAAATTCATTTTACTTGATTTCGAACAAATATACTCCTTTGAACAAATCTGTGGCTATAAAAACAAAAACAGAACAACAATGTGCTTAAAATGCCTCATTCTAAAAAGAACTGGTTAAACTTTATTTCCAAGGGCTTCATTTTCCCCTGATTATCTGTCATGGGTACTATAGGGAGAGAGAATCTGTAACCCAGGGTGACAAAGTTGGATCCCAAAGAGGCGCACTGTAACGGAAGCCCTTACATTAAACATAATGAAACATTTAAATTAAACATGATACATACATTCCCTGCCATAGAATACACAACTTGTATTAATGTATAAGGAATGCTGTTTTTCTCCTCTGAATCTTTGATCAATTGACATTATTAGAAAATGTCTTCTCTATGCTCTTGGAGGACCTCCTGAAAAGCCTTACCAGTTTGGAAGTAACAGTTTTATTTCATAACAATGACATTTAAATAAACCAGTCTAGTGTGAATCAATACTAGGTAGTTTGCTTTTCTGGAATGATGGGCCTGGGGAAGACAGAGCTTAGGAAAATTAAAAAAAGAAAAAGATTCCAAGGGTTTGTAGCCATTAAAACTGCGGTGTTGCTGGAAGGAAGGGCTGAACATTCAGATGTGTGGAAATACTGAGTGTGTTTAAAGTGGGACATCCAATAGGAGCTTTCCTATGGGACTTTTAGACTAGGGGATATTTCTTGGGTGAGGAGGAATCCAAAAGTACAGATTTAATGGTCATTTGCAGAAGCTGAAGCAATAAAAAATAAGATTTCTTAGAATGAGAAA
The DNA here is from genome assembly GCA_030848825.1 of Tadarida brasiliensis. NCBI lineage: Eukaryota > Metazoa > Chordata > Mammalia > Chiroptera > Molossidae > Tadarida > Tadarida brasiliensis. The sequence continues at coordinate 38,152,594 of CM061262.1, read as the reverse complement.
TTCTAAATTTCAGTGAATCTTCAGAGGAAAGAAGAAATATAATCATTGATAGAGGGGGTAAAAATCACTTGTAGAAGATAGAAAAAGGAGAAAAACCAGGCCATGTACTGAAACAAAAAACAGTGATAATTGTGGTTTCCCACCACCTGTCACTTACTTTAGAAAGATCAAGAAGAATAAGAATGGGTTATCAAATGAAAGGTAAAATTATGATGTAGAAAAACATAAAATTTTGTATGTGGAAAGTTCACAGGAGGACATCAATCCAACCCACCTATTATATGAGCAAACTCATATAATAATATAAAGGAAAAGAGTCCTGGAAAGATAAAATCAAAGTTCACTCACTGAGTCACTTTGGAACAGGCTGTTTTGTTATTTTGGTTTTGTAATCTAATGTCCTCTCTACTCCCGTACATTGCAACACAGTATCCTAAGGTAGGATATTCCATGTAAGTACTAACAATACAACTTTTAGGAAGGTTGGTTTTGCAATTCAACAATAAACATAACCAGAATAAAATTTAAATTCATAAAGCAAAAGGGCTGAGTGTTTCAATGACAATCCTTTGAACTTATTGTTGTGTTTTATTCTAAGAATACATAATTCTACTCAACTAGTTTATGATAGAGGAGGAACAAAATATAGGAGAAAATTAAAAGAGAGAGAGGGGGGTGGAGGGAGAGAGACTGTAGAAAGTTGGAGAAAGAAGATAAGCCATCTCCTAAACCTACAGCTTCTCACACAAGGAAACATGGTTTCCTAAAACAACCAAAGAACATTTCCACTTCATATACATGATGAAGGATTTTGAAAGCTGGTGGTAAAAGGCTTATCCACCCCCTATAGTGTAAAGCATCATCACATCAACACCAAAACCCAAGAAGCACTACCATTAAAAATAAAACAAAGAAAACAGAACAATGAAAAATGCCTCCTACTCCTAAGGAAGAAACCTGACCCTAAGGAAGACAAACAACTCTCCATAATAAACATGTTGATCATCTTAGTGGGATGGCACGGAGGCAGATCTATCAGAGATTTCAGCTCATCTAGCCCTGTTTTAAATCTACGATTTCAAAAAGACAAACCTCTGTTTAGATAAATAGCTGTATGCACTAGTTCAGTTTTTGAATGGCTCAAAATTTCCTGCCTTTAATTTATTTGTCAAATTTTCTAGTAGCATGCATAATTTTAAATAGGTACTTTCCAGGATGCCAAGTCAACTATAAAAAGGACTTCGTGGACGTTTTTTGGTAAAAGTAAATTTTGCGACGAGACTTTTGCTGTTAAGAAATAAAAAATGGTACCAGTGGTTATAACAGGAGAAACAGGTGCCGACAATGGAAATCAGTTCAATATTTCTCTCACCTTTCGTTTTCCACAGATAGTTCTGAGCATAGTAATTAACTGCTAATATGTCTGACCAAATGTTATGTAATAATCTTAGGCAGTGTTTTATATTTTATAATACCAAAATAACCATCCTCCAGTTTGCTTTTTGTTCTAAATACCTTGAGGACATAAAGCTTTTAAGATTTATAAGCAGTAGAAAAATATTTGAAACTCAGATTTGTATTAAAACATTATTCTTTGCACAAATCCACTGACCCATTTTTCTAAAGTAAAAATAACTGTGGGGTTTTTACTTGCATTGAAAATTTAACAATTACAGTTCAATTTTTATATTCATACAGTGCCATAAAAACTATATTTCAAGTTGCACAACTGACCTTCTTTTCTATAACAAATATAGAGAGCGCCTAAATTATAAGCAATTGTATTGAGGAACATTTTGAAAAGGAGAATCCTGTTGCTTTTCTTGCACATAAATCAATTTGGATCTTTAACACTTCTTTGCATTTCCTTGCATATTCATAAACATGACTTTAATTTTTTTAACTTACAGGAAAATATATGACTACATTACAGATTGACAATGATACCTTGTTAGATAGCTGTATAGAAACAAAATAAGCCCACACATGAACAGATTTCCAGAGACAGAAAAATAACCTTCCTTTGCAAAGAAGAATCAATACACTCTACAATCTCATCACAATCCACAGCACAAAGGTTCACTTTTGTCTCTCCAGCCAGACCTTGAGATGTTTAAGCTGAATTCACTTCACTCACCTGTTTGGCTTAGTTGGGATGTGCTTCTACTCCTTCGAGACACTATGGCGACCACTTTGGCACTCAAGCTGGATCTCCGTTTCTTTCCACCTGCTCCAACTGTCCCCACAGCTGTGTCCGACTGGCTGCCGTCATTATGCTCCAGTGTGTACATCTCTCCACTCACACTGGTGCTCTTCGTGATGGCTCTTCCTGAAGTCCCCATCCGTCTGCCTTGCATTTTAGGGGTAAATGAACTATATTTACAAAGTAAAAACATATATGCATTCATAAATTACAGGTCAGCATAACTGAAACTCTAAATCTAATTTATTTTAAAATAATCCAGGCAAATTTTTAGGGGAAAAGCCAGATGAGTAGTAGTTCTACAGTTATACATACTTTAAGATGACAACACCTCCCTGAAATATTTACTAGATATAGTTTAAAACAATGTAACAGAGGAAGCTATACACTTTTTAAAAGATAGTACAAAGAAATGCAACCAATGCTATCTATGTTACTGACCAATTTTGTAAATAGTTCCTATGTTACTTTCAGAAAAAACTAAAATAGTTAAAATCAATGAGACATGTTTTTATACATTTCTGAGGAAAAATTTTTGTTAAAAATGGACACTAAATTTGCCACATGACAAGGTTTAAACAATGCAGTATCTGTTTTATTAATAGTTTTCCTTTGGGATTCCAAAGAACAGACATAGATTTCTGATCCCTTTCCTTCCTTGGCCCTGATGCTCCTTCTCTTCCACACAAACCTTATCTCATTTTCCCATTTCAGCCCTTCAAATTCACATGCTCTAGACTGAGACTTTCTTTTTTATTGTTCTTTTCTATCAAAACTTAATTGTCTATGTTTCCAGATTGTGCTAGTTAACCTGAATATAACTGTTCTTTTCTCCCAAATGCATAAACTATGCTTGAGAATTTCAGGAACCATGGACGGTCAGTGGGAAAAACAAACAAACAAAAAATCCTCTCTGTAGCCAAAGTTAATGTACGTCTGTGAGTTAGAGAGTGGTAGGGAAGGGAGAGGGGAGCCAAGGATATCTGGATTCTTTGAACCTTTCTGAACTAACATTGCACATGCAGCCATATTATACATCTAGCTTGGCCTTCTTTGGTTCAATAACGACCCAGCTAGACATATCTGAAATGACCCTCTTAATTTTATGTTTCTTCATCATATTTGCAAAAATTGGTTTACATGACCCATGCCACCATATGAATTTTCTATTTCTTGACCTGATCTACAAAATACATGATCTAATGTAACATATTTTAACAGTGATGCCATTTAATAAGTAAGTGAAAATAAATCCTAATATGATTAGAAATGCTAAAACAGAGTTGTATCTTGGGATCATGTAACATATTGTGGTCACATATATAATGAGTGTTTAAGCAGAAAGGGAAATTGGTGTGGGGTGAGTTCAGAAAGGTGGGAGGTGATACTATTGTGAAATTTTGTACAATGTTTTTAGGTTATAGAGAAGTTTAAAAGTATAGGAGATGAATGTCTCCTATAACATGTCTATCATAAAAATTTATCCACGATGTGGTAGAAAGATTTAAAAAATTTTGTATGCATATTTAATCACAGCAATGAAATGTTCTGCAATGTTGACATGTAAAAATTCTGAAACAAATTAAGGGAAATCTCTATATAGTAAGTGATTACCATTTTGAGAGGGGCTGAATTAAGAAGTTATGTTAAAAATGATTTTGTGAATAAATATAATTTTTCTTCAAAAAATAAAATAGTTTGTTTAAAAGCATTCTGATATGATCCGGGGACTGTGCATAGTTTCCTAAATAACCTAGAATACCATATGTTCAAGGAGAACATGTTAGTCATTTTCAATTCTTCTGTCTACCTAATTGAGGGGAGACAGTTAGGGGGTCTTATTAGTCAGATTAATTTAATCAATGAGAAGGTCACTGTTTTAGCACACATGTGCTTTCTAGTCCCCTATTTCTTAGCCTTTTATTTGCTCAGCTTCCATTGCCTGGAGAACTGTTCCTGTCATTTAGGTGTGCCGGAGTCCTTCAAGATGCTTTATAAACCTTTTCAGAGTCTCTCCAGCATGACTGTTGTCTCCCAGCCCTTTGTTTTCCATCCTGTACTGGTTATATTAAGACTCTGGTACTTTATGTCAGCATGCACCTTCTCCATCACTAAATCTATTACAGCACCCTTACCACTGCTGAGAGAACTGACGATTACAAGTATGAAATAAAAAGTGATCTAGCCATATACAAATAGACTGTGAAAATACCCACATTTAAAAATCAAACAAAAAAATAAAAGAAAATTTAATTAAAAAAAAAAAAAGAACTATAAAGAAAATTTATCAGTGACAAGCAAGAAAACATTCGACCAATTCAACTATCCGGGGGCTTGAATTTGGCTCTAATGAGGAAACAATCAATTATCCTTTATTTTGCTAGTTTTGTGATATAGAAGCCACTTCAGGATAATGCTATTTCATAACGTTTCTCTAGTCTTAATGTTTAAAATTTATCTAAATATATATCTAGAATCATGTTTTATTTCATTGGGAGTAGCAAGTGGGGAGGTCAGTTACAGAATGAGGCCATGGTATTAAAGGAGATAGTGTAAAATTGTGAAGAGTGCACGCACTCTGAGGAAGACCCAGGACTGAGTCTTGGTTCTGGTATTAGCTGTGAGAGTTGCTAGAAAGGTGAATCAAAGCAACATGCACAAAAGCCTCCTTCTGCTGCCTGTGCTCAATACACGGCTTTTATTCTTCTTCTCCTCCTTTGTGTTTCAATGTTGAGGCAAAGATCTTTTTTAAGTCTGTGCTTTTTATTAAAACTGTATTTTTATAACTGGTTTTGCATTAATTCTAAAAGCTGTGGTATATTATTAAATTCTTTAAGAATCGTAAAAAAAAAAAAAATCAAACAAATATCCCATCTTTCTTCTTTGATACTTCCTTTCCTTCTGGCTACTGAGTTTCTGCAGAAGAATTCCTCAAGGAGCTGTCTGTACGTTGTCTCTTCCAACCCTCCTCTGAACTGATTCGAATCACACTTCTTCCTACCATTTCACCAAAACTGCCTCTTACAAAGTCATCAATGAGGTCACCTGGCAAAATCCTATTGTTTCTCAGTCCCTATCCTTTTGACCTCTCAATACATTGTGTATTTGAAAAAGTATTTGATTCTTTTGGTCTTAAAACATGGTATTCATGGACTTAGTGTGTCACTGAAAGGACCTTTATCCTCTTTAATGACTAAATACCTTTGACCATATTCTTCCATATGAGACTAACTCCCTACCTGTCTCCTGTAGTCCCAAGCTTTACCCGCTATCAGTGTGCTGCCGGTTCCACCTGTTTTTCTGCACCTTTTGTACTCAGCCCCCAACTCCAGATCCATATACCTAGTTGTCAACTGACATCCCTGCTTGGAAATGTCTCAAAAATAATGTGTTCAACCCAACTGAAAAACTGTCCCTCTCTGGTCTTCCACATCGCATTAAAGACACCCCCTCACGCAAAGGCTCAGAATAATAATTACCTGCTTTCAGTTAAGAAAAAAACTTTCTAAACTTAGAACCAAGACCAAAAAAAAAAAAAAATGTTACCTCACCTTTTAATGCCATGCCTGAGCATTATCTAACAAGCCCACCTAAGAGTCATTTGACTCTTTAGGGGAATGTAACAGTTTTTAGTTTTTATTTACTCTTCTAATAATAATGGTCCAAATATTTTACAACTCTGTAAAGTTAGATGCTAACTAGCATAAAATGGATAAAGGGCAAATGATTACTATTAGAGAGAATCACGACAAAGGTTATGGACCTAGAGAACATAATTTCGTTCTGAATCTAACTTAATAATATGATTCCTTCAGCATTTTTCCCCCCAAGGACTATATACGTATGTGGACAAAGACATGAGTTTCCTGGATCTTTGAAATCAGTTTGTCTTCGTGTTGGTTTTCTCTCTAATGAGTAAAACTTCAGTATGTGCTATCTATTTTTCTTACAATTATGCTTTAATTTTGAGAATTATGTATTGATAATGTAGGTCCCATCAAAATGCCCGAATGGAATCCCTGCTGAAGCCAATCCATGGTGCTGTCCAGGAAGGCCACGTCATGGACCCTTTAAGCCCTACAGATGCCTTTTCCTGGCTTCCAGATTGATTATCAAATGCTGATAGAACATTTTTCTGTGTTTTCTTTTTGTCTGACTCTGGTTTTCTTTTTGTTTATTTTTTTACATATTTATTATTTTATTTTACAAAATTTTTTAATTAAACATTTTTAACGTTGACACTATTGAAAATGCCCCCCTCCCCTTTTTTTGCCTAGCTCCACACACCTCCACCTCTCCCTCCCTTGGCCTTCACCACTCTGTTGTCCCTGTCCATAGGTTCTTTAGCTAATCCCTTCACATCTTTATCGGACTCCAGTTTTCTATGTTTGTTTGTTTCCATTTTGGTAAAATTGGCTCTTGCTTTGCTTGTGATAATAATACATTCCTCACCAGGAGCAGCAATGACAGGGAATCTCTGCAGATAAAATCTGTTGGGTGGCAGGCAGCAGGGGCGTATTGAAAGTTGGGTGGCAGATGACAGAATATCTCTAGCTGTTAGTCTTTACGTGTGTCTCTGTCCTACCAAATACTCACATCACTCAAGAAAACGTCCTGTGCACACTGAAAGAAGAACCTCCCTTTAAAGTCTGGGCTCAGGTTTTTGTGTTAATGTTGGTCCTGTGGCTGAGTTGTAAAACTGAAGCTACCAGTTCTCTCTGCAGGTTTAAAAATAATCTTTTCAGTTGGTGATAAAAATGTCTTACTTTCTATGGAGACAGAAATTAAATTCTAAGGTATCTTAAATTTAATAGAGCTCTTGTTCTGATTGATCTATACAGATAAACAAGTACTTATAGAATTCCAATATAGAAAACTAACAAATTCCCATAGGAAAAAGAAACTGAACTTCTAAAACTTTCAATATACTTGTCTTTCATGGAAAATTCATTTTCAAGTAATTGCTAACTCAGAAGAATTTTAATATAAGAATCTAAATCCACAATCAAAGTGAATTCTTGGAAATATCAAACTAGTTTGATACATTTGGCTTAAAAACAGGTTTATGAAAACCACAATGAGAAGCCGTTTCACACATACTAGGATAGCTATAATAAAAAGAGAGAATAAGTGTTGATGAAAATCTAGAGAAATTGAAACCCTCATACATGCTGGTGGGGATGTAAAATGATGCAACCAATTTGGAAAGCAATTTGGCAATTTAATTAAACTTCAACATAGTTCAATTAAGCCTGAAATTACCATGACTCAGTATTTTCATTAAAAACTTAAATACAGAGTTACCATATGACCCAGCAACTCCATTCCTAGGTTCATACTCAGGAGAATTGAAAACATATATCCATGCACTCACATATGAATAGTCAACATTATTACTACTAGCTAAAAAGAGGAAACAAAATGCTCATCAAGATAAATGGAGAAACAAAATGTGTCATATCCACACAATGGAATAGTATCAACCATAAAAATGGATGAACGTAGATGAAGTTGGAAACATTATACTACATGAAAGACACCAGATACAAAATACTCCATATTGTATAATTCCATTAAAGTGAAATGTCCCAAAAGCAAATCCATACAGACAATGTGTATCTGTGGTTGCCAGGGGCTAGTGGAGAGGAAATGGGGAGTGACTGCTACTGGGTATGGGTTTCTTTTGGGGGAAGATAAAAACATTTTCTGGAATTAGACAGTTGTGATGTTTGCACAACTGATTGCAAATATGCTAAAAACAACCGAATTGTATAATTTGACATGGTGAATTGTGTGATATGTACATTATATCTCACATATGAAGCAAAGAGAATAAAACACAGAATTTGAGTGCATGACCACTGAATTTGAAAGTTGTTTCCCATAGTTTGTAATTTAAGGATGTGGTTGTCTCTTAGTTTCATCATAGAGAAAGTCTGTAGTCTCATTCTTAAGAAATGTGGGTAGTTTTCACTCAGGACTTAGAGAGGAATAAAAATATCTGCTCTTTATAATCTTCAGTCAGTGATCATGAATTCTATTTAGGAAGTAAAATCAATGACCTGACTCATTTGAACATGCTCTCTCGATGGGAGTGATATGCTCCCAAAGGGTGTTAACTGCTTCTTGGTGGAGGCAGGAGGGGTAAAAAGACCTTAGATAACACAACGCTTGTGTTCCTCACACAGCCACAGTATATACAGTGTATCTGTGATATTAAAATGTCATGTAGGGAGGTCAATTTGGAAAAGAATATCTGAAAAGTAAAAAGATTGAGAAACAATGTATTAGAAGAAGGACTGGGGGAAAGTTAAAAATTGTAATGGCTTCTAGTTTTTTGATTTGAGAATTATGTGGATAATAGGGTGGAAAAATATAATTACTCTGTTCAAATACTAAATAAGCCAATATTTAAAATATTTGTTCTAGGAAATGTTTTAGGGATAAAATGACTATAAATGGCCAGTTAAATATACATATATCATCTATATCTTTATCTATATCTATATCTCCTCATATATTTCCAGTCTATTCTAAATGCAATTAAATATATGTATACACACACACACACACACACACACACACACACACAACATACAACAAAAACTGGTGTACAATATTCAGTGAAAATCAAAACATTAGAATCTAATCTCTCATATTTATGAACCATAAAACTGTATACATGAATCATAAATGATAAAGTCACAAAACTGAAGATGGATACACACAAATGATTTCTTGATATATCTGCTGTTCTAGTTTACAAAGGAACAAAGAAGACAACTAATTATTTTGGATGATTTAGATAATTTAGAAAATATTTCCACTAATTAGAGGACACTGGTATACATGGCCTCTCAAGAATCCTTCAAGGTCTATGTTTTCTTGATTCTCTGTACTGGATATGTAGTATGTATTCAATTAGAAAATTTTAAGTTATACATACTTGATTATCATGTCTATGTTTAAGATGACTAGTTGAAATTTTCTGAAACTGAACTCAAGAATATTATATAGATGTCCCTATTAAAAAAAAAGCATTCTAGAATGAAATAACTTTGGTATATATTGGAATAAACAAAGATGAACCTTAAAAACAATAATTGTGTTGTGAATCACTAACAGGAAAATGCAGTAGGCAGTATTTGGAAAATATTCTATACATTTTACAGGTCTATACATTATACAGAAGGCTGCACACTACTCATTTCAGATGTGCTTATCTCAACATTTTCTTGGTTCATAATATACTTGGATAGTAGAAATCAAAACCATTTGTGGGATTTTAAGCGCCTATATACTATGGTTTTATATAATATGGGTCATATGGGTTCTTTCTATAGTCTTGGTTGACATTTTAGGGTACTGAACATTGTCTTTGGTGAATTCTATAATGTCTTCTAAATCTTTTTCTGATGTCCAGAATAAAATTCACCCAAGATAATGTACAATAAAACATTTCTTGTGTCATAGGATGATTTGAACAAAGACATAGAGGGAACCAGAATATAAAAATACATTTTAAACTTTTAAATAGATTATAATCTCCTTGAGTATGTGGCTTCGATATTATACTTTAATGTAGTCTTGGCAAATAATGAAGTCCTTACCTTTCATAGGAACTCAAAATTTCCTGCTACTTACTATGACATATAAGTATATTCTATCATAATTGATCAGACTTGTTCATCTCTTAACCATGAACAGAATTTAAAAACCTACGTAGATGTTAGTTACTAAAAAGATGAAAAGAAGTGTTGAGAAGCAGTGACATACTGAGAACCATTGTTCCTCACCGCATGTTCACAGGGATGTCACCTTGTTCTGTTTGTTTTGTTCTTTTTCCTGTTCATCCCAAACCTCTCAGATTTTTAACCACATGGTTGATGGTGTGTGTGTGTGTGTGTGTGCCCGTGAAGATGTTTTAAGAAGAATGTATGTGAAAAGATAACTCGATTCTGATCTGCCTCTTCCCATATCTCATTCCTTCCTCTCTATTCTTCCTAAGTATTCTAAAAAGTCAAATATGTACCACATATGGAAAATCACTGACCTCAAGTAACAAGGTTATTAAAGTAACAAGAAAAACATTTTGTTAGCTTAAGGGGAAACCTGTTCATCCATTAGTTTTAGTGTCTAATGTACATAAAAACAACTCTCGGCTCATACGTGTTCTCAACCACAGAGGAGAAAAGGGAAGCTGAAAACACTGAAATGCCCTAAGAAAATAATTTTTTCACTACGAAACATCTGTACCATTTTTAGGTCTATCTCTCCCCACCATCTTCACTATATGAGAAAAGTCATATGAATCAAGGAAACAAAGAATCCTCTATCTTTTGCTTCTTATCACAGTATAATCACAATTAGTGTTGATTTGTTAAAGGGTATTTTCCCACAAGGTAACATTGACTGCAATGTGCTAACGCTTTGTTTCTTCCGATCCACTTTCTATAAAATCCTAGTCCACAGTTGTTGAGCTGCCTAATGTTTTTCTCTTCTCTGATTTTTTTCTTCTCAAAACATCATGTAGCCAAATTTTTCCCAACGATAAAAATTTGAAGAATCCTCTTCTTTTGAAATTTTAAGAGAATGACAATGGACCCACAAAGTATTCTTACAATTGGTTAGTAAAATGAATTCTATGAACTAGTAATACTTTATGGCATAGAACTCAAGGTAGTTGGCTTTATTGTGAAAAGAAAAATTACCTCAAGATGTATTGTTTAATAACTATTTTAGTAAATTGTTTTTAGTGATTAAAAGTGAAAAAGTCATGTTTAAACCCTACTTATTGATATTCTTGCTAAATATTATACAATAACTTATAAGTATTTCAATAAAAAGGAATCTATTAGAATAATGTTCACCCTTGATCCTAAGCAACTCAAATCAACGTGGCTTCTTTCTTTAGCTCTTTTAATTTTCTTAAATTTTAGAGACTTTATTCTATTAAGACCAGATGCTTAAAACAGCAGAAGTAAAGATAAACTATGTTCTATTAATATTTTTATTAGTTGCAATTGCTCATGTAAATTATCAGAGTATGACATTGTTAATTAACAGTAAGGTAATTACTCTTACTTCTCTTCAACAGATGAGCTCACTACAAGGAAATCCAGGAAAAAGAATACCTTTGGATACATTTTATTGCACATAATGAAAATGTGTGATATCAGACTGTCAGAGTATCAGGGATGCGATCGATTCTATTTTGAACATTTATATTTCTTGGGGTTTTCATTAAACCCAAAATTCCATCAATGAAACTCCTATTTCTATAAACTAGCTAAGAAGAAATATAAAGCATGAGTTGTCCATACTGAGTCTGCTTTCCTGAATTAAGGTGGCACTTGGATTCCTGAGGTCTTTTCCCTTTCAGCAGGGTACCTGGCCTTGTAAGAACACAAGAGTACCACTGGTGATTTAAACAACATGTAAATTTCTTATAGCTCACATAACGTAAACTGGGGTGTGCATTTTGTTACCATATCCACTCAATCCTACCTTGGAAGCTGACCAATCACCAACTACAGCTCATGGGGAAAATGCACCCAGCTTCCTGGTTTTGGGCTTTTTTTTTTTTTTTTTTTTTTTGGTAAATAAAAATTTTCGGAACATAGCCAATGCTCATTCTTTACATAGCTTTCACACTATAATGACATTGTTGGTAGATGTGACAGACAGTGTCCTGCATAGCCTGAAATATTTACTATCTGTCCCTTTACAGAAAAAGCTTTCTGACATGGGACTAAGGATGCTCTGTGGACTTTATCATATCAGAAAGAAATTCCTGCAAATGTGACTGAGAAATCTCTAAGATTATTTATGACTATAGTTATCAGCTATACCTTACAGAAGATCATACCAAACTGCCAACTGGCAATACTACTCGATAGTTAATAAATGTTCCACCCATTCCAGTCCTGGTTATTTTAATGAAATGTTAGTGTTTCTGTTTTCTGTTCCTTGACCTAGGCTGTATTTTAGCATGACTATTCAGCAAGTTGGTTGCATTTTTGCAGCATGGGCGAAGACCCCGTCTGTATAAAGAGTAATGCCAACTCACCTGATTCTACCCCTGGGGCGCTCAGACTGCTCTGACATGAAGCTCGTGCTGCTGAGGCGCGAGGCACTGCTGGTCCTGGAAATGGCGGACACATCACTGACATCACTATCTGATGATCTGGCAGAGACGTTATCACAGCTTCTGCACTGATCTTTATGTATGTTATACTAAAGATTAAAAACAAGAAAGTGTGAGCGCCAACATCAGACCGTGGGAAAAAGAGACATACATGGCGAGGAGAACGACTGCTTAGCCAACACCAGACACAAGTGCACCTTCGCAGATGCAGGTGCGGAATCTAAACCAGTCCAAACACTAACGTAACGCGTGATCCCCACTGTGAAACTCCTACAGCCTTTGAGTGGTAAGGAATGTTTCTGGAGACTGAATCATAAATTAAACACAAACATTAAATGCTTGGGTGGAAAGCTCACTGAATTACTTGCACATACATTAAATCTCAAAATTGTATTATTTCTCCTAGTACATCGGTGTGTTTGCTTGCTTTTGTTTTCATGATTGCCTATTTTATTCACTTTCTACTCTATCGAGGGTATAGACTGCTTCCATCTGTCTGTGCTTATGTATTCTTTCCAAAATTATTCAGTTTACCTACACATCTCCCTATTCCATGACATAGCACTCTTTTTTTTAATTTCTTTAAAAAAAAATCTTTACAGAAAAATGGTTGATATTAACACTGAGCGGCTATGCCAAAGAGGAGTAAAGCCATGGCAGCAAAGAGTGGACTTTGGCTTTAAACTTTCTGTTATAGTTTAATTAGACATTTTCAGAATTAAACTATCAACTCAGTGTTCAAAGTTAAAAACAGGACTCCTATAAAAATTTCAATATACACTACAGCCTGTATTTCAATTTGTGTTTGGTATTCATTACCTAAGATTTCAGAATTATTAGGTAAAAGGTTAAAACATGTAACGCTGTCAAAACAGTGAATCTACTCTTCTTTCCACATCATTGTCTCATTGTAACTGATCACACATTGAATAGCTTTATATATTATTTTAATATATGTTTTAATTATAAATATAGCAAGCTTATATAATTACATATAATTTCACAATATCTAATATATAATTGATTGTCTTATCTTAGGTACTGGAAGGTAAGATAACTTCTTATATAAAATAAAAGAACACAGGTAAAATAAGCACATGACTAAACACTGAGTATTAAGTTTCTTATCAAGCGACTGAATTTTAGATTTATGTGTTAAGGAGTGAAAATACAAAATGTTTGTTAAGCCTGCATAAAAAACTCATCCATCCTCTGATGCTCCATATTAGATTATTTTTAATGAATCTAAAGTACTTCAAACACTGTATTTCTAAAAATTTGTATAAACAATTGTCTTGCTAAAGTATATAAAATAAACTGATGCTACAACCTGGATCTGAACATACATACAAAAAAGTATAATACAATATTTAAAAAAATATCCTAGAGAAGGGAATAATATTTATTTAACACGACTTAACATCAGATGAGAATAGTTCAGGCCTAAAGTATTTTAATGTTAGTTTTAATTCTTCATCTCTCATGTGTATGTAATGGGCATGAAAACAATACCACATTTATAGAATAACGTGTGATTTGTTTGAAAGCCATATGCATGATCCAAAAGAAAATTCATATATATTATGTACAGAACTGAGCTACTTATACTTCATGGATGATTTGAAAGTCATATGATTTAATATAATGTATTCAAAGTAATGTGATAAGGTTCATCACCAAATTCTGTCATATCTGACAGCATGATCCTGACATGATTAATCTCAGTCACAACTGTTTTTTATTTACAGAGTAGATGTGATAAAACCTTAATATGCCTCATAGTAGAGCCTAAATTTAATACTGTTACTGGAGTACAAATAAAACTCACTTGTTTTTGAAACTATTTTGCTAAGTAGATAAATTATGCAATTACTATAATGTTTCCAAACATATTGAAATAATAGCTTGTCCATGACAGAGTACAGGAACTGGGTTCTGACACCATAAAAATCTACCCAGAAGTAGCAGATTGTCTGGTGTGTTGACAACCCGAACAAATGCTCCCCTTCCTGACAAATGTCAAAGGTAAGTAGTATAGGCTTTAGCATAAGGATGTATGAGTGTACATGGAACCATTTATCCAGCTAAAGGACTTTTCCTTTTCTGTAAGCCATCTCTTCCTTAACCTTTTTGTATATAACTTTTGATACTCCAGCAAAGAGATAAAACAAGGGATTTTTAAAAGACTGCAGGTCATATTAAATTTTCTCTATAGGAGTAAAGAATCATTCTGAAATGAGATCACAGTCTTCTTTACATTGGTTATATGAAGGAAATGATACACTTTTATATTTATTTTTTAATACTATATGTACTTATTTCAAAGCCTGTTAAAAGTTTAAATAATAACTTGGTCTTTTTATCAAGTGTAATTTGTTCAACTTCCTATTTAAAAATTAAATATTTTAATGCAAATACATTAATTATATTTAGAGAAACATACTATCCTCAGGAGGAATGTATACTGATCATACAGCAGGGAAATAAGCCCTTCATGTAGGAGAGGCTCTAATTATAGGGCTGCTATTTTTATAAGTAATAATAAACATTCAGCAGCTACCTAGAATGCTCATCTCATCAATCTTGGTTGCTGTTCCTGGTTTACAGAAACATATACACTTTTTTAAAATGTGAGTTCCTAAATGCAAATTCACCCTCCAGTTATGAATTTCACCCCATCATTAAGGCACGCAACTCTGTACAACATCAATGAAAAAATAGCACGGTGTCACATTTCAGGGATACCAAAGTAGTTTTGCGTGTTTTTTCAAAAGCATAATCCCTTACTCAGGATGGATGTTAGGGTCAGTCAGTCTTTTAAAGGAGGTGCCAGGTTTGAAACATCTAAGGAATATTTGTCTGGTAATTCTTGACTCTGAAAAAAATGTAGTTCTATCGGTGTTTAGTTATAAATATTTTGAGAATGACGAAGTAATTTCCAATTTGGCAGAATTTCTACTAAGGTGTATTGCTTCATCCAAAATGTCAAATGGTTTAAGATGATAAAAAAAAAAAAAAAAAGGAAAGGAATAAGGTTAAAAAATAAAGGTATATTAAATTTACAACAATGCATGTTCTTATTTATATGAATAAACATGTTTTTCTAGAGTAAATTATAAAAAGGTTAGGGTAAGTGGATAAAAAATGAAAAATATAATTTCTCAAGTATATGAGAGAGATTTGAGGTAACTGGAAACTAAAAATTTTATTGCAAGTATTAGGCTATAATATGAGTATTAGAATTGTGAAGAGTGTTTATGTTTTATTTGATGTATAAAATAAAAAGCTAATCATTTGTTAATATATCTTATATATTTTTACTATCCTATATTATTATAAGGTTTTTAAAGATATCATATCTTTGATCTCACATTTATTGATATAACTTATACTCATTCTATTTATGTAACAGTGTAGTATCAATTTATGCAGTCAGTAAGAGCAACAGTAATATATTTCAAAGCAATGTTTTTAAAATAGTCAAATGAGAGGGGGGAAAAGGATGCCTGTGTGAAAGAGGAGGAGAAAAACAGAGTATAATAATAGAGCCTCTGAATAAAACTGGAGTAAAGCATACATTTCAATGATGTAAAAGCAGAACAAAGGGACACCTAAGTTCCAGTCGGGAGTTCTAGGCTCATCACTCTACAGAAAGGCTTTACTAACTTTGGTATTGCCTCCTCTCTTCTGAACCTCAAGTTTCATAAAGAAAACTTGGTAAATAAAAGAGCAGGAACAGAAAATTATTCTGAAGTGTTTTAAGGTCTAAATTTCTTTGACAGAGAACTTGGAATCTCCCAAGCAAGACAAACATACTTCTGATTTATTACAAATATAAGTGTTAGTAGTCATTTGGACTTCTAGGGCACTTCACTTTGCAGATTTTTTTGATGAACTGATTAATATTAGAGTTTTAGTTCAGAGTGATTCAGAAAGGCCTGTAATATTTTACCCTGATTCTCTATTTATCTCTTTCTTGCTTCCTATACTGGCCCCACCTCCCCCCGCTGTTGTATTTGACCTCATCCTTTGACACAATGCTAAGAAATTGGTAAAACATTCCCAAGTTTAATGAAGCATTTCTAGTTTAAAGGATGTTTCCAAATAACTGCAACTGATTGTGGAGGAAGAAAGCCTAAATTACCCTGCCTTCTAATTCTTACTGTATTTGTAGTAAAAGAAAACAAAAATGATAATGGTATCCATAAAGCAGACGGACAAATAAGCTGACTAAGTGATGATACCATATAGATTAAACCACAAAGAATATATGTGGAGCTGGAATCTGCAACTCTATGGAACATCAAGATATTTTCCTTACTGATTTGTTTTGCTTTATTAATTTTACTTTGTAAAATGTTGTTTCAGAGTCCTAGGGAACTGGGTCACACCAAATCACAGTGATCATAAGCATTGTCTCAGTTGGAAATCCTTCTGCAACTAACCTAAAATGTCAAGTGATACACTGCATCTAATACACATGACTCTGTGGTATCTGGTGACAAATCATATTAGGTAACCACCTTCAGTTTTTGTATTAGTCTCTGACTATCTGGCTATATAATGAGCAGCCACCACTATTTAAAAGTAAGTCGTTTTTTTCACCCTTCCTCCCACCCCCGTTCTCCCTGGCAGTCATCGGTTTATTCTCTACATCTATGAATCTGTTTTGTTTTGTTTGTTCATTTGTTTTGTTTTCACATATAAGTGAAATCATATGGCATTCTTCCTTCTATGAAGTCTTACTTACTTCAGTTAGCACACTACCCTCTAGATCCACTCATGTTGCTGCAAACGACAAGATTTCTTTTTTTCTTTTTTGGTGGTTAAGTAATGTTCTATTTTGTACCACATCTTCTTTATCTATTCATCTATTATTGGAAGCCTGGGGTGCTTTTATATCTTGGCTGTTGTAAATAATGCTGCAATAATAACAGGAGTACATACAGATTTGGGGGAATATAGTCAATAATATCCTAATGACTTTGTATGATGTCAGATGGTTAC
This sequence comes from Tadarida brasiliensis, assembly GCA_030848825.1. Lineage (NCBI taxonomy): Eukaryota > Metazoa > Chordata > Mammalia > Chiroptera > Molossidae > Tadarida > Tadarida brasiliensis. The sequence goes on along the minus strand of CM061262.1, from coordinate 38,135,237 downwards.
TGGACTTTTTGTGGTGATCACTTTGTTAGATCTTTAAATGTTGAATAATTATGTTGCACACCTGAAAGTAATATAATATTGTATGCTAACTATATTTTAATAAGCGTAAGAGATTTTTCTAGGTTCATATTTCAAACTAACAATATTCATTTAATATAGTTTTAATTTTTAATTTCTAAAAGGTCATTACTTCCAAAAGGGGTTTTTGATGTTAAATTTTAACACAGATTTTCCTGTAATGGCTGCTGCCACTTTAGTAGTATTCTAAAAAATATATATATTTTTAAATAAACCAGATTATATATACAAATTATATCATGAAGTATAAAATTCTATGCATATATTAATTAAAATTATTAGATGATGGTTAGCAGTTTATAAACAATGTATTCTTACAAGGGTACATTGAAGTATAAATGAAATGTTTATCAGCACATGGATTTGTATGGATTTCAGTTTCTAAGAATTTAAAATCAAGTTACTTATCTTACTAAAGACAGATCAATAAAAAATCTCACATGACACAATTTTAGTATTGGATAACAAATCGTAATAGTAAACATCAATCAAAAATGGTATTTAAGACTCTTAATCTGTAACTTAATATTTAAATGCAATATTAAATGATATTCAAGCAATAGAATGTTTTTTATCTATCTTGCTTATTTATGTGATTCTGACTATGGATAATAGTCATTAAACTAGTTTTTTTTAAATTTCTAATAAATTTATTGGGGTGACATTGGTTAATAAAATTATATAGGTTTCAAGTGTACAATTCTATAATATATCATCTGTACATTGTATTGTGTGTTCATCACCCAAAGTCAAGTCTCCTTCCATCACCATTTATCCCCCCTTTACCCTCTTCTACCTCCCCTGACTCCCCCTTTCCCTCTGGTAATCATCATATTGTCTGTGACTTTAATAACAAGTGTTTATATTTCATTTTTAGAAGAAACATTAAATCCAAGTTAATAAAGTTATATCTTGTGGAAACAGCAATAGGAAAGAGGTTGTGATGAAAGACTAGCATTGGAATAGCTTCTCTCATATAGCTTGGTGCTTGCTAGTCCTACCTGGTACACACACTATACATTTATGAAAGGGAGGCTGTGGGTTGGGTACTACTAGTTTTACCTTGGAATATTGCTCGCGATCAAGTTCTTGACTAGAACCAGACCCTGTTGTCTGCTTAAATCGATGCACTTTCATTTTCATCTGTCTTGTTCGCTCCTCCACTACTAAGCTTGCTGCAAAAACACACAATGGAAGCCTATTAAAACATGTGAAGCACCTTTTAGAAACGGAATGGTTTAAGATTTTAATGCTTTTGATATGACTTCAATTAAATGGAGTTTAAAAATAACACATGATTCATAAATTAAACAAAATGCAGAATATACAATGCCAGCAACTATTAATCTAATGATGAACATGATAGCTCACACAGAATGGGGAACAAAAATAGTAGTAACACAATACCCTATTTCTTCATCTGACATGAAATATTTTCAATTCCATTCATAAATGATTATGTGAAACCAAATCTCATTGTGAAAACAGGTTTTATATTTAGTCAGCTGGTTGTTGCATGTACATATATAGAGAAAACAAATACGCATACTGAACACATCACACATATATGCACATGTTTACATGCATGCACATACCCATTTAACAACCTCAGCTAAGAGTCATCTAAAACTGTTTTAACTGATAGGAATCTACTTTTAAGAGGCATTCTTATTAAATCATTAATTTCTATCAGTAGCTTTTTAAAAAAAATATTTTTTCTTTATTGATTTTAGAGACAGAGGAAGGGAGAGGGAGAGAGATAGAAACATCGATGAGACAGAACACTGATTGGCCGTCTCCTGCATGCCCCCCACTGGGGATTGGGCCCACAACCTGGGCATGTGCCCTGACCAGGAATCGAACTGGCAAATTCTTGATGCATGGGTCGACGCTCAACCACACTGGCCTGGCTCTATTAGTAGCTTTTCATGAATATTTTCCAGTCTTAAAAAAAATGAACTAAGAGAAAATTTAGCTTCCTATTTCTGATGGCTATGTCTGACCACATATATAAAACTCAAAGAAAGTGTGATATAAAAAGTTTAGCTCTGCAATTTATAAAATGTGAAGGAATATATTCCATTGAAGCCTTTATTAATCTCTTAAGTAGCAGGTGTGACTGTTTATATGGAAAAAATGATAACGTTCAATAAAATATGTTAAGTCAGAATCCATCATAAGTGGCTAAGTTTCAAGACCCAGACTTTAATTTTTACAAATAAAGGAGAGAAAAAAAAGCTCAGGGTACAGATGTGTGAAGAGTTAGCTCCTAAAACATATGCCTGTATTGTATGAGATCTACATTTACTTTTTACAACTTATCTTTTGTCAATTTCCCAGACTCTTCAACCTCTTCAAGTGCTAAGATTTATTTCTAAGTTGTGTATATATATATATGTGTGTGTGTGTGTGTGTGTGTGTATGTATGTATATATATATATATATATATATATATACATACATACACACACATTAAAAAAATGTTGTGATTAATGTATTAAGCATTCTGTCAAGAGGCCCAATGATTTAAAAGATAATGGAAATGTTGCTGTATCTGAATGTCTTGGCTGTTGATTTCATTTCCTGTAAGTGTATAAAGATACCTGCTGACAAACTTTTCCCTTGCAATGATTAAATATGGCCTGTCATGCTTGGTAAAAGACATTGACATCCATTTTAAAAATTAATATGTAGCTTTTATTGTATGTTCAAGTACAAATTAATAATCCAAGAGATAAACACACAGTTTGAAGTATGTGGTTAAGTGTTTAACTCATACTTTTAGCACCAATTATTAGATGTTCAGCTTTGTTTAAATTCAGTAAATTAGATAGAAAATAGCAATCCTTAACATCACAGTTATGTGAATTAAGCAATGATGTATGATGGCTTGGAAAATGTTGGCTTCAGAGACAATAAATGATAACTATTAATGATTAAAGGATAGTTCAATGAGATCTTGAGAAAAGCAGTTCAGAAATGTATTAATAACTTGATAACATATAAGAAGCCAGAATGAATATTATAAAGCTAAATTTTAATTGGGAGTAATAAGGAATTGATATATTACTGAAAACTGTTACATTTATAGAAAGCCATATGCAATATAAAAAGTGTACAAATTCTATTCTCTGCCTTCTGACTGTGGTGTGGGTACCTCCGGGTACTTGCTCAATCTTTGAGCTTTGAAGAAGTCAAATGAACTGTGATAATCAGTTGTACTTTATAATCAAAGCTTAAAGCAATTCAAAGCAATTTCTACTAGGGATTAAAAACAGATTTAAATGATATTAGCTTAATTTTCTCAGAAAATGATATTAACTTTAAGAATTATCTGATATTGATGAATTAGTCCATAGCTTTGTAACCTTCACTGTAAGTACCATGTACTTCTTAGGGAGGATGATAACTTGACACTGAAAAGATCACTTCCCAAGAGCTACTGACCTGACGCAGTCTGAAGCAGTTCTGGCGAGCTCACCTGCAGGGAGAGATCCCATCTCTCTAAACAGGATTACTTAGCTTATGACATGGCTGCATTTAATCTTTATTTTGCAAAACTCAAAACTAAGTCATAAGAAGAGAGTGGTGGCCTAACTAAAATAAGTCTGAAAGTGGGTTTAAATGACTTCATTTTTACTTTGCAGAAATGATATATACAGGGGTGGGCAAAAGGAGATTTACAGTTGTAATATAAATAAATAATACAATAAATACATAATAATACAAAACTACGCTGTTTCGTGTATTCACAACTATAAATCTACTTTTGCCCACCCTCGTATATATAGTATCTTTATTCTTAAAGAAGTGAAAGTTGACATCTTTTAATCTGTTGAAGAAAGAAAATCTCCAAATTAATACTGACACCAAGTCATGAGTAGACCCCCTTTGACTCTCCAGCAAAATGTAGTTGCTATGCTATCGTCATTACCTATTTTGCATTTTATTTGAACTGTATATTGTAGAATAAAATGACATTTTTTTCTGGATCATTGGTGTGTCAATCTAAGTAGTAAGACAAATTTATAAACAGAATATTTATCACAAATTTGGACCTGAAGGCATGGTTCCATGATTTATACAGAGAATAACACAATGGTGATTAAAAGTGAACTGAATTCTTGGAACATGATTACCTGTCAAATATCTCACTATAAGTAAAATTAACCAGAGCCCTAACAGCTCAAATATCTTACTGTAAAAAGAATGATTACTGATCATCATTGCAAAATTTTATATTATTTTAGCAATTTAATGCCAATAGAAAAAACAAATATAGAATAAAATAGTTTCCAATTCTCTCAAAAATCCGTTTTACATTCACATTTTACGAACATTCTGAATGTTGGCTGCATTTTAAACTAACAAAATCACTAAAATATCAGCTTCTATTTCTTTACAAAAAAGATTTAAAATTGAGAGATTTTTAAAAAATTTCAAAACCCACATACTAGAGAGTTAAAAACTCTTCTTATGTTCTACTAAAGATATATTTTCATGTAATTTTATTTAATCTGTCAATGAAAATATAGCTTACATGCATAATACAGTCAAAAGATAAGGATGTGTGCTAAAGACAATATTTCAGCTATAATTGCAATTAGTGCAATAGTAACATAAACAATTTATCTCTCTTAGCCCATAAGCTGTAATTAACAAGGCAATTTTATTTTAAAAAGACTGTTGTGGAAGTTTGAATTTTTCACTCTACTTTCTACAAGCTGAATGATATGTCTGACATGGAATAAATTATGCTTTTAAAAGCATATATTTATTTACCTAAACAATATTTATTGAACATAACTCATTTTCTTTAGATCAATTTTACTTTATATACATTGTTATTTCTAAACTCTGGCATTTGTATCAGATAAATCTACATATGCCAAAACTCAACTCATCATTACAATTAAGAAAGTATAAAACTGGAACTTATTCTTAGGGGTTAAAGTAAAACCACACTTCTGAACTCATTTTGTTTTTTCTTAAAAACTCAACAAGAGTAACTCTGATTGAAATATGCTGGTGAGAAAAGTGAAGAAACTTTAAAAGTCTATAATTTATTACAATTTTCTAATGAAAAGTATTAGCCATTATTACAAACAAAGACAGATTAAAATAATTTTTTTTCATGTCACATGCTTTGCTATAAATTCCTAATCTATTGATATGGTTGATCTTTGATAAATCTACCAACAAGCAGAGATCATTTACAAATGTTGTCTTGTACCTATAAGGATTTTTCTGTACCTATTTCTTTCACAAGATAATAATCCTGCAACTTAAAACACACACACACACAAACTTAAGGATCTTCAATTAATCTTCCCTAGCCCTTTACAGAAAAATTTCTACAGAATCACCTCCTCCAAAGAGAATGTAATTTTCTAGGAAACTCTTCTGACTTACCAGTCATTTTTAATGTGCTTTAAAATATAATCACTATTATAGATATAAGTACTTTCTAATCACTATAATTTAAAACTCAGACTTTCATAAATATATTTAAAATATTATTCATGAATTGACAATCATATAAAAATGAAATTGTTCTGATCTTCAAATTCCCTAAATATTTCACAATTCTCTCTATGCATCTAGAAATTAACATGAATTTGAAATTTCAATTGTTTGCGTTTATAGGCAAAAGAATAATCCATACATTATATTGTTAAACTTTCCAATATTTTCAAATATTTTAGGTGAAATATGGGTGTAAAATAAAATGTATAGATTATTAAATATATTAAGGTAAAAAGATTTGATTTGATTTTATAACAAGGTTAGCTAGTCCATGTGTCAAAAGTGATACATGATTATATCTGGACAGAATAATTAAGCTTGTCTAGTTAACTATAATATGCTATCATACTGTATGAATAGAAAAATTAATGCCTCTTGCTTCCTTACTGCATAGCAATACAATGAGAATTCGGCAATAGTTGAGCCCCGTCTTTGCTCCAATGTATGACTCAGAAACAGCAATGAGAGATAACCACATAACTGGAAATTGTCAGCTAGAATGAAATTTATGAATGAAACACCTACAATGACTTAGTTATTGACAACATTGAAAAAAATGTCCCTCTCTGAAGCATTTTATTTATTTATTTATTTATTTATTTATTTATTTATTTATTTTTTATCCTCACCTGAGGACATTTTTTCATTTTTTGCTCAGATAGAGTGGGAGGGAGAGAGAGGAAGAGAGAGAGAGAAAGAAACATCGACGTGAAAGGGACACATCGAGTGGCTGCCACCTGCACGACCAACCAGGGCCAGGGACAAACTGCAACCGAGGTACATGCCCTCAGCGGGAACCAAACCCGGGTCTCTCTGGACCGCACGCCGACGCTCTAACCGCTGAGACAAACCGGCCAGGGCAACATTTTATTTATTTTTAAAAAAATCACTGAGAGTGGGAACTCAAATATAAGAAACAACATAATATGAAACATAGAGATTAAAGAGTAATTAGTTAATTGAATCTTTAACCAGCATAAAAAAATACAAAGCCTAGATAGGTAGCATGATACTTGAAAATTCAAAATGTAATACTAGTCTGTACTTACAATTTTTTAGACTTTAGAGGACTATAAATTGTTAAGATGGACATTCTCCAAACACCTGGAAGCAATGGGCAAATTGGTAACAACCCAAGACTGGGAATAACTAAGCACAGATTCAGCACTAGGCCCATCACCAATCATCAACACTGCCTTGATCAATTATTGATATATCTCTCTACTGGGAAGTTTTTATTGGTAAAGTGAAGAGAATGCTTAGAGTAACCTCCTGATGTTTAAGTCTATGATTCTAATATTAGTTCAGTAGGATATTGGCATTAGTGAAGTTTTTTTTTCACATATTCAAAAAAATGGAAAACTATGACTTTCTCTTTGCTCTGTTAATATTCAGCATTTTTAAATTTGCCAATTTACCAAGACTATATATAATTAAAGAAAAAATTGACCAGTTGTAGTTTACATTATTATGTTCTATTGTTTATTTTCCAATTAAAATATAATATATTCCTTGCATCTTTATCCATGTTTTTAGTCACAGAAGTGAAGTAAGCAACTTTGATATAATACTTATATTTCCTCTGTTCCACCAAACACATATACAATATATGTACATAAAGACTGAATGTTTAAAGTATTCTGACTATACAATAATGCCCAAGTTCTGGGTCATTTTCCTAGAATAAAAGACATTTCAACTTGCAAGGGTAGAAATATGCCAAATTGTTTCCCTTGTGCCCGCGTATGATTCTTTTGGATGTTAAGGATTTTACTATAATAATATAACCACTAAAACAAAGATAGTATCTATCCAGCAAAAGGTAACAAGAACACACATTAATTAAAAATATCACATTGTCTTTAGGGGCTTTTACAGAAAATAACCTGTGTTTTGGTAGCTAATTGAAACTGAATGCTGGCACAGGTGAATAGGTCCTCTGTATATATAATTGCGGAAATCTCTCGTTTTAGCAGCTGATTTTCACTGAACTGTCAAAAACAAAACTCAGGAATTCCCATCATGGACATCGCCCTCAGAGTCAAAATTGCCAAGCCCTAGAGTAACACTGAAAATACTAGTCAAGATACTTGACAGATAAGAAAGCCAGGCCTTGATGAAAGAATCTGTCATTTTCACCTTGTCCTTTTGTGCTACACAGTTAAAGAGCTGTCTGAAATGTATTTTGGCTTTCTGGGGGAGCACCGTCTCCTTCCAAGGCACCGCGAACCCCACCTTCTGGAAGAGCAGCCCAGGCCAGGAAGGGCCCTCTGGGAAATAACAAAACCACTCCCTGAGGGGTCTTGCTGCTTATCCCCAGTGATCTCTAATATGTTTATCCATAATTTTTCATTGTTCCAATTACACTGATGTTAATAGAATCTGTCTTGAAAGGCTTGATGTGGCATAAATGCCAAATCCAATGTCATTTTTTTCACAGCCTCTTCCTTTTTTTTCTGTAGAAAGTGTTCACACATTTTAAAATTTGTAAAAAAAAAAATTACAATAATGAGGGGACATATACATCTATAAAGGAAAAGAACTCAACAAGCCAATCCATGGCTGGACACCTGCCTGCCTGCTGTTCTCAGCACTCCCTCTGCAAATCCAAGAAAGGGGTAACACACACTACTCAGCAGGGCATTTCTTACAAGGTCAGGCTTGGCTGATGTAAGCGTTAAATACCTTTAAGTTTTGAAAGCCTGTAATACTCGTATAAATAATCACATTGGCACCAGCAGGTCAGGGAAACAGGGTGACAACCAAGAGTTCTCAGTTGTTTTCTGTGGGCTGCTTCACCCTCTCTGTGTCTAAAGTTTGAAGAGAAGGCCAGAATGACAACTACATTTTTCAGTTTGTGGAAAATAAAATAGACAATTTTACTAACGGAACTCTAAATATTTTATGAATAAACATTCATAATAAGTGTTTAGGAAAAGCATTGCCCTGGAAAATTAAGAAAATTGAACCGTCAAAATCCTCACATACAGTAACAGGAAATGAATCACCTGGCCTAACATCCACTACATATGCATCTAAAAAAGATGTAAATAAAACTGAAATCCTTTTCTACTTGATGAGAGTTAAAATAATGCTGATTCCTAAGAATACACAAATTATTTATTTTAAGCAAAAGTCAAGTAACATATATGTTTCTATAATGGGTTTCACAACCATGGTATACTATTAAAATAGGTATGCAAATATCATCTATACAATAACTAATGTTAACAAGAAGTTATTAAATAATTTTTATGTGAATTACACCTAAATAAGGTTAATGCTAATAGTTTCATATCAATTATATTTTTTATGATGTAGGATTCAAACTGTTCTTGCCAATATTTGAAGAAGGAAAGTACAGGTAATTTATTTGAGCATTTTAAATAAAACCCTGTACTTTAAAATACACTTGACTAGAGACAACCTTAAATACCCCCTATTACCTTGTTACAATAATAATTATAAATTTTATTAGTGAAACAGGAAACAAAAAGCAACAACTTTTTGTTCTATTAACTTTTTGTTCCTGTTCAAATCATTTAATCACTTGAAATCTAATTATCTTTTATTCTCTGTGTGTAAATTAAACATTTTTCATGATAAAGGAAATTCACATTTGTAGAAAAAAAATATTATGATGTGTTTTAATTAAAAACTGCTTCTAAAAGCCAAACGTTAATGCACTTAAGAAATACTATCTAAAGGCATATAAATTAGAAATTTATTATGATAATAACATTTTTTCTCACCTTGAAGTCATTTAATTTCTGGTTCTGTTTTGATCTTCTTATATCATTATTTCGATGCCCCCAAACTACATTCATGGGCTCTTTAAAACTGTCCAAGAAATGTAGCAGAGAGGGAAAAATTGGCTTACTTTTAGAATGAAAAATTTAAAATATGCCTACAAAGCAGTTTGTGAAGCCTAAAATGATATGACCTCTCAGTTTTTAACATAAAAGCAGGAGGTAAAAGGTAAACATAATGTAGTATGACCATGTATAGTTCCTCAGTTAACTTATTAACCCCAAGAATGTGTTATGTTTATTCAAATACACGGGCTTCATTTTTTCAAGTGGCATGGTAATTTGAGATGCAAGTCAGGTATTAGAAAATTTAGCTGGGTGGTGAAAAGTCAGGTCATCAGGGGGAGCTGGGACCCCTAAGTGGGTCTCTCAAGGATCCTGGCATGGTAAGTGGCAGATGTCACAGCAGCATGGGACAGTGGACAGTACCTGAGCTGTGGAGTCACAATCTGGCTCTGCCTCACAACAGCTTTGTTACTTAGGCATTCCACTTAATCCCTTTGATTCTCTTTCTAATAAAACAGGTAATAACACCTTCCTTACAGTTGCACACATGCTGTTACCGTAAGTATGTGGTATTGCAGGCACAGGAGATACTCAGTAAGCGCTGTTTGAGCGTTGGAGAACCTGTTAGCAGTGGTTGAGAACAGGTCTTTGGAGTGAGGCTGGAGGCTAGCTCCCTGTTCTACTGCTTATCAAATTTATGACCGATAAAGGTTAAGTTTTCCATTTTCTAAGCTTTAGCTTTCTCAGAAAATGAGGATATTAATACTTATGTCTGAGGTGGTTGTCAAAATATTATGAGATAAAGATATAACACTCAGTAGAGCCACTGACAAAGAGTAAATGCTCACTAAATTCTATTTACCTTTAAAAATGTTAAAAGTACATTACACCTCTCTTCCTGTGCTTTAAAAACATATATGCTGGAAAGTTATATACTGGTCCCCTACAGTTTGGCTAACCACTGTCCCAGTTTGCCCAGAACTACCTTGGTTTTAGCACTGAAAGTCGTGCATTTTGGGAAACATCTCAGGTCTCTGTCCTCCACAAACTGGACCATTGGTTGTCCTATAATGTCATCTACAATTCATCAAAAACAAACTCTCACTAGGAGCTCCATAGCCTAGACTGTCACCTAGGCATGGCGTGCCCTGTCCCAATCTATCTAGGGAGCACTCATGGTAGGTTAATTCTCCAATATGATTGATCCCAGTGAAGATCAGCTCATAGCGGCAGGGTTTTCATGCAAAACAAGTTTTTTGTTTTCTTTCTTATGGGGTTATGTGAGCCTCAAATTTGACTTCAAAAAATTTCTTGGACTTGCTTCTCTCCTTTTTGGCTTTTCAAAATTTTCATGGCTAAGCATATCCCCGAGGAGAGGGCAGCATCCTTTGCCTTGTCTGGACGCATTTGGAAACCTGCGTCTGGGTTGTTTTCAGCCACACGGTCCATTCCGTGAAGCAGATCCACATCCTGTGTCCCAGGAAGACTTGGCAGGGTGAGGACGCATCTCAGCCAGGACACAGTGACCTTGTGAAAAATGCAACTATCTGACATGCTCTGTAGCGAGCCTTTAAATGTGCATATTTCCTACAGACTTTAGATTGTACCACGTAGGGATTTTGTTTTGTTCTGATTAATTAATTATAGCTTTGGCTAGTATTAATAAGTATGAAAGAGCTCTAAATGAAGAATTATAGTTTTCTTTCTTTTGGCTAAAAGAATTAGGTCGTGACTCATTTCCAATAGAAACATTTAATGCTGCTATTATCTTAAAATTTATCTCGCAAATATAAAGAACTCTTCTGAGTCTAGGTACAAATGCACTGGCCATTTTTGTACTACAGAATCTAAAACTGTTTTTGGTATCTGAATTAAAAATGAATAATGGCCAGAAATCTATGTAAAATCTAGGGACCAAAACATCTTAATCAAATTGAATAATATTTTATTTTATTAATATATATTTATTGACTAGTTGTAAGACATTATGCCAGAATATGTATTATGTGCCAGAATGCAAATATATTTTTGTAAATTCAAACTAAAATAAGTAACTGAATATTAGCTCTCATTTTCACTCTGTAACACTGAGATACATAATATAATACATACCTCAATATACTAGGAGTTAGGGATAATATATTTGGAATTTGTGCCTATTAAAATAGAATCCACTAACGTGTAGTGGAAGGGGATTAAAAATGAGACACCTGGGCTTGTAGTCTACTACTCATCAGCTGTGTGAATGCATAAATCTCTTTGAGCCTCAGTTTATCACTCATAATAGGGATGATGCTACTCTCACGACTTTTCAGGTTACTATGGACAACAAATCAATTTAGTCATTGATTCGCAAATACTGAGTAAATGTACTTTTATTAAACTATAAGGCATTATATAATTTTTAAGTTTTAGAATTACAAGCAAAAAAAATCACATTCAAATATTTAATTATCAGGACAGAAATAACACTGACTGGGAAATGATGTGCATGGCATATGAGAGTGGGATGAGGTATGCAACTACTTGACACTCAAGTTCAAAGACCAACAATCAAATGTGATCCAAAAAACGGTAAGATAGGATGTCAACACAACAGGCCGAAAGGTTTTCCTCCTCTGCTCCTTGGGAAGGTAGAATTGATGGGCATTATAACAATACTAAGTTCCTAAGGAGTAATGTTTTGGCAGCTACTTCCTAGATGCATGCATGACTGCAGTGGGGGCCAAACATTCAGTAAGGTTACTGTTATCTAGATGAGGACATCCGGGGATTTTCTACTCCTTTGTACCAGATATTACCCTGAACAGAAGATAAGAATTAAATCCTTATCCAAGAGATCAGGGGAATGCAAACAAACAAAAACATATTTTAAAAAATAAGAACTGTTTTCTAGTTGTCAATGTGGATAAATAAAATTTGAAGCAAAATTATTCTTTAATTTTAATAATTTCTTTTTTGATGTGAATTGCTCACAATACAAAAGAATTAATACCAAATGCCCTATGCAACCATTACAGGGAAAAATTACTGTTAAACAATTTTGCTCATTATTTTAATAAATACAGCTATATATGTTTCTCATATATTATGAAAGAAAAGGAACAATATTAAGTGGTTAAAAGTTATATTAATATTTACCTTTTGTGGAAGAGTTATATTTTTCTTGTTCTTCAATGAATTAAATGCACATAATGATGGAAACAAAAGAAAGAAATCAGCAAATTTATAGTTAAGACATGAAAATGTGAATCAACACAATGGTTTGAATAATAAAATGCAAAGCATGTAATGTGACATGATAAATTGCAATGACAGATATGAGAAAATCTCAAATATGGTTCTAAAATTAATCAAACATAGAATGAATACAACAATTTAGAGATTTAAAATAAAAACAAACATTAGGAAATTAACACATTTGGCATTTGAAAAGTATATTTTGTGGTATTTTTTCTTGCTTTGTAAGAATTAAAAAATATTTCAGCACCAATTTTACTAAAAACATTTTAATTTTAATCCATTGTGACTTTTTATTGTAAAAGTAAAAGTATATTTAATATTCATAACTAACATTTAAACAATTGCATTTCAGACCATTTGAAATTTAATATAATTGATGAAAAATAAATTCCATGTTTTACTAGAAGTAGGCATTTTGTGTACATCATGAAAAATATTCTGTAACATTTTCCATATGGAAAAAAATATAGTCTAATTTAAGTAATCCTTTCTTCCTTCTCAAATCAATGATATTAAAATATGTCCTGGTAAAATTGTTCTTTGGAGACTGTTTCTCATACATTCCATAAAGCTTTACATCAACCTCCTTGCTGGTACACTATATACTGAGAAATGAGGGCCTATCTAGACAGTTCCGAAGAGGAATAACTGCCAGAGCCAAGGACAGCAGACAGAGTAACACAACACATAAAAGGTAAGTGGCACAGCACGTAATCTTTAAATACATCCTCTTTAAAAGACATCCAGTTGAGAACAAAAAAATCATTTGGTTTTAGAAAACCATGCAACATTTTTATGCAACCAATATGTTGGTTTCAAGCCTCACTCTATGCAAGGGCTACTTTGGAATACACACAGATAAATTTCTTGGAAGTCTTTGTTCTCAATGATCACAATACCATTTGAGTTGCCTAAATTTTAAGGCTATTCTTTCAGTTACTGTATCTCAAAATCTGTATTGTAATTATCCCTCTTCTTTCCACCTAACTAAACATCAACATAATCAAATTCCATGTAGCATGTCTAATTTTTTTTTTAAAAACCTATGAAATACTTTATCAAAAATTAAGTAAACATGTCTTTTCAAATGATACGGTAGCTGTTAAAATAATACATATTGTTTCTATGGTACAAAGAGAGAATAGTAAAACTGAATTACTGAAAAATAAAAAATTAAAAAACACCCAAACAATCTAATCATATCAGCCTACATCCTAAACACAACAATGTGGATAACGGTATCCAGAAACGGTGTATGAATAAAATTATTTTATAAGTTTAAGAAAAAGCTGTATCACTATCCAGGAATCTAAACCATTTGAAATATTTGCTCTTACCAATCAACTGCTTTTCAACTCTATCTTTTTTTAAAAGGAAAATTACCCTCTGTTAAAAATTTAAGAAATAAACAAAAAAGACTAGAAGGAAGTCAAGTGCAGTAGAGCCTGAATCAATTTCAAATAAACTGCATTAATCTTCATGGAAGATAGAACCAAAGTTTAACAAATAATATAAAAAGAAAAAAAAGATAATTCTGTAGCCCTAAGAACAACAATGGAATCAATGTTAAATAGAATGTGCTAAATTCTGTCTAGCCCATGGATCAAATTAGAAGTATACTTTTAAAAACATATTTCAGGATACACAAAGATGTCATGTGAACTGTTCAGTTCAAAATAAATCAATGATAAAGTGATGGTGTACAGTATCATCATATACCAAAAGTTCCAAAGCACATATTAACATCATAAAGTAAACCAAATCTATTTTAATTACAGAAGAACACTGAAATACAATAATATGTGTTGTCATATTCTTAAAAGATTGTATCTATATAACCGTAAATTTCAGGAACCTCAAGTAAGTGTTTACTAGTATATTTGTGATATTAAATAGCAAAATAACTCCATCAATTTCATTCTCAGTCACTCCTTTCTTCCCACCTCAATTGAATCCTTACAAATTGATGGTTTATCTGAAAGACAACTGTGAATATAAATATAATAAACAGTAATGTTGATATTAAATAGAACATGAGCTTTCTTAAAAACCAAAATCCAGCATACAATCCAACTGATTTCATAGATGCAATTCTTATATCTACAGAAATAACTATAATCTCACTATGAGAGTTATATGCAGTACACCCTTATATAATTTGAACCCGAAGTATTTCAGCAACTGGAGGAAATGCAAAGAATTTTAGGAACAGATGACTTTTTAGATTTCAATCTTTAGCAAAATATGGCTAGCAACACTGAGTTTGTAGCTACACACCAGAATTCATAGTTTGTTTTGTTGTGCAACAGGAAGTCATGAATGGATAATTTAAATAAACACCACATTTTATTTTTTAAAAGTAAATTTTAAAACAATTTCATCTAGGCTATTGTTAATTACAGCCTTAATAACATAAATTGTGAATTATCTCCTCAAAATGTTCCCAGAAATAAAAGAAAGCTTATTAGACATGTGAATTGAGAATTCCAATGCATTGCTATTTTAGAAAAGAAAGTCAGATTTTCACATAGCCTCATATTTTCCTGTGAACTAAATGAACACCCTTATGAGAAGCCTGAATAGTAAAGCATAAAATATCAATGGGACGTATGGTTTTAAAAAATAATACAAATCCAGAGTTTACTATAGCAGCATTCCTCTGTCAATAAACTGATACTTCTTAAAATCTATAACCAAGTATTCTGCTTACAAACTCTGCCATAGCAGTCTTGGAAACAATGTGTTTATCTTCTTAGGTCTTTAACATTTCGATGATACATTCAGTAGAGCAGTTCAATTAAGTGAGTAAAGCAGGTACCCAGCACCCTCAACATAGAATGAAATACAAGTAAACATCAGTAACAACCAACACTTGAAAAAAATATTCAGAATGCTAACCTTTCAGTTGTTTCTTTACAATACTCATTTTAAGTGCAAGTCCAGTGCATTTAGATTACAACCCCGAATTAAAAATTATTCCAGTGAACTGCTTAACAAATCCCTGGTAAGATTCATGTGATAACATATACTGATGACAAATCACTTCACCTACTGAGAAATGGGATAGCACCTCAGGTCATATGAAGGAAACAGTGACTATTTTAACTAGTATTTAAAAAATCTAGCCCAGGTAGTTTAGGGAATTTAATTTCCATTATCAGAACACTCTCCCCACCACCCGACCCCAGGAAAATAATACACAGTGTGTATATGCTTAAAATAAGGAATTTTAAGTAACATGAGCTGTTAACAAAAGATTAAAATATGTACTCTAAATCATTTTTATCAAATTTATATAAAAAACACAAGATATTGCAAATAATTTAAAATAAAGAACACTAGTAAAGGCTTCTATGTGATCAAGTATTTAATCAAGAATATACTTGAAAAAGAAGGTTAAATAAGTCTTCTTCTAACACATACCATATTGCACTGAGGTTTTAAAATTTTTATTTTCTTTCTTTGTCCTTTGCAAAAAGGTATCTGTAGGGCTCAATCTGTTCTTTCTTTAGACCATCTAAAATTCATTCATTCACTCACTCAGCAAAAGTACCGTCTATGCCGTGAACCACTATGACTTGGTGCTGGGAATAAAATTCTAAGAAACTTGAATTTTTAGGATTCAGCAAACTACATGTAATCAAATACTATCTGTTTACTAAAGATATGTGAAAAGAGGTGGTTTTCAAATCCAAGATTTTTGGACAATGATCTCTCTTTAGCGGATACCTTGTTCTATACTGCCGCTCCTCACGGGCACCTGTGGGAGCTGCCTTCCCCTTCGGCTGCTGGAGGAAGTGTCCCTGGGAGGAGAGTGGCTTGGACTTCCTTGTCGGTGCGTTCTGTGGGCAAAAAACAAAGGGGGAAATGAAATGAAGAAATCCCAAGAGGGCCTGACAAAAATCTTTTCCTTCTTCCAGTTACTACGAATACAGATATAAAACCCTAACTAGACCTTTGGAAGGAAAATCAAATACTTTTATGATATGTGTAAAAATATTACAACATGGGGCTAAAAGAAAGGGCAGTGTCTGTTACCCACAGTTCTGCGTAACAAAATCCTGAACTGAGCAGAACTGGACTCGCTTCTTCCCATTAACTTTCCATGAAGTTGTGGCTTTCAGTTAGGTTATCCAATTTTGGTAGTGCTGGAGCAAACATATCTAATTCCAGCCTCTGAATCTCCAGAGCATGGGTAAATTAGTTAAGAAAGGCTGTTACCTAAATTGCTACTATTAAATCCATATTTATACCTAGAATTATTTATAACTGGTAAGAATAGTTATGGCTGCAGACTTTTTATATATTACCATTTACTTTATTTTTAAATAGGAAAAGTCTTGAAAGATCTTTAAAAAATAACCTTGGGCACATGCTATGAAACATACTGGTGTAAGAATCGAAATTACAAATACAAATGTTAGAAGCGTGCAGATACATTATTACTGTACGGGTTAAGCTGACCTCCATCTGCTGGCATCAAAACATTTTCTTTTTAACTAAAGAACTTTAAAACTAAGCTTTTCCTGAGCACATATAGAATGTTTTTTTTAATTCCTTATACTTTTTAAAGCAAATAGACATTTAATTCCATGTAATTTCTTATAAAGGATTCCATGTAATTAAAAAATATAGATATGAATATGCCACAAACAGATGGAAGGACATAACAAAGCCAAATTTAATTGTCAATGATAGCTAATTGGCAGGAACTATAGAATACCACCAGCACAGTGGAGATAGATGCAAGTCATAGAGGATGTGGGAGAGGTTTAAGTGTCACAAAGAAAGGATTAAAAGTTATGGTGTCATAATGAGTGAAAGCATCGAGTGCTCAGGGAGGTACAACACCACACCAACACCCGGAGGCAGGACATGAATGCTGGGCTGGACACTGAATAGCGACCTGGTCAGAAGCGGAGAAGGTGGCGCCGACCCTCCGGGGGCAAGGTGGTGGACAGAACACAGTGTTCTGACACTAGAGTGCTCACTCGACCTTGAGCGAGCGGGATGTTTTCCCCTAAGGACTGGCTGATCAGTCGCTCTTGGGGCTGCGTATCCCCTTCTAGAAAGACATGGTGGGAGAACCCTAAAACATTAGGGTCAAAAAAGATCTTCAGTCAGCAGCAGGTTCACATTAACTTTGATACCAACACATCTGTCCAAGGAAAACCTGGTTACTCTTACAAGACAGTGATTATAAAAACCAGAAGAAAACCTACCACACAATTACTGAAATGCAATT
The DNA here is from genome assembly GCA_030848825.1 of Tadarida brasiliensis. NCBI lineage: Eukaryota > Metazoa > Chordata > Mammalia > Chiroptera > Molossidae > Tadarida > Tadarida brasiliensis. The sequence continues at coordinate 38,117,330 of CM061262.1, read as the reverse complement.
CAATTCAAACTGACAAGTTATTGCAAGTGTGCACGCCATGTGGTTTTAGAGGGCTTCAATGTAATAAACTTCTTATACATCCCTAAGGGCAGAGACTTCTGTCTTTCTTTTTTTACTGAGCTGTATCTCTAGTGCTTAGGACACAGCTACACAGAGAGCAAGAGCTCATAAAGATATCCTAATTCAATGAGTATGATTAGAATGATGAGCTATACTTCGAGCCTTCAAGAAGGAATAATGCAATGTAGAACTCTGTGTACATTTTTCCAATGTTCATCATAATTTTTTTCTGCAATAAGAAAGTCTCTACCAAATAGCAAAGGAAGACGTCTTCTGAGGTTAAACAGTCCAACAAATTAAAATGACATAATAAGATGAAAAGTGCTTCATTATTGAACTAAATGCAAAAGGCTGGCATAGGGATATCATGTACTTTAATATATAAAAATATCTAAAAGATATTTGTCCATATATTAACAGTTATCGCAATGCAGTATTTAAAAATATTTTGAAGCCAAATTATGAATTAAGAATTAAGAATTAAAAACTGATGCTTATATATACAGTAGTCCCTCCTTATCCGCAGTTTTGCTTTTCCATGGTTTCAGTTAACCAGTCAACCATGACCCAAAAATATTAAATGGAAAATTGCAGCAATAAACAATTTATAAGTTTTAAATAGCACGCCATTCTAGGTAGCACATGAAATCTCCTGCCGTGCCCACTCCGTCCCACCCAGGATGTGCATCATCCCTTTGTCCAGCATATCCACACTGTATCTATGTTACCTGCCAGTTAGTCACATAGTAGCCACCTCAGTTAAGAAATCAGTTATCAGAGAGAGAAAGACCACATTCACATACTTTATTACAGTATATTGTTTTTATTATTCTACTTTATTAGTTATTGTTGTTAATTTCTTACTGTGCCTAATTCATAAATTAAACTTTATCGTAGGTATGTATGTATAGATAAAAACAGAAGATATGTAGGGTTCCGAACTATTTGCGATTTCAGGCATCCACTGGGGGTCTTGGAAGGTATCTCCAGTGGATAAGGGAGGACTACTGTACAGGGTGAGCAAAAGTAGGTTTACAGTTGTTCATATAAAAATAATACAATAATTAATAAATAATAATACAAGAATAAACTGTTTCACATACTCACAACTGTAAACCTACTTTTGCCCTACCTTGTGTATATGTTTCTTTAAAACAGACACGTGTTTTTGTTTTTTTCATCATTTTCAGGGTGTACTTTAAATAAAGTGCATGTTTAAGATACCTGATAAGTATTATTTTTCATAGCAAGAGAAGCAATGGAATAACATCTCACCCTTTTTAAAACAATGCTGTGAGATTCATTCAAGTAAGTAATTTAAAGTGTGTGAGAGAAAAGAATACATACTGATCACAGAAAGCATGTGAATTATTGAGTGTTTTATTCAACTTGTATTTGGAGTGACAATTTTTCTTTAAGTAAAATGGTTTTCACAGTTATAATTATTTTAATTCAGGATATCTCATTTGTTTCAGAACAATAAAATGGAAAATGTCAGGTTTTAGAAAATAAAAAGGTACAGTTTAGGTCTTTAATGAACATTTTATCTTCTTCAGATCTGGATTATTAATGCTTTATCAGATCCTAATGCAGATCCCAAACACCTAGACTGTCACCTCAATTTCTAAAATAAAAGAAAAAAAGAACTGACAATACTTTACATATTAAAACTGTTCGTTCATTCTGAATTCATTTTTGACTTTATCGAATTAATTTATATGGGAAGGACTGCATGATCAAATCCTTTCCAATGACAGAGAATGAGTTTTTATCTATTACTCTTTAAAAGTCATTATCATGGGAATAAATTTCAAGCACTCTTTGTTCAAAATACACTTTCTAAATGCAGTTTGAAAATTGAATACTACAGTTTTCACCCTAGTACTGAGATATTTCATGGATCCTGCAATTTCCCTAAAATCTTGCTTCATTCCATAATGCAATTCATAAGCACCAAAGTACTACTTAAATGTGGCTTGAAGGGTGAATAATTCAGGCAGACTAAATTAGGCACCAAACTAAATGGCAAAAATATGAAAAGCAATTTCAGGGCAAATAGATGGCTTCCTAGGTGGGTGTTACACAGATCTAGGCAAGCTGACTTAAGTGTTCTCATCTCCCAAATCACGGGCCTGAGGTGTGTGAAAACAGCTGTGCTGTTTCAGGCTAATAATTTCACACCAGATCTATTTTTTCTCTGACATGAACTAAAACTTCCATAGTAACAAAACAGTTCCTGCCACCAGGCAAACCGTAACGAGTATGAAAGCACAGACCAAAATTGAGGCATAGAAAACCACTCTGCCTGAGGAAGTCAGGAGTGTGGCAGGAAGGCTGAATCACAGGCAGAAAAACTGGGGACAGCAAAAATGCAGAACGTGAAGAGAGGAGAGCAAGATTTTGGAGATGAGAGATAATGGCCACAAGTACAGTTTGTTTTAGATGAGAATTAATCAAGAAATTCTGAGGTATAGGAGTGAAATGTTGAGAGAATCCAGGCTGTGGAGCCTTGATCTTTTCAATGAAATGGTATGTGCTAAGAATATAAGAATGAAAGAGATTAAGAACAACCATATTAGAGAATGGAACAGAGTGCATGACGGGTAAGTGGAATGATAGTGACAACTATGCTGGGCATCAAAATGAAGCCATCTAAACCAGCCAGGCAATAAGGGTACATGTGCATATCTGTATGTATATTTGTATGCCTGCATGTGTTGTATATATGTGTGTACCCAGGCACACATACACCCATATGTATGTTCTTTGCTTATATTCTCACAACAGCTCTGAGAAGTGTTATCTCTGTTTTATAGATGGAAGAACTGAGGATCGTAGAGTGACTTGTAAAAAGACAAGAAGCCAACATGTGGTAAAGGCAAGACCCATACCAGTCTATGGAGCTCCAACATTTCTCCCTTTTCTGCCTACTGGGGTCTACATCATGAGATAAAAAATGGTAATTTCATACCTCTGGATATATTGTTAATCTTGTAAGATAAAATATACATATCCATATATGTCCAAGTATCAAAATTTTTAGCAAGATTTCATAGTATTATCATAGAGTTTGTAGGAACAAAACATATGGGAAATGGCATTTAGTGAATACATAATTTGCTATATGTGTCTATACATACCTCATATTTTAAAAACAAAAACAATGAGTCTTCTAGAGAAAAATTCTAATTAAACCTCAGTATTTCTGACTAGTCCACCATCTACAAATCCATATCCAGCCACTAAATTCAATCCACGCCTACTTTCTTCATGTAAGACTAGTGCGTAAGACATGAATTTAAGTAAAACACATTTCTTACCAAAACCTTAAGGCTGTCAGTCAGACGTGTCTGTTGCTGCAAATAGGCTTGCAATAAATTGCTTCTTTTGCAACTTAACAATATAGTTGTGGTTTTTTAAATGACTTTTTAAAGGATAAGCATGCGTGTGCTATTTAAGGTCAAATCTTCAAAATGATTCCCCCTGTAATGGCCATTACAGGCCTACACGGGCTCTTTCCGGTAGCACTAAAACCACACAAAGTGAATACTCAAGCAGTTCTAAATAGTAGTCCTGACAAAACACCCCCCAGGTAGGATAAACAGTATAGGTTCCAGGAAAAGGAAAATCACTACCATGGAACGCAGGTAGTTCACTGGGTGAAAAGTCAGACTTTGACTAAGGAGTTTCCCCGAAGAATCTGAAGCACTGCTTTAAATAGCTAGGCACAGAAGTCGGAAGTCAGTTCTGCCTGGGGTCTAGCTGCATACAATCACCATGTCTTTCAAGGTATTTTCTTACAAGGCTGTTCCTCATAAGGCCAAATTTGTTTAGGCCAACAAATGACCTTCACAAATATAATCCTTACACAGCAAACTCTGCCAGAAGCCAAGGCGTAACTGCGTGGTTTGACTCCTTTGGGGAAGTTGTTAACTCCTAAAGGCTAAATATCAGCATCCACAGCATTCATACTGCGACCTCAATTCACCTATGGTTAGATGTCAACTCAAGGTATCCTCTAATGAAATGAGAACTAACACAAACTTAGAAAATCCAGACCAATTCTTCTTTTGTAACGAGCTATTCAACAATTCACTCAAAAACTAAGTATGTATGCCTGGCTTGTGTTGCTCAGTGGACTGAGTGTCCCATGGACTGAGAGGTCCTGGTTCAATTCCCGATCAGGGCACATGCCCAGGTTCCCGGGTTGATACCCAGTAGGAGGCGTGCAGGAGGCAGCCAATCAATGTTTCTCTCTCACATCAATGATTTTATCTCTCTCTCTCTAAAAAAAAATCAATAAAAATATATATTTTTTAAAAACCAGGTATGTAATTTATACTCTAATAAAAATCAAGATAGAGCTCTAATTATAATCAAACAAATCTATATACCTAAAATGTTTTGAGTTTTCTTTATTAAAACCTATACACAAAGTAAGTAAAGATAAGAGTAACATGAATATGGTCCTTAAGCAGCAAACATTTGGGATTGGGAGTCAATTAAATCCTTGCTATTCTCACTAAAGGATGATTTGTGTTTATTTACAGATATTTTCAGGAAGATGCCTTTTCTGGGGTTATGCAACTTCAGTTGATCTAGAATCATCAAACATTTTGTAAAACAGTCACTTATTATGAAAAAACAAAACAAAAAAACTTGTTCATTGATACATCCTAAATACAGAATTAAATAAGCATAAATGGAATAAAAAGAATACAACACTGAGGAAAAATTTCAATCATGTCAAAATCATTGAAATTGTGTGTGCATGAGACAGTGAGGTTATGAATGATGGTTGAAAATTAAAAACTTAAGAAACTTAAGTAGTCACAGTGTTAGTAAAGAGACTGCAGTTAGCTAGTTAGCTGAGTTGACAATAAAGAATACATAAATAGAAACATAATCAGTATTTCATCTATCTGTCTATCTATCTATCTATCTATCTATCTATCTATCTATCTATCAAATCAATCTAAAATGCTAGAACTCTGTGCTTCATTTCCTTGCTCAAAGTCCACTTCTTTTGTAAAACTGAATTCCAAGTCAACACTTTTTTGAGTTTCCCAGATCCATCTTCCATTCTAAGTTCCCTAAATAGTCAATACCCCAAAGACCATTAGCTGGGAATAAATTCCATCTCCCCTTCCCACATCCATTGATGTGACTCATACCTACTCATTTTTCTGACCCCAACTTAGAGGTAATATCCTCTGGGAAGCCTTCCTCTTCTGCAGCTATTTTATTCCATGAACTTAGCACACAGTTGGCACATGTCTGTTAACTGAATGATTCGATGTGTTGTAGTTGCCAGATTCTATCTCAACACCAGCCTCACTGGTGTCTTGCAGCTAACCTCAGAACTTCCAGTCTGCCTTCCAAAATGCTGTCAAAGTGATCTGTAATTGTCAGACTCAAAACCAACCATGTGCTTCCATGTTTAAAGCCCATCCATTAATGGATCATGGAATAAAGCAGAAAGCACAAATCTGCAGCATGGCCCACAAGGGCATTTGTAACATAACCTCTAAGGATTTCTCCAGCTTTATTTTCAGCCCTCTCTCCCATCTCTTACATCCTATTCTCCTTCCCCAAACTGAAGAGGATATTTCAAGCCTCACTATTTTCTCACATTGTTCCCTTCTCATGCAACACTCAACTATTCACATCTACTTTTATATATTTGGATTTAGCTCAAGTGACATCTGTTTATGAAATATTTCCTAACTCATCAGCACCCCACTGCCTTCTCTGGGTTCTCACTGTATCTTGTGCATGTCTTTGTAACTGTTATGAAATATACTCATTTATTTAACATCCATGTCACCTTACATACTTTCCATAATTGTTGGATTAATAAATATATGGTCATTGGAACTATGTAAAAATGTAAACAAATACCTTGCACTTGAAATATTTTTTAAAATTGCGGAATTAGATGAATTACTACAAATGAAAGATCAGCAATCCTTAGTTTCTACTTTAACTCAGCAAATATTTTTGGTTGTAATATACAAGTAGAATCTTAGGTTATCCATTTGTAGGAAGTTTTTAAAAAGATGGCATTATTCAGATAAATAACAAATATTCAAATAAAAAACATATGCATAGTTTAGGTACTATATCCATTGTTAACATTTAAATAATTTCAGAAACAAAATATGAATGTCCTAATATGTACACAGAAATAAGTATAGATTTCATTCTCTTTAATAATCACAATGATCATGAAAATAAATGAGATTTTTTTTGCGCCCTAAGATTTAAGGGCTGCCTTCAAATCACCCTTCTCTTGTTTTTCGAATGACATTATTCCCACAGAGGAGATTTATTTACACGAATGTTTTTCAACACCACAATTTGTGTATAAGAGCTGATCCTGTAAAGTCAGAGTGAAGGCACCCCTGAATAGATTAGAAAAACAACAGATGGCTGCACAGCACAACACCAAGCCTACCTTTCTGCATCAGGGGCAATGCCTTTCCTAGTCTGTTTTTGGATGCTAGCTCTTTCAGACTTTCTGGAGTGCCTGTGGAATGAAGTGTTAAAGAAATACAAAATATATGATGAATAAAGCTACAGTAATATCATATAATGATAAAAGCAACAGATATGAAACATGGCAACTATTTTACCTAATGGTTTTGTCAATCAGGACTTTTTAAAATGAAATAAAAACAAAAATCAGAACTGGTGCTGTGTGGAAGACACAGATTGGCCAACAGGAGACAAGCTGACATTCCATTAGTCTAGACAGGCAAGTCAACAGCAATGATTTAACAGGGCCTCCTGCTGAGCAACTGTGCCTCTCTTGATGAGTAAACAAACCCAGTGGTGAAATGCAGTGATGACAGATGTGGTGATGGAAATGGTTTAAGTGTTAAAAGACCACAAAGCCGCAAAGTGACTTCACTTTTACAAACTGAAACTTGGTGCTACAAAGATTTTCCCTTTTCTTTCCTCCCCCACAAAACTATGAAGAGAAGAAAAATGTTATAGTGAAAGGTTTGACATAAGTAAGAGAATTTTAAATGAACTATTAAAATTATCAGATGCCTTTCTAATCATATAGCATTTTAAAAAGCCAATCACAGCACAAATCAAAGAATAACGTTCTCAGTTTATTCTGTGTCCCAAAAGTACATGTGTACACTGAGCATTTGGGACTTGAAATGCATTTTCTCATAGAAACAATGTTTGTATATAAAGCTTACCTCTCCAAGGCAGCTTACATGTCTATTTAACCTAAAATGTGTCTATACTACAATATGTATGAAATAAATATATAATATTGTGGTCAAGAAACTCATGTATAAAAAAAGAGAGAAACCATAAAGCAAATATGTATTTTGATCTCAATAACTGATTGTCTATAATTTATGCTTATTTTTCTTTCCCAATATCCCTTCCTTCCAATGATGTTAAGGAGGCAATCATTTGTCATTTTTGTTTGTTTGTTTGTTTTTAAGACATAAGTGACATATAACATTATATTAGCTTAGTTGTGCAACATAATGATTTGCTATTTGTATATACTAAAAAAATAATCACCAGAATAAGTCTAGTCAGCATACATCACCACACATACTTACACTTTTTTTTTCTGTGAAGAGAACTTTTAGGATCTACTCTCTTCTGTTGACTCTGTTTACTTATTAATACCTGATACCTTAGTGTCCAATATATGTCACGTCAAGCCCTGTTAGGCACCACAGACACATATCAAAGTACAAAGTCTGCCTTCACAGAGTGTAGAGACTTCTGGGCCTGCTCATCTCTTTCGATTGGCATTTCATTGGTAGAAGGCAAATAAGCAACAACACAAAACCCCTCAAACAAGTGCTAACAACAAAAAGTAAACCAGGCAAGAAAGATCAGAAATGTGTGTGTGGGGTGTGGTTGGGGGGCAATTGCAGATACAATTTTAAGTAGGGAGCTCAGGGAAGGACTCCCTGAGTTGGTGACATTTTAACAAAGACATAAGGTGAGGGAGCTAGCCATGTATATATCTAGGGAAAACATATCCCAGGCAAAGGTGACATCAAGTGAATAGGTCCAAAGTCAGTTATGTGCCTGGTATGTTCAAGCAATGGTCAGGGGACCAGGAAGGAAAGTGTTAAACTGGAGAGTCACACAACAAGATTTGAGAGGGAGGAGCTAGGGATGTACAGAGTCTGGTACAAACTTTCTACCTTTGCCCAACAAAATAGTTTATAAGCATCTTTTAGAACTTGTCTGCTTTTCTCCTACCCTTAGTAATTTCTATGAATCTTTCCAGACTCAACTGAGAGTTCACTTCCTCTGTAAAACTCTTGGCTCTTCCTCTTTTCATTTCCTAAAACTTAGTGATTCATCAATTAGATATTAGATTCATCAATTAATATTAGATTGATCATCACAGCAACTGACGAAGCTGATGACAACAACAATGATGACGATACGAATAACATCTAACACTAAGACTTGAGGTACACTACCATGATCACTGTACCTGCATTATCTCATCTAATCTCACCAATCCAGTGAGATAGGTACTACGCCTTTATCCTTTTTTAATAGGAGATTGAGGCTGAGAGAGGTTAAATAATTTTCTCCAACTCACATAGTTATTACATGTCAAACCATGAAATGAACTGAGTACATAATAATAATAGTATCAGTGAACACACTGCATCTGTGGCATAAAAGACATTGGAACATAGTAGCTAAAAGCGTGGATGCTGGAGTCAGACTGCTGGTTGGATCTCAGTGTTGTTTCTGTCTAGCTGGGAGATTTTAGTCAAGTTACTTAAACCTCTTTGTGACTTTTTTTCCCACCTGCAAAGTGGCAATAATAATAGTACCACCTGTTTGCTAATTTTATTTTTTATCCTTACCCGAGGACATTTTTGCATTTTTCTTAAGATAGAGCAGAAGGGAGAGAGGGAGGAAGAGAGAGAGAGAATGGCTGCCACCCACAGGACCCCAACCGGGGCCAGGGACAAACTGCAACCGAGGTACATGCCCTTAGCGGGAACCAAACCCGGGACTCTCTGGTCCACAGGCCGACGCTCTAACCGCTGAGCCAAACTGGCCAGGGCCTGTTTGCTAATTTTAAATCTATCAGTATTATTTGGTATTTCTATGGTAGTATTTACTAGTTTTGTAGTATTACATAAAACAAGGATTTGTAGTAGTATTAGCACTGCTTAAAACAGCAAGAGGTAAATGCTATAAAAGTATTAAGTCAGATCGATGCTTCGTAACTGGACAACAAATAGTCATATAAAAGTTCACACACCATGTTTTTGTTTTTAACCTTCTTGTTAAGGATGTCTTTTTTTTTCTCTTCAAATGCCATAGAAACTTACTTTATTGAAGATTCTTCTAAAGATTTCTACAAAGGATATGTCTTTATAATTCTTCTAACCACTTGATAGAATACTCAAATTGAGTGAAAATGATACACTTAATTGTAATAATTAAATAGGAAGCAAAAGTAGAGGGGAAAAAAAACCCTAATGTCTTTTCTACCCTGAATCCTAAATAATAGCTGTGAATATACTGTGTGAATACCTGCTACCTTCAACTACTCTTTCTAAAGTTCCCTGTGGTCAGGAACTGTATCTGGCTTATTATTAAAACTTCAATGTCCAGCACATAGTAGCTGTTCTACAATAATCTGTTGAGTGGATGGTTAAAAAAAAAGTAATATTTTGAGTATTACACTGGAATTTGAGAGTGTAAAAAGTTACAATAAGTAAAAACCTAACTAGGGCTATAAAACTAGGTTTACATAAAATAAAATAAATTTAGAAATAAAACTGCACTGTTCACTGAGCTTCAGTCTATTATAGAACACCATAACTAAGAAATGCCTCTGGTTACTGCCTTATGCATAATGAAGTGTCAGTCACCACTGCTGGCCCAATGCATGCTTATCCTGACGCAACAGGCAGCATAGAACCGGTTTTAGAGTCTAAATTCAGTCTGATTAGACTTCACGAGTCCATCTACAAGTACCTAAGTATATAGATGAGAAAAGTCCTAGAAAGTTTAAGTGACTAATTCAAGGTAATTAGTTGGTGAGGACACCACCATCATGTCCCCATGTCCTTAGGTTCTCTGTCCACTCTGCCATCCAGTGACTTTGAATTATTTGATGTTTATTGAAATAATCCCTGGACAGAAGTGAACAAAACAGTTACAGTGTTTCCATCATGTCTTCTTATTTGGGGTTTTAACATGTTTTTTGTTTTATTAAAATTTTTTCATTGTGGTGAAGGCCTGAGATGGCGGGGGCTGGGTGGAGGGGGACATACGGGGGTGGAGGGGAGACAGCTATAAAACTGTCAACAATAAAAGTTTTTTATCATGTTATTATTCATAAGAAATATTTCTTTGGTTTAGTATTCAAGAATCAGAAATCCTGAGGCTTCACAACTTAATAGTTTTATGATTGTGGTGTTATGCTTCCTAGTACACAGGGCACAAATCAAATTCTTTAAAAGCTCTAAGGGTACATTCAAATATAAGGTATAACAATACTTAGATTTTATTACTGAATCAAAGCAATAATAATAATAATACTAATAATAACAAAACATGAGGGTGTTCCTAATTAAATCTAAACTTTTGAAGTTCCATTTTCAATTATTCTCCCTCTATTAATTTAAATATGAATATTCATAAAATATATGAATGAAAAAAAGGTAATTGTGAACATTTATTTCTGTGTTACTTTCCTTTCCTCTTCAATTACTAAATTCAACTTGAGCAAGTCCCTGAAGACATGGATACAGTTTTTCTGAAGATATTACAATTCTATTAAAGTACAAAATTAATACTAATAAAATAGCAATATTATTTAAGACAATTCTTATAATAAAATGAAAATATAATATGTTCTGCTTTGGGAAAGAGTAATAAAAATCTACCATATAATGTTATTTAATTATAATTAACACTAATATCATAAGGCTTTATCAATACATATTCTGGCTGACTACCTAGATAACTTAATGTAGAACATAAATCTCTATCATCTTGTTTACTCATAAGTTTGGGAATAAAAAAATTAAATCTGAAGAAACACTGCCTAAATAAGAAATGATCATATGTAGAGAAGATAGATGTATGCAATTAAGATATACTTACTCTTTTGTATATTATTCGTATTTATGTATATGCCTATAGCCATTAAATAGATCTCCTAACTCATTAACTATTTATAGTAGATAGGTATATTTCATTTATGCAAATAAAGGACATTTTAAAAAAGCATGGATAATAAAGGATATTACGAAGTACACAAAAATGATTAGTAATGCCCTGACTTTATAAGTGTTTCTACATTCTCTCTTCATCTACATGGCAACTGCCTTGAATTCTGGAAGTGAAAAGTGGGTGATTTCTTTATTCCAGAAATATTTTTAATGGAGGGAGAAGACTCATTCACTTTAAATAAAAAGAAACCACTTCATACTTTTGGTCAAAGAATCTTATAGGTAACTGGCTATTACAAAGTGACAAGTGTGGGAAACTACACAAATTTGGTTACTCACACACAAAAAACACCAATTAGAGTTACTTTAGCAAAATGACACAGGAATTAACATTAAACACAGTGGGTACTTTACTTGTTCCAATAATTTAAAGTCCGGAAGAACAGAGTAATTTTATCAGATATTTTCAGTATTTATTTAAGTCACACATTAATAAATTGTATCCTTAAACAAATCATGTATAATGATGCAAAATCATTCCCAATCAAAACATTGGAGTCAGTAACTTCAAGCTAATGAAGTTCTGAAATAGATCTCAAAATGTACCACACAAGAATATATTCTTTCTTTCATTTTTACTGTTGAAAGTATTACAGATGTTCCCCCCTTTTACTCCCTCCACCCCATGACTGTACTGCACTATTGTCTGTGTCCATTGCTCACATATATATGCATATACGTTCTTTGGTTTATCTCTTCCCACCCCCTACCCACTTCCCTCTGAGATTTGTCAGTCTGTTCCTTGCTTCAATGTCTCTGGATCTATTTTGTTCAACAGTTTATTTAGTTCATTAGATACGTGTCATTCTCTGACTAGGTGACTTCACTTAGCACAATACTCTCCAGGTCCCTCCATGCAGTCTCAAAGGGTGAAAGAGCCTTCTTTTTTATCACTGCATACTATTCCATTAGGTATAAATGTACCACAGCTCTTTTATCCACACATCTACTGATGGGCACTTGGGCTGTTTCCAGATCTTAGCTATTGTAAATAGTGCTGCTATGAACATAGAGGGGCACATATTCTTTCTGATTGGTGTTTCAGGATTTTTAGGATATATTCCTAGAAATGGGATGATGGTGTCAAATGGTAGTTTCATTTTGAATTTTTTGAAAAAAAAGGAAAGAATATATTCTATATTCTCACATCCATTAGAACGATCACTATAAAAAATGTTAAAAGGACACAATGTATTTTCTTGAAAAAGCATTTACCAGAAATATTTTAAAGTTGAAGTAGATGAGTATTACAATAACAATAATTTATGTTAGCCTTTCACACATATGGGTGATTCAGCTGTGAGCAGTAAACTCAGAACCTTGATGCTTCAGGGCATATTAAAAGACATTTTTTTTTTCTAACTTGCTGTTCACAAATTCTGATTGATCTGAAACCACAAGTAGATCTAAATTTTATTATAATTTATAAAAGTTATGTACACACAGGTTGATAAAATTTATTATTTATGTATTAAAATAATTCCATTTACAAAGAGCTATTTTGTCATTGGAATGATGATTCTTAAAAGTCTCAACATTTTTAGTAACACAGCTTCAGGAAAATTTTTGCTACATTTTATAAGTCAGAAATATTTCCTGGGGTTACAAATTTATGTATTTTTCCTCATTATTATTTTAGATATCCTAAAATTTTAAGGAAATATTCCTATATTTAGATAAAAATACTTCTATGCTAATTCAAAACAAATCTGTTGAACCACTTCAAGTGACATCAAGATTGGTTACTGATGAAATTAAATTATAGAGAAATGATACATTGAAAATGGTGTGTGTCTGCATGTACTATGAGAAATAAGAGGCCAACTAAATGCTTTCCACCTTAATAGAAAACTCTCTCAAGCAAAAGTTTACTTGTTTTTATTATTTGTTATTTTCAAAGTTATCAATGGCCCCGATTCAGGACATCCAAAGACTGATTATAAAAATTGTCACTGATTTTAGAATCTTTTCCTAGCTACCAGTGCCTAGGACAAAAGTCCCCCTACCTATATGCACTACCTACAAATATGATGCCATGTTCACTTCATTTGCAAATAGGCAGAAACTTCTGCATGAGTAAATAAAGCCGACGAGAAGTGAAATGTGTTACATTTTGCCAAGTGGTTGACAAAGTTACCTAAGAATTTAGCATCTGTTGATGTAGTAATTTCTCTCTTGTTTTTATGGCCATATGACTTCTATAATAAAAATTTATTGCAAATAATTCTGTTCCCTATATTAATAAATCATAGTATCAAGGTATTTAAAATATATTTTTTGTTGAACATAGAACTTATTTACAAATAAGTCATAATAAAAAAGTAAAATATATATTCAGAATTATGTATTAGTAAGAATTTCCTTTATAATGTTATCTAAAAGGAATATTTCTGATTCTACAATCTATCATTAAAGTTATGTATGCAATCTATGAAATAAAATAACATAATTCATATGTCTTTAAATAACAACTAATTTTCATCTCATGTGTGCAAGAACTAAAAGCTATTATTCGGATTTTCATTTTGCTCAAACAATGCCCAGATAAATGTACATTTATGTTCATTACAAAAACCATCATATTTAATTGCCCTGTGCTCAAAGGGTGATTATATAAGATGAAATCCATTGACTCACTTGTTTTGGAATAAATTCAAAGGCTTTCCAGAATTGCCTTTTATAAAATGAAATTGTAAGTTCCTTGATGGTGGGGGCCTTGGCTTTGGTAAACACTGTTGTGATTTTAGCCATTAGAATAGTGCACACAGTTGGGGCACAATAAGTATTTGTTAAATGAATGAGTAGCAATGTGGATGTAAATTTTTATTTGATTTATACAATTATTTTATATTCTTATTTGAAAAGACTTTAAATTTATAATATATTTTTAGATGAAAGATTTCACTAATTTTTCTGGTCCCAGAAAGTCTATCCTAGAAAGCAGATAGCAGCAGAAGAAATTACTTTTAAATCCAAAATATATAAATATAAGCAATATTAAGAAGTAAATGTCTTAAAGATTAAAACACGATAAAATATCCTGAAAGCCTTCAAAAAATAGCATTGTGATCTTTTCCAACATTTGTAAAATGACTTACTAATTTGTTCTAACAGTGTTTAGTGTTTTTCTAATTGAAATCCTGAAGATATCTTGACTATGGATACAGAACTAAGGTTACAGTTACTCTGCTCTATACACACATACTTTTTAAAATAAAACAGAACCTGTGTGCTGGCATGACTAGTTGTTCTATTTATGAGATACCATATACGCTATCTAGTTAACAAATATCACCAATATGTTGACTGAATTTCTGCTAACACCAAAAGAGAAGCATCTAAAACCCCAATAACCCTGTGACCAGTCCAGAAACGATATTTATAGATAAGAACTATATTAAAAGATAACAAGCACCACAAAACAGGAGGACTGAGTTAACTACAACCAAGAAGGACAACAAAGTGGTGAAAAATACATATTGTGCGCTTCTGGTACATCAGAATGAAGTGGACTCGAAGCACGGGTGCTAGTTTTTAAAAACCTACTTTGTGGACTGACCCTAGCCCTTGACAGTATTTGGTTTAAAAACACAACATTCCTAAAATATATAAGAACTAGGTGTTCTACTCTAAATCAGACATTTTTAAATATGCCCCAAAGCCTATACTTTATTAATAACAAGCTTATGTAGTAACAAAACAAGACAACTGAGATTAAATCATCAACAGATATAACAAAGAATAGGTTCTGGACAGATTTGAACATATCTTAAAGCACCTGAGAATTTTTATTTATTTACATGTAAACAAAACAATAGTTAAATATGTTTTTACAAATCCAAGACTCTAAAATAAATGCTCATTCTTAAAACAGAACCCTTCCACTGGAATCAACTTCCTATGTTTAAACTCTGCCATTACTTTAGGGCATGCTGCCCACGTTTCACTAATTCTCAGGTGCTTTATTAAAGGTGGATGCATTTACTGATGGAATCACAAAACATCTGCCTCTGGCTCCTGAAAGGAAGCGTGTCATGACCAACATTTCTCTTGGTTATCCTCCACTCGGTGGCCCACTAGCCTCTTGAAGCCACTTGTCTGTGAGGAGGGGTTGACTAGTACCTGTCATTCTCCGGAGACGCATGCTGGATTTGAATCCTGGGGCTAGGAGGTCGTCTCCTATCTAGGGAGGGGGACCATCTACCCCTGTTTGCCCAATGAACAAGACAGGAAAAAACAGGACATTTAGTAACTCCTAAAATAAAAGAATACATATGGAACAATAGGACTGGAAAAGTACCCCAAAAAGGCAAAGTGTAGATTCTTTGCTGCATAATTTATTTTTCACTTTTTACAAGCCTTTGGAAGACAAACTATAATAAAATATTGTAAGAAAATAAGACCTGAAAACTTTTAAGTGAATAAAAAACAATTTGTTTGTGAAGGTGTTTAAAATCTATTAAGTGTGATTTTGTTCTTTTAAAATGGACTTGTGTTTCAATACCTATCTATACACATACATAAATATGTATGTAACTTTAAGTTTAAAAAGATGCATGCTTAGGAATCTGCCTTGTGTTTGAATAAAATAGGTTCAAGAAGCCACTGGTGTTTACTCGATACTAGGCCTTGACATTACTGGATTGAGTGGCAAAGAGGAAGTGTGTAGATTTAATACAAAGTAGAAACAGTTTAACTGGAAGAAATCAAAATGTGCTTTAGTCTGTAAACAATGATATGAAGAAATAATCTGTGGGAATGCTAGCAGTGAAGTCTTAATACATTTTCCTGGGGAAAACTGCAGGACTAACTACTGAAATTTTAAAATTATGAGTAAAAAACACTGATGAATAAAAATGAGAAACACAGACAAGTGCCATGCTAAAATAGCATTACCTTTAAAAATAAGTGTAATCTTTACTTGCAAAAGTAATTGGTAATTGGTTAAACAGTTTTTTAATTCAGTGTTTATAATAATACATTTTTGGTGTGATCAACAGTTAAATAAGTGTTGGAAACTTGGTTTATTCCTTTGTTAAACTATCTTGAGATTCTATTGGTGTATAACCAGAAATTAGAAGCAACTGGTCAAAAACGTAAAAGTGGCAATAAGGGATTGAACAGGCTAGATTTGGAACATTTTGTATATCAGATATGAACATTCTGAACAGAATAATTTCTCTGGATATTGGCTTCCTCATATGCAATAAGGGATAACTGAATGGTCTTTAAGGACTCATCTAGCTGTAAGATTTTATAATTATCCAAAGTAGACTAGTCCTAATTTTTCAAAAAGAAATCCAGCCTTTTTATGCCATTAGAACTTGGCTTACTGGATGTATCAGACACTTAGGAAAAAGCAGCAAAGGGCTGCCAACATGTGACCAGGCTACCTGAGGTCAGCAGGTACTCAATTCCGAAAGCCCTATGGAAGCCTGTGCCTAACCCATCAGCCGCAGGTAGACAAGCTCGGCATGATTCAAGCCGGGCTTTCAGGAAGCTGTGAAGCAAATAAAGACATTCATAGCAGAATTTGGACAGAAGAAAAACTGTGGCATGTACCCTTAAATGTGTTACATGTTTGTAAAATTAAAACACTTTACATTAATTTAAAATTATATAATTATTTTAAATTGTTTAAATAGTTGGTCAATCCAATATGACTGCTTTAAAATGTATCTTTTTTTACTTTACTGCCTTTTACTCTCCAAATACAATAAAGAAAAATATTTCTCAAATAAGTGAAAACAATGACAACTGCAGTGTTTTCTACATTACTATATTCAGTTGTGTTAAAACTTATGGTGTTATTTGAAAACACAAAAATAGAGTTATGTTTTTGTAAAGTAATAAATAATATTAACTCAACAGGATTATGAGTAGCCTTGCTTCCTGAGGCAAAATTCCAGTCCTTGTGTTGGTTTGATTTTTAACACAAAAGTAAAAAGTAAAGAAAAATGCTGTAATTCTTGGCCATGCAGTGAAAGCTGTGAAGGAGAAAGGTGTACACTTAGAAGCAAGCAATTGTGAATACAAGCTATTAACAGGTAATTTTTGAAGAAATACTTAGCATAATACATGTATATCTGTACACTCAAAGTCCTTCTGAATATGCTGATAGATAGTACCAATATAAGAAATCTCTTTGCTTTTCCCTCATATATTTGATATGATGGGAGTTGGATCAATTTATACCCAATTTTTCCCCAAAGAATAGATATTACAAACATTTTAATAACATACACCTGTGAGCTGCAAATAGGCTAGAATACTTTATATGTTTTTAGAATGTATGCAGCTTCCTTATGTTTTCTTTCTATCACACCAAAGAAAAAGACCAAAGTCAAAATCTTTGTCATTGTAACTGAGCCATACACACAGCTCCAACTTTCATTTTCATCTTAGAAGCTAACACGGCAGGCTATGTTGTAGTTATTCATCATGAAGTTGAACTAAACCAGCCTCTTCTAGATTTCTCTTTGCAAACCAACTTGCCTGTGAGTTACATTATTAGTACTTTAATATCAGGTATTTTAAATTCATTAATTCAGGGATATCTACTTGTTAGAATCCCCTCTTTTTCACTGGGCTCAGAATAAACAATGAAAGGTTACCTTGATATCTATGGGACTGAATTAACAGGCTGTGAGCTCCTTGCATAAGGGAACTACAGTGTTGTGTTGTGTTTTATTTTGACAGGTACATCAATTATGCATAGCAAAGAATAAGTAATCAATAAGAGTCTTATCTCCTTATTATCTACTTAAATATTCAAACCCTTGCTATAAAGGGATATAAGGGGAGATAAGGAATTTGATTTAAACTTTGACATTTACAGGGTCTGGCAACCATTTATAAATGTAGGCCTAATACTCAGGCAGAAGGGCTGGCCTGGCCAAGTACAGTAGAGTGTTGTCCTCATATGTACTGGAGTGGAAACTTTTGTTAGAAATGTAACTTCAGGGACAGAATGACTGGGGCAAAAGAGAAAATCTGAGACTGAAGCTAAGAAAACTCGTAACTTTAGGAGCTGGGAGAGGAAGAGAGGCCTGCAAAAGTAGATTGTGTGCTAACAGAGGCATAAGAAAATCTGAGGAGGATACTCACAAAAGGAGAGGTCAGATGGCAAGGTGGTCAATGTAAAAGGTTGCAAGATGCTGCTGGACAACTAAGGAGCCAGCATAACCTAGAGAGGAATTTCAGCACAGTGGCAGAGTGGGAAGGAGTAGCAGTCAGGCTGCAGGGTTACCAGGAGGTACGCAACGGAGGTAGTAAATATGGATTACCCTTGGATGAGCCTTCAGTAAGGTTACAACTTTAATGAAAAATCAAGGAAGAAAATAAAACATCCGAGAAAAGTAACTATTCTCCAGTGGCTATAAAAATCAGTGTCTGAACACTTAAGCAATGATTTGTTTTAAAACCTGAGAAAGGTTAATAGCAGACCTGTAACTTACTCCTTCCTGATCAGGGAGCAAGGAGGAATGAATGACCTCAGACAGACCTTGATAAAAATACAGGGAAAGAACAGGACCAGAGCTCCTTGTAAACACACAGTAATATTTGCTAGTGAAAAGATAAAGGAGTGTCCTTATTCATTAGAAGTCTTTAGAAGGTCATAACTAGTCTTTCTAGATCTTTTACTGTAAATAAACTCAACAATTCTTGATTTATGGGTCATGACTGAATTAGGGAATGGAGTAATCCACAGTAATTTTGCTATTTGTGTAATCGACAGAATATAAAATGGAGGTGCTCAAAAACGGAAATGGCTTCCCTTGCAAACAGTGCTTCTAAATGCATTACTCAAAATGCATCTGTTAACCTGGGCAAACCATCCTAACAGGGGAGAAAAGGTGGATCCGATGGTTTTGGACTCTTTCAGGAAAAAAATACGTCAAGTGTGCCTGTTGCTCCTTCACTAGGAATCATTAGTAAAGTACGATGATGGGTATTAAGTCTGATTTGACAATTTCATCCTTTATATTAACACAAAACTTCATTTGTTTTAAAAGTTAGTGAGGACACTTCAGAAAGGGTATTAAGTTGATATAACAGCATATAAATATTCATCAAAATGGCTTAAAATCAGCACATTGTTTAAACTTAATAGTTCACAAGGCTGTGGAAATGTGTTACTATTTTAAGAACATGAAATTAGGTTTTAAATATATTTTCTCTAACATATTATCCACTATGTATATATTAGGCATTGACATAAGAAGCTCTCTATTCAATCAGAAAAGTAAAGTAACCTGGAAAACCTTTTAAGCCTCCTTCTTCCTACTCTCTGCATATCCTGTCTGGAGACTTGGGGTGCATTCCAAAGAGAAAAATGCCACACTGTTGATACTGTTATGTTCTGCCTCAAAGCTGCTTATAGGTGTGGGCACAAAAGGGCATTTGAGGTCTCTATCCTCCAAACCAATAAGCATCTACAACTTCTACAATTTTCTTGATGAAAACTTATCTCGCTTTTTTTCTCTTGGCAACAAAGTGACCCCAATAAATTAAAAATCATTGCTAATAGCAATCCCTGCACCCTTTTGTTTTTTAATAAAAATGTTCTTTTTATTCAAATCATATAATGAATACAGGTTTTCCATCACAATTTCTTTTTCTATCAAGTGTAAGTATACTCATTTAAACTTCATGATGACCTGACCTGTATGTTAACTTGGGTCAGATTATTTTTCTATGGGTTGAGCTGTTTTAAGGGTTTTATTATCTGAGAGATTAAATTCGCCAACACATGGACTGTGAATTCTATGGCTTCAGTGTCACAAGGGAACACATGCTAGACAGCCTTCAGCATGAGAACAGACTTGTGCTGTCCAATACGGCAGCCACAAGCCACATGTGGCTATTGTAAAAAAGGAAAGGGAATATTTCATTAATAGTTTTTAATTGATTACATGTTTATAATGACTATTTCAAACACACTGGATTAAATAAAGTATTAAAATTAATTTAATTTTAATTAATCTCATGGCAATTAGAACATTTCAAATTGCATTTGTGGCTTGCATTATATTTCTATTAGATAGCACTGACAGAGATGGTATCAAAAATATCAGAGTGGTATTGTAGTCAGAAGAGACCACTGACTTAAGCTATTATACCCTTGTTTTAGTGCTAACCAGAAACATATAAAGAAATAATAATAACTAATTTTTTTTTCTTGCTACTATTTATTATATTTTTGGAGTTAATCTGTTACAAAAGAAAATAAAATGATTTCTATTGTGATTTTAGAAGAGTCAGTCTATAGTCATTTCAACTAAAATTCAGATGTAAAATAATATAAAATACAGATAGATTTCATTTTTTCTATTACAAATTTTACAAACATAAAAGAATAGAAAATAAAGAGATTTTAGTGGAATCTTACAAAGACACTAAAAAAAAAATGGATATGTAAACTCATATCTACTGACCCATTGTATAAATAAACATCTCATAGATAAACGAGTAGAATCAGACCAGAGAGATTACTAAAGAAAAGCTTGAAGCAGCCTCTGAAGAAGAAGTGGGTTACATTAACAGGACTAAATTTTTCTTTCAGGATTTGTAGACTTTGCATACCGCAAATTTCCACTGGATAACTTCTAATTGAAAAGAGGTAACAATTATAAACAAGACTATCAATTATAACCAACTTTATTGGAATAGAAAATTCCATCATAATGGAAAAATTAGCTGCTCACAATTAGGATAGTGTAAAAATCACTAAA
The DNA here is from genome assembly GCA_030848825.1 of Tadarida brasiliensis. Lineage (NCBI taxonomy): Eukaryota > Metazoa > Chordata > Mammalia > Chiroptera > Molossidae > Tadarida > Tadarida brasiliensis. The sequence continues at coordinate 38,096,272 of CM061262.1, read as the reverse complement.
TACATTTAATTTAAAATTATAATTATTTACTAATCATTCAATTAAAAGTTTTAAACAAAATTGTGTGTACATATGCATACATTATTGTTTATTTTTATGTATTTATTCTTTTAAGAAATCAGGAATTCTATGGTGAACATACCATTTTATTGTTGTTAAAATATAATTAAATGCAAAACTTGATCTATATCAAAGAATAGTTTGGCTAAAAAGTGAATACAGATGCACAAGGGAAGTATTCTATCTAAATATCATTCTTGTTTTAGGCTTATGGAAGATTGTGTTAAACCTATAAATATTATTTATCAGTGGGACTAATAGAAAAATGATCCTCCCCCTTCAGATAACTCACTGGACCTTATCACATTATCAGCATACTGAAGGCTCCCTGAGTAGTATGTAAATAAAACAACTAAACAGCAACAGAACAGAGAAAGCAGCAGCCAGAAACAGCTACAGATTACATCACACCATTTGCCACAACATTCATGGAGATGTGTGTATGTGGGCCCTTGGGTTATCCACATCCACATATCTCTCCACAGATGTGGATAATAAGGAAGGGGGAAATGTAGACAATTAGCAAAGTGAACATGAATGAATAAACCTGTGAGACTCACATGAAACAAAACAAAGTGATTGGAAAAAAAATCACTAGTACAAATGATAGAAAATTAAGAAAGTCTTCATTTTATACCTTTCTCGTTCTGGTGAATGCAAACTAGTATCTGGTCTCAAGCAGTTGGTACTAGCACTCCTAGCCCTGTCAAGGGAGGGCTGCAGTTCACTAGTGCCAGTGCATTGCATCCAATGGTAGAAGAGAAAGACAAAGAAAACAAAGAAAGGAAGACCATGTTAGAGAGTAGAGCATAAAATAATGTCCCCTTTACATAAAATGCAGAATCACCGTGATTCAGTTCACAAGGGCGTGAAAGAGCTGACAGGATGACGGTGCAACGTTTTGTTTAGAAAATGAAACTAAACAAAGATTATGCTTGAATTGCTTTGCATAATTTTTTTTTAAAAAGGGTCTCAGACTGAAAAATGAAACTAAATCACACCTGCTTATGAAAAACAAAAACAAAAACTGGATACTGAAAGCACTAAAACAAAATGCCTAAAACTTCTTTACCAAGAACAGATGCCACACCAAAACAAAATGAAGGACATCGGAGGAGAAAAATTTTACAACTCAACTATTTTGGTTCACAACACTAGACAAGGGAAGTGGAAGGTAAGACTTCCACATGTTCTTACCTAAGCAATATTTCATCAGTAAATCTCAATGTTTTTGAGTTAAAGCAGTCATGATGAAGGGGAAAGTGCTGTCTAGTCACTGATTTGGTTTGAGTATGTGCAGGCAGAACTGAGCTTCACAAATTAAAATCACCCAAAAATAAAATAACATGAAATTAATGATCATAATTAAAATCAACAGGTAAAACAAGAAATAAATGACAAAGAAGATAACTGGAATTCGACATTTGAGTAAGCGTTCATTTAGAGAAATCCAGAATTCATGTTTATAATAAAAACTATTTTTAGATACCATTAATTTAATGTTTCTCTGTATATAATTAATTTCAAGGGAAATGTTAATGCTTTATTAGAATGTAAATTTGCTATTTTTAATAGGCAAAGGATTAGGGATTAGTCTATAACTGGGAGTCACTGTTATGACTCTTACCTGTAAATATTCCAGTGAGAACTGTTCGCTAACAAAGGCATCTTGGGCGGCAATGTTTTACAATGCCTAACAAGATGTCTGGAACATGGCCACACAAACACGCAGGAAACAAAAAAATATATATGAAACAAATTTTACTAGCATATGAAAAACGTAGGAGGCCTATAAAGCTACAAACATTGATGGATCTTTTGTTGTTGTTGTTGTTTCCCAAAATAACCACAATAATTATTTGAAAGTAGAATTAGAATTATTAAAGTATGGAATCATAGACATCTGTCTTCATAATTAAGATAATAACTCAAAATTGAAATTTAATTGTTTTAATTTGGAAAATATCTGCTAACTACACTATATGAATTACCATTATTTAAATTTACTATATAATTCCTGATTTAATATTATACCTGCTTCCATGGAAGTAAATAACTCGTAGGTCAAAGTAGTAGCCAAATAATTTATATAATTTGGGAATTAAAATAGGACTAAGAATTAATATTCTAATAAGTCAATAGATGACCAGTATTACAGGGGTGAGATTGATCATTCTTGATCTTTTGCTATTTCCTTTCTTTTTATTCTTTATTGAATTTTTTACATAGAGAGGAAAGGAGAGAGAGAGAGAGACACGTCTATGAGAGAGAACATCGATTGGCTGCCTCCTGCATGACCCCCACTGGGGATCGGGCCCACAACCTGGACATGTGCCCTGACCAGGAATCGAACTGGTGACCTCTTGGGGCATAGGTCGATGCTCAACCACTGAGCCACACCGGCTGGGCCTGCTATTTCCTTTCTTTACCTAAAGATCAATTGATTATTGATCTTTACAATTCATCACTGATCTTTAGCTAAAGAAAGGAAATAGCAAAAGATCAAGAAGTGACTCTAATGAAGCAAGTTTTTTTCATTTACAAACTTCTGGATTAAAATCCAACCATAGGTATAATCTATCATTGGAAATTGGGTGAGATAGGTATTAGATGCAAACCAGAATATGAATCCTGATGTGGCAGAAAATGGCCAAAACAAGGCCAAAGTTTATCTGAATTCCTTTAAAACCAATGAGGGCTTCTGAACTATCTAAGAACAAACTAAGTCCAGTTTATCAATTAATTTTTTTGATAATTTAATAATGTTTCTATAAATTGCTCCCTGTGAAAGTCCATTTTGGCTTACATTAATGTATGATAAATAAAGAAGGGAACATTTGCTACGGGCATACTAAACATCAATCACCCCACTGGTGTACTCATGTTTATACTAACGGTCGAATCCAAGGAGAACTCTTAAAGCTTCAGTTTAAAAATGTGGTAGAGTACAATATTCAAGTGCAAATCAGTGACAAATTTTACTGAATCTAAGGATTCTGTCTACTTTACAGACAATAGTCTTTAACTCCTAACCTTAAGAAGCTATCTTTAGTAACAGGTTGCTATATAACATTTCTAAGTAATTGATTCAAAAGCGATTTTTTTTTTTCAGGAACACTGTAACAGAGATCAGCACAGAATGGGACAATGAACGGAAACTAGCATATGATTTATAGCATGAAGGTCTAAAGTTGCCGCCATGGCTTTGCTACTTATTATCTGTTAACCAGGGTAATTCAGACTAAGTGGTTAAGGCTTTTTTCTACAGGATGCCATGAGGATTAAATGGGATAACAGGTATAAGGTACCTAGGACATAGTCAGACAGCCACAATATTTTCTGTACAGCACTACTTTCTCAGGACATAGTTTATGAAAAAGAGAGTTTGATGGTTAAATAATGTATAGAAAAATATGAGGGATTTCTTTAGTACATGATTTTAATGTGCTGTGCATATTAAATCTCCAGGAAGAGGCTTTAATTTGCAATGTTTCCAAAATCTGTTTGACTCACAAACTTTTATTGGTGGAACATCATACAGGACCAACTCCTCAGAAAATATTTTTGGAAAAACTAGTTTAATGGAAAATGTTGAATAGACCTGATTTTGAATCCTTGCTCTGCTCCTTATTAAATAAAACTTTATCATCTTTCCTTTTCTGTAAAATGCATATAATAATATTAATATCATATAATTACTGTCAGGAAATTGATATAAAGTACATTAAATACTTAACACTGTGCTTGGTACTCAATATAAGTTATTTTCCTGTTTACTGGAAAAGAGTAAATCCTCAAATGTTATTATGAAAATTCATAAGTGAATATGATATAATGTATTCTGAAGAGACTGTACAAAATTATTTATTTATTTTTCTTTATTGGTTTTTAGAGAGAGGGGAAGGGAGAGGGAGAAAGAGATAGAAACATCGATGAGAGAGAACATCGACTGGCTGCCTCCTGGATGCCCCACACTGGGGATTTGGCCCACAACCTGGGCATGTGCCCTGACCGGGAACTGAACTGGCAACCTCTTGGTGCATGGGTCAACGCTCAACCACTGAGCCACACCAGCCGGGCGAGACTGTACAAAATTAATAAAATACTGGTATATCATATTGTGTAAATCCTGACATTTCACCTTTAGAAGCAGAAAATAAGAAAACTAAAAACTGATATTTAGTTGTTCTATTTAGACTATTGGTATGAATATGTTAGAAAGACCCACACATTGGGTGTCAGGCCACATTAGGTAGCTAATAAATATAAATTTTGTTTTGTTTTTGCTTTGCTTTATTTTTGTTTTTAAGTTAGATCAATAGGACTATGAGGAAACTACTGAATTTCTAAGCAAATTATTCTTACTAACAAACTATTGGTCAGGAAGAACAACTTAAGCCTGGAGCATTATAAAGAATGAGTTATTTTATAATATTTATGATTTTATACATTTTTCCCCACTCCACAAACAGAACTAATATTTTCCCACTTCTTCCTGTGGTGCTACAAGCAAACATGGCAGTAGTTATCAACAGGACTATTTTATAGATATAAAAAGTTAAAACAATTCTTATTAGCATGATCATGTCTGCATTATTCAGCAGAACCACTTGTTCTATGTAGACACAATAAATTCTGCATTTGTCCTTGAATTTCAGGTATTCCAGTTATAGCTCTTTCCTACTTACTTTTTATTGGCCAAAATATTTAGAAGCGTTTGTCTCTGTGTTGGTTATTTTACTTCCTGATCTTTTATTAACTCCAAATAGACAATCAATATTTACAGACTGAATTCTATGAGTAATCTGAAAAAGGATTTATTTTGGATGTGAAATCCAAGATGTAATGAGATGACAATAAAGTATCAGGTTCTGAGCTCCAATTCAGAGGGGACTATTATATCCCTTTTCCTTCTCACCTTTAAACGGGCATCAATCATATCATTCCATGCCTTTATGAAAAAGTTTATACTGCAGCATTTCTGAACTGGTGTGATGAAGGAAGGGAAGGTTTAGAAGTTAGCAAGTCAGATATCCTCACTCTTTATGATGAAGGAAGTTGAAGCTCAGCAGTTAAAAACGGCTAAATAATCAACAGAATCAATTTTTCTCAAAGAGCATATAAGTCACAAAAACAGAAAAATTACTAACAAAAAATAAAATAACAATGAATTGGTAAAGATTTATTAAAGGCAAACCAAAAATAAACAACAGTAGATTCTGAAAAGAAAATTTAAAAGGCTAAAAGAAAAAGAAAACTTATACTCATGAAAACAATAACACTGCCTTGCACAGCGGATCAGACCTCTTGTGACTAGACAGGTGTGTGTGTAGGGCTAGGGCTGCTCACAGTGAGCACTTAGAGTTTTAATTGCAGAAATTGGTTCCAAAGTTTTAAGAACTTGTAAACAGTGCCACAGAGGCTCACCAGTCTCTGCACTTTTTGAGTATACAAACAGAAAAGTAGTCTGTCTGGACCAGAATTAAAATATATTTGGAAGCTTTTCCACAACCTCCATATAAAACAAAACAAATTTTGAATACTTGGGTAAATAATTTTCTGTATTTGCGATCATACCACTGAGGGAGAGACGGAAGAATAGCAGAATGGAAAGAGAGTCATCACACACAGTTACCATTACCAAATCCCTGTATTTACCTGGTAGTATGTAGGCATTCTGCACTTCGTCCTCGTTTTGCTCTGGGCAGCATAAGAAGCTCACTGCACAGACAGGATGGGTGGTGAGTGAAACAGATAAATTATGAGGCATTAAATGACATGGGGTATGCCAATGGTATGCCGATGAAAACATGAAAAGGGAAGAAACCAGATTGTCTGCACTAGCATACTTGCTTGAGAAGTTAAACAAAAACATGACAGTATTTTAAAAAATTTAAACAATAAAGTACAAACATTACGGTCATAGTCCTAGCTGCTGATGATTTGCAATTGCATTTCAAAGTGATTTTAAAGAATATTAAACCAAAACAAAACAAAATCAAGCCTTCCCCAAATAAGACGTAGAAATCTATTTCCAATTCTAGACTCTTGAGTTATTTTAATAACTTCTGAAAGGCCTATAAAGCTGGCCTTTCTCATACTAATGGAACCCTACATTTTTTTTATTTCTTTTAAGCAACTTAAATCATGATAGTTATTTTGCCTTTCATAGCCACTGAAAATACATTATCACATATTATGTTTCTCCTTAGCAAAGCAAGAGTATACTTGATTAGGATTGTTTTATTTTTAAATTGATACTTTGCATACATCCAAATTAATTCCACTCTATTGAACGACCTGGTCAAGAAGCCCTTTTTCTCCCTCCTCACCTAAATTCACGGTGGCCCCAGTGAATGTGGACAAAGATGCCCTCATTCAACTCAACTCAACTCAAGCTGAGTAGTTCCTGTTCCTGTACCCAATATCACTTCTCTCTTTGAAGGTCATGGCACCACTTCCCACAGTAAGATGACAATTAGGGAGGTAAGAAGCTCACTTGAGTTCTGTATCCTTGACAACATGGCAGAAAACCAATCATTTAGCACTGCTATCATCCCCCTGCCCCTCTCTGAAAGTTTCTCCACTTCAAAAAGACAGAAGAGTATATTCAATAAGGTGGGTATTATAAAACCTTAAATCATATCATGAGCTTGTGGTCAGGCATGTTATTGCAGGTATGTGGTTAGTCTGAAAAGAAAGTCTGTGGGCATGTAGAACAACAGAGTCACAATGTAGCCTTCTAGTAATTGTGTCCAGGAAGTATTTTTTCATGAGAAAGAATCCATCTCAATATTTTGTACTCTATAGACATTTTATGGAAATACATTTTATAAAAAGTAGGCATATAAAAGTATTATTATTGATGTTCTCACAGAAACTCTGCAATGCTGTCTATCTTTCAGATGACCTGTATCCAAAATTTTTAATAACATAAAATACAGAATTTTATAATTATATAAATAGCAACCCAAACACTACAGTTGACAAGACATAAAATATTTGAAAATTGCTTATGTGGGCTCACTTCTATGGCTAAATCAACAATAATCTGTACATTTGAAACTGGTTAAACATACGTTTTGATTTTTTTTAAATTTCCTACATGATGACAATATAATATTAGCCAAGTTGTTCCATGAGAGAAGTTCAGTTTTGAGTAATGTACTATTACTTTTACTCTCTAATGTACTATGCCAAGGTATCTATCATACATTAAAACTGAGCAAAAATGTATAATGTTGAGATCATAATTTAAACAAATACCTGTCTTGTTCAGATAAATACTGACTATCCACATCTCTGGATCTGTGATCAACTGGACTTCTAGAGGCATCATGGTGTCTGGTTGGAGAACGTGACCTTCTTGTTGGATGAATTTCATCTAAACTCCTAAAATAATTACAAAAATCCATATGCGTCAACATGGATCATCTTCCCAAATCAGGCAGGCAGACTAACAGGGAAGAAGGGACAGTATTCGGCAAACAACTGACATAACTAGAAAAGTGTTGGTATCATAACCAAATAACTATTTTATCAATGATTTAAAGGTATTTCTTCTCTATGAATGCTCTTCCTGGCTGCATTTTTCCAACTTTCTTTTCTCTATCAAAAAAGGACTGCAATTTGTATCTGCTTATTTGATTAAAATTTCAGTCAGGGTCAGAGGAAATGGAACACTGTATCACTTATATTTTATACACTTTTCCAAGCATTTAAAGTGCTTCAAAGGGACAAACCTACATTTCTTTAAAAATATATTCCGCCACTTAATCTCATTCTCTTTTTCACTTCTTTCCACAGGTCTGATTCATTATCATACGCTTTCTCCTAACAGGAGAGAAAACTAGCAAACAGAATCCAAGACAGTTATTCAAAAACAGTGCTTGGGACATAAACTTCTTCCACTCCTTGGGAAAATTCTTGAGATTCACGAACAGAATATTGCATAGAACAGAATGTTGAGATTAAAGAACAGAATGTCGGGTAATGAATAAAAGGGCATTTTGCCTACAAATGACTCTGAAAAAAGAACTTGATTGCCCAAACCCTGATTTCATTTCAGACAGAAGCCTGTAGTGGTTTACAGTGTTATAATAAAAAGGTACTGTCAGGAACACTGAGCCCATGTCACAGCCTACCTCTGTAATGGCACATTTGGTAAACGTGAACGCGGCCTTCCCTGATCATCGCCGCGGTGAGGAGACACTGAGCGTGAGCGGTGATGCGTTGTTCTTTGCTGCTCCGGCACAGTTAATGTTGTAGATTTACTTTCTCTAGCACTAGACCTATAACCTACTGGCAAGAGTACATACAAAAAAATAAGTCAGTATTCTATAATGTAAACGTTAGTGTGGAGATAGCAAATTATATTTAAAGCAGCTACTGACATATTAAGATAAATGACATGCAACCAGTATCATTAGCTTTATCTTCTAAACTATCAAGTGTACGTACACAGAGTGTAATATATACATGCATAAGAACAGGTTACAGTTTGGCTGAAAGGTACCATAAAGGTACTGAATATAAATATGTCAGTTGATACCTCAGACGTTATAATGAGGTGGGATACTATTTTAATTTAAAGAATGAATGAGTGAGTGATTTTACAGCAACACAAATCAAGCACTTGACAGTGAACTACAGTTAATATACAAGTCAATGCTTAGAAATTTGGTGTCTCTTTAAACGGCCTTTGAATTTTTCTTCCAAAGGATAAATTACTTTGGTTGAATTTCAGATGGCTTTGCTAACAAATGAAAATGAAAATAATATCATCCCGATTTTAACTAACAAAGAAGAGTAGCAGATCTTCACTATTACACATACTGATTGTGAATTTTGCAAATCACAGATAGTCCTGCAAATTTCAAATGAAAATAGTGTATTGGTGGAGGTGACTATGACAATATTGCAGAGAGAATTAACTCTCCCAAAGAAATATTCATCAAATCTTCCCCAGACTTCTCAAATTATCCCACTAATGTGTTAGCAGCAACATAATCCAGTTAACATGATTTCAATTAAAAATAAATTCTAAAAGTCTTCTGCTGTTTATGTTTTTCTGATTTTAAGATAAAACTAATCTAAAATCTATAGTAACAGTTTAATTTTTTTAAACAAGGTCTTTGTTTCCTATTTAAATTAAAGTAAAAAAATTCTCTGGCTAAAATAATTATAATTATATTTACAACTACATAAAATGTTCATGAACCATGAAAACTTGTAATTTAATTAGGCAGCCTGAACTGTTGCTCATTTATTTATTGATAACTCCTACATTATTTTTAAATATGCCATGAAACATCATTAAAGGTAGATTAAAATTTTTCAACATTTTTTGTGATTGTATGATCTATTTTTTTTATTATTGCTGAAAGTATTACAGATGTTCCCCTTTCTTCCCCATTGACCACTCCCCACCCCGCACCCACCCCTCTCCTGCTTTCCCCAAAACCTAATGTCTGTGTCCATTGGTTGTGCAAGTGCATATCCACATATAAGTTCTTTTGACTAAGCTTAACTGAGAAACAAGGTCTTTAAACATTTCATAAAGTGCAATTTGACAATATTGAGACCAAACCATTTTGTCACCCTCTAAAAATATCAGATAATGGCCACATAATATAACCATAAATGTTATAATTTCATATATGTTCACTTTATAATAAAATAACAGCAATTAAGCTATTATTTTTAGCTTGGTGCATGAAAGTTTCTTTGTTGCTGCTCAGATGTATACATTGCAATATTAAGTTTAGAAAAGAGACCAACTACATTTACAGCTAATAAAATTTGCAGCTTATTGTAAAAATGATGGCTGTTTTAAAAGAGTTAATCCAAGATCTAAATTATTTAAATATTTTAAGTAAATATTTGGTATCTTTTGATTATAGTTGATATTAATTCTACAGTAATTATGGAAGGTGAATATTGAATTGGGAGCACCATTTCAAAAGTTCAATGAATATTCAAGGTATATAAATAGAACGTTCTGATTTGATATAATTATTATGAAATCTCATAGAGTTTAGATGTCTTGCTGTTGTTAAAAGGATATGATTAATTTTTGTCTTGGGTTCTTTGTATTTATACAGATATTAATGTCCTTTTTTTAATCCTACCCTAATATGCATACATAGTTGTCTGCTTTTTATAAAATAATTCAGTTTTCTTCATAATAGGTTTAATTTATTGTTGACAACATGTACTCCACCTTCAGACAAAGGTGGGAGAGAACGGCTATTTTATGCATTTTTCAATGTTTCAGCTGGCTCAAGTTAGAAGTTAGAGAGTTTTTTTCCATTTTCTGAATTTGCCTAGTGCTCTGAAAAGTTGAGGTTGCCAGATGTCTTACCTCAGAGGAGGGCACTATGTATATGGTTATCCCTACTCTTCTTAAGCAGCTAAAATTACTTATTTTAAATAACAATAAGGCTGTGATGAATATAAAGTTAATAAGATATAGTTTTGTGGGTCTCAACTGCTTTCAGAACCTTAGATTTCCTCAGTGGAGAAAGGCAGCAAAGCATCAAACAGCAGTGAGCTCTGGTTCTAAGAAAAGCCAAGGTAGTAGGAACTTTAAGGAGTGGCTGCGAGAGAACATTTAAATGAAGCCTGGGTACTTCTGTAGAACACAAACAACCAGAAACTTGCCTGAGTGCATTTTTTAAAAACCTGTAGAATTGGTATCTACATCTAAACAGATTTCTTTTTATAGTGGATGCTAGGAAATGTACTTGTAACCAATCTCTAAACAGCCGTTCTCAACCTGTGGGTCGTGACCCCTTTGGGGGTTGAACGACCCTTTCACAGGGGTCGCCTAAGACATAACAGTAGCAAAATTACAGTTATGAAGCAGCAATGAAAATAATTTTATAATTGGGGGTCACCACAACATGAGGAACTGTATTAAAGGGTCGCAGCATTAGGAAGGTTGAGAACAATTAAAAGTATATGAGAATGTGTCAACACACTTGTTTATTAACTTATCCCTTGACTTTATTTTAGTTTCTTGCCCTTATTTAAACAATGCTCACCTTTCCTCTTTATCTAAAATGTATATATAACATTGAGTGGCTGCTATATTATATTTGCATATATATATATATATATATATATATATATATATATATATATATATAAAATTCAGTTTTCTTCATATTATGTTTAATTTATTGTTGACAACATGTACTCTACCTTCAGAAAAAGATGGGAGAGAACTACATATATATATTTAGAAGGTACCATATACTCATTTTGGATCAATAAAGAGAATACCTAATATGCAGCTCAGCAGTAAAAACTTCAGCTCGAGGACCTAAGCACTGTGGGTTTGATTCCGGTCAAGGGCACGTACCTTGGTTGTGGTTCGGTCCCTGGCCCTGGCTGGGGTTGTGCAGGAGGCAACCAATTGATGTGTTTCTCTCACATCGATGTTTCTCTCTCTCTCTCTTTCTCCCTCCCTCTCTATCTGAAGATAAATGGAAAAATATCTTTGGGTGAGGATTTAAAAAAAAAAGAAGAGTACAACTGAAAATATAAATAAATTGCATTATCTCCTTTATTAATTTATAAAGAGACCTTTGGGGCATAAAATATTAATTATTGTTTATGTAATTTGTTAGTTATAGTCTATTAAAAGTTTGCCTCACTGCATTTTAAATGCTAAATAAAAATGAATATTGGAAATGATCATTTAGACACTGTTTCTATATGATAAAATAAGTTATATAGCTTGCAAACACCATGGCATGGTATATTTCAGTATGGAATATAAACATATTTAGAATTCAGTGTTCATTGGTGGTGTCCATGCACTAATTCCACCTTTAATGGGTCCCATAACTCCAACTTTGGCTGTTGTCTATAGGATCTTTCAGGGAAAGAAGAAGAAACTCACCATTTTAGTATTTATTGAATTGGCCATTTATTAATTCATTCATTCACTACCCTGTCCCAGCATAAAATATATAAAATTTTGGGTGAATAAACGTGAGAACCGCCCACAGAAGTAAATTCTATTTAGATGAATTGGTAACAACATTAAAGCTTATTAACAGTCAAGATTCTTGTTAGAAAGGTTTGTGACTTCCTACAGGGAATCATCTGATTCTTCTTTAAATATGCCAATGGATTTGATAAACACTCACTTTTCTCTTTTTAATTTCATAAAAAAATAGTTTGTTAAACTTTGTGTTAAAGTTTCTGTGGAGAATGTGCCTAAATATTATGATCTTTTTAGAAATAAACACAAAGAAAAAGAAAATAATTATTAATTGTTATCCACTATTATCCAAGATCATTTAAAACTCTCACTGATGGTCTGATATCCAGGAGTAATATCTAAGATATGCACACCACCAGCTTTACTATTTTTCTTTTTTTTTTTTTTAGCTTTACTGTTCTTAGAAATATTTTTACCTTAATACAGTGATTAAATATTATATTCTCTCTGAATTATGGAAGCAAGTAAAACCTAATTTTAGAGATAATTTTCTATAATTTTCTTCTAGTTTCAATGAAGTTGTATGTATCTCTCCAAATTGTCAATTTAGTCACTAGTGTCTATTAACTTTGTCAAAACCATTGCCCTCAAATTAAGTGCATCCTTATTTTAGAAATTACATAAATTAAGGGGACATATGTCAACCTTGTCCTAAAGAAATGCCTTTCATAACTCATATTTATATGTCCCAAGATTTTCTCTTCAATTTTTTCTTCTTTTGATATCTCCTTACTTTTTATTAGCGAATCAAGAAAATAGTACAAGATTAGTGCCAAGAAAATGGGCCTTTAATACTTGGTTTCAGTCACTTTCTGACAAAAGAGTCAGATGAAAAACAGATCTGAACCCCACAATGCCACCAAAAATTTTACTGACTTACACGACAGAAAGATGTTGACTTAAAATGAATCTTGAATCTTTCTAAAGCATTTCCTTATTTTAAGAAACATACACACACATTCTGATTATAACCAGTAGTAAACACATCACAAAAGCATTAGAAGCTGAGCCATGCCTCATGCAGGTTAAACCCTGTCATGCACCTTTCTCAGTATATTCCATGGAAGGCGACATTATTTTCAGAAACAGAGGAAGGAAAATCGTAAATATACAATATAAGACATACAAGAATGGAATTTTTATTAAGAAAATTAACCATATCCTTTCACAATGAAATTCATATTTTTACTTATGCTTGCAGCACTCTGAAATAATGATTTTAACCTCACTAGCCATGCTTCTAAGAACCTAAGTTAAGTAAGTGGGGATATTAATTAGTGGCTAGTCAATTTTAAACTTCCGTAGTAATTTAGAACACAAGTCACCATGGAATAATATAATACTGATTTATCTGTGCTGTATCTGCAGTCCCCAAAGAAGTCTGGAAACAGACAGTGAAAACAAGCGCAGAAAACAGTGAAGCAGGGCCATGCTCGTCAGCCACGCACCTGGAGGAACTACTCCAATACCATCATCAACCTCATAATCTGAGATGTCACTGTCACTGATTCGCTGAGATCCTGCACAACAGTAAGGCAAACAGGCACCTCTGTATCTTGTTGGTTTATGAGATGTAAATGACATGCTCGCAGTTATTTAAAAATCCAGCTAATCACACTACTACTAAATACTTTTGAAAAAGAATCACACAAAGTAAAAGATGAGTAGATTTTTAAAGTAATGTTTGTTCTCCAAGGATACCATTTCCTGGGTATTTCCTCCATAAAATCACTGAAGACATACAGAAAGAAGAGGACTTCATAGAATAAGATTTTGACTTTCACATTATTGTTTAATTCAAGCATTGTGCTAAAAGCCTATTGCAGAGTGTTTTCTGCCCAGTGAAGTGCCCTCCTCTGCAGTTTGGGGAGGATGGCACTGAGTGGAAGGTTCAAAGAGACCTTTTGTGGCTGGAGCTCAATTGAGCTCATATTATTGAGAAGACATCAGGGTCCTTTATAAAATATGTATATTTAGCCTTCAAAATTAGCCATTATACTGCATTAAACATTAATATTGAGGAAATGCTTGATCACAGGAGCATTAACATGAAATATTTAATTATATGAGGCAAACAATTTGGTTCTACATTACCAAAGTGAAGCTTCTAAGTTTCAATTATTAAATTAGAGATTTAGTCATAACTCAAAATTTAATGGGTATGTACAGAAAAACCAGTTTTTTTCCAATCACTAGATGAATAACAACAAGCACAGTTTATATGCTTTTAAATTGTTTTATGAATAGTAATACTAAAAATACCCAGCAAATATAAAGTTATTAAGAGGTTTCCACGTATATGTAGCAATCCATCAAAGATGACAAAAAATTACCCTATCAGTTAACCAATCAACAACTGAATCAGTACTGGGCAAAGAATTATAATTCAGAGTTTTTCAACTTTCAGGTCTGGAATTACTCTACTATGCTAAATATACTACTTTCATTGGGAAAATGTAGAAAATACTTTTGCCAAGTCTCTCTATATAGGTGAAAAGTTTTCCAATATTCTGATCTCTAACAAACATTTAAAAAATATCTTGGAAATTAATCTCATTACAACATCATGAATTCTGGTCACTAAAAAGACCTTTAACCTACTTTGTAGTTTTTTGCTGGAGCTTTCTCCGTGGACGTGTCGCCTTGGCATGAAAGGTGATGGCTGAGGCAGAGGTAGTGAAGATTCATCGTGTGTCTGAAGTTTATACCAATGTGGTTCATCATCTAAAAGGGCTGTCTCCAATTCTATGAGGATCTGAAAGCACAGTTCTCAAGTTAATCCAAGCACATTTCCCAAAACATAATATAAAAGACAATCCTAAGTGATACATAGTCACAAAAACTTGAATAAGCATTTGACTTGAATCATTACAATATACATCACCTCTCCGAGAAATTCACTCTCTTCTTCTTGCACTCTCGGTTGATCCCACACAGTTATTTCTAACATTCGTTCTCTAAAATCTCTACGATGTACATGTGAATAGACAAAAGTTTGATTCCATTTTGGTTCTAGTACTTTCTTTACTGTTTTGGTCCTCCTCTTACTTTTATCACTGAAAAATAAGTTATGTTTTGTAAATGAAAGAGCAAAAACAAGTATATGCTGCCACCTACTGTAGTTACATGTGATACTGCTATTGGGATTCCTACTATTTTTATTCATATCTTTTAATATAAAAGTCTAAAAAGACTGTAGAGTTCAATCGTGTTCTAGTTTTAACTACAGTGTAAACAGTAGTTGTAATTATAGATATACATACACAAAGATACATTCTAAATGATGTGTAGCTATCAAAGACTAATAGGTATATAATTAAGGTAATGAAGTTTTAAAATTTGGCAGTTGCTTTTTTTTTAAATACAAGGTTGGAGGGCTTTGTTTTTCAGGGATAATGTAGTTTATTCCCTCCGATAAGTATCTATTAAATTTTAAAACTATATTACAGGTGTATGCATATTTCCACACTCACCAAAATGTACACAGTAAATATGTGCAATTTTCAGTATAACAATTTTACCTCCATAAAGCTTTACAAAGTAAGTGAAACTATATCCCAGAAAGGAAATTCTACCTTTTCTGTTAGTAAAGGTTTTTTGCATATTTAAAAAAAATTATTCACTACCTTCTATCTGGAAGAAAATACATTTTTACATAGGGATTCCTGGGACGCCCATCTACTCGAGAAGGTAGATCTGTTGCTTGCAGAACATTTACAATCAGCTGGTGTCCCACTTTATCGTACCACAGTTTCACCTAGGAGCAATGCAGAAAGAAATTATTTATAAAAATCATGAGGTATAATTTTACAAAAAAATACTAAAATTATTTTTGAAGGATAACCTTTTAAATTGAAATGCAACTGAATGATGGATATTATTTTTGAAAAAGAATACCAATTTGAAAGCATAACCACTTAGAACTTGACTTTTCATACGTTTTAAACATGACTTACAATTGGTAGACCTGAAGTGTTATATTCTCTTATACCATCTCATGCTATGAAAATAGAACTAATGATGAAAATTTTATAAAAAACTAAGGGGAGTAGGGAACATTAAAGTAATTATCCTTGCTGTCTTTTTGTTTGTTTGTTTTTAATCCTCATCCAAGAAAATGTTTTGTTTTGTTTTGAATTGATTTTTTTAGAGACAGAGGAAGGGAGAGAGAGAAAAAAACATTGATGTGAGAGAGAAACACCGAAACATCGATCGGTTGCCTCCCACATGCACCCAGAACGGGGATCGAACCGCAACCTAGGTATGTGCCCTGACTGGGAATTGGTATATGGGATGATGCTCCAACCAACTGAGCCACCCCACAAGGGCTACCCTTGTTTTTAAATGTTAAATGCAAGTGTTTGGTGATTATAAGCACTTCATGATTATAGTGTGGCTGAATGCATTTTGTAGTACCATATGTAGATGAAATAAAATAAGATTTGATATTAGGAACAATATATACAAGTGAGTTGGGGGAGATCAGGAAACACATTTACTGTGGGTCTATTTTACACCAGGTATTGCTCTTTTCTATGGGTTTTTTCTCCTCGTATAATTTTTACTATTAATTTTGATAATTATGAAATAGGTTAATTTTCATGAGGGATATGCAATACATAAACGATGCCTTCAAAATAAGTGAAGGCCCAATAATGATATTTCTAAGATTTCATGATAGTTTGAATAAAGAAAAATGGGAAAATGACACACTGAGTCTATTGGTAGACTCCCAAGAACCAGAACTTTGCCAATACAGTATTTGTGTTGGCAGTGGACAATGATAACTTTAATTTTGTCTTAAAAATTTAGAAGTCAGTTTTGGTTTTATGGTTAAATAAGAGTCTAGTTGTTTAATGGGTATATACTGGAACATATTTAACAGTCATTGTAAGCAGATAAGCTAATTTACCACAGGACTGTTTTTTCACAGTTAGGGGCCGATTAATGATTCAAACATGCATATGTATGAATCTATCTCTGTTCCTAGTTAATCACACAGATGTGTTTTTCATAAAACCAAAACGGATTTTTATCCCTCTTAAAATATGGGTGGAGTGTATGAGAGATTCACACACACAGTGAAAATAAAAAGATGACAGGGCAGCAAAAATAAACACAAAAGACTCTATGAAGATATTCAATATACTAAAAATATGTTAAAACCAAAGAAGTTTTTCAAAATAACAGCAAGCTTACAGTTATCTTCTTTAATTAAAACCAAGAGAAGAGCAGCAAAAACAGACTATAGAAATCCATATTTTACTAACGAAGCAAAAGATCAACTAATATTTACAGAATAACTTAAAGCAAGATTTTCTTTTAGTTATTTATACAAATGTCTAGTATTCCACCATAATCTACAAAGATGTGAGTTTTCATAAGTTAGCCATCGTTTCTTTATCCAGCTTTTCCCAGGTCATAGATAAGGCAAAAATGAGGAAAACTGTAGCTTTTTCAGAGTGACATTAACATAAAGAGTTACACCAAATATCTTAAGAAGTTAAAAAGAATATTTTAAATTTAAATGTCTCAGTCTCCAGACTCATAAGGTTGTTAAGTAAATGAAACATAACTTTCTAAGTTGATTATGTCTAATCAACTACTTACCTCAGAAACTTATATAACAGACAAAATATAATGGATATTTTATTTACTTATGTTATTTATGATTTAATGTTCACAACATCTGGCACATTATACGCACCCAGTATATATCCCCAAATGAATATATAAACAAGGGAGTAATTCAAAAATGTATGAAAATTGATGTAGACTACGGTGTTAAATAAAAGCCATACATTTTTTAAGATAGACTCAAAACAGTGAGCAAATACTAATGGTCTTCACTGTGCACAGAAAAATACATACAGAAAGTTGTCCTGGTAAGACTTGGGGGGCATCCTTTAGAGCTCCAGGACTTGTTGGAGAAATAACAGAAATGGAAGGCCTTTCCATCTTCTGAGATTCAAAAGAACTGGAACCTAAAATGGGGAGGGGGGGAGGGGGAATTAAATAACTCTCAGTAATGTATTTGTAACATATGTGTGGGGACTAGATATTTTTTATAAAATGTTAAATGCATGTTATTTGTATAAGACCATAACTGAATACCAACAGTAACAACAGAGCCCACTTTGAATTGGATAGTTGTAGAAAGTTATCATGTCTTCTTTGATTAACTGCCTATTTTAAAGGTAATTAAAATGATATAATCAAGTATTTTAATTATTTGCTTCAATATGTGAGTATTGATATTCTCCATTTTGGGAGGGTATTGTACAGTTTAGGCTCTTGCATAACCTCACATTAGGTAAAAGGCTTCACTCTTTTAATGATAAGAAAGATGGTACCCATCATGTCAATTATCTTGACTAAATGATTTTCTGTTTTGAACTATCCTTAATCAAGTCAAAATGAATGCATATATAATTTATGAGTACATCTAAGCCTGGAATGCATCACTTTTAAAATAAAATTTACCATCTATCTCAGTTTAGTTCTTACAAATGAATTTCTTGAAAGTCTGAGAATATGGTCTCAATGATTCACCACAGTGACTCGCTTCACCTTCACGTGGAGGCCGGCTCTCCACTCAGCCCTTCAGTGAGGCCCTATCTCCCCCTTTTTCAGATGAAAATGCTCTCTTCCCTAACCACTGTTCAAAGGTACCCTGACACAACCAGCAGTAGAGAATGTCTATACAATGCTGTTAGTCCAGTTAAGTATAACCTTGAACCCACAGACATTCAAACCTTAGCTTTATTTATAAAACACTATTTACAGAGCATCACCTGAGGATATACTATCCATGCAATTTTTTTCTATATGTGTAAATAAAATTTAAAATAAGCCACATACCATCATTCTGTGCCCTCCAATTAACTATAAGAAACAGTGCTATAAAATTATACTATGTCTCTTTTATCAAGTTTCCTTAGGATAATTTTCTTCCTGGGTCTCAGTACAAGAACACTGTTGCTTCTGATAATCAGTTTGTTTTTAATATTACAGCAGTTAATTCTTAAATGGTATCAACACCATAAATTATACATTGGTTCCATTTCCATCTGTATACTGGTTATCAGAAAGCTCAAAACCAAACCTGGACTCATCTCTAGCAGGTATGCACAACGTGATGGTATGCATTTGATATACTAACCTAATCTCCAGGTCCTTGTTTATCCCACCCATATATTTCCTACCTCTTCTTAACCACCATCACTTGTTTTCCTCTTAAGTCACCGTGTATTTTATATTTCTATAAGCTGGGTTACACAATAACACTTGGTGTTCAAGCCCACATGTTATTAATTAAATGCTGATTCATGGTAAAGTAAATATTTGGGTCGCTTCCACATTCGCATTGAAAACTTCATTACTTGTCCATACTTTATGCCTACATTGTCATCTTCTCTCATCTAAAGTGTCTTTAATGCCTATGTAGATAATTCAACCCTCTAGACTCACTGTCCATTGAACTTGACCACTACTCCACCCACTCACTTCCATGCTCATACTCAACACCGTGGTAGTGTAGTAAAATTATTTGTTAATGTGCCTGTTTCCTTCACTAGGCGGCTCATGAGACTGAGCTAATTACCATTCAAACTGAATAACCCTGTATCACAATAATTTTTTTTTTTAATCCTCACCCAAAGACACCCTTGCATTTATCTTCAGATAGAGCGGGAAGGAGAGAGGGAGGATGAGAGAGAGAAAGAAACATCGATGTGAGAAAGACACATCGAGTGGTTGCCACCCACACGACCTCAGTGGGGCCGGGGACAAACTGCAACCGAGGTACGTGCCCTAAGCGGGAACCGAACCCGGGACTCTCGGGTCCGTGGGCCGACGCTCTAACTACTGAGCCAAACCGGCCAGGGCTCACAATAAATTTTTATGTACAGCAAATAGAACTATTACTGGTATAATAACTGAGTTCTGTGAGGGCCCTGACTTTTATGATTCAGAAGAGTATTGCCAGTAAAGATTTTCATATAGCCACACACACACACACACACACACACACACACACACACACACATACACAGAGTAGAAAAAGTAGAACGTCTTTGGATTTCCAATGATTGTCATGGTTGTCAACATCTGATATCATTGAAGATAACCTTAGTATCGCAATACCAATTCATTTACAACAAATAACTAAAGAAAATGATAAATCTTTATTCCTCAATTTCATTCAACACATATCATAATAACAAGGAAATCTTTCTTATACTCACTGGACTCCAGGGGAGGATGGGAGCTCTCTGGAATCCGTGGAATGTCACTAGAAGAAACAGTGTAGGGTGAAAATCCAGTTAGGTAAACTGCCCTGCCTGGGGCAATCACAGCCACATCTTACTTCAGGGGTGTGAAAAATCCTTTTGGGTCTTTACAGGTGTGGAAATGGACAGGAGTTACTATTAAGGCAATTACTAATGTGTATGAATGTCAAACACCACACAAAAATAAAAACTGCAGTAAAAATAAGTTTTTATATATTTAGTAGCAAAACACTTTTAACATGACAACAATCAGACTAATATTGTGGCTAAAATTACCACAATATTTTTACTACCAAAACAGCAGGTTTTGGAAATAAAAAATGTTAAAGGTAATATTTTACTTCAATTCTAGAAAATTAAAATGACACGTTTTACAAATCAGTTAAATGCTTTACAAACACATCTGAAAGAGTTTACTGAATGAAAGGGATGAAAACAACTCTTGATACTAAAATAATATGGTGAATATCATGGGCAAAGTTAATAAAATGAAAAGGATGAATTGCACTGAAAATTAAAAAATGATACAAGCTTGCAACAAAAAAGCCAAAATACTTTATATATGTGAATATATAATTCATATACACATATATAACCCTATATAGAGATTCATATCTCTATACTGGTTAGCTAAATAGATGGTCATTAAGATATGATTAGAAAGTGACTTG
Organism: Tadarida brasiliensis; assembly: GCA_030848825.1. Classification (NCBI taxonomy): domain Eukaryota; kingdom Metazoa; phylum Chordata; class Mammalia; order Chiroptera; family Molossidae; genus Tadarida; species Tadarida brasiliensis. The sequence goes on along the minus strand of CM061262.1, from coordinate 38,075,237 downwards.
TGAGAACACCCATTCCTGTCACACTCCCAAATTAGTCTGAGTAAATATTTAATATAACCTCACCATAATCCATTATCCACTGTGACCTTAGGAGCCCTGGACCAGTTTGGTTTGGAAATTGTGCTGCACAGAACTACTTTACCTCTGGTATTCCAAAGATATTTAGTATCAATATAAGGATTTGATTAACAATATGCAAGTATTAACATGACATATTAAAGCAGACTGGAGTAAGCTAGTGTCAACAGAATTATTAAAATATTATTTAAGACTTTCTAACAACTTACCTTGTCATCTAACTTCAATTAGATTTTCTTTGCACTTTCAGGGAGGGGGGGGATAGAAACAAAAACAGTTTTCTCCATTTAATTATTTTCCTGCCTCTCATTTTCACTTTGTTTGTGTAACCTAATTCTCATAACCATCTACAATTTATACTTCTTGCAATTGGCACTATGTTCTGTATTATCTATTTTATAAATACATGTTATTTTATATTTTTGTATAGCAAATGTATATAAAATAAACATTTCATATGATAATTAAGAGACTAATTTGTAATACCTAGAGGCAAGGAACCAACTATTTATTTTCTGCTACTTTCTTCTAAATTTAATTAGGGAAATAAAAGTAAATTTTTATTTACTTTTTTAAAAATCCAGAAACGATTTTTTAGATAGTGTAACTTCTTTGAAAATCAACCTCAAAGTCACTTATGAAAATTAGAATATGGAACTCTAACACCAGGTACAAGCTTTGGATTTTATGTGTTTGTGAAAGAATTGTGAAAAAGTTGTAAAAAATTTTTAAGTGTTTTTCAATACAAATTTATTTAATGTTAATTGCTTCAGTAATAATTTTCAGACATAAATTCCTACTTGACATATACACAAACCTTCTTAATAATTCTACACACAAGTGAGGTAGCAGAATAGTTCTAATAACAATTATAAGCATAAAGGTTAAGAATATTGTATTTGGTAGACTGGCAAAAATGGTCAATACGTCAAGATGACTGATGTCTCTTAGACCTTGGGTTTTCTTATTTAAATTAATATTTTACATCCCTCTTTTTAAAAAATTCATTTTCAATTACACTTGACATACAACATTATATTAGTCTCAGGTATATACCATAGTGAAGAGACATTTATATACCTTATAAAGTGATCATCCTGGTAGGTCATCTGACATCATACTTAGTTATCACAATGTTATTGATTATATTCCCCACTTTGTATCCCCATGACTATTCTTATATCTGGCAATTTATATTTCACAATCCCTTTCACCTTTTTCATCCATTCCCCTAATCTCTGTCCCACCTAGCAACCATCAATTTGTTCTCTTTATCAGTTTATTTGTTTTGTTTGTTCATTTATTTTGTTCTTTAGATTCCACATATAAGTGAAATCATATTGGTATCTGTCTTTCTCTGTCTGACTTATTTCACTTAGCATACTAGCTTCTAGGTCCATCCCTGTTGTCACAAATGGTAAGATTTCATTCTTTTCTATGGCTGAGTAAAATTCCATTGTAGATCTGTACTACATCGTCTTTATCTCTTCGTCTATCGAAGGACACCTAGTTTGCTTTCATATTTTGGCTATTATAAACAATGCTGCAGTTAACATAAGGGTACATATATCTCTTCAATTTAATGTTTTAGATTTCTTCAGATAAATACTCAGAAGTGGAATTGCTGGGACATATGGTAACTCTATTTTTAATTTTTTGAGGAACCTCCACACTGTTTTCCATAGTGGCTACACCATGTTGGCCAGCGTGCCTGTAAGTTATATTTGGAATAATTCTTGACATCACTATGCCACAAAACTACAAGCAAAATATTTGCTTTCTGCTTTAAATTAATTATAGAACTACATTAAACATAGTTATTAAGTATAGCTAGAATTATTCTTCTAGGAATCTAATCATTTCTCCATTAACTGGAAAATTGATACCAGATTTAATTTTCATTTAAATATAATTTTTGTATTTCATATTCTTGTAAATTCCATAATCTACGACAGTTAGGGTTTAGCTATGTAGATTATTACTTTTTAAATTATTTTACTACAACAGTAAAAATAATGAAAGTGTTATTCCAGTCCACTTTAATTGTCTGTTAGTTTTTTAGTCACCAATAATCAATAATATTTTAGCTGATTACTTGAAACCACTATGGATCTGAAAGTATTTGGCAATGTGCACATGCTTGATTTTAATTGTTATTTTTTATACGTTTGATTCATTTTCTAATTACTTACCTCTTTTCCAGCCTCCTATTTACCTCAGCACTAGAACACATGTTATGTAAAACTAGCATAATTTATAATGTTGTTATTTTTTAAAAATCTGCATGGAAATGTAAAATACTTTTGTAAATGTTTATTCTTAATAATAATCACTTAAAACTGGTTATAAGCTTGCCTTTATTTTATAAATTATAAATATATAATTCTTTGGAATATATGATCATACATTTTCAGTCTTTGAGAATTAGAATAATTATATTTCCTTGTATGTTTTGCATTGACATATTCAAGAGGACAACAAAAATTTAAGGTTAGCACTTGTTCAACATAAAATATCTTTAATTAATGGCTTTATAATATTTTAGAAAATAGGAAAAAAAATTATTTCCAAAAGTATAGGGATTCAAACATTAAGCCAATTATAATAAGACAATTAAACATGCCTTCCAAAAAATTATAAACTGGCAAAATGAATGTTTTGGGTTTGCCAGGAAAAATTAGCACTATGGGGAATTCTACACAAAGATATGGAAAATATCCTATTGGCTATAGATAATCAAATTATGCTGAAAATTGTAGTTTTACAAATATCATATTAATTATTGTAACAAATTAAAATGTTAAAATATTTCACACTTGCTTGATTTTTAAATAAAAGTTGGAACTATCCATGGATAAAAATATTTTTAAAATAGTGTATTCTTAGAATAAAAAGTTCATGTAGACATATGAAATCATTACTATTTTAAATATCACAAGAAGATGAGTTTGTTAGTGACTCCCTTTAAGGAACTATCACTCAGTAAATGAGAATTACTAAAAATAAATAGTCCTACCATTAAAAGAAAATATTTTTACTTTATATTTTATTTCTAAAAAAAAATGCATGTCAATACTTTTTGATATTACAATTGTTCAATTGTGAAGCTTCTAAAATGTAGTGAGGAAAATTCAATATTCATGTTTAAAAAATTAAGAAATTTAAAAAATCTAAAATGTATGCCCATCATTGAAGAAAAAACTATTCATGTTAACATGTACTGTATGAATGTATAAACTTTTTTTTAAAACCCTGCTAATACATGTAATTTACTAAACTTAAGAAGTAAGTTTTTTTAGCCTTACCCAATAGGCCTTGAAACAATAATTTCAACTTGAGGTTCTGATTTTGATTCTAAAATAATGTTGTAAACTTCTTCATTTGTAGCTCCCGGCAGGGGTTTACCATTCCATTCTAGAACTTCATCCCCTTGAATTTAAAAAAAAGGGTATTTTTTTACCTTATATATTCTGTGTATTTTTCTTATCTTTTCTGTTTTTTCACAAAGAAATGCAAAACATATACAAATAGTTTAATTGTCTAGGCTCTACTCTCAAAAAAATATTGATTCCATATAATGTCAGCTAAATGGTTCTTCTAAACACTTTTTTCTTTTCTTTTCTTTCTTTTTTTTCTTTTTTTCCCCCCCAGTGAATCCTACTGGTCACTAGAAACAGTACAATACAAAACTATCTTTATCTTTTGAAATATACCAGAAATAACATAAAAATAATCTCATGCTATGGGATGGAATTAGCACAGCTTATTTGGAAACATTAAAAAATAATAATTAGCAGCATGCCCTCCATATAATAAATGCAGGCGTCTCTAAATGTAAAAGATTCTTATTAAACTCTGCATAAATCCTGCTTTTTTGGGGTAGAAATTGCAATTATCATTTGTTAGCATGAATTTTCCAATTATAAGTCATGCTTCATTGCCTTCACCAGATGCATAACAGAATAAAAATGCATGAAAGGACTTGAATTCATACCCATAGGGTAACGCGCGTAGCTATGGCAAAGTTACAAAGCAAGCAGATGTAAAACTGTTGCATGACAGTTAACCCACTTCCAGATGTTCATAACACATACATTCTATACATAAAATATACTGTGAGCATTAAAGTTAGAAAATATTTTAAAATAAAAAGTAATCATTAGTTTGTTAAATATTCTAAGATTAATCAAGGAGAATACATGATACCATATTACAATACATGGGCTAACAATTTGTTATTTTTAACTAGAGTTTTCACCATAGATCATTTGGGAAATACTATTTATTTTCATAAGTATTTAGTAAAGTTTTAGGTTCCAAATCGTTCTCTGTCCAGTACCTTGCAATGCACTGTGGTAGGCTCAGCTACACTATTCTAGCCTCAATGATACTTTGAGGCATCTTAAGACTTTGTTTCTATTTATTTTTTTGTTCTGAGTGTCTATAACATTTTAGTAGCTAAGTAAATATTTTTTGAACTAATGAATCAATATCATCATACCCATAAACATGAAATCTCTTCATTTTCAGCTAGCTTTTTTTTTTTAAATAGAAAATTTTGTTTTGATAGAACTCTTTTAAAGTAGTATTTTTTTTCACCCAAATGTTTGCTTACTCAAAAGTAAAAAGTAAATATTTGAAAAGCACATGAGGCTGCTTTGGTTTGGTAAGAGTATGGCTGTTACCAATAGTTAAGTAACTTCTAATAGTTTGACCTAAAAAGTTCCCTAGCCATGTTTATCAATTAGGCAATAAATATACTTCACACACAAAAAAGAAATAAATTAATTACAAATTTAAATATATATTAGTAGTCTTTTAAAATTTTTTGGCCAAGAAAATAGAGTTTACATGATGTGAATGTATATATGTATATGTGTGTGTATGTGCATGAAAAAATATTTTCTGGAACAATACTTACCCTGATATTTTCTATGCTATTATGTTCTATTTCATTTTTTTAAATGATGAATGCAAATCATTAAAACAATTTTACCCAGTAATGCATTGCAATCAACATTTTGCAAGAACATTGGCATTATAAAATTCTCCTCTTTATAGACAGCAACCTGGAAGCATAACTTTTAATATCAAATTAACTTAATACATGTATTTATTTATTTCCAAATCAATACATCCTAAACCAGAAGCTGGTCTCTTTAACAATATTTATTTATATATGATTAATCTGTTCAGGCAGGGATGTAGATTATACTGATACAAAGATAAAAAAAGAGACACTTTATCTGGGTTTAAATTTGGTTGGGAGAGAAATGGAGAAATGAATACCTTTCATGAAATGACAGGAGTTCACCTGAGGATCAGAAATTGAGCCAGGTAGTGCCAAGGAGGTAGCAATTAGTTACTGCTCTGGGTGACATATCAGGAAACACTTTAGAATTAAGGTAACTTTAGATGAGTTTTAAAGGATGGAAAGGACTTCAACAGGCAGAGCACAGGAGCAGAAAAGAAACCAGATAGGCTAGAGGCACTGAACAGATCTTACAGGCAGAAACAGCTTGCCAGGGACCAACAGGCAGACTACCATGGCTAGAGGGTCAAGTGAATGGTAATAGTGGCTGGAATGGTCAGTACAGGACAAAGCTACAGAGCTTTGACTTGAGCACATCATGACTGGGAGACACAGCAGAGGCTATAAGGAGAGTGTCAGTGTCCATTTTGGGGTTTTGATGATTCTATCAAGTAGCAGTACAGTGCACGAACTTAAAAGGGGCATCTACTGTAGAGAAAGCTATGACAAGATTAAAGCAAGATTGCAAATGTTGAACAAAAGTCATGGTAGTAAAAAACACAGCACTGTCTTTTTATGGATCATCATATTTATATGCAAATAGAAGGAAAATATACTTCCTAAATTATAATGTAAATCAGACAGCATATATGATTTACTTTATTAAAATACTTTTTTCACATATATCAATTGCTTAAAGTGAAAGTATACTAGTATGTTTTAAAGTTACTGAAGTTGAGCTTTTAACATTTTAGATTGAAGTTTCTCAGGCTCTAGGCACATAAGGGTGTTAAATAAATGAAATTTAAAAGAAAAACCTTTCACCAACTTCCTTAAGTAATCTTCTACTAAAACACAAAGAAAAAATCGTAAGCTATTACGTTTATTATCTGATCTGAAAATTTAGGTTTGTGTATTTAAAGTTATCTTACATTGGAGTAGTCAACAAGAGATTCTTATACTTCCTCAGGCTTATTTTTGGGTCATGAAATAAGCAAACACTCAATTTACTGACATAGTCACTCTTGATTGAGTTAGTTATTGAATGATAACTAGTCCCTGATAAGAAATAGTAGTGGACTCTACCTCTGCACATCTTCAAAGCTGTTTGTATAGTAGATAAAATAAACAACCCCAAATTGAATTTTCTCCATATACAACACCTGCATAGCATGCTCCTATCAAAGAAAAAACCTAAATGGTGTTGAACTGCTACCCTGGTAATCAGTTACAACAAAAATGTCTTTAAGACTTACTGAATATTTTTCTAAAGGTTTCAGCAATTACAGTCTTAAGGCATAAAAACTGAAAACATAGCCTAGAGATGCTCTCCTCTTCATTTGTAGCTCCCAGCAGGGGTTTACCATTCTATTCTAGAACTTTATCCCTTTTAATTAAAAAAAGTGCATTTTTTACTTTATATATTCTGCTTATGTTTTTTATATTTTCTCATTTTTACAAATAAATGCAAAACATATACAAACAGTTTAATTGTCTAGGTTCTGCTCTCAAAAGAAAATTTATTGCTCATGAGTACAGTATATGTCACTTAAATTAACAACTATTTTTATTACATATACACATAAGAAATATGATCGGGATTCTATTTTATTAAAAACATTGCTACTGAATAAGTATTTTGGGACCACTATGAAAAACTGTAGTAATTACTATAGCTTAAACATAAACTAAAAAAATAAACAGTGATATTTTTTCATATATAAAAATATTTATATATTTGTAGCAACATTATGAAGCCATCTATGAAAATTAGTAATCTTTCAGCATTTTGCATATATTTATTTTTTACATAAATAAAAAGGATTCCTATACTTATTCTCTCCAAACTGCTAGAGAAAATATCAAGAAAAAAAAAATCTTTATTCATGCATTAAAATTAGTTATTTACTTAATTGACTTAGCTATCACTTACCCAAATTGAAAACCACCAACTCATGCACTGAGTACACATTGTTCAAGTGTCAAAAGAAACTTTACCTGCTTTTAAATGTCCAACTACATCTGCAAGGCTACCCTTCTTTACTTTGGTGATGAAGGCACCAAGGCGTCCTAAGTCAGTCATTTTTCCTCCAACAACCTGGATAATTATAAACTTATAAGTGCCCAAGACTGAAACATAGGTCTATTAGTTTGAGGAAATAATCACACAGTTTTTTATGATGTATTTAGAACTGAATGTGGGGACATTCATAAAGTGAAATATATTTTGCATTAAAGAAGCTGGCAGCATAGTTTTAAAAAGAAAACATCACCTCATTATATTTAAGATGACCATGTATCCTAAGGAAGCTTATGTACAGATTACTGATCCTGACCCAACAATATGATGGCGACATGAATGGTGTGCATTCTTAGAAGACAAATGCTAGACCTTCCTTACCATCAGACAGGGAGTGTTTGTTTTGACACTGGTCACATTAGGGTTCATTTTTCTTTATCCTCTCAATTCATGCCCACCATGTGAATTATATTTCTGAAGGCAGATAATGCCGCATGGGCACATCAGATCTTGATCTCTTTTGTATATTTTTAGTGGAATGTAGGTCTAAGACATAAAGGCTAGGAATTCAAACCAACAACAGGCCACTTCTGGGAAGCAATTTACTGTGGTCAAAGAGTAACAGCCTAAGTTTATCTCTGCTACGACCCTCTGAATGAGCTCCTCATCTGAAATATGTGCAATTCAACCTGACTCTAAGTCTGAGTTATATTACTGAATACTTAACATTGTCACCTGGCTCTTCTACTGTAACTAAAAATAAATACCTCTGAACATTTCTAAGTTTAATTTCTTCCAAAGCAGGGGCTACATAATGTATAATTAGAAGTTGGAGAGATATTCTCAAAGGTTGAGATTGAACCACAATTCTTAGGGATGTGCCCATTAGTGGAGGTGATCAGAATTATTTCATAGCAAGAGAAATTAATGGTAATAATCAATAAGGTGATACTATTAAATACATTAATTTAAAATTTTAGTTGGATTAGTAATCAAAGGCTTGGAAGAAGTCAAACTATCACACAACTGTAATACAATCTCCTGGTAAATAATTTTAAAGACACATCTTTGAATTTTTCTCTAAGTTTTCAAAAGCAAATAAAACCATGTGATTTAACACACATGCACACACATAATAAAACAAAATGCATGCATGTATTTTTCCTATAATAAAATATAATCTGTAATTTATTAGTTTTTAATTTTATCTGCTAAAGTAAATTAACATTTATAAAGGATACATTTACTCTTTTGATATTACCATAAATTCTATTGCACTTAGAAAACTATTTTTAATGATATTTTATGTTCTTTGTCAAGCTATAATAAAAGTATGCAGTCCACATTACCTAACTTTACTACCATCCATTAAAACCTTTTTGATATAAAAAATTGTCCTTGAACTTTATATTCAGAGAAGTAGTCTTTAGTTTTCCTATTTTATTGCAGTTTTCTAATATATCATTGTCATATTAATAAAGTATTTTTAAAATATTAACCTAGATGAAATACTAAATCTACCATTAGTTTATATATTTAACAAGACATATTCACTAGAAGGACTTATCTGGAGAAGAGAGGAAAATATTTAAAAACCATTGTCAGAAACTTTGCTGAATCCAGTCCATACTGAATTCACCACTTAAGAAACATTTTAAACCACCATACTTACTTTCAGACCCAGTAATGCACCTGATTCTTTGGGCATGGTTGTTCTCTTGTTAAGAATAACACGTCCAATTAATCGGTCCCCCTCTTTAGAAGGTTGCCACGTTACAGGATGCTAGTAAAACATGAATACAGTTAAAGAATAGTTGTTTTCTTTCCTACAGACACATAATTATTCGTTGTCACATGATATAATTTCCTCAGTTAAAAGACATTGTAGAGGGAATTCTTGATTCTGGTGAGCTCTATCCTTGGATTATAACAATTTTCATTTATAGTTATATTTTATTTGCAGTAGATACTTATTATCCTAAGTAGTTCTAAAAGTAGTCAGCAACTAGGTACATCCCTAAAAATAGTTCTGAAATAAAATTAATTGAAATTTAAAAGTATATCTGCTTATATAAGAAAACTGATTTTGTATTTTGAGTTGCTGTTAATGTTGCTATCTTTGACCAAATAATATCTAATTTCTATATAGTTATCATTTAATGATTTCTTTTTATTTAAAATTTGTTATAATTATTCAGTGATAACGTTTTTATTCATAACTGTTCTGTCTTAAATGAAATCAATATTTGCTCTCATAAAATGTATAACAGAGCAGAATAAGATTACTATCTATCACATATCAGACAAAGGACAATAAACAGCATATATTACCCCTAAATTCCAAACTCTCACTTCCCAGAAAGCTTACCGAACTAATCGGTGATGTTTCCCGGCTATGCCACGTGGCAGGGTCCAACCAGTAATAATCCAAGTCACCTGCACAATAAGGAAAAAACGAAAGTGTAATGCTTTAAAGTAGAGAATGCTTTAATCATTTTAAGTATGACTTCTTCAATCTATAAAAGATTATGAATATCATAATCTTGAGTGTGTACATCCCAGAATGATACACTCCTGCACTGCAAAGGCCAGGACTTGAATTCTTGGAATGAATGTGTGTTACAAATGCACTTCAGACTATAGGAGAGCTTCATTTTACTGTCATCATCAGGCTTGAAACAAAATGTATGGAAGGCACTGGGTTAATCCACCCCCTTCCCCTCAAACGACTATCCAAACCAAGGTATAGTCTGTCATCTAGTGATGCTCACTAAAATTCTATTCATGGAATTGAGAGAAGTATTTAAACTTAGTGTCTCCCTTTCTACTCTTCTGAACTATATCATATCTTTCAAAATTATTCCCTGGCCTCTACCTTCTTTCCTTATCAGCTGAAAAACAGAAGAAATCCTTTTAGGACATGGTGTTGAGAAATTAATTATCAAGAACAGCTTTTAGCAAAAGAGTACATACAAATGACAGAGTATTCAATTTTACTAAAGCCATAAAAAAGATTTTACAATCCTAACTTTGTAAACATGAACTTATGAACCTTTAGTTTTAATGTTTTGGCTCAAAACATAATGCTAAAGAAAGCATCTGAGAAAAAAGAAAAAACAATGGAAAGCATCAGTGGTTTCAGTAATTGCACGGAAAGGGCAGAGTGGGAAAAATAACCTTTGTGAAAAAAATAATCTTTCACATTTCATATATCAGATTAAGGCAATTAAAATTATCTCCCTGTGGATCTTGAAAGAGAATATTAAGAGCGTGAGTAAAGCATGCCAGTTAACCATGAGATGTCTAGCTCACTATTGGGGAAATATGTCTGGCTGATATCTGTGAAGGTCCTAAGTAAAAACTTTTTATATAGATGACAGACATGGCAGATGTAGCACTATAAAAGAAATGTAATAGAAAATAAACATTTCAAATATGCAAGCATAAAAAATCCATACACTTCAGCCCTGGTCGGTTTGTCTCAGCAGTAAGAGCATTAGCCCATGGACCAATGAGTTGTGGGTTCAATTCCAGTCAAGGGCATGTACCTCGGTTGTGGTTCGTCCCTGGCCCTGGTCAGGGTCATGCGAGAGGCAACCAGTTGATGTGTCCCTCTCACATCGGTGTTTCTCTCTCTCTCCCCCCACCCCCTCTCCCACTCTACCTGAAGATAAATGGAAAAATATTCTCGGGTGAGGATTAAAAAAAAAAAATCCATACACTTCAATTTGGGCTCCTCCCCTTTCTTTTTATATTATATCTTAGAAAAGTTGATGGAGAATGTTATACATACTATAATAAATACAAAAATGTTCTTCAAATATGTCATATAGATAAAATATATTCTATAAAGGAATGCATATTAAAAATTGCATTAGTAACAACTATAGTCTATTCAAATTTACTCTACATGGAGTCTATATCCCTCTCAAAATCATACACTTTAAAATGTATACATGACTTGATATCAACAATTAGAGATTTTTAATCTTCTACTGGACCACTTCGGTTAATAAAATATAAGAAAATTTATAAAAAGAAACTTTTTTTCTCCTTTATTTTTGTTTTTAAAAGTCATATGCTTATTTTTAAAGTTGCTGTGTCTTTAGTATCATCATAATAAAATGTTTTCTTTTAAAATAAAAAAGTATTTATAATAATAAAATTAAAATTAACTACAAATCATTCAAAATATTATTGTAATTCATAAAGCTTTCTCCCTAAAATTTCATATACCTAGTAATAAAGCCTGATGAATTCTTAAGTGCTGATTCATTTTGAAATACTGTGACAAAAATAAAACCACTTACATAAAAATAGTAATTTGAAAGCTGCTTCGAGAAGTCTTTGAGGTTAAAAAAAAAATGATGAAAATCCATCCTATTTAAAAGACTACATGTAACCAAACTTTGTTGTGTGCTTCAATGACCTGACTTAGATTTTAGTACATGTACACTTGGGATCCTTCTCTGACTTATAGGCCAATTTCTCATATAGTGGTTCAACCCTGTGTTTCACCCAATTTGTCCTAAGGAAATCTAGATAAACTATCTCTTGAATGTTTGCTTATATGTAAATAACCAAAAGATGATGTTTCTGGTACATTTTGGTGATGATACCCGAGTACACTTTACTATGAAAACACTGCCTTCAAGCAAAGTTAATCTATCATCTATAAGCTTTGTAGGATAATGATCTTGAATGGAGAGTTTAATTTAATTGGTTTGAAATGCAACAGATATAGTTTGCCAGGTGATTTCCAGCCACTGATAACTTTTACCTTACACTGGTAGTGATAATATGAATGCTGTAGATTTTTCAGGTTAAAAAAATATTTCCCCCCAATTTTGGCCATAGATAGTATTGTAGATATCTACTAAAATCATACAATAATATTTTATATATTTTAGTATACAATTACACTTCCTTCACATTCTGAACAGATTCTTAAAAGTTTTCTTATCACTAGCTTCCATTATCACCCATTAAAATATAAAATTTTTGTTTAAAAACAAAAAATAAATTCTAAAATATAAATATGTAGTTTTAAACTATATTTGTTTCTTCTTTCCATGTAATTACTAAATTTGAAGATATTATTGACTTTTTAAATACTCTAATTTGTGCCCGGTTGGTGTAGCTCACTGGCTGAGCATTGACCCATGCACCAAGAGGTTGCCAGTTCGATTCCCGGTCAGAGCACATGCCCAGGTTGTGGGCCCGATCCCCGGTGCGGGGCGTGCAAGAGGCAGCCAATCGATGTTTCTACCTCTCTCTCTCTCCTTTCCTCTCTCTCTAAAACCAATAAAGAAAAAATATTTTAAAATAAATACATAAATACTCTGTCTATATAAGTCCCATCTCTCTATTATTAATAAGTAACACTCAACAAAGCTTTGTCCTAAAATATTCAGACTCTAGTATTTCTTAATATAAAACATTTTCCTTGATTATTTTTCTAATACATGATTAAAGATATTGATTTCTAGTGGCATGGCTACAAAATGATAAATTCACAGTACAAGGAATTAATACAAAAGCATTTTGGTTCTAATGTTCAATATAACTATAAAGGAATAAATTTACTATTATCATTAACTTATGCAGGAAATGTTTGATTCTACCGAAATGACTCAAGTTCATAAATAGCCAACTTCAATGAATTATTATAATTTTAAGCATTATTTTTTGTGGAGACTTTAAAAATAGACTTTTATTCTATCCCTTGGGAAAAAAATATGTTAAACAATACCTAAACAGACAACTTTCACTTCACAAATTAAAGTCAGTTAAATGACATGTGAGCCTTCCGTAAAGAGAACTAGCTGTTCTTAAACTCAGTTCATTAAGATTCGAGTATGTAACAATGCATACACTTGCATCTCTATGATTTTAAATTCCGTATCTTATATCTAATGTCAAGACACAAAGGATTTCAATAAGACCAACCAAAGTTGATTGAACAAAAACACATTCTAAATAACATACATGTATGATTGAATGTGTATGAGTATATGAAATCTGTAAGGAGAAAACCATAACTCTAATTTCATACATTACATATCTATTTAACAATTTTCATGACAGTTACATTTAACCACATAGAATGTTCATCTAATGTGCAGGTAGTAAAGGAAAGCTTATATCTACACTAAAGCCTTGCAGCATTAGAAAACTTGGAATTTTTCTTATCTCCAGTAGAAATACACAGCATATATTTTTAAACATCATTATAATGAATGGTGATTAAAGATGGGACTCAAACTGATTAAAGGCGGACTCTAGTAACTCTCCACAATTTCAAATACATATCATAACTGCATTACTTGTCATCTCAAAAAATAAACTGTTCTTCCTATATAATACAGATTGTTATTAAAAAATTTATAAAATTCATAGACCAAAAATCAGAAAAGTCCTCCTTCCCAAAGATTCCTTAACCTTTTAAAATGTTTCCCTCTTTTATTTTTATTTATTCTCTTTCTCTACAGCAGGATGTGTGCTGACAATAAATGAAACTAAATCAGTGCTAATCTTCTTTATCAGAGCACCGTACAAAAACAAATTAAAATAATGGACAAACTATATATTTATTAAATGTTTTATGCAGTGCATACACAAAAACCAACTCAAATCTAAGAATGGGTTTTTAATTTGAGACAAATTAAAACACCAAGTACCATGGTCAGTACACATGAATTAATAAATATCACTTTGGTTATAATAAGAACATTTACACATTTTAGCCCATTGTAATATTTTACAAGGACATTCTTTTCATAGATAGGAATTAAAATCCGAGTCTAAGAACTGAGGTAAAATCTTAACTTCTGATTAATATAATGAAAATATATCATTTTAAAATACGTTCCTCATATTTTAGAAGACTATTTCAGATAATTTTATGTCTACAAAAGGTGAGTCCACTCCCATCCCTAAATGATATACAATAGTGGAGCTAACTTTGGAATAAATCAGCAATAATATTCTATGTAGCGAAGTCCTAGAAGGCTTAATTTCACCTATATTAAATTAGCAGTCAGGGATAAGAAACAATATTATTTAATAGGACTTATTTTCTAGGCAATAAAATAAAATAAGAAGATATACTTGTTAAATTTAATCATTAATCATATAATCTGTGAAGTATTAAAACCTATAAATAAATACTACTATGTGTATTGATGCAAAATCACAAATGATTATTGTTAGAGTTCTTACTATAGTAAAAATATTGGCCCTCAAATACTTTTTAGTTACTTTATTCAAAATCCACATCAGTGTTCACCCCACAATTTGATGGTAGGGCTAGGCATCTCCAAACCATTGGTCTTCAGCAAGAACCTCTTGAATAATTCTAAGTAATATAAATTCCAATTTATAGTTTGGGCCCAGGACACACACACACACACACACAAAAACACACACACAAACACACACACACACAGTGTCATTCCTTGGAAGAATTACATCATCTCCAGCCCTTCGAGATTCATTAGGATGGCGGTTCTCTAAATGCATGTTAGAAGTTTCACTTTCAAAATTCCACTTTGTTCACAATGTGTTCTGTTTCTATCACAGAAGCAACAATATTGCTCACTCTCTTCCTTTGGTATATAAATCTGATGGTTCAAGTAAATGCATCAACTATTACTTACTAAGTTAATGAGGTGTCAAAGATGTTTGTATTTAGAAATTATTTCTGCTCAACAGAACCCTCCAGAGTTGAACTACCTGTAGAGAAAGATTGAGTATTTGCTTGAGAGCCTGTGAGGTCATCTCTGTGTGTTGTATGTAGCTTATCTACAAAAGGAGAATTTCATTAACATAATTTAGTAGAGGTGATACTTTTCTGGTTATATGTATTTTTTTGGTGAAGTTGAGAACTAATTTTTGGAATGCCAACCTTACCACCACATAATTCTACAAAGCAATTATATGGAACTCAGAATCAACATTTCTGGTTGAGCTCTGAGCTCAGTCATTAAAATAAGGCCTCACCTTGGGAGATAATAACTTCTATAGCATTCCATTGTTCTTTTAAGGGTAGGATGAGATAATGTAAACGAAATTGCTTTATCAATTACATAAGTACCACAGAAATGCAAGTTGTCATTAGAGTATAAAATTATATATTAAAAAGTATTTCCAGCAATAACACCGATACGCATTTTTGTCAATTCTAATGCCATGTAAAAATTAAGAAAAGATACTTTTTCTGTCCCACAGTTTATCTGAAACATTGAATAATCAGAGAAGCACACTGTATTTTAATTTCTCTATTAACATTATCTCTTATCTGATATTTATAATTATGTTGTTTTTTTATAAAACATAAAAACCAGCTATTGTGTAAAAAAGAGCATTGTATTAGAAGTTGGAGACTTGTAATTCTAATCCTAACTCTGCCATATTAGGTGCTTCTCATGATAAAAGACTTTCATTTCCATAAACCTTATCCTCCTCCGTAAAATGGGGATAATGCCACTAGCTCATAAAAGTTTTATGAGCATTAAATGAGATATGCCAGATTCATAAACTATGAAGAACTTTAGAAATATATTTTATCGTATAATTACATAATTGAGATTACAAATATAAAATCATGGTGTTAAGAGTTGAATAGCTGTGATAACTGATATAGGTAAAATCATTAATCTTTGCAAAATATGTGTGCTTTGAAATGGGCTTAGAAAAATATTAAAGCCACTTTGTTTATAAAAAAAATTATTCATTAGCCTGGTATAAACCAAATGCACAAGTGTTCAGAATAAATGAATATTTTTTAAATTCCTATTGTTAAATGATGAGAAGTAACATATATAAAAATAGCAACATAAATCTTCCTATTAATTACAACAAAGCCAATGGAAGCCTAAGGGATTAAGAATATGGTCACTTTTATAGTCAAGCAATCTGCACACTAAAATGTATACAGATATACTTCTAACCAAAAATATCTAGACTGTGCAGTAATTGATTTGATCAGCTTGCACAATGTATCCTTAATCTAAAAATAAGCATTTTGTCATTTCTTCTTTATATCATATTTTTATTTGGGAAAACAAAAAATACATGTGGTGTATAAACTAAATATTTCAGACTGAATTTCTTCAAGTCATGAAACAATTAGGCTATTTTATCCCTTTATATGTTTTTTTTCTGGTGACTCAGGATACCCCTGAAAATGTTTCCTTGCAACCAGCCTGTATTATACCTTAAAAATTATGTGGTATACACATTAGTTATAGAAAACATTTTCATATTTATGTTCTAATGAGTTATAAACATCCTAACTTCCTCAGCTTTTTAAAAATTATATTCCTAACAAAATAATCTAAATAATAACAAGATTGGTGGTCTTAAAAAATTACAACTATAAGTTTAAATACATAATAGGGTCATCCTTGATGATGGGGCTTTGGGAAAACAGAAAATGTTGTGACTTTAAATAGGCTAAAGACATTGAGAAATAAAAAGCTATTTCAGATGGTAAACATCAGTCATCAGTTTAATTTTTCCTAGTTCTGAAAGTTGCATAATTTAGATTTTTGAGACTACATGAGGCTTTAGGGTTCAGAAACACTCCCAAAACACCATGTTTCGCAATGACCTCTTTACTCTTTACCTCAGCATTGACCTGGTGCTACAGGACTCAGAAGTGGTTGGTAAGTGAAAGTTCCTGGAAGTTTCAAACAATAACAACAACAACAAAAAACCACACACACACACACACACACACACACACACACACACACACACACACCACCTTTGTGCCTTAGAACAATAAAATAAGGGTATTCACAGTGTTCAGGAAATCTGGAGCAGACTGTATTTATTATCTGTATCAAGTGATAATAAAATGTATCTAAAGAAAAGTCTAAGGTGATTAATAGGGCAAAAAGATTTCCACAAATAGTAGTTTAGAAAGGAATAAATTTCATGTATAAATGTGGCTTGAGGCCTAATGACTGAAAAATTTCTTCCCTGGGGTATAAATACAGAATATTAAAGTACCCTGAATGGCAAATCACAAAATTAACAATCTTAGGGAAACTTTTTTGTTTCTTCTAACACAATGACTTTATCAATAAGAATTTGGGAAGTGCTACACACAGGAGGGAAATATTTTACTGCAACTTTCCAACTGACCAGGCTTCCACATTGACACTGAGTATTCCATTCACGTGGGAGAACAGGTTGTCACGTGCAAAGCCTCGGAATAACCAGCCAGGAAACCCTGTGGAAAAAATTGGGGTTTATTTGTTTTCATTGTTTGGGGACTGGATGTTAACCACAGGTTTAAGAAATTGTAGTGCTGGGCAAGTTCACAGCATATGTTATAAGAAAGCACTCAAGATATAAATATCTTTGATAAAGAAAAATGTTAGTGTTTATCCAGACCTCACATCCAGGCAACGCTAGCAAAATAATATTAATTTGCAATAATAATTCTGAATGTCAATCAATTTCTACCTGCCTCTACATCCAAAGACATAAAAATGAAAAATATGGAGATCAATACATTATCATGGTTTTGGTGATATAGATAATAACAGTCAAATGATGATAAATATGAATTTAAGGGCATATAGAACAAAATGGAAGTACTTATGAGGGATTGCTACTGCTTAAAATTTTAAAATATATGATTAAGCTATAAAATAGTAGAAAAATATATCCTATCAAACATTTTAGGTAATATAAACAGATGTTTTAAACCCAGTGCTCCATCAAAGCAAGTCACCGTAAAAATTGCTTTTTTGCTTTGTTTTTTGTTTTATTTTGTTCGTCTTTGTTTTTATTTTGGCTATGCAAACAAATAATTTATAGACATATTAAAGGACTTTTTTTTTAAGTTGGACTGACAGTAGGAAATCACTAGGCATAGAAATTTGGAGAAGATTTTATAGCTCAACATTGTTCTGGAGAAAAGTGCTAAGTATCTGTATTCGTAAACCATAAAAATTAGAGCCATTGAAAACTAGGCTGCAAAACACTGCAAAGTCACTGGTCTAAAACTCTGCCGCAGTGCAAAAGAGGCCAAGCTGTACAAAAGCAGGTCCCTTTAAATGTGCCCCAGCTCCATTTGATGGAAGATAATTCAAGTAAGAGAAAGCACAAAAGGCAACGAAAGGAAAAAGGTAATATTCATAAATGCAAATAGACAACATATATGCTTCTTATGATAAAGCAAACTCACTTAAGGATGGTCAAAGATTAACCTACTGACTCAAGAAAAGACTTCTCTTCCAGAGTTCCTAAACATTTAAAGTTTGGATTAATCAGTGATGATAACTAAAATGATCTTTCCAGTATAATAATTTCAAAATATCTTCATCTTAAATTTCATAACAAAACTTATTACTTTAAAAAATCAGGCCAAGACTTAAAATGCTCAACATGGTTTCTTGGCTTGGTTGCTGGTGCTCTGAAGAATGGGACAGCCCTCTACTCAGAAATGCACAGCAAATCTAATGCCCAGTGTGTCTGCCTCATCAGATCAATGACTCCACAATTACCTAGCTGCACTGAACAACTCCCAAGCTCACTTCAGAGAGTATATATTTTTTAATACAGGGTACCTTAATATTTTTGAAATATTTAACTTAAAACAAGAATATCTACAGAGGTCTTTGTGAGGGAATATGCAGTAAATCTATTAAGATATTATAAAATCTAACTCTGAATTAATCCAGATCATCAGACAACCATGCACCTGTACTTACACTGCATTTCCATACAGTCCTCTGCCCTTCACTCCTCCCAATGTTACCTTTATATACTGCCCTTTAACATATCACTGTATGGATCATGGGGATGATGTTATTCACATATGGATCATGTTGCGCCTATCTTCTCTGTGAAACTACACAGAACAAACTTCTTTCTGATGCCGCTATCAGGAGAAAATTAGTGTGTACTTAAACAACTGGTTTATTTTTATGCTATGGAACTGTACATTTTGTAACTGATGGAACTCTTCTCACAGGACATGTGATAGAAAGTTGATGGTTAAATCTGCAACCCAGTTTTCTACTCTTATTCTTACTCACCAATCTTTTCTACACATTTTTAACTTATTTCAAACAGCTGTAATTTTACATTTGGTAGCTAATTTTTGGTATTAAGGTAGATTTTTAAGTGAAAATTTAAAAAATTAAATATTTATACGCAAAATAGAATTTATTTATTATAACCATTTTCATTAAAATTCAGATTGTTTTCATTCATCAGTCTCAAAATATCTTTGATACAATGGGAAACAACTTAAAAATGGAATTGATGTATAGGTGTTAGCTTATCCATAGCTTAAGCAGCAGAATTCAGTCAACAGCAAATTAGCTTATTGGTGAATCCTGCCAAAGAAAGGAAAGCAAGTGAAAAGCGGTTCTCATCTAGCAAGATACAATATCACAATTCTGAGCTCCCAGATTTTATTCCTTCAAACACCCAGTAGGCTTTCACTCATAATTTTAGTCACAATCATAAAAGTTTGTCTGTTATTCAACCCCACAGGACCAGTGAAGATGCACACTGCCCAACAGTAAAGGGGCCAGTACGACAAGCACACCGACGGCAATAAGAATTCACAAGAAAGGGCACAGGGACATTAAAAAAAACAAAACAAAAAAACCAAACAAACGGGTTGAGGTCTATCTGTCCTTAACACTGTGATACTGTGAGTAGCTCATAACTGTACAAATAGGCAACATAATAACTGATGTTAAAACAATAGCCATTAGGCAACAACTGAAAAAAATTACTGTAAGAAACATAAGCTTTTATGAAAGTAGGAAGAAATCCCTTTTACAGACTCCCTGGTTAAAAACAAACAAACAAAAAGAGTAATATACAATTCTGATGAGAAAGATTTTAATTAAAATAATGCAAATGAAATCAATAACAAGCTGCCTGGCAATTGTTTAGCATATTGGAAAACTCAGCTATCCAGAATGAGGGATTTGAAGGTAAGATTTTATAATTCCAAAATTAAATCATTATTCATCAATGCAACAACAACAAAAATAAGGCAGAAACATGTAGTAACTGTTTATCAAATGCTGCTTTAGATTTATGGTGTATTGAAATTAACCATTCAATGCTTTGTAACTATTTCTTATTTTCTCCCTATGAATGTTCTATTTCTTGATATTTTGTGAATGTAGTACCAAAATGGGAAATAGTGTTAATTTTCCTTTGCATAAAGTCCTACACACAGAGTGGCAGAATTGTCTTCTAAAGATATTTATTAAAATTAATGTCTCTTAAGTAAGAGTAAATCAAGGTGAACAAAATGGTCATTTCTGGGGGATTGATCATTAGCTGAATTAAATTGTGAAATTTATAGATATTTGGTGAAAAAATTGAAACTTAATATTGTTAACACTGAGAGTGAAAATTTTCAGTGACATTAAAACTGAAATTTAAATTTAATCTTTGAACAATTTGTGAAAAATATTAAATTGAATGTTATTTCAATAATGTTAAGAATAATTTTTCCTGTGTTCTCTAATGCAAATTTTATAAATACATACCAAACCTTTCTACTTGAGATACAAGTGATATCACTCACAAAGGTAGTAAATATCGTTAAGTAATTTCTCCCAATAAATATGAGCACATTTAAGATTGACAGAATAATTCCAATGATCTTAACAATATAAGATCATATACTATACATGATTTCAATATAAACCAACCCAAATTTTAGCTAAAATGGCTTACTGACCACAGCAAAATGATCTGAAGAAACGGATGGACCCATGAGAAATACCAAATTATAACAGTGATTATAATAGTTCCAACGTTAAGAAAAAGTCATATTTTACCTTTTCCAAAATATAAAGACATACGTATTTTACTTAAAATAAAATTAAATGCATTTAAAGAACTTAGATTAAAATAATTGTTGCAACTGTATTCTAATGGCTAAATATTAATTTTTCAAATGAGAAACTCTATTACTCTAGCCTGGCTATTTTGCCTTTTTTTTTTTTTAACTGTTGAAAGGGATAAAAACATTGAAAGGCGACATCAGACCAGCTTTTATAATTTCATTTATCAAGAATTTCTATAATTTTATTTATTTTCCAAGGTGATGCACTAATAGTTTTTTTTTTTTTAATTTTTTTGTCCTCACCCAAGGACATTTTTGCATTTATCTTCAGCTAGAGCGGGAGGGAGAGAGGGAGGAAGAGAGAGAGAGAATGGTTGCCACCCACACGACCCCAACCAGGGCCGGGGACAAACCGAGATATGTGCCCTTAGCGGGAACCGAACCCCAGACTCTCTGGTCTGCAGGCCGGTGCTCTAACTGCTGAGCCAAACCAGCCAGGGCCGCACTAATAGTTTTGATGACAAAAATTTTACACACACACACACACACACACACACACACCAGATCTTTGGGCCTACTACAATTTTCGTTCAATGTAATTATTACTTCATTATATTTTATATCAAATATCCAGGTGTGCAGTTAGTTCACCAGCATGAAAACTGTGCCCACTGCAATTCAGGTTTGTACAACCAGCCAGGGCAGATGTGGAGACTAAAGCAAGTATGTTCAAAGACACTGGATGGCAAATTCAAAAGGGACAACTTCAAGCAAAAACTCCTAAAACAGATCCTTTTCCTCATAATAAAACATGGGTTTCTCACCAAGATTTTAAAGGGTCTTTCAGATTAAACAGATGTTTGGGTGCTCTTATTTTGTGCTCAATTTTCTATCCCTTTATGTCTTCCTTGAATAGTTCTGATGACAGTAAAATCTCATAAACTAAAACAATCTTATGTAAAGACCTCTATAAATTAAACGTCTGATCTAGAACAAGACTAGCATATGAAGTCAGAGATCACAACATATTTGTCAAAAAAGCCTATTGTCAGAGAAAAAAAATAAACTCATCTGTCAGGCATTCTGAACAGAAACAAGCCTCAGCTAAGCCTTCAGGTACAAATGAAATAATGTCAGTCCATATAAAGCATAGTCCCGTATACATCTAAATGAAAGTGCTCTATGTTGTATTTCAATTTTCAGCCATCCCTAACCCCTTCACTTACATCAGTATATTTAACCATTTATTTATATTTTTGGAGAGTTAAGCTTGGGGTGGATTTTTTCCCTATGATGTGGAATAGCATAGTGAAAATATCAAATGGTAATTAAATGTTTTTTTAAGCAAGAGCATTTCGAAGCAGGTCTTGGGTTTATCCATTACTCATAGAGAAAAACGACTTACCTTCCTGTAGGCAAGACTTTTCTACCATTGAATGTCAAGCAATATGTTTTTGTAATCTTTAAGGCATGGTTATAACCTAGGTTATGTGGCCCCTTTTATATGGTGCATAGATTTAAGGGATACATATACCCTTTAAAATTGTACATAAAATTTTGTGTGCCTAAGGGCTTCTCTCTCTGTGGAGAGCCCGTTGCTTCCTTTATTTCTCTGAAGGTCCCACGATGGGTTAAACGGTCCAGAAGAAGGAGTGACTCAGACTGGGGCACTGCTATGTATCTTTGGTGTTTTACCTTTAGTTCCCAGAATTATCCTTTCTTGAAGATCTTCAGCCTCAGCAGTATGCTTTCATTAAGACCCCTATTTAAGCTAGACTGAGGAAATCAAGAAACCATACTCAGACAAAATGAGCTTTGTGATTGTCAGAAGACAGGGAATTCACCTCAGAAAGCACTTTTGTCAACTATCAAGAATCTAATTAATCATAATTTTAAAAAGTCTTTAATATCAATAGGCAAGAGAACGTACTATATACAGATGGGCTAATATTTTGTTCCTGATGGGTGTCTTAAACAATTTCAAAGACATTTATTAAAAGAAAAATAATCACAAACTTCATATAATGTAAATAAATTATTAGAAAACATAATCTGGAAATAAAAAGAAAACCTCAAAGTAGATAAAAAAATTGTTCCAATTTTGACCTACCAAGATTCAAGGGCATTCTCGAGAGACAGAGAAAACAAAAAAGCACTGCAAGGCTACCAGCTTCTTGTTACCAAAAAAAGAAAAAGAAAAACAACTTCAAAAGCTCTGAATAAGTCTAAAATATCTCACAGATGTTATACAATTATAAACATGTTTGTTAGAACCCATCTATTTCAATCAATATGGCCCCTTTTCTAGAGTTGGCTTTGAAATCTGTTCAATATTTACAGTTTACCAAAATAAGAATGTATCTCCCAGGTCTTTAAAACTCATATACAACCTTCTTTGAAACAATGGATTTAAATTAACTAGACATTCAAAATTTTTGGTTGCATTTCTGCAAAGAATTGACCAACTCATTATATGACTATGACAATTACCTTCTTAAAGATAAAAGTTGGCCTACTTGAAGCAGGTTATCCAAAAATCTAAACCCATTTCATTAACCTACAATTTACAGGCATGAAAATAAGCATTATAAAAAAGTCTTTTTGATTAATATTATCATAATATAATTGCTAATTCTTTCATTGATTTCTCTTTTTTATAGTTTGACATGCTTATTGCTAGTCTCTCTGGCTTTAGAAAGTTGAGAAGAACAGAAAGTATTTATTTCATTCATTAAAAGTGCCTCAGGAGTGCCTAAAGAAATACAGGGAAGAACATATATTTGCTGTTCACACAGTTTAATTTTGTCTTTGTTTTTCAAATGACTCCCACCATGTCTCTAACAGAACTCTTCTCAGGAACAGTCTCAGGCAAAGCTTCAAAAGGAAAATACCTCCTGAAAAGCTTTCCAATTATGCACTAATAACCAAGCACCACATAAAATCAGGAAGTTGGAAGAGACTTGAGCAGATGATCTTTTGTACGATGGAGAATCACTTAACTAATGAAGTTACTGCCCTCATACCTATATGTGTCAAGATTACTAATCAAACAGACTGCTCCTTAGAGTTAGATAAAGAAATCGATCATTGTTTTTCTTTCATCTCATGTGCATCTGTGTGGAAACATGAACCCTCACAGCCTCAGCCTTTCTCTCACCATGATGAATGTCTGTGATTGAAAAGACCCAGTCAGTATGACATGGATGCAAGATTCACAATCCTTATCAACGAGCAATAATTAGCCACTCTGCAAGAACATGCCTCAATTTACAATAAAATCCTTCTATTTTCCCAAAGAACATATTTAATTAGTCTAGATTCATGAATGCTAACTAGCATTTGATAGGCAGCAAGCTGATGCAGACTTTTCCATGTGGGAGGTTGCTGACTGCTCCTTTTCCAGTTGCCTCTGATCTTTTGGATTTTAAGCTTGCCCTCAGCAGAAAGTGAACCTCTTGAAAGTCATCTGCTGAGAAGAGCAGGCAGGAGCTTTTCCCAGCTGCCCTCCGCAGTGGAGCTGCACCTGAGAGGGAGCGAGGGAGCAGCCAGGAGTGCTCTTGTCCCTGGCAGGCTTTCAGAGGGCCCAGCAGCTCTGCATCCAGCACCTTATCTGGCTGCAGAATAACACATGATGCCTTTTTCCCCTCCCAAGGAGCACAGTCTGACAGCAGGTGCCCTTAAGACACCTCACACTTGCTCAATGCCTATATGGCAACATAGTTACAATAGAGCCAAGAATTTGCTAGTTTAATTTAAGAGTCATAATCTCCCTTCCAATAAAAAATCTTTTTAAAAGCCTCTGCTGCTAAAACACTGCAAAGGAAAGAAGAAAACTAAAAGACTTCTATTTCTCTCCTTTATTAAGAATACTGCATACCTTTAAAAATTGAATAGTATCTTTTCCTACACAGGAATGATCATGAGATGATCTTGAGCACCTGAAAAATGCCATGCCATTCCCGCAGAGAATAACATTAGAGTCTGTTTCCAAACTGGCAGAATGGAAAAAAGGGCCAGAAGGAGTTAGTTACTCTGTCGCCCAAGGTCACACACCTAACTCTGACCCAAAAGGCTGAGCGTCCCTTTCCTTTTTTCTCTCTGGGCTCTGTACTCCCCTTATCTGAACAGTTTTCACTTTAGTCCAAGGCTTAGCATCACACAAAAACACAGACATTTCCATGATGTGCTCTGAGACAACTGTCAGCTAGGAGAAACAAGGCCTTGCAACCTTTGTCTAAATAATTCCAAATAACAATCTACATATACACTGATATCTTTATATTTTTTATGAAGATTAAGCTTGAAGCTTCTAATTTTAGTGAAATCAGTAAAAGGGAGAACAACTTTCTTTGATCAATCACAAAAGGAAAATATATACTTCTGAATTAATTGTGTAATATACATACATCAAGGTAAGAGTTAAATACTAAATTATAGACAACTTGACGTACACTTCAGATATTCATTTAAAACAAGAAACATAAAAATAACTTCATATAATGCAACTAGACAATCCCCATGTATTCTAAAATGATAATATATTTGTGTAATTTCCATGTTCCAGGTAAAACAGTCCTCATTTTCTACTGACAGAATCCACTGAAGTATTTTAATATCTTACTCTTTGGATAATTAAACAACATATTGCATTAAATTTACATTTATGCATAAGATTAATATTATGGCTTAGTTTACCTGTTCCTGAGAGCAACGTATGAAGTAGTAGCAACTGCAGAAACCAGCAAACATAACAGCAGCATCGGAGTGGTTAAATAAATGCTACTGGCATCAAATCACTAAATTCTAGCTAGCAATGGCAGCAAACCCACAACACTATTAAAAATCCACCAAAACGCAAGAGAAATTAAAAACAAAAACCCTGTGGGCCTTGCATTCTAAATCAAAACCATAAAAAGCCTGCAGTGTCCAACATTATACCACGGTGACACTAAACAAGGCCGTGAGTGCTGCTGTCATCAGAACGGATCGCTGCAGTGTAGAGATTCTCATTGATTACCGCACTAATCTATGGTGCTCTGTGCTATACTGAAGAGGTTCCCACTGTTGCAAACACCAAAGCTCTGGCAGGTCCATAATTAACCATTTCCTGAAAAAAGGCACAGAAGAGTCTACCTTCCTGGAGGCAGACACACAAAACACTGGGGTCCCTTAAAGCTGGCACTGGAGAAAAGACTCAGGCAGATGCTTGAAGAGCTGCTCTTATTACCAACCTCCCCCCACCCCACCCCGTTCCCACCACCAGTAACAATGCACTGACATATCCGTGGGCTAAGACGACAAAGTCAAACAGACCCCTGCTGGCTCTTGGACCACAGAAAACTCACCTGAAATGATTCGGTCCCATTATCAATTTCTGGCAATGATCCTGCCAAGCCCCGCGTAACAGATCATTTCCTCTGCAGTTTCCCTATCTGAGAGATCTTAGCCCAATGACAACTGGCACAGGGAAGCATAAACCAGGAGAAGAGGAGTGAATGTTGGGAACAAGGACGAAAGTGCTTCTCAGGCTGTTCTGGTATGCCCAGCCTAGAGCTATTAGTAGCTCATCTCCAGGGGGCAAAAGGACAACCCCAAGTAGGTTTTGCCAGGGAGTGGGGGGGTTCATATTTCCAATATTTTAAAAGATGCAGGTCTCTGATGACTGTAGAGTCACAATACATAGTGTAATAAATTTTTTCACAGATATATAGAATCATTAATTACCCTCTCGTTTAGTCATTACGTGTAGTTTATTCACCCCATATCATGTATTACACAGAACAGCAGCAACAATAACAACAAAATTAGTTGATTTTAAATTATGTCACTCCCCCAATTTCATTTTTATCATGGTATATAATTCAGTTTCCAGAAACAACAATGCACAATGATATACTTCTCCAATCCACTAGGGAATGTTATTGAAAAGTAGAGGCCAACTGCTTTTAGTTTGCTTTAGAAAATGAAATGATAATAGAAGGAGAATAAAGGACCATCTTTCATTTATTTGCAGTAAGTGCATTGTGTTTACTTAAATCTTATATACTTGTGAAAACAATTATCTGGTAAGAAAAAAATACTGAAACATGGCTCATCTCATCATCACCAAATCCACTGCAAAACATCAGCCTCACACAAACTGAATAATGTTCCCCTCTCAAAAGAACATGTTTTTCTCCCTATTTAGAATCTTTTTTTTTCCCCAAGGTTCCAAGTATACTTTAAATTGTCTTAAGTCAAAATTGGCCAAATTGTTGCTGAGAAATAGAAAGGGAAATAAACATTAATTGAATCACTGTTATGTGCCAAACATTGTGCTGTGTTAATTTCATTTAATTCATTTATGTCTCACAAGCATATAACAAATCAGTTTAACTTGTCCCATATTACAGATGAGGCTCAGAAAAGCTAATTAACTCACTCAAGATCACATGGTTTATAAGCAGTAGAGATGGGATATGGACTTAACTTTGACTTAAAAGCCCATGTACCAGATTTTCACTACACCATGGTAAACAGAAGCTACTATAATTATTTTGGTAGATTACTTCAAAGTTGTGCCAGTTTTTGTTAAAGTGCCAGTGACCTGGTGTGAAAAACTACAATGCTGCAGACGGGGCCTAAGCTCTTCTACCTCAATTTTGCACATTTTTTTGGAGCCAGCAAGGATTCTCCAGGCCACTTTATGGGTCTGAAGTCTTATGCTTCCTGAATTTAAGTTTCTTTTACCAGGGCTCTGTCATAAAGAAGACATACAAATGTCATGGTCTACAGACAGAACTGCTGACCCAGCAAGTACACAACTCAATTAAAACATTGTAATACGATGTATGTGCCTAACACTGTGCCTGAGTTTGGAGATATCTCCTTTTTGTATGGCATTTTTAAAATTTCTCTTTTCTCACTTATCACCTGGAATGGGCTTGTTTCACATAAAATCATTTAGAATGCTATTAACCCAATATCTATCCCTCAATTCATCTCATAAATTTATATTAATTTGGCATAATTATCTTGAGTTCCCTAAAATGCCTCCATATGATGAAATTTGTCAAATGGTAACTAACAAATTTTATTTCTAACAGAAGATACTTGATAAACCAAGTAAGGCCTCTGAAATGGTATACGCAGATTTCATAACTACAGAATCAAAACAGAGAATCAATATTAGAAAGGGCTAATGTTAAACTTATCTTAAAATACCCTATCTTTCATTTCTGGGTACCACATACTCTGAGATCCCATGCATAGTAACAAGTGCCGTTCACTGAGGTCACTGTCCACGTATAAGTAGAGAAAAATCCTTCTATTTTCATCTATTAATTCAGAAATTTATGTTAACAATATTTACTTATTTAAAACATTCCCAGCATTCTGTCCATTTTGAGCCACATGTATCCCTCTTGGGGTTATATATTTCACAGCCACCCACTTAGCCGTGATTTCCCAGTCACTTCAGAGACCAGCAGACTGATTTCCCTTGGGAGAGAACACGTAAAATCTAACATCCACTGCAATTTGGAGCTTGCTTCACATACACCATTTGACCTTGAGGTATTGTGGTCTAAGTCAAGGCCTGTTTGTGAAAAGTTTCAGCTCTTTCACAAGAACCCCAGGACACATTATTTTGAAAAAGTGATTCAAACTTCCTATTTTGGGACTGATTTTCCACCAATGATGATTCCAATTTGTCATTTATTTCTCATTCTTTGTATTAGCATGAGAAAGCAGAGCATGTAATACACTGATTATAAATGAAACTCATGCACAATTCAGCAACTTGCTATTGTTTTTCCTTATTTTCAGAGAACACAAACATTCGAATCTTTAAATCTTTTTTTTTTTACTTGGCTACTACACAAGAAAATAAATCATAAATATGAGTAATCATCTTACAATCTTTAGGGCTATATGGCAAAGCTAGTAATATCTCTCAGAGAAAAAGACTGCAGATAAAGTTGGTAGCCGGGAACTTTGCTCTGTTGAGAAAATGGGACAAAATCACTCCACCCCTGACACATGCAAAATGGGAATGTTTGCACTGGAAAAATAGACACAGAGGGAGTGCTAAATATAGATTTGTGTCCAACTGGAAAAAAATAATGAAGTGGGATTCTCATGCCCCAAACTCATTGTCTGTTGCTTACCAGCACCTGCTCGTCGGACCTGGAGTGTTTCCTCTTCGGAATCAATAGACCTCACTTCTTCCCACCCTCCTGAAGAGACAGGTATCCCAGGTGCACACATGACAGCAACCTTGTAAAGAAATCCAGCCTGGGGATATTCAGCCTTGCTTTCAAACAAATTCAAGATCCTAAGTAAAAAGATTGCAAAGTGCCGCCTCCACCATCACTACAGTCATAACCCGTGGGTTAGGAGCAGCAGAAAATGAAAACTGAAAGAAAATATTGGTGTAAGCATAAGAAAGTCTCTTTGCATGACTAACTCAGGTCATTGCAGGCGCTGGGCAGTTATGCAAAGGATTGCTTGGATAAAATGCCTTACACAAGCCTCAGTGGGCCTGGTGGCATGGAGACTGGTAGCTTTTACTGAGGAGAAGCATATTGGCATCTCTGTTGGGTTTTAACCAGATCCACAGGGTTCAGGAAATAAGCTCCCTGCCAGATGACACTATGCTCCTAGCCATTCCTTCTGTTTACGTACACCCCAAATTACTCTAACTAGTGTCCTTTCTCCTGCTGTGAGCTTATTTGTGGAGAGGGCTAAATAAAGGATTTTATGACAACAGAATGGCCATTAGCCCATAGGATGATTTCTTAAAACATAACTCTTCTGCTTTTGTTCAGTACTATTAAAAGCAATTAAATGAGAGTTTCTTAATATTATATCTTTAATTTGTGAAGATAAAAAAATGTTTTGTTTCTTTCTGATGAAATATTTAAAATTAGGCTATCCTTGTAAATATTATATATTCTTTATTACATAAACTTTTAAAGGTAGAGTCCCTCTTCCTATTGCTGTATTTTTCTAGCACACTATGAAGAACTATACCTTCCTTTAGATGGAATGCATACTCCTACCTTATAAAAAAACAAGAATTATATTTTTCCTTTACCACACTAAAAATTAAACAGGTACAAGCAATTTTAATTTAATGATATTATTCTGCAGGTAATCATTACTCTTTTGAATTTTAATACAGAAGATATTGTAAATAGTAAAAATAATGTATATGCATATATTCCACACTTCCTTAAGCATATTCATATGCTTCAAAACAAATCTGAGAGGGGACCAGGATGGGCAGCCTTACAAGAGAATCAACCATTTATAGAAATAGTCATGGAGTATATACCTACACTGACATCTCCTAGAAACTAAATTCTTAAATTACCAACCTAAAGCTTACACTTCACCAAACTATTATTTTTAAATTAAACTTCAGTACTAATATGACAGTCAGAAAGTACAGATAAAACTCACTATAATCAAATGCCAATACATGTTAATGTTGGAATTTTAATTATATACAATACCCTAGAAATTAGTTTTATTTCTTCATAGTCCTAGTAATTGATGCCAAAAAAGTCTGATTTCAAATCACAAATCTCTTACAAGTGCACTTTGACAGAATAATCAATACTGTATTGAATTTCTAAGTTCCATATAGTATTAGCATATTAAGGAAAGAGCACCAAAACACTGTACAATAAATGTATATATTATTTCCTAACTCTCCCCAAGTACTTTTAAAAGTAAGAAAAATAATCTCTACTTATCTATAGCTGACTCATCTATGTAATTTCCTCTGCTGCTCACAATCATATTATAGGAAAACAAGGTACACTTCCACATAAACAAATATACTGAGTAATTTTAAGTAACTGCAATGTTTAGATTATAAACTCCTGATGGGATGTAAAAAAAAAAAAGCATCTGATTCTCTACAGGGCTACAGACTGAAGACTGTCCAGGTGGAAATAACATACTGCTGCTATATTGACTGGCTTTATCTGGTTTGTGAGCCACACTGTATTGTATTAATGTACTAGCACTTAAGAATGAATGGCAGAACTCTGGGTAGAAGAGGATAAATATATTGTCTTTCAATCTATATGTGCGTAAATCCTATATCCTCTTAGTGAAATCAAGATTCTTAATTTTTATAACCAGTAGCAGAATATAATATCTGTGAACGGTTATGGCAGAACACAAATTCAGGTTCCATGCACCTTCTGAGACGTTTTCACTGACTGAACCCAATCCACATGGATCTCTTCATTGCTCTTCATCTCCGTTTTTAGGTCTTAAAAGGAGAGTTATACATAGGACTTTAGTCTGTTATTTCCTGCAAGTTTCACTGACTCTTGCTTGCATTCACAATTTATTTCTTCTAGCAAAAGCTCTGAACATTGAACATACTAAGCACTAAAATAAAAAGAAGAAAGAGCTAGACCAGGTATCTGCCTGAAGGTTTAAATGCTATTATTATACTCATATTACCGATGAGGAAATCAAGGCTGAGATATGCTATGTGACATATCTAGTCAGTGGCAGAGTGAGAATTTGAATCAAAAACTAACAAAAAGTCAAAGCTAATCTTGCTTTTGATCCCGACATCCTTACCTTTGGGAACTTTTACCTAGTATTAAGTACAATACGGTGTTTTTAGTGGTTCATGACTGCAACAAATGAATCTACACCAAGTGAAATGCACAGGATGCAATAGGCTAATGTCCTTCATGAGACTAGCCTAGCTCTGTCATGTCCTCAGAATACCAATTTATGAAAGTGTTAAAGCACATGAGAGTCATGGCCTTATGAGCAGATATCAGTTCCAATTACCTGCCTCTTACAAGGGTAAAACTGCCTTTCATGGCCTTGGGTTGTTCAACAACCTAAGCCCCCAGATATTACAAGTCTTGATTCAACCAGATGTGTTACTAAAGTACCACTTCCCATGTATAGGGATCTGGTCTTCTCATTTCATTTCTGGCACTTGGAGATTTCTCTCAATTATCACAAACATATGTTTATACCATAAATACAAGAATTCAGAGTTTTTATGACTACATGGTATTCCTTTATCAGTGCCTTATAACAAAAAAATTGAGCTAGCTTCTAATTTTTATATTATAAACACTATTAATAAACACTAAATAATAAACATTTATCTATATCCATTATGAAGTATTTATCCTGTCAAGATACTCTTTGAGATGAAATCATGTTTCATAAACTAAACAGATCAGTAAGTTAGAGGTAAGGATTCTGGCTATTCATAAATCTGACAGTTTACTTACGGCTACAATTTCTTATGTCATTTCAATTCCAAACATCTGATTGAGTTAGAGCAATTTCAATAACTATTCCAACTCTCCTACTCAATGAAAAATACAAGGTCTTCAATATGCTAAATTTACCTCATGGTTTCCCAAAGGCTCTTAATCTCTAACTTACTCATTATTTCCCAAAGAAACTATTCTCTCTGAAGCCCCTGAAATCTAATTTAGAGCTTTGGGAGATTAAACCAATTAAATTTTCAGCTCTTTCCT
Source organism: Tadarida brasiliensis (assembly GCA_030848825.1). Lineage (NCBI taxonomy): Eukaryota > Metazoa > Chordata > Mammalia > Chiroptera > Molossidae > Tadarida > Tadarida brasiliensis. The sequence continues at coordinate 38,042,532 of CM061262.1, read as the reverse complement.
TTCTGATCACTCATCTTTCTATGAGAAAATAAATTTCTGTTGTTTAGACCACCCTGTCTGTGATACCTTGTTATGGCAGCCTAGGAAAATGATACAACTGTTATCTCATACACACCAGGCTCAGAAGAGTTTACTGGAATTAAAATTAGATCTACCCTTTGGCATAGATCAGGTGCTTTTAAAAAGGCCCAACTGCAGAAGTTCAACTCAAAAGGTAGAATAAGATACTCAAAAAAGATGGCTACAGGCAATAACTATTAAATGCAGAATAGGAGTATGAGTCAGAGACATCCCAGAGTATATGAAGAAGAGTGATATAAAAAGTAAGACCTGGATTTCCAGAATGGCAGTTGGCATTAGGGAAGTCATTAAGGAGGGATCCAGTTTCTAATTCCTGGACAGGGATTGGTGAGGGCAAGACAAAGTTTTAGTTCTAGAGGGATTGGGTGACAGAATTGGACTCAGTCACTGGATCCAGGGACATAGACCCAAAATGAAGCACAAATCTGGGGCCTGGTCTCTGGAGTATATTAGAAGCCAGATTGCTAGGATCGGGCCGACAGTGCAGAAAGAACAACTAGCAGGACTGACTAAATACTAGTCCCCAGAGGGTCTGGCTGGAGCAGGGGACAGGACGAGTCCCAAACTCTCAGCTGCAAAGAGAAAATAACTTCAGTGGCAGGGAATCAGGCAGAAATGAACACCCATAGTGTCTCTTCTCTGTTCAACAGTATGTGAAAGGAGAGATTTCCGTCTGCTTCTGAAGTCTCTACAAGGTCTAAGGTTCTGTTATTCTGTTAAATTGAACCAAAAGTAGGAACAACCTTTGCATTCACAGGATAAAATGGGTCAAAAACACTGCAGTATGATTCTGCATTTTAAAAGGATACTGAAGAACAACTTACTGAGATAAAATAGGTGGCACTGTAATCTTCAATATTAAATATTTTTCTAAGTGCACTTTGAAGCATAATTGTTTCCCCTTAAAATGACCTTTAGTTAGATATCTTCTAAAACATTCTATATTAAAATTGTAAGCATATATTACATGTAAAATCATATGATTATTTTTTACAAGGCAGCCCCAGATTTTAATTTAGTTTCTCCTGATCCAAAAATAGGAATCTCCTTCAGATGTAACTTAATGAGTAATATTTATAGCTATGGATTAATTTAGTAGAAATATTATTGGGTATGATCATGTTAGATTTACAGACTTAATTTCTCTTCTTTTTATAGAACTACTTTTTAGTCATAACTCCTGTTTTAGAACCAAGGCGATTTTTCAGTCGTTTATATATTAAGAAGAAATTGTAACTCTGAAAAAGTCAGCTTCTCACCATGATGATGTCCAAAATTTTCTTAATGCATATTCTTAGAAATTAGGAATTAGCATGCTAGCTCAGACCACACACACATGCGCACGCACACACACACACACACACACACACACAGATTTATATGTGCTCTCTCAATCTCTTCCTAAGATTTAAATTGCACAGATGAGCCCTGGCCGGTTTGGCTCAGCGGTTAGAGCGTCGGCCTGCGGTCCAGAGAGACCCGGGTTCGGTTCCCGCTAAGGGCACGTACCTCGGTTGCAGTTTGTCCCCGGCCCCTGGTTGGGTCATGCGGGAGGCAACCACTCGATGTGTCCCTTTCATGTCGATGTTTCTCTCTCTCTCTCTCTCTCTCTCTCTCTCTCTCTCTCTCTCTCTCTCTCCCTCTCTCTCTCGTCCTCTCTCTCCCTCCCACTCTATCTGAACAAAAAATGGAAAAATGTCCTCAGGTGAGGATAAATAAATAAATTACACAGATGATTAAACAGCTAATGTCCATTCCATATCCAGTGTAAGAAGTTAGTTCTCCAACTCCCTCTAAGCCATTTAAACTGAAGCAGCTAAAACCCTAAGTCATGCCTATTTCAGCAGTTTGAAAGGGAGAATTAAACTTACCTTTCCTTCAGCAATACAAAACAGTCTCGCTTCTCTTTTATGCCTATTCCCATCTCTGTCCTTTGTAATACCAAAGAAAATCAGGCCAGGTAGAACTGCTGGGCATTTGTGCTAAATGTCAACCTACCCAACTGCTGGTCCAGCAATTTCTTTCCTCTTCACAGATTAAGAGAGCAAATTAGAAAAGAAACTAGAGAAATCATTTGGTTAAAGGTTAAGTACTGGAGGTAGAGGTCTGCAAGTTTGTTCATCAGCCTCTGTGTGAAATGGGGCAAGGCAGAACCACACAAAGGAAAAGGACAACATAAATTGGATGGGCTCTTCTGAGAGAGCTGCTAAGTACAGGGACGATGTTTAAATCAATATATTCCCAAGGCTGCATAAGTGCCTGTCATATAGCAGGAACTCAATGAAAGATTCATGTAAAAAAGGTAAAAGAGAAGTCAATGTTGCTACAGTTCCATATGGAACCATCACTGTTTTGAGGTTCTGCAGCTAAAATGACAGTTATGAAAGATCCCAGAATCATCAAAACTGGCTACCTGCAACTTAATAAAGGTGATGTTAAACAGCAAATCTTTGTGTATTCCTATTTTAATAGCTATCAAATTAATGCATGTATAAGATGTAAACAAAAATAAGGGCTTGGGATGTAGCTCCAAAAATTCATTCCCCTTCATGTCCCTTCTGCCCACACTATCAATTCCACTTCACAACCTTATTTGTAAACATGTATTTTCTTAGTTCTTTTAATGGAGAGCACTCTGAATTTTAAATAATTTACCTTTATACATTAACTGGTTTATTTGGGATGTTATCCATTGGTTTCTAATGTTAAGATGTTATCTAAGGTTAAAAACCAATTAAAGAAGAAACTTCAACTTTCTTTACATCCTTTGGTTTCAAAAGCCAATCTTTTTACATTTCTATATTTAAATGCACTTAATCCTCTATTTATTGTCTTAAAATTTGAACAAGATATTTTAACTCAAACATTTTGGATGTAAATATTCATGTGCTTACCTCCACATCTCTCAATCCTCTCACACCCCCCCCCATATAAGTCAGTTTGCATTTATTTTGACATGGAAAAATATTTATATTCAATTGTGTAAATAAATATAAGTGTTCTACATAGAACGGTGGTTTTCTAAAAATTGAAAACCAGTAAGCTGAATTTACAATATTATTATATGTAAATACTCCAGAACCAAATAAAAACCAATAATGTGAAGAGGTTAAATTTCCTTTTCTAGAGATGAACTGCCTGGGTTCCTGTTCATTTAGAAGCAAATGTACCTAAGTTAACCGTCAACTGGGCTGTATCAATTAATAAAATAACATCACATTTTTGCCTCATATTTGAACCATGATTTTCCTTAAAAGTTTTTTTTTCCCCCTTCAATGTTTGACTGTTCCTTTTTAGTGCTGAAAAAAGAGACAGACTTTCTTTACCATGTCAATAATGTCATATGACTTGGTCATTAGATATTTCTTGGAATCCATGGCATTTTTCTTAATAAGGATATTCTTTTGGAGCCTCCCAGAAATGACCTTCAGTTTTAATTTGGACACAATGCTTTCTGCACATAATATCATTCAGGGATTTCTTGGTATTGAATTCCCAGGTTAGCTCCACTATTTCTTGTTTCTCATTTGCTCTACTTTCTTGATTATTATTCTCAGTTTTCTTGAGTGCATACATCTTTAAATAATTTTCTCAGACGCAGACTGCTAAGTAAGTTTTCGAGAGCTTGGAGTAGTTGATTGATGGTTACATGTGCATAGAATTGTACTTTTAAAATTGTTTTGTCCTGAACTTTGAAGGCATCGGTCAGTGGTAGTCTAGAATCCATTGCTGATTAAGTGTAAAGGCAGTTTAGCTCTTACTGTTTTGAATTTGACCTAGTTTATTTTTTTAACTTCCAAAAGCTTATAGTTTCCCCCTTTTTTCTTGGCATAATTAAGGGTGTTGAAATTCCTCTATGTTTAACAATTTTGAACTCCGGACTCATCCTCTGGGCATCCCCAGCATTACATAGGCTTCTTTATAGATCAGTTTCCTGGTCACCTGCTGGTCACAAAGGAGTTTACAGACTTAATATTAGCTTTTATTTTAAAGTCTCAGATTAGGTGATTTTACTTTCTGGTTAGGAGAATTAGCTCATACCTGCAGGCATGTTTGTGATCCCGAGTCTAGTCATGTGATCTTGCATTTTGTCCAAGTATCTCTGTCCAAGCGCTTTGGTACTATGGGTTTTGGTATCCAAAGCTTTCCCTTTAAGCTTGGTTATTAACCTTAATAATTCAAAAAATATTTTACACAGAGTGTCTGTATGTTTGGCTGGAGAATTCTGTGTGTTTGGCTGGGGAAGGTGTCTGGGCAATGGGGTTAGGCATCTCAGGAAGTACCAGACCCCATCAGCATTTTCTTCTGTTTGTTTTTAAAGCACACTTTCTCTTCTAGCGTCAATGTGTCTACTTGTTTATCTAGATCTTTTTTAGTTCACTCTGCTGCCAGTCTTCATATTTTTGGGCTTTTGTTGATCATTCAACTTAAGACTAAGTACTAGGTAGATCCTGTGTGCAACTGGCGAGAGTTTCCATGTCAGTCTTTCTAGCTAGGCTGCTCCAGTGGACATCGAAGCTGTCTCTAACATCTGTGAATGAATGGAGCTGTGAGCTACTAGCTTTCACTTTAGGATGAATAAGGTGCGGAGCTCAGTGTTAAGCTGGCAAGGGTGGGGGACCCTGAATGGGAAGCACCTACTCCAGTATCTGAGTTTCCTCAGGCAGTTCACTGGATTTCTTCTTGATGTTTACCTGGGAATTATGCTTGGCTGCCTTTGCTGTGTGTGAGGTGGTCAAGAGAAGGAGGGAATGGTAAAAGAGCGATGAAGAGTGTGCTGCAGTTGTTCTGTCAACAAACTTTGACTGAATCTGCCAATTGGAAGCTCTCCTCCTCACCTCCAGGCTCTGATGACTGAGCCTGAGGTCACACTAAGGTGGTGAACTTCTCCTCCAGAACCAGACTCTTTTGTTTACTTGGCAAGTTCTTATGCCCAAAAGCAGGCTACTTTACTCTTTGCATCTTCTAAAAACATCTCATCTGCTCATAGTTCACTTCCTTTTCCCTTCACTTTTATGGCGTCTCATGGAGTAAGAAAACAAATGTTCAGGCAGCAATCTGAAGAGAAAGCCCTTTTAAGTTGTAATTGTTTTAAGGTAATAATTTATTTAAATGACTGTAGCCAATTTTGTGTAGATTAATACACAAAAAAATAAATGGCAGCCAAATTTTTAAATCTCAAACCTGCAGGTAATAGGTTACAGGAAATAGGACAATCAAAAGGATATACCATGCACTCTTTGCTCTGAAGAAACAGAAGCAAATCAATTAATTTCTGAGCGGAATTCAAAGTTCTGTGTGAATAGTAAGTCTTGTACTTCTGGAGCCCCAAAAGGATACTCCCAGTACTGTGAGTTCAATGACTGAAGAATAATACAAAGCATCACATGAACAAGTTACCCTTGCAATGTGATTATTGCAAGGGTTCTCAACTCTTGTTCCTGACTCTCCAATGTCTAAATTGTCAGGTACCCAAACTGAATAGTCAATAGTTCACATAGCCCACAACATACACCTTGGTCCCCTGAAACTGTCTCTGTCTTTAGGGGGAGAATTCACACCTGTTATTAAGGGTCCTAAGTCTCACTTTCAACCATGCATTTTTTTGATACCCTGCAGGTATCATTTCTTACCAGTACTCCAGATCACATGCTCCTAAGAGGACTGCTAAGCACTTCCTAAGAGTAACAGTTATAAACAGACCAGACAGCCCTTGCTTTACTGGTGGACCTAAGAAGCCACTCATTGACTTCTTTCAAAGTTCAAAGGCATATCATTTGTGTTGTATTTTATCAGTTTACACAAAATCAGCAAGAACAAGAGGATTAAAAATGAAGGATGTCTTATAATCCAGCACCAGACTCTTCTTCCAACTTGTTTTATCTGAGGGTTTATACTTTAATTTCCTTGTAATTTTAACCGACTTACTCCCCTGCTCAAGAAGCAATGCTTCTATGTTTCCCCTCATAACCGGCAGCATTTCTTTCTCTCCTCCACATTGGCACCATCTTGTCTCTTTACTCTTAGGCCTAATTACTCAATTCCTTGGGTGCACAAATCTTCCCTACACTTTCTCTCAATGAATTATGTTACACATTTCACTTAAAATTCAAGTGCTATCTTATAAGCAAGATTAAGTTCATTGTTTTTCTTCTGTATTGAAAGATGCATACTAGTTAATACTTATAAGCTAAGAGACAAGAGATGCTCAATTTTTTCCAGTTGGCAAAAGCTATATGAACAGCATTCACAGTGAAAACATATGGCAGTTGACCTCAATTTTTAGATAAACCCATTAGATAGAGCTCACTCTTAATCTCTGTGTGGGTGTTGTGTGAGTTGGATTACATTATACGTAAAAGATTATATTCAATATAAATGTCGGCTTGTTTTTCAGATGCCATTTGATCAGCTTATCTTTTTGTTGAATAGTTGTAGCCAAATTATAACAGTGTATCTTGAAGACACGTCCCTTTGAGGCATTTATTTATTTGTTTTTATTGTTGACACTATTACAGATGTCCCCCATTCCCTCCTTAAATTGTATTTCATTGTGTAATTATTCTTTATTGCTATTTCTCTCAAAACTATGTCCACTCCATGACAGCATAGAGCATATTCTTTTTTTTAAACCTCAGTTTGTCTACCAAAAGTGCCAAATACATATTTGCTAATAAATATAAAAACTACCTCAGCATATTATAAGAATAGTATGTGTACATATAAAGTAGTTACCTTATGACAGTACTATAATCTGAATGCTTGTTTTATACCAAAAATTCATAGGTTGAAATACTAACCCCTAAAAATGATGGTACTAGAGGTGGGGCCTTTGTTAGGTGCTTGGATTTTGAAGGTGGAGCCTTCATAAATGAGATTAGTGCTCTTAGAAAAGAGACCTCACAGAGCTCCTTAGCCTCTTCCACCATATGAGGAAATATCACGAAGGTGCCAGCTATGAACCGGGAAGAGGGCCTTCAACAAAATTTGACCATGTTGGCACCCTGCTCTTAGACTTCCCAGCCTGCAGTGAAAAATAAATTTCAGTTGTTTATAAGCTACCCAATCTGTGGCATTTTGTTATAGCAACCTGAACAGACTAAGAGAGCATGACATTGTATTAAATATTTAATTTATACATGTAACTGATAAATTATACACGAAAATGCATGGGAAATATTAAGCATGCAATTTTAATTTCTGTCTCCCACTGCTCTTTATGTTTTATTCCTTGGAAATGCTCTTCCTGTGACCCTGAAACTCACAACATAGCATATACTCTCTTCTAAGAAATCTCTTCCCAAATCATTCTTTCCCTTCTCACCCCACTGGAGCCTAAATGTGTTTTTTTTTTTAATCTTTTCTTTGTATATTATATGTATGAATGATTATCCCACTCATTGTGGTATTAGATATCTATAGTATAGGAGCCACAGGCAAAATCAATAGAGAAAGAATACTATAGCATTGTATTGTATATGCATCATCTCATTCAAATTTATGAAATTTACGAAGGTTAAGTAAATTGTGTCCAGTCAGGATGCTAGAGATTATCATCTTGGGCAATGGTGGGTTAGGTAATAAAGTCATTAATAGATATTATAGATTGATAAAAAGTATGCTCTTTTTATCTAGTGTTTCATTTTGTAAATGTTTATTTGGAATTGGTTAAAATATTAGACTAGGACAGCTACTTTAGAGTAAATTCAAGACATTTATTAAGGAGATTAATTATAAAGTAAGAGAAAACGGAGCAGCCTATCACTCAATGGTCCATGTGATGCCCCTGTGTCCCAGATGGAGATTTAACACCAACTTCCAAGGTGTATATATCCCGAGTGGTCACCAAAGTTTCCAGAATAACTCCCAATGAGGGGAGACAGAGTGCACAGGCAGTAAGTTCCTCACATTACACCAGCTGCATCCCTCCAATTACCCATGCCACTACTCATGTTTTCTTCCATAATATGTTGTTATTACAAATTTTGAGATTCATGCCTGTCTGATTCCATATTCATTATGATTCATAACACATATTCAGTAAGAGCTAGTATACAGTCCTTTCTTTAAGGACCGGGAAAACCTGCATGTAGTTTAGAGATATAGAAGATGAAGAAGCAAAGTGATTTTTTATACAATTTATAATAATTAGTACACAATTTAGCAATTATAAAGAAAGCCAAAAACTATGTAAATAGTCATCCCAAAATATAAATTAATTAAGAAACATACAAGGACACCAATGCTACAACTAGAATGATGACCTCCACCATCGAATTCAGGACTGTGGCCAGTATTAATCTTGAGTGAATACTCAAAACAAACACATAATTTTAATAATAAGTTGAAACATTTTCTAAACCAGTGTTATCTTGAGGAACTTTCTCTGATGATTGCTCTTGAGCTCTTGCAATGTGGCTAGTGCAAGTGGGGAACTGAATTATTTTAAATTTATTTAATTTTAATTAATATAAACTTAAATAGCTACATGAGAGCCTATCACTCAATGTTCCAAAACCTTTTGCAATGTAATATGTAAAATAAACTTCACATTCCAAAGTTACTGTAAATCCAAAGCACAATATATAACATTCATGATATAATCTTTGTGAAGAAATTTCTTTACAATTTGTGAGAAAGGCATTTGAAACTAGAAAAATGCTACCTCTGTGAGTGGAATATCACACCAATTAAGTTTTTTTTTTGTTTTTTTTTTAGTTACTCTTCCTTTTATCAGGCATAGTTTTGGTTTTATAGAAAAGAGGTCATTTTTCCCAAATAAATATACCCCAACATAAGACATTACTGAATTTCCCAGAGTGACAGCCACCAAAATCATTAAGAGCTCTTGTAATCCAAATTTGGAGCTTGTAATTGTTTTAAAATCCCACGAAAAACAAACAACAAAAAACTAAAACTTTCCATTCATTGGGATAGAAGCTGTGAGCTTTCCCAGCCATACGTTTATCCCTTCCACTTTGAGATATTTTCCTCCACTTCTGAGATAAAATTGACATCTAGCTCTGTGTAAGTTTAAGGTATACCATACAATGGCTTGACATACCTATACCGAGAAATGACTACCACCATAAGTTTAGTTAACATCCATCTCCTCTAATTTCAAAAACCAATGTTTTCCCCTGTGATGTGAAATTTTAGGATATGCTCTCTTAGCAACTTTCGAATATGCCCTACAGCAGTGATAACTATAGTCATCGCATTGTACATTACAAGCCACACTCCTAAACCTGGCAGACGTACACCCCAAGCTCAGCAGACACGCACCTCCAAGCCCCGCACACACGCACGCCTCACCCCTCGGAGCCCCGCACCTCGCAGCTCGGGTCTCCGGCGCAGGCGCGCGTCTGAGCCCGCACACAGCCCCGCGGCCGGCCCCGCCCCCTCACCTTTCTCGCTGACGCTCTCGCTCTCCAGCTCCACGTCCTCGCAGCTGGTGTACTCCGGCGTGGACACGCCCTCCTCCTCCGAGCTGCTCACCGACATCTGCCGCTTCTTGCCGCCCCGCTTGGACCGGTGCGGCTTGGGCGGGGACGGCCGCACAGACTCGGACTGATCAGAGCTCAGCGAGTCGTTCCGCAGCATGGTCTCCACCTTCTCGCGCTTGGCCTTCCGGATGAGGACGGCCGAGCTGGGGTCCAGGCGGCTCTGCTTCCTGAGGGGCTCCTGGGCTTTGGGCTCCAGGGCTTGTGCGGGGACCGGCCCATGCCTGGGCGCCGGCGGGCTGTGGTTCGTTAGCTGCTTGGCCCCCGGCGCCCTGGCTTCCGCAGTCCGCTCGGCCGCGTAGGTCCGCGGCGACTCGGCCGGCGAGGCCCTGGCGGCGGCCGGCGCGCGCTTGCCCGCCTTGCCCTCCGGCGGCGCGGCGCCCGCCTCGGTGTGCGGGAGCGCCACGTCGCTGTGGCGCCGCTCGTGCCTCGCGCGGGACACGCGGGCGTGCATGCGCATCTGCTGCTCCTCCGGCGGCGGTTTCACCGGGTACCGCGCCAGGTTCGGGTCGCTGCGGTACCTAGTCTGGTACTCCTCACTCCTTTGCTTCTCATCATCCGCCGCTTTGCCCTCCGCCCGTTTTTCCGGCATGTCGGGGTAGTCCTGTGACCGCCCTTTCTCCAGCCTTCGGCTTTCCCGCCTTTCTTTCCGCTCCCGTTCATCTGTGGCCCCCTCGCCAGGCTGCACTGAGGACTTGGGCACGCGTTTCCGCTCGCTTTTCTGGGCTCCTTTGCCATTCTGCTCAGAGAGCCCTGGAGGCTTCTTCCTATAATATACAATGGAACATCAAGAAGGAGAACAGGGTGTGAACACTAGACCTTCCTATTCCGGATTTAAATCCTTTCCATAATTACCTATAATTCGATGTCTAATTAAAAAGTGACATGATAAGGAACCATTTTAAACCTGTATATCTGATTAGCTTTCTAATAAGGCTCCTTCCCATTCCAGTATGTTCAAGGATTTTAGAAATTGTTTGCACATTTTTATTTTTTAATATACTTTTTCTTTATTGATTATAAAGAGAGAGGAAGGGAAGGGGAGAGAGAGATAGAAACATTGATGAGAGAGAACATCAAATGGCCACCTCCTGCATGCCCCCTATTGGGGATGGGGCCCACAACCTGGGCATGTGCCCTGACCAGGAATCAAACCAGTGACCTCTAGGTGCATGGGCCAATGCTCAACCAGTGAGCCACACCAGCCGGGCTGTTTGCACATTTAAAAGTCTATATTAACTAGATCAATAAAAAACCATCAATAAGCCCTGGCCGGTTTGGCTCAGCGGTTAGAGCGTCCGCCTGCGGTCCAGAGAGACCCAGGTTCGGTTCCCGCTGGGGGCATGTGCCTCGGTTGCAGTTTGTCCCCGGCCCTGGTTGGTCGTGCGAGTGGCAGCCACTCGATGTGTCCCTTTCACGTCGATGTTTCTCTCTCTGTCTCTTCCTCTCTCTCCCTCCCACTCTATCTGAACAAAAAATGATGTCCTTGGGTGAGGATAAAAAAAAAAAAATCAAATACAATAAATGAACAAGTTTTATGCTACACTGCTTGTGAATAAATGGCTAAAAATATTTTAGATGAAACTAATGTAGGTAATAATATAGGAGCAAACGAATATAAACATCAAAAGTAAATGTATACTTGATATATATTTGGACAATAGATACAATTTTTATTGTAACAACCTTTTAAAGAAATTAATCATTATCAGAGATAGTTTTCATAAGAGCATGATGATTGTACTGCAGACATTAGTAGCTCATTAAAGCATAGTTGATCTGGTTAGAAGTTTATAATGTGTTAATTTACTTTTCCTGAAATGTTGATAAATAATGCTTACCTTGCAGAGTTCATATGAGGATTAAAGGAGACACGATCTGTGAAAATGCTTTATGAAAGGATAGAGTATTATGAAAATGGAAGGAGTTCTCCTGGCTCTCTGATTCTTTGCTTTACTGATTGTTTTTCTCACCTTTAATTGTTCCATTTCCACTAGCTCCTGATGAGTGTATGAAATATGATCAAGAATGCTTCAATAATTGAAAACAAACAAACTGCCATTCTTTCATTCTTGCTTCTCTCTCTGAAGTTGTCACCTATCTCCCTTTTCCTTCTACACTCTCAATGTCCTTGCTGTTTTTTTAAGTATTTATATAATCAGCAAGTTATTTGTATAATCAAAAGGGCATTTGACCCTGTCATCATCTTCAAATTTCATCTTAAAGATCAAAACTAAAAGTCTCTTCTCAGTCCTCATTTTTGAATTTTTTTAGTTTTTTTACCACGTCATAAACAGGACTCATATTTTCTCTTTAGAAAGTTTATAACACCAAATTATCTATTTTAAGATACCATTTTCTAACCAATTCCAAACTGCACCTTTGATTAATTTTTCTTTCCCTACACATCAGTTTGTCACCCAAAGCTATTAATTGTCTATTAATTATGAGTTACCTCTGGTGCCCTTTCTGTCTTCGCTCCGCATAGTTTATGTACACTCATTTTCTCTTCCTGTAATGCTCTCTCCTACACTGTCTACCTACCTTACAACTCCTGAATATCTTACAAAGCTTAATTCACAATGCACTTCCTCTTTTCTGTGGCTCCCAAAATGCTATATGTATTTTCTAGTTTTGATCAAATGAGCTTTCTGGTACAGTTAATTACCCAGGTGCCTGTCTTCCCAGGATATTGTGTGGTTTCTCCTCTAGGACCTGGGATGGTGTCCTAATCATCTTTACACCCTCTGGTGCCTGATACAGTGTTTGCTTATGGTAAATATACAATGGCTATTGGCTTGATTAATAGCTACATTTATTTAATGTTTCCCATGTGCCAGCTTCTGAACACATGTTCTCATTTAATCCCTGTCACCCCTTAAGGTGCATTGTTGTTACTACTGGGGCAGAGCTAGAACTGGAATCCAGACCTGTTTAACTTTAAAGTCCTTGATTTTATTTATGGGCTTTGTTTAAAAGGGAAGCAAAAAGCCTTCCTTGGAGCCAAAAGCAGCCAAATCTACCCTTAACAATAGTCAGTCCCTCAAACTACCAAGCATGTGAAGAAAGGGGCTATTGTGCTCCTTGTTAACATTGTCTCTCAGTGCAAAGCATCCTGTCTGGTCCTACATACATTGTCTGAATGAATAAATGAATCCATTGAAATAAATTATCTGATCATGTTTGCCCATGCTTAAAATCCTCAGTGGCCTTCCATCATTCCTAGGATTCAATCTATAAAATTGAACCTGGCCAGAAGGCCCAGTGTAACCTGGGACCTGATAACCTCATCACCACCTCTCCCCAACACCCAACCCCTCTGCTACTCACACTCTAGCCAGTGGGCATCCTTTAGGTTTTCTCATTGGCCTTGTTCCTTCAGGCCACATGTCCTTGCACACACCTGTAACACTCTTCACCTGGTTAATTCCTACTCACTTTTCAGAGCTCAGTATAAAAGAAAAGTTCTCTGGACCGCAGGCCAACGCTCTAACCGCTGAGCCAAACCGGCCAGGGCAAGAAAAGTTCTCAAAGAAGGCTTTGCTAATGTACCCACATACCCTCCACTGGGCCAGGTGCCCCCATCATTTTCTCTCAGAGCAACTTTCAACTAAAGGTCTAATTCTATAAATGAATAAATGATCTAGAAGCTTTGCCGAATTCAAGGCTGGAAGTTAGAAGCCCAGTTGGGTGACTTGTTTGTTTATATCTGCATAATATGACAGAAAAGATTTTCAACTAAGGTCTCCAAAGGTATGATACATTCTAGAGATAAAGCAACTCATTCCTGTTGCTACCTTCCATGTGGGGCCTGAGAAGCACCACTTCCACACATTTTTATTAATAACTGTTAAATTCTTGAAAATGGGTTTGTTGTCAATACAAGACCTTGCCTTTTGCTTATGGGGTTAATGAACTATTACCTCTCTCTCGGAGGTTCACTTCTAGACCTGGATGCAGCCTGCTTCTGCTCTGGCCCCATGGCTTGCTGGGAGGGCTCAGCCCCTTTGCTCCTGTCTGGGTGTGCACCGGGAGGAGCCGTGCCCTGGGAGGAGGCAGCTGCTGTGCTCAGGGGAGTCTGAGACCGGGATCGCTCCTGGAGCCGTGCTTTCTTTTCTCTGGGTACCTCAGAACCAGCACCTGTAGCTGTATCACTTAGGGTTCCATCCTGACTGGGCTGCTGAGGGCCACTTCCAAAGAACCAGGCCCCAGATTTGGTTAAGATTTCTTGTTGCTTTCGACATAAATTGCACACCCACATAACCTATTTGAAGAAGAGAGAACAATATAAATTTCTTATATCATTTGGAAATAACTTATTTTCATCAAACTAAAATCTCTTTTAAAGAAAACATGGTTGTCATCTTCATATTTATCCTTGTAAATTTCCTGTGAAAAGATCCTGCACGAGTCCAGTCAAGTATATGAAATCATAGTGCCTCAGGATAACCTTTTCCATGCCATTCTAATCCTAGGATTCTGAGTTTCCTTTTACCATATGTCCATCACACTTTGCATGACTAACCCTGAAGATTCATTTAAAATATCTCTTACTAAAATGTTCTAAGAGGGCTAGTAGATTGATTAGAAAAATATTTCAAGGAGCTATAGAATTAATATTTATGTACATAAACTTCAGTGTTTCAAAGGATTTAGAAGGTATGTTTTCTCAAAAATCATCCATTATTAAAGCCGATATTAAAATATATTCCTGTGGACAAATAAGCAATAAAAGGTAGACACAAAGAATGGTCAAGCTATATATTTTCTCTAGTTTATTAGTAGTAAACTAACCTCAAGTTTAGTTTATGCTATTAAATATAATTTTCCACACACATTTACTAAGTCAATAAATCTGAGGCTGCGTTTATTCATATGTGACAAATCTGATATAGTTTCCACTAGGAGAGCTATTTTAGAACAGTAATTTAGAAACATATCCACTGATAAATTATAAGATGTACGGCCACTTAAAATAAATCTATATATCTGCTCTCCTCCTGGTGACATTAAAAATGAATGTAATAATGAGGACAATGATGATGGTAGAAATAATGAGTAATATTGACAGTGACACCTAGCAGACAAAGAGCTATGACAGGTGCCTGCAGCCCCATGAGCCCTCTTCCAGTATCCCCGGTACCTCTGCTTCTTTATGGTGAGTTCATCTTGCTGCCTCAACTGATTTCCTTTGAACGCACTTTCATTTTCCTTTGTACTTCAGAAAAAACACCTCCCAGGAAAAAATGGATTACCAAACTCTAGGTCCTCATTTTCACAAATACAAATTCAGTCAACAATTACTCAAAATATCACATAAGGATGAATAGATCCTAGATACATTACATGAGAAACAATGAGTAAAAGAAGCTCTGTTTATTTGGCAAAAAGAAGAAAGTGTACAACTGAAACATTCAGATGGATAGGAGGAAAATTATAACTATAGCCATACAATTTGATAAAATAAAAGCTAAAGTGAGAATAAAAAAAAGAGGGAGAAAGGTAATATATTTTTAACGTAGAAAATATTGCAGACAAACCGTTAAGAATTGCTGCTTTTTCTAAGCAAGGAAACTCCAATGAATTAATACAGGATGGGGCAAAAGTAGGTTTGCAGTTGTTTGTATGGAAAATAATATAATAATTAATAAATAAATAATAAAAGAATAAACTCTGTGTTTCATGTACTCACAACTGTAAACCTACTTTTGCCCTACCCTGTATGGGGAAAATTGAGACAGAGATATTTGCAACAAATGTTTAAGATTGTTAAAGCTTAATTCATTCCTCTACATTTCCTCAGATCATAAAATGAACCAGGTTCATAAAAGTAGTTAGGCAGGCATAACATCTGTGTGTGTGTGTGTGTGTGTGTGTGTGTGTGTGTGTATATATATATATATATATATATATATATAGAGAGAGAGAGAGAGAGAGAGAGAGAGAGAGAGAGAGAGAGAAAGAAAAAAAATGTGCCTTAGATTTACTCTTGATGATATTACTGAGGTGACTCATGACAAAGAAGTACAGAATTCTTATAATAACAATGTCTTGCTTATAAGAATCCATCTGAGGTATTTAGTATTATCTCATAAAAAATAAATATAAGCATGAAGGTTTAAAAAAAAGATAGCCTGTGTAAATTTTCATTCTGTTTTACACATAAATTTTAAAACTGATTTATGTTTAATATAGTGCTTAATTAAAAAAATTATACACTACTGTTTTCTTAAAAATTCAAATTACCACAACTGGCACAAGAAGAAATAGAAAACTCAGCCTTAAAACTAGTAAAGAAGTTGAATTCATAGTTAAGGGACAAAAGAATTTGAATTCATAATTAAAAATCAACTTACAATGAAAATTCCAGAACCAGCTATCTTCACTGGAAAATTATTTAAAGAGTAAAGGATACAAATCTTACATAAACATTTTTAATTTAAAAAGAGTAAGAGGAACTACTTCCACTTCTGAACTCATTTTATCAAGTCAGCATTCCCCTAACACTAAACTCCTGATACAAGGAACCCTGTTCAAAGGAAATAAAATAAAAACCCTATACCCCTTACAAACAATTATATGTCAATAAATTGACATCGTAGTATAAATAGATAAACTCTTAGAAACATACAGCATACCCAGACTGAATCATGAAGAAATACAAAATCTGAACACACTAATTACTAGTAAGGAAATTGAATCAGTAATAAAAAACATCCAACAAACAAAAGTCCAGGACCAGATGGCTTCACTGGTAAATTATACCAAACATTCAAAGAAAACTTAATACCAATCTTCAAACTTCCAAAAAGTAGAAGATAAAACACTTCCAAACTCATCTTAGGAGGCCAGCATTACATTGATACCAAAACCAGACAACACACCACAAAAATATAAAATTATAGGACAATATCCCTGATGAACATGAGTATAAAAGCCTTCAACAAAATATTAGCAAGCTGAATTCAATAATACATTAAAAAGATCATGCACCATGAGCAAGTGGGAATCAGTCAGTGTGATATACCACATTAACAAAATGATGGGAAAAAAATCATATGATCATCCCAATATATGCAGGAAAACGTCTGATAAAATTCAAAATCCATTTATTTCTAAACTTCAAACAAAGGAGGTGTAGCGGGAACTTAACATAATAAAGACCATATATGACAAGCCCACAGCTAACATCATACTTAATGGCAAAAAGGATATCCACTCTTGCCATTCTTATTCAACACAGTATTAGAGGTTCTAGCCAGAGCAATTAGACAAGAAAAATAAATGAAAAAGCATCCAAAATGGAAAAGAAAACGTAAAAGTGTCACTGTTTGCAAATGACATGATATTATATATAGAAATCCCTAAAGACTTTACCAAAAAATTGTTAGAATAAACAAATTCAGTGAAGTTGTAGCATACAAAATCAATATACAAAAATTTGTTGCATACACTAATAACAAACTATAACAGAGAAAATTTTTTAAAAATCCACTTACAATTGCATCAAAAAGAATAAAATATCTAGGAATAAATTTAACCAAGGAAGTGAATGACTACGTACACTGAAAACTATAGACGTTAATGAAATAAATCGAAAAAAATAAAAATAAATAGATATTTTGTGCTCATGGATTGGAAAAACGAATATGTAATTAAAAATGTCCATACTATTCAAGCAGTTTCAGATTCAATCCCTATTAAAAATCCAATGACATTTTCAGAGAAATAGAACAAATAATTCTTAAATTTGTAAGAAACCAAAAAAGACCCCAAATAGCTAAAGTGATCTTGAAAGGAGGAGAAAAAAAAACAAAAACCCAGGATTGGAGATATCACACTCCCAGATTTCAAACTATATTACAAAGCTATATAATCAAAATAGTATGGTATTGGCATAAAATCAAACACATAAATCAAGATAAATTGAACAATATAGAAAGACAAGAAATAATGGAAATAGAGTCCATTAATACACAACAAAGGAGCCAAGAAATGCAATGAGGAAAGGACAATCTCTTTAATAAATGGGTGTAGGGAAAACTGGACAGCCACATGCAAAATAATAAAACTGGACCACTATCTTACACCACACACAAAAATTAACTCAACATGAATTAATAACATCAATGAAAAACGTGAAACCATAAAAGTCTTAAAAGGAAACAAAGGCAGTTAGTTCCTTGCCATCGGTCTTAGTGATGATTTTTTTTTTTTATCTGACACCAAAAGCAAAGGCAACAGAAGCAAAATTAATAAATGAAGCTACATCAAACTAGAAAGCTTTGCATAGCAAAGGAAATAATCAACAAAATGAAAATCAACCTGCTGAATGGGAGAAAATATTTACAAATCATATATCTGATAAGGGGTTAATATCTGCAGTATATAAAGAATTCATACAACTAAATAAATCTGATTTAAAAATGGACAGATTATCTTGATAGACATTTTTTCCAAAGAAGACATACAGACGGCTATCAGATACTTGAAAAGATGCTCAACATCACTAATTATGGAAATCCCAATCAAAACCACACACCTGTTGGAATGGTTGTTATCAAAAAGAAGAAATAAATGTTGGCAAAGATGTAGAGAAAAGGGAACCCTTATGCATTGTTGGTGGGAGCATAAATTATTGCAGTGACTCTCGAAAATGGTATGGAGGGTCCTCAAAAAATTAAAAATAAAATTTCCATATGATCCAGCAATTTCATTTCTGGGTATTTATTTGAAGGAAAAAAAACACTAACTAAAATGGATATATGCACCCCCTTTTTCACAGCAGCATTATTTACAATAGCTAAGATGTATAAACAACCTAACTGTCCATCAGTGGATGAAAGGATAAGGAAAATGTGACTGTATATATATATATATATATATATATATATATATATATATATATATATATGACATATGACATATATAAATATATGACAATGTGATATATATATATCACATATCAGCTGAACATCTACATGGTACAATGTGAAGTAGGCACAATTCTGTATTCCTCAGTAAGGTGCCTTTCTCTCTCTGCCCTCAGAATCATAATCCAAGACCACAGAGGCTGTGAAATCCTGTACACATTCCTACATTCCATGTTGGCAGCCTCTTGACTCCATCTCTCCATCAAGTTTTCCTACTCTCTGAAACTGACCCCTCTTCTCAAACACCAGAACCATATGGTTGAGACTTTGTCAACCCAGTATTCTGCTTTTGAATTATTTTTTGATGTCAGATTCCATGGAGCAATTAAAACTAATAATCTTTTCCACAAAACTATGAACTTGAATACATTTGTTTTGATGTGCCATAGTAATTGAAACAAACAGGACTAACCCCACATCCCAGTTTTCTAAAATGTCTTTCTTCCTCCAAGAACCATTGCCAACCAGATACCTACAGAGAAATTACATATTTTTCTACTCCTAGTTTTGAGATAAACATTATACTCAAGAGAATTTTATGACTGTATATACTAGAAAGAAATTGAAACATCTTTTATTAAAAAAAAAACAAAAACAAAAGAAAACATAGAAACACCGTAAGTTTATCCACTACAAACCAATATATCACAACCAACATAATCACAGTCATCAAAGAACTTGAAAAATAGCTTGCTTAATAAAACTGTACCACGGAGAAAGCTTTTAGAATAAATTCTCCTACTTCTAATAAATTAACATTGGCCTAGTTTTCACCATGAACTTCATTTTTTATCCTCTCCCTATCTGCATATAGGTTATTGCTGGTGGCAATGTTTACCAAAACTGTCATCTATTTTCAAGGTTCTATAAAGTTTTGTAAAGTGTTCTCCTGCTGTTTATTTCACACCTACTAACATAATCCTTCCTTTCTGATGCTCTGTTTAGTTACCTTGGAAATGATATCATAACACAGCAGAAACACCTGTCATTGCAAGATGATTCCTGCTTAATTTTAAGCTGGAGTTAACCTCATTTCTGTATACATAATGAAAAAAATGTTATTTGACACAGGTCTCACACTGAGAAAAGTCTGCAACCACTCATAAAAAAAAAAAAAAAACACAATCTTTTCCTCATTATTGTATATGATCTGGAGATAAGTTCTGATGGATTTTTGAAATAAATATGAATGGCTAAGGTTTCACACTGAGAAATGTCTGCAACCACTCATAAAAAAAAACAATCTTTTCCTTATTATTGTATATGATCTAGAGATAAGTTCTGATGGATTTTTGAAGTAAATACATATGGTTATCTACTTTTGTCAGGAAATAGAAAGATGTCATATTATAGATGAGGAATTCACTAACTTGTTAAAAAAGAACATACTGCTTATTTTATCATTCTACTACTTTCTGTCAGACTATCACTTTAAATTAACAAAATATCTCAGGTTTTGTTCCAAGGAATGACAAGTATGTTTTCATTTCAAGTGGTTCTGTGAGAAAAAGACAGTCATTAGAGTTGGGCATACCTGATTGACTGCTTTTTGAAATACAGTTAGTCAGTCAATGTACCTTTCTAGGCCTAAGCTTTCTTCTCTGTACATTGAGGACAATAGCACTTAACCTGTTACTTTTTTTTTTTTTTTTTTAGCTGAAAGAGATAATTCATGTAAAGTAGCTAAAATATGCTTGATATTTAGACGGAGGCTGAATTAATTTCCCCATCACATACTCAATTTAAAAATATTAAAATAGTGATCTCTTCTAAGACAAAAAAATTTAAGACCCACTAAGACAAATGCAGAATTTTATATTGGTGTAAAGGCATCATATAAAGTATTTTATTAAAAGAATGAAAATAATAAGTATTTTTATTACCATAATATTAGAACTTGAAAGAAGTTTATAGGTCACTTAATTCAATACCCATCACCTCCCAGAAAAGGAAACTGTGTTTAATCACTTGCCCACAGTGACAGTGAGCTTAGAACAGACCCTTTAATCCATGTCTAGTGACTTACCCTTTTCACCATCAGCCTCCTTTATGCCAACACTGCTCTACTAAGCACATTAAATTCTGAAAAACATATATTTAAAATATAACACCAAGGAATATTTTTTCACTATCCTTAAATGCCGAGTTAAAATTTTAGAATGTCAGTATTACTCTTCTATGGGTTTCGCAAATTGTGTGGAAAGTTTAAGTAACTTTATGAAATGTCAACATGTGACAAATAATTAACTAGAACTGTCTTCATTCCCCTTTGTTTGAAGGAAATTATTGACTCTTTTGAATACTAAACATACTGGCCACCATTCAACACTATCATTCTTTGGGAAAATATAATGTTTTAATATATTTGCCTCAAAACACAGCCTCTAATTTACCAAGTATAACAATAATGGTTTCTAAAACCTACTAGTCAATGATTTAAATACTCATATCTTGGAGGTATATTTAAACCTTTTTTGGGGCAGAAGGAATTAGGAAAATTAAGAGCATAGAATGCCCCTTTGGAACTATTCTCTATTAACAGGGTGTTGATGGCAGCCAAGCACAGCTCACCTGCACTGTATCATTGGATCTGTGGAGGGGTTAGCATTTTATTTATATTATTCCTGGCAGAGATCTCTTAGATCATATTACTTCTCAGTGAATCTCTATACAAACTCCATAACTGTGCTGTTCGACAGGTAACTTTACAACTGTTTCAAATAATTTGTTAAACTTTCTAATGGTGAAAACATTAGTGAGAAATGATCTATTCAAGGAGCATGTGCAGAATGGTCTATAAAAATATTGTTGGCAATATTAGAATTCACCCCAAAATATAAGACATGTAAAATCTTCTGCTCATCAATTGGGAAACCAAAATAGCTTCACTTGGTCACAAATCAGATGTCCAAAAGAATGAGGTATGTTTTCCCTCTAATGTAGTATAAAGAAGGGAAGTTGTCCTTAGTTGGTTTAGACCAAAGCTATAGTCATCCCACAAAGTTAAACACAAAATAATTAACTTGTTTCCTTCATCACTATTCATGGAACACCTTCAATCACTGCAATCACCCTTCAAACATCTTATCTTATCGAAAATGAAGGTCTTCAATTTAGTTTAAGCTTACACTTGTTTAGGTCATTTGAAGACTATAACTAAAAACATGCTCTTGGATTAATTTGGAAAGATGAGAGATTGATTTGTATTTGATCTGTGATTTTTAAAAAAATAACTAAATAAAAGAATATACACATTAGGAAGATACATACTTTTGGAGGGGAAAAACAGTAAAAATAAATAATTAAAAATAAAGATAAAGATTAAAATTACACTCTGAAATATTCCTTTCATATACTGTCAGATAACTATAATAACCTAGTTCAACCATTTAACATTTAATAAATATTATTCAGTGTCGCCCTGCCCGGTTTGGCTCAGTGGTTGGAGTGTCGGCATGCGGACCAGAGAGTCCTGGGTTCGGTGCCCACTAGGGGCACATACCAAAAAAAATAAATAAATAAAAATAAATAAATAAATAAATATTATTCAGTGTCTATTATGTGCCAAGTATTAATCAAGAAACAAGTCCTCATCATCATGAAGCTTATATTCTAGTGTGAAGAAGCAAACAATAAAAGACACACTGGGATATATATATCCCATGTTTAGAGAGAGCTATAAGAAACATGACTTGGAATAAAGAGCCAGGGAGGGGCAGGAGCGGTAGGTAGAAGTGCTCTTTCAGAAGTTTTCAGGAAGGGCATCCCTAATGAGGTGCCAATTGCCAAATAACCAGAGGCACAAACTGTGGGCCAGACTGATACATGAAGGAAGAGCATTCTAGGAAAATAAAACTGAAGTTCAAAGGCCTTCCTTGGTTATTTTGTGAACAGGAAAGAGGCCAGTGTGCCAGTCTCTCATATGTATCCTTCCAACAAGATAGATAGGTAGGTAGGTAGGTAGGTAGATATAGATAGATAGATAGATAGATAGATAGATAGATAGATAGATAGATAGATAGATAGATAGATAGATATAGATAGATAGTAAAAATATGAAAGTAGGATTGCTCCTGGTAATATCATTTTAAGTGTTGATAGATGCTAATGAACTGCCTTTCAAAACAGGATGTTTTCATTTACTTTCCCACCAGCAGAGCATGAGAATGGACATTTCTCAAAATCCCCAAAAACACTAGGTGTCATTCGTCTTCTGAATTTTTCCCAATCTGACAGTGAAAACGTTATTTCATCCACACTATAGTTGATTTCCTTATTGTACTTCTATGTTCTTTGTAATGTGCTCTATGTTAATTTTCTGTTTATATATAATTTTTATTGGGTTATACTTCTTTTGTTTTAAAGAGTGCTTATTTAGTTGTTTTTGTTCTGACTCCCTTGATCTCATCCCAATCCTCTGATTTTAACCAATGTCAACAGCCAAATGTGTATCTTTCTCAGCATTCTCCTTGTTCATACAAACATATGAAAGCATATATATATATATATATATATATATATATATATATATATATATAAATTGTTTGATTTTAATTTACTTGAAAATCCAGAAAAGGCGATTTATAAAGACAAAAAGTAGATTAGTAGTTGCCTGGAATTGAGGGCAGGAATGGTGATTAACTGAAATGGACATGAGGGATCTTATTGGTGGGATAAAAATGTTCTAAAATTGATTTATGGTGATGGTTGCACCACTCTATAAAATTACCAAGAATCATTAAAAAAAACTGTACATTTGAAAAAGATGGGGTTATATGTATATAACAGACGTGGAGAATGACCATAACCACCCACCCTCTACCAAACACACAAAATGTTTTCTCAATTTTTACTATGAAAATAAAGTTGACTGTTCTCTGATGGTGGCACACTTGTGAATTTCCCTCAGATGTAGATACTTTACTTCTGTTCTCCTATCCTTGTCAAGTTTGTATACCAAGTTGCTTCAGGCTGATTACCTCTTAGACTCTGACACCTATACTAAGCACTTATCTTTTAGAGTACAGTCCTAAAGTCCTCCATTGTTAGAGCGTCAGCCTGGGACTTAGTCACCTAGGCTGCTGCCTGGTTTTCTTAAGTGCACATGTCTAGGAGTAGAGCTGAGAGGTGAGGTGAACTCAGATGTCCCTGACATTATGAATGCTTTTCTTGACTAACTGCATTGATATTTTTTCCCCATTTTATATTTATATTGGCTATCACTAAACATAATAATTCACTCTCTAGCTTTTATTTTGGTAGCAATTTTCTATTGCTTGTGTTTGGGGCTGGCATATTGTTTGCTTTTGTTAATTAAGTCTTTTGAGCTATCTCTGAAGAATATCTAAAGAGTTATGGTCTGCTAATCATACCTCTTCTTACATTCTAGCTCTGTTCTGAATTTGCTTGTATTTTAATTTTTCTCTTGTTTAAAAATATTTGGGTAGCTAGGGAGGTGTTTGTATGTGTGTTCTGTTCATTATTTTGATCCAGTCTTCTGCCTTATATATTCATTATTATAATTTTAACAAAAATGTTCTACTTCAACTGAATAAACTGACACCAAATGTCATTTTCTTGAAAGCCTTTCTTGATCTCTGTAAGTTGAGATAATCACTCCCTTTCTTTCTCCCATTTTAACTTACACAAAACATCCACCACATTTATGATCCTTATTAGTATTAAATTATCTACCCATTAATTGTGTTGTCTTTGAGACTAAGGACAATGTTAGTATCTTTTTTTCTTTTTAGAACTGAATTATTGAAGTCTAAGTGATTCAATTTTATTATTATCACTACCAAATGTGCAATGAAATACAAAATAAATAGATAAGACTATTCTTTATTAGGAATTTATAACATATATCATGTTAAGCATGTTATAAATGTTAGTAGTCATCCCTAAAACACACATAGTAGAAAATATTATACTACTTTATGAATGAGGAATTGAGACTCAATATGGTTAAGTAGATTGTCTTAGTCACAAAATTCATAGGTAGAGAAGCCAGTTGTAATTCTGTTATACTTCTAAGCTCAGGCTCTTAACTGTATTTTTCTGGATAATGATATCAATATTAAATTTTAAGATCTTAAATTCCCAACCCAAAATCAATCTATATAAGCCAATGCTCTAAGAGTAATAATAGAAAGCTATGTGTAATGCTGAGAATATGGGACAAATTAAAAAAAAAAAAATATATATATATATATATATATAAATATATGTATGTGTGTATATATATATGTACACACACACATATATAGAGATATATTCAGTATATACATTTATTCATATATTACCACAAGAAGTATTCAAAACATTATTCATTTGTTTTTCTGTGTGAAGGTAAGGTTTAAACATTAACCTATAAAGTGCAACTTATAAACAACCAGAACCATAATGAATAAATTATATTGAACTACTCGATTGGTTTTGTTTTTGTTAGTTTCACTTTAAGTTTTTTCCATGTAGGATACAAATCTTTCCAAAATATATAACACACTTGCAAGATGGGCAGATTGACAAATATAATCATTACATTGATTTTTACTGAAGGCCTAAGATAAACCAAACACTATATGCATACTATTGATCATTCTTATACTAACCCAGAAAAAAAGATATTACTAACTCCGCTTTGTAAATGCGAAAACTGAGGCACCTACAGATAATGAATATGCAGCCAGCATCTGAGCCCAGGATATGGGTGACTCCATATCCTACCCCCTCTAAATATCTCCCATGCTCTTGGAGGGTAACAGAGAAGAGACTTGGATCTCTATTACACTAGGAATCCTGCTAGGGAAC
Source organism: Tadarida brasiliensis (assembly GCA_030848825.1). Lineage (NCBI taxonomy): Eukaryota > Metazoa > Chordata > Mammalia > Chiroptera > Molossidae > Tadarida > Tadarida brasiliensis. The sequence continues at coordinate 38,017,202 of CM061262.1, read as the reverse complement.
TTGCCCATCTGTTTTATTTACTCCATCTAGGGAGGCGGCTGCTATGACTGCTTCACAGATGAGAAAACTTAGTTACAGAAAGCTGAATGTCATCCACAGCCAGCAAGTAGAGGTGCCTGGATTTTAAACTATTCTGTTTGACTCCAAATTCCATGTTTTGTTCCCTCCTAGAGCCGTCTCTGTAAGAAGCAAATGTATTTACTGGTGCTGCAACCAGTGAGAATGGTAAATAATACTCAAGTCCAATCGAGATGCACAGCCACGCTGGCTCATGCACATCATAGATCACGCCTACCATATTTTTGAATTCTTTTGTCTGTTTTGATAGTTTTGATTGTCCACTGAAGATGCCAGATACTTCTTCTAATTCAATTTTATACACTTGAAGACTATTAATAAAATCCAGTTAGGAACTATGAATAAACTAAGAGTACACTAGGTTCTCTTATAAATTAATAGCATGGGTTTAATTGTTTGGACATGGTTAAGTTAGTTATGAAATTTCACACTGTGTCTCTGCCTACTTTCTGGTTTTTACCTGTTTCTCAGGAGGGTGAAGTTGATAGAAGGATGAATTTGGGATGAATGGGATGTTACTATATTATTAAACCACACTTTGTGTTTAGGAAATAATATGGTACTATATAACTAGGATCTACACGCTACTGAAAGTGTGCATAGGCATCACTGAAAATTTACTAGAAATGCAGATTTCTAGGCCCCATCCCAAACCTACTGTATTAACATTTCTAGGGGTGGGGCTTAGAAATCTGCATTTACATCAGCCCTTCAAGTGATTTGTTTGCATTGGCCTAGATTTTAAAGTGCCCAGACTTTACATAATAGCCTTCTCCGAGTGAAGCTTGGAGTAAATCAAGCATGACCTTGAGTAGTTGTGCTGTGACTCAGTTTCCTCATCTGTCACATAGAGATAACAATAAAGTGGTCTAAATGATTAAATAAAATATATGGATATATAGTACACACACACACACACACACACACACACATACATACATGCACATCAGAGAACACTGACTGTAGCAATATTATGTGCTCAATAAAGATCAGCTTCAACAATGTCTGCCTCCACAGTTGGTGACATTTTCAAATGATATGTTTTGCAAATTAACTCTCATTAGGATATTACTGCTGTCACTAATGCTAATTTGGTCACATTTAGGCCATCATGCTCCTATTTTATCTTCATGGAGAAACTGGGCCACTTTCCTCTCTGCTCAGGATAGGACGATTCTAACTGCCTTGAATTTTGAGAATAAAGATTGATGAATTTCTTGCTACTCACAATATGTATTATCAACAGATTTTGAGGATAGGTCTCCCTCCGTGAAAAGAAGGCAATACAGTCAAAAAATGTATTAAAAATACCACAGGTGATTAATCAATGTCTGAGAAACTAACTTGATCAATTCTTATTTCCTTCTTGGAACACTTCTCCTTTCTAACTTTGTGCTTTCTAAACCATCAAATTTCTTAGAAATAACAATGTGGAAAATTTCATATTTGGGGGAGTCCTTCACAGTAATTTTTTAATATTTGGAAATTTCCTTTTTAAAAAATAAGTCTGGTCTTCTTTTTATTTATAAATATTGGCTTGTAAATATTCTATTCCAGTGCCTTAGAGTATTTTCCTCAAGAAATATCAAAATTTCAACTCTCTGTCTTTTTATACAACCTCGCAAATAGTCTGTGGGACACAATTTTGCCAAATACAAGATAAATGGTATGAGATGTGTTCCAAAATATGTTTGAAACAATGTGTTATTTGTGGAAGAATACATAATAAATAAAATAAAAACACAAAGATAAAAAATGTACAGTAACAGAATCATGTGGATGCTGCTGTAAGATAATTTAGTGGCTCAAACTGCACAATATCCTCCAAAAACGTCTTTAAGAAGATTATCCATAATTATGACATACTTCCATAATCAGGCTCTACCTTGATATTTTATTTAAAAAATAGATGTGGAATGCACACAATTTATGCTTCACTATTGCAGTAGCATTGATCAAATATTGACCTAAAAGTAATCAAACCTCACAGCAAAGGAATACATATATGAATAAAGTAAAATATGCTTTCTTTCTGGAAAATAAAGCTGGTGTTCAAAATAATAAGTTTAGAAAAAAAGTAGTTGGGAATGGCATACACCACATAAAAGTAAATGTCACTGAAGCATATTAAATAACAACGTTTCTGAACTAATCACGTAGCCAAAAACCTCAAATAATCAGTACATGCAGAGAAAAGATAATCTTAAATTCAAAACAGCCAGCAAAATGAAAGAAAAATTGTTAATTATTTTCTGGAATAACTGAAAAAGATCTGAGAAATTCCTAATAATTGAAATCAATTGGTGGAAACACCTTTTAATTCTAATTATTTTGCAAGACTCAAAATGATCTCCTCCTGAAATAATGTGGGCATAAGAGAATACGCATCAAGGAAGAAACATTGAAGAGTTATCTATTATACTATCTGAACAGGAATCACGAGTAACCATCTAGTTTGGCAGTGTGACTGTTCAGGCCACATTTTGCTTTATTACAATTCATGGATGCTTCTTGAGGCTATATGGGTAGGCGGCCATAAAGTAATGGTTGGATGCAGTTACCATTTTACTATAGATATTAGAAGCTAACAGAGATGAACTATCCATTTTTTACCAGTTTGCAATGAGTAAAAGAAATATAGTTTAATCAATTTTAAGAGAAAAACAGTCAAATTAGGGCCCAACTGCATTAATGTTTGAATGCTTTCCTAGCTCTGTCTGTTCTACTTGAAACTCAAGTTTAAGCAAAAAAAAAAAAAAAAAAGAAAAGCATGAATGAAAAAGACTTTCACTTGGATAGTTTTCCAATACCAGAAGGTTCCTACTATTTTTATCTATTCAATATCTCTGGGCAATTGGTAATGTGTAATAATATTATTCCTATTTTTCAAGTAGAAAAATAAGTCCAGAGAAGCTGTGACTTTTTCCAGGACATAGGACTGCAACTCAAACCAAGATGACCCAACTCCCAGTGTATCACTGTTACCATCACCCTAACATGGCCATTTCTTACACCCAGTGCAAGTTATCTGCTCTATTACATACGGAATTCACAGGCCACTTTGAACACAGATTCACATGCTACTGAGGAGTTATGGAACACAGTAATACTTCACAGATAATATCTTATAAGGACAAATCAACATACATGGTTCTTTAACCACATATGAAATCGGCACAGGTAAGTTTAACTCAAAGATCACCTTAGAAAAAGAAGGGTAAATATCCATAGGCTTCCTGGAGCCTAGAAAGGTGAACAGAAAACAATGAAAGCAATTCTGGAGAAATTTCAAACATGGAGGAAACATCTGTAAAATTTTTCAGTGGTAGTAATGAAATGGGAGCAATAATTATGCTAACGTTGACTCCAGTGAGTTAATTTAATTGTCAAGAAATTATCAAGAATTATCACATACAATGTGGGAATATTAAAAAACAACATTATACTCACAAAGAAAATTAAACTTCAATAACATATATAGTACTAAACCCCACAGAAGGAAGGAATATTTACACAAACACACACACACACATCTGGCAATTAATATAATCTCATCAGTCAGTTCACTTCAAAAATATTTAAGGAATAAAAGTGATGATACTGGTATGGTGTAAAAATAGTTTATTAAGATATTAATCTGTGATTTTTGTTCCCAGATTCCATAGCTATATTCAAATTAGGCTATTTTCTATTTCCTTGTCTCAAGGAGTGTGTGTGTGTGTGTGGTGGTGGTGGGGGGGGATGATAAGATAAAGAAGCACACTGCAGTTTATATGAGAGGAATGCTGGAAGATTCCCAAGTCTTGAAGGGGCTGGAGGTTGGCAGCCTGGGAATAGCAGGCTCACACATGGCTAGCCGGCAATGCCCTGGACATGTGGCAAAATCTTTAAGGGGTGGCTGTGTATGGGTGCGGGAAGGCTGTGTGAGGCATGTATACAACTTTTTTTTTATTTTAAAAAGTGGCTTAATTCTCTCTGTTAAAAGTAAGGGAAGAAGAGACTCCTCCACCCCATTTTTCTTAAAGCATTTACTTTGGAAAACTCATAAGTTGTCTGTTTAAAATGTATGTAAATACATTTAAAAGCTAAGTAAGCCTCTTGCAGCTTTCAGACCCAGAGATGTCTTTCCCAAGGATATGGAGTCATCTCTTTGAGATTCAATCATCAAGGAAAACAGCAACCCTCTCTGTTTCTGCAGGAAGGTAGAGGACTAACTTCTTTAGGTCCCTCCCTCCAAGTTATAAAACTACTTTATAAAGGTATGAGAAGTTCATTTTACCTTTGGATAAAGCCAATTAGCTAACACTGAAGGTCATCCCATTTACCAGATGAATTTCAGATGAACTGTGTGTGAGAAATGGTGCTATCAAGTCTTCCTACTTGAGGACTAGTTACTGATTATCTTGAGGAAACAGATCGTATCCACCTGGCTATATAAAAGGGTGACATCTGGCCGGTGTGGCTCAGTGGTTGAGCGTCGACCCATGCACCAAGAGGTCGCCAGTTCCCGGTCAGGACACACGTCCAGGTTGTGGGTCTGATCCCCAGTGGGGGGCATGCAGGGAGGCGGGCAATCAATGTTCTCTCTCATTGAAATTTCTCTCTCTCTCTTTCTCTCTCTCTCTCAAAATCAATAAAAAGGAAAAAAAAATTAAAAGGGTGAGATTTCTTCCTGTCTTCACCATCTCTTAATGAATTACCTATAATGAGCATTACATTCTGGTTTAATGTTAACTCAATAATAAACTTGTTTTCTTTCTCATCTACCTTTGTGGAGAGGTTTTCTGCACTGAGAGGAGACTTGTTTTATTATTTCCCTAAAAGTTAAACCGGAAGCATAGAACATCTGCTTCATTAAAGATCGCCATGCTCCAAGTATGGGATAGAACCTCCCAATAGTCTCTGTGGTTGCTGACGTGGACTTGAAAACCGGGGTCCTTTCCAATGCTTTGGTAGTGTATACATTAGAAACACTGCTGGGGATCAGGGAAGTATAGTGTTAATGGAGGATTAAACCTCACTGACTACTGAGCCTGAATTTCCTGCTTATCTCATAGGATGAAATCTCACAGTTAGGACTAAGTTAATGGAAGTAAATTAAGATGATTCAAGTGATTTTATGTACTCACTACACAGTTAATACTACTAAAATTTGAAAAACAGAACACAGTTCAGCAGAATATTTGCATATGACTCAGTATACACAAATTTAGGGGAAAGAAACCTTCATAGCATGTATCGGTATTAGCCTACAGCACAAAGAATGCAGGTCATAATTGGAGTAGTAATATTGAAGCTCATAAATTTAAAGTGGCTCTATGTTTTATCTTCTTTATGTTAACAAGAGGCAAATATAAAGAATTCACGTCAATAACACCCTCAATAAACGCCAAAAAAAGGAAAAGTGTTTCTGGTAATGAAGTGTTATATGCAATGGGATGGGTGTTTCCTCTCTGGTAGAAAGAAGTTAGTAGATATAAATACAGAGAAGCTTTGAAAAGGAATCTTAGATAGTTTCAAAATTATACAAGGTGGAAAACCAATCAGAATCATGTTTGTAATAAATATCAGAGTGCTGATTTTAGTAAGATGCTATATATGGATAAAACTTGGTGCTCAAAGAAAATAAGGAAATCTGAATATTTGTACGAACTTTTAATATTTTCCACTATTGAAAAGCAACTCTTTCATACTTAAAAGAGAAAAAGAAGTGAATTTATCATTTATAGTTTTATAATACGTTGTAACAAAAGGATAATTCTAAATGCACCTGAGAACTCCTTATCCTTTTTAACTTACTTACGATGTCATAATTTATCAATTTTTTATGAAATTTTAATAATTTAAGAGTAAAAACCAGGGATATGCATTAAATGAGTATATTATCAAGGAAATAGTTTTTGTTTTTGTTTTATGTTAAAATATAGATATAGTACTTCTTATATTAAAAAGTTTATATATTTTGATGATTAGATAGTGAGAGTTCTCATTTATTAAATGCTAATCGTACTATCGTAATCAGTAGGCCTGATTGGTAGTATTGATGAAAAGATTGTACAAAAGCTGGAGTTAGCAGCCTGTAGCCTGTGGGCCAAATCCTGCCTGCCACCTTTTTTTTGAATGGCTCAGGAGCTAAGAATAACAATTTTAAAGGTGAAAGAAAAATCAACAGAACAATATTTTGTGACACATGAAAATCATGTAGAGTTTCAGTTATATTGCACCACAGCCATATCTATACATTTACAAAATTTGATTGGTTGTGACAGAGACCTTAAAGCCCACAAAGCCTAAAATATTTACTATCGGGCCCTTTACAGAAAAAGTTGCTGACCCCTTAAAGTGGGAAAATTCTGAAAATTAAATAATTTTCTAAAATGTAATTATATAGATGTTTTAAAACAGTAAATAATGTAGTTATACATTCTTGGAAATGCATTGTGGTACATCAGTATGGCCAGAACACAGTAAAGCTGTCTTCCGTCTGTTTCCAGCTTTTGTGGGTTCTGAAAATGAACCCTTGATCAAATTCTCATTCATCCGCCTTTTATGAAATCTTAGCCTACGTTCAGAACTACAGATTCTGATGTGACAACCCCTTTCCCAACATCCGCAATGACACATCTTACAGACTACTGTTAGTAACCTAACAAGGATCCTCACTGTCTAAGCTAAGCAGTAAGGAGATTGGTCTTGGGTACTGCCCATTTTCTCTGTACATGATTGGAAGCAGAAATAATTCAAGTGAGCTGTCAGTCCTTGGCAGATGGGTTGGATTTGTGACTAAACCCAGACTTTGTAATATTCATTGTAGTACTCATCAATTTAGTCCAGATTGCCTCAATGGTCATCTCTGCAATGTCACAGGAAATTACACTAAGTAAGAATTTTTAAAATATATATAATTCCTAAGTAAAAATATACAATTATATTTCTATATTGTCATTAAGAATTATTCCTGTTAGCCATATTCTCTAGTCTAAAATGTTTAAGTATGACATTTATATTTGTATCACAATTGGAAATTAAATATTTCTTAAACAATATAATTTTTAAGGCTTTCTGTGAATGCAAACAAAAAAAAATCAAGTCCAAAAGAAAACATTTTAATACAAGCAATTAAATATATGAATGATCTTCCAACTGCAGTGATAAACAGTTATTTGCATTTGTGGACTATAAATTAAATTGCTATAGCCACACAGTTGAATAAGAAATAGGAGATTATATATTTGATATGGCCAACTACTTAAGTAGAAGAATTTACTACATAGTTTTAGCTTTCTGAAATAAACTTAAAAAGAAATAACAATTGTTAAAAGCATTTTAAAAAATCACAAAAACATGCAGTAATTTTTTACAGAAAAACACCACATTAGACTATAATATTATATTTTTTACTCAGATATTTTCTAATGCATTAAACAAAAATTTAAGTGAGGTACAACAGTCTTATAGGGTACTGAAAATTCTTTAAAAAGACAATCCCAAATGTTTGCAACAAATATAATCACTTTGTGAATCCAACATGGTGTTTTCAGTTTTAACTGGCTTATAAATGATGGCAAAAATACAATGCATTATGTATTTGGGTCATATATTTCTAAAAATAAGCTCCTTCTTATAGAAGAGTGAATTGAGAGAACAAATGACATCAGTTTCTAATAATACCATACTTTGTCAATAATAAGCTATCTATTTTATGTATAACTAAAAAAAAAACTCAGTGCCTATAAGTATTTGACTTTCAACCAAACTCATATGCCTATAAAAAATACAAATAAATTCCTTCCAGTTAATAATAAAGAACCAACCAAGAAGTGTATTAATCATATATTAAGCATTCATGAAATGGAAACTAAGTTGCTTACATATCTTTAATGAATGCTCCAAACATTATAATCTACCTGCTCCCATCCTTTATGAATGCACCATTCACTACTGAGGTTGGTTCATATCTAGGCTTGGTTAAGCAGAATAGCTTTTGAGGAATCTCCTTTAATTCTTCTCAACTCAAGTATCTTCCAGAGTCTTGTGTGAGAAAGAAGGGAACCAAATATCTCTCTCATACCATGTAATCTGAACAGAGTAGAAAAAACAAAGCCAGAGGTCACTGGTTCGATGAGACAACTCCATACAGTAACTCATTATAGTTCTAATGATCTTGTTATAGAAAAAAATGATATGCCAAAATGCAGAATTGTATTTTAGAGTTTTAAACATGAGAATTTCAAAAAACTTAATTGAGGAATAAAAGGTACAGAGAAGTGCCATTCATTCATTCATTCAAAGTTCATAGAGTGCTGACTTGATTTGCAGCATTGTGATAAACGCTGAGCCTTTGAAAAATAAAATATAGTTCATGTCATCCAAGTAACTAGAGCAAAGCAAAGGCATTAAAACATGTCCACAAATAAAATATGAGATTTAATATTCCTTTAAAAATTATTATAAACAGTAGAGACAGTTTATAACACAAGAATTTATCTTGGAAAAATATTATTCCCATGATCTTATTTTAAATGTCACAAGCTCTGAAGCAGGCACTCTGTATTTTTAACTACATCCTGTCAACATTTTAATATCTAGAAAAATCTCTAAACTTCTCTCATCATACTTTTAATCTCTACCAAAAAAATAATTTTGCCTGTAATTAGTAGCCTAACTTTCAGTGTGTATACAATTCCATGAAATAATGCAAGCTGGAAATTACTTTGCAAAACACTTAAAAAGTGCTAAACGAATTAAGAGTAAATTATAAAAGTATATTTTGGTTCATCTGTACTTACTAAATTGTGCCAAATTAAGTTCTAATGCCCTCATTTTCTCTATCACAATACCTTACTTAACCAATGTGAAAGATGCAGTTCAATGAGTTTACATGATGCAAACATTTTTCTTTTCAAAATAATTTCAAAATGAATTAGAAAACAATTACTTCAATTGTTCATTTGATGTTTGATATAGTAATATTTCATTAAATATTCCCATTATTAAAACACACACTACATATTACATTATTTTGTATCTGTTTGTGTCTTAGGACAAATTATAAAATGTTCAAAAAGTGTCTTGCATAAAGCATTTATATGGCACTACCACTAATTTGAAATTACCATGCTCAAGGAATAAAGGAAGTTATGACAAATAAAAAAGATAAAGAGGAATAAATTATTTTAAAAATAAAACGATACTGGTGCCCTGGCCGGTTTGGCTCAGTGGTTAGAGCATCGGCCTGCGGACCAGAGAGACCCGGGTTCGGTTCCCGCTAAGGGCACGTACCTCGGTTGCAGTTTTTCCCCACCCTGGTTGGGGTTGTGTGGGTGGCAACCAGTCGATGTGTCTCTCTCACATCGATGTTTCTGTCTCTCTCTACCTCCCTCTCTTTCTCCCTCTCTCCCTCCCGCTCTATCTGAAGATAAATGCAAAAATGTCCTCAGGTGAAGATTAAAAAAATAAATAAATAAATAAAAATAAAATGATACTGGAGTTGAAAAGTACAAAAACCAAAATGGAAAATTCACTAGAGAAATTCAATAGTAGATTTGAAATGGTAGAAGAAAAAAAAATCAGTGACTATAAAGATAGATCAATACTAAATACATACTCTGATGAAAAGAGAATAAAGATTGAAGAAAATAAACAGAGCCTAAGAGAAATGTGGGCTACTAACATATGTGTAATAGGAGTTGCCATAATGAGGAGAGAGAAACAGACAAAAAAAATCTAAGCAATAAGGGCCTAAATCTCCCCAAATTTGATAGAAAACATTACATAGTCAAGAAACTCAAAGAACCCAACAGAAATTCATTGAGATCTATACCCAGAAACATGTACATGACAGTAAATGTTGAAAGGTGCAGGCAAAGAGAAATTATTGAAAACAGCAAGAAAAAATAAATGTATCATGTATAAGAGAATCAAAATAAGATTAATAGCTGACATAAAAAAATGGATGTCAGAGGCTATGGGATAATATATGCAAAGAGCTAAAAGAAGGGGAGAAAACCTGTCAAAAAAGAATCTTATATCCAGCAAAACTATATTCCAAAAATGAAGGTGAAATAATGACATTCCTAGATAAACAAAAGCTGACAGAATTCATTGCTAGAAGACTCATCTTAAAGAAATACCAAAGGGTCCTGGCCAGTTTGACTCAACGGTTAGAGTGTCAGCCTGTGGACCAGAGAGTCCCGGGTTCAGTTTCCGCTAAGGGTACGTACATTGGTTGCAGTTTGTCCCCGGCCCCGGTTGGGGTTGTGTGGGTGGCAACCAGTCAATGTGTCTCTCTCTCTCTCGCACCGATGTTTCTCTCTCTCTCTTCCTCCCTCTCTCCCTCCCACTCTATCTGAAGATGAATACAAAAATGTCCTCGGGTGAGGATAAAAAAAAAAAAAAGAAATACCAAAGGACTTGGGGTGGTGAATACATAATACAGTATACAGATGATATGTTGTAGAATTGTGCACCTGATATAATTTTATTAACCACACTCACCCCCATAAATTCAATGAAAAGGAAAAAAATAAATAAATAAAGCTGATAACATTTATTTATTGGGGGAAAAAAAAGAAATGCCAAAGGAAGTTCTTAAGACTGAAATTGACATCTAGACAGTAGTATGAATTCAGATTTCAGAAAAAGAACTTTAGTAAAGATAATCAGATAAGTAATTATAAAAGCATAATTTCTACTTCTCATTTATTATCTTAATGATTTAAAAACTGTATAAAACAATATTAATATAATAATATTAAGCCTGTAACACATAGAAATCAAGTATATTTTACAAAATAATGGGATAAAGGAGGTGAGTGGAAGCAATATGTATTGGAGTAAGGAAATGACACCAGATGGTAGCTTGAATCCACAAGTAGAAATGAGGAAAACCAAAAATTGTAAATAAGAACATTAATATAACAGACCTTATAAATATATACTTGCTTTAATGTCTTCTCTTGTTTTATTTAAAAAACATAAATGTATACAAAGTAATAATCATAACAATGCCTTGTTGGATTTGTAACATATACAGAGAGCATATAACAATAATAGCACAAAAAAGGGGAAAGAGTGAGTAAAGACCTATAGATTTAATATTTATGTTTCACTGGAATTAACGTAGTGTAAATGTAAAATAGATTCTAATAATTTAAGACATGTACCAGAAACCCTAGAGCCACTAAGAAAATGGACTAAAAAAATACAGTAAAAAAATCCCTGAAATAATTAAAGTATGACTAGAAAATACTCATTTAATACAAAATAAAGCAGTAAAGTAGGATCACAGGAACAAAAAAAGAGATATAAAAAAAATATATATATAAAATGGGAGACAAATACAATCATATCAATAATTAAAAATATGTAAACAGTAGATATGAGTGGATTAAAAACTCAATCAACAGGCAAAGATTGTCAGATTGCATTTTTAAAAAAAGATCTAAGTATACACTGTCTATATGAGACACACTTTAGATTCAAAGATAAAAATAGGATGAAATGAAAAGGATGGAAAGTATATACCATGTAAATAGCAACCATAAGAGAGTTGGAATGACTACACTATCAGAGAAAATAGGTTTCGCTCATGACTAATATATTGCCCATTAGTGGCAGCAATAATAGGAAATCTATCTACTAATGAAATTTGCTGCATAGCAGACATCAAGGATATACTGAAAGTTGGACAGCAGAAGACAGAAACTCTGGTAGTCTTTATGTGTGTCTATTTGTTTGCATGCTACTAAAAGCTCACCTCACTCAAGAAAATGTCCTGTGCACACACACTGAACGAAAATCCCTTTAAAGTCTGGGCTAGAGTTTCTGTGTTAATTTTCGACCAATGGCTGAATGGCACACTGAAGCTGCAAGTTCTCTCTGCAGGTATAAAAAATAGTCTTTTCAATTGGCAATAAAAAAATCTCTTACTTTGTGTGCACCCTAGGGATAGCTAGTCTAGACAGACAGATATTAGATTCCAAGTTATCTTAAATTTAACAGAGCTCCTATTCTGATGGATTGATATAGATTAATAAGTACTTACATAATTATAACGTAAGGAACACAAAGAATCCCCAGAGAAGAAACTGAACTTCTCATACTTTGAATATGCTTGCCCTTTAAGAACAATCTATTCTCAAGAAATTGCTGACGTTGAAGCATTTTTATACAAGAACCTAAATCCACACAATCACAGAGAATCCTTGGAAATATCAAACCTTGACTTAAAATAAGCTTTATGAAAAGTACAATGAGATACCATTTTATTTCACACGAAACATGATGGCTATGGGGGAAAAAGGCAGACAAGTGTTGACAAGCATATGAAGAAATCGGAACCCTCAAACATCGCTGTGTTCAGCTGATTGGGAAAACACTTTGCCAGTTTCCCAAAATGTTAACGGTAGAGCTATTATATAACCCTGCAATCCCACTCCTCGGTATATAAAGAAGAGATGTTCACAAAAACTAGGGACTTCTACCATGGTTTCACCTTTGGCTTTGACAAAGCTTCCTTACACTAGAAGAGGCTATTTTTCTACACCTTGCCACAACTCCCTTAGTGCTACTATTCAATGTTGGTTTGTGAACTTGTAATTTCCAAAAATAAAATTTGTAAAGTGTATTAAACAATGATTTGGGGGTGGGGGCAAAATCAGGACTATAAACTTCCTAATGATTACTGAATATTAGCCAACATGTCCAGAATAGCAATGCTAAAATGCAACAGATTAAAAGTCCATGCCCTTGGAAAACAGTGCAGCAAATTCTGAAAACAGATTTGGAATAAAAAATTTACAACTTTCTGAATTACCTAACATAAAAGTTTTAACAACTGACGTTTTACCACCTTCTATGACAAGCACAACAAAATGAGAGGCGACACCTTGAGAAAGCTAAACTATTAAATCTTAGAGAAAGTTCTCCCCTTGATCCACCCTAACATTTCCTTACTGATATTTTTATCTATATTTATAAACTTTCCTACTTAGGCCTATATTATATTTCTGGGAAGACTGATTCTTTAATAGAACAATTTTGCTGAGAACTTCGTTGTCAAAGCATCTAGAAAAATAAAGAGAACATGAAAGTCGGTCCAGGCAAACTCTTCTTACAGTTGCTTTTTTCAAAGGAATGAGGGTTGAAAATTATGATCACATGCTTCATCATGCCACGGACTAAATATGGGTAACTCTGAGAAGACTTTCCATAACAAGAATAAATATTTAATGCAATCATGCAAATCATTTTAAAAATGGTTATGATTCTACTGACTTGCTTGTCTTTCTCTAAGCTAGCAACCTGACACTTTTTGTGTGTGAAAATAAAGATTATCTAGAAATGTAGCAAGTTGATTTTAGTTTCTGTATTTACAAATCAATCACCCCACCCCACCCCTCAAATATACTGATGATAATCAGCAAGGGATTGAATTTGTAATAGCTAAGTGTTACTGTTATCAAAAGAGTTATCTAAATTCAATACT